>CM052719.1:14100529-14114256 GCA_028551405.1 Uromys caudimaculatus | reverse complement strand
GCCCCACCCCTCTGCTGATAGCCCCACCCCTCTGCTGATAGCCCCACCCCTCTGTAGGTGAGTCCAGAACTGTAGTAGAACCAATCTATGCTTAACCCCGATTAGCTTACAAATAAATGAGACTCACTATGTTTATTTAATTTGGCTAGGACAGTTACTGGGGAGTAACCCCTAATCTACTTTTCTAACTGCTGACCTGGCTACTTCCCCAGCGGCGTACCCCAAATACTTGCTGTTTCTCCTGGCCATATGCTCATGGTGCATGTTCCCTCACAGTGGCTTCTTCCTCTCCTCTCGTTCTTCCTCCTTCCCTCCTGGTCTCACTTCATTCCTCTCTCTTCTCCTACCCCGACACCAGGTAACTCAAAACCCACCTACTTCTAATCCCTCCAATAATTGGCTGTAGTCAATTTCATTTGACCAATAGTTTCAAATCAAGGAGCAAGGTTTGCGCACGCTTTTGTTTCTGAATACATAGCCTATTGGTATATAGTCATTGTCCTTAGCATTGACTTTCACAATGACAATTTTGTTTTTTAAGATTTATTTTTGCATGCTCCTGGGAGAGTAACTTTCTCCCGGTGCTGCTTGGCTATGGAACCCTGGTGGCCCAGGCAGAGGTCTCCTGCCGCCGATGGGATCCAGGGGGTTCCTATGCCCGCCTACCTCAGTCCCTGTGTCTCGCAGGTTCGGGGAGGTTCCTGGTGAGCTGTGGAGCTTGTCTTGGCCCCACTCCCCGCTTTTCCAAGCTCCTGGGAGGGTAGTTTTCTCCCGGTGCTAATTGGCTTTGTAGCCCTGTGGCCCAAGCTGAGGTCCCCAGCCACAGATGGAGACCGGAAGTTTCCTGTCCCTCAGTCTCTGTGGCCCGCGGTTTCCGGGCAGAATCAGTGAACACTTGGGCCTGAGGGTGTTAGAGGCCCCAGTAAAGGGGAATGTCAAGGTGGGAATATGGGAATGGGTGGGTGGGTGGGTGGGAGGTGGAATTCCCTCATAGAGGTGGGGGAGGGGGAAGGGATAGGGGATTTCCAAAGAGGAGACCTAGAAAAGGGGAAACATTGGAAATGTAAATAAAGTATAAAAAATAAAAAAAAATCAATTAAGCCTAAAAAAAAAAAAAAAGATTTATTTTTGTTCTTGTTTTTCGTCATATGCATGTGTGTGTGTCTTTATATGCGTATGTGCACAAGAGTGTTGGTGCCCAATCTACGGAGGTATTAGATCCCTCCACAGCTGGAGTTACAGGCAGCTGTGAGCTACCCAGCATGGGTGCTTAAAATACATCACTCCATGCCTCCCTGGCCTCTGGAGTTTCTGCTGGGAAATAGGCTATTATTCAGATCCATTTGACTTTTTATTTGACTTGATGCCCTCCCTTAACCTTCAGCAGACTTCCGTTTTTCTACATAGTTGGTGCTTTGGCTACAATGTGACACAGAGGCTCTTCTCCGGTCTTGTGTGTTTTGTGTTTTAAAGGTCTCCTGGACGTGGATGGCCGTTTCTTTACTTAGATTTGAGAAAGTGTCTTGAATGGTTTCTCTCTGCTTTTAGTCAAAAATCCTCCCTTTTCTATGCCCATGATTAACAGGGTTGGTCTTTTCATGGTATCTCATAGAGTTCATATGTTGTATTCAGATTTTCTTATTGATTTATCTTCATTGTGTAAACTTCTAACTCATCTGCTTCATCTTCAAGATCTGATGTTCTGCCCTCTACTTTACATATTCTTTGAGTGATAATTTCCACTGATTTTTTTTGACTTATTGAACTTCTCATTTCCAGTATTTCAGCTTGATCTTTTACAGTAAATCTCTTTATTAAATTCCAAATTCCTATCCTGTATTGGCTTCTCTTTTTTCATTCAGCTGTTTGTGTACTCTTTTAATTTATTCAGGAATTCGTGTTCTCCTTGATTTCTTTGAACATACTTACAAATATTCCTTTCAATTATTCGTCTGGGATTTCATATAATTCATTCTTATTGGAGGCCGTTACTGTGGGATTAGTCAGTTTTTGAGAAGTCATGTTGGCTCAGTCTTTCATGTTTCTTGTGTTTTTGCCTTGGGACTTGCACAATTGGGATTAGCTCGCTGCTTGGATTTCCTTCCCTAATCACCCACATTTATTTCGTAGACATGTTTGCAATGTAGAAATGAGACTAAGTCATAATAGGATTAAGATGTTGTTTCTCTCTGATAGATCAGGGGTGTTGTTCAGTAGTTAGACTTTCAAGTCACAGGCTCAGAGCAGCAAGTTCAACCCTCAGGACTACTCAGAGAGCAGAGGACTATCTGGGAGAATGGTTACAGCAAGGGGACAGGCCCACTATGAAAACACAGTGATAATCGCTTACACAACAGTCACTCATCAACTTCAGTAGTTTTAGGAAGTAAAAGACCCAAATAGTACTGTGTGCCCCAACACATTAGTTATTGGGGATTCCAACAATAAGGAAATGTGCAAAGTAAGACTAACAGTAACAATTAGGATAACAGAGAAAGAAATAGAGGAGTAAAAACGTAAAGAGGGGGCTGGAGAGATGGCTCAGTGGTTAAAAGCGCTCTTCAGAAGGTCGTGAGTTCAAATCCCAGCAACTACATGATGGCTCACAACCATCCATAATGAGATCTGATGCCCTCTTCTGGGGTGTCTGAAGACAGCTACAACGAGCAGAGCTGGGCTGAAGCGAGTGGGGCCGGAACAAGCAGAAAAATTGTCTGAAGACAGCTACAGTGTACTTACATATAATAAATAAATAAATTAAACAAACAAACATAAAGAGAGGCATGGGAAGATGATACAACTATAAAGTCAGAGGGGAAAGAGGAAAAGTAAAGGAATACAACCTCAAACAGTCCCAGCTCTTGGGAGGGAGACCGAGGCACAGAGACCCCTAACTCCAGGCCAGCCTGTGTTCTTTGGGAAAGCCTATCCCAAAGCAGTATGGAAAGGGGAACAGAAAGAATGAGCACAGAGTGAACAAAACTGACCCGCTAAAATTACGTTAGATGTCAAACAAGGGAAGAATACAAGTAAAGAAACAAGAAATGGCAAGAAATGGTTGGCAATGCTGAATCTGAATGTAGCCTCTTGCCTGGGTGCTGGTTCCAGTCTCATTTCTGGACATTCTTTTCACTGCCTCCCAAGATTCCAGTCTTAGCCCTGGGTGGTCTTTTGTCTTCAGTAGCTGTGATGGTTTGTATATGCTTAGCCCAGGGAGAGACACTATTTGGAGGTGTGACCTTGTTAGAACAAGTGTGGCAATGTTGGAGTAGGTGCGTCACTGTGGACTTGGGCTTTAATACCCTAGTCCTAGCTGCCTGGAAGTGAACATTCTGCTAGCAGCCTTCAGATGAAGATGTAGACCTCTCAGCTCCTCCTGCACCATGCCTGCCTAGAGGCTGCCATGTTCCTGCCTTGATGATAATGGACGGAACCTCTGAACCTGTAAGCCAGACCCAATTAAATGCTGCCCTTATAAGAGTTGCCATGGTCATGGCATCTGTTCACAGCAGTAAAACTCTAACTAAGACGTTAGCAGATGCTGGTCTTGCCTCTGAATGCATGTATCACATTGTGAATGTTGGTTACATGCCCGGGTTGCCCTTTCCAAGGTCAGATCACATGTTCAGAACCTGTGTCTGCACTGAGATATGAGGAAACAAGTCAGTCTATTTATACTTTAGTGTTTCATTCAAGAATAGCTTTCTAAATTGTTAGGACAATCTGTATATTTGGTATGAAGTGGTTACAGGATTTTTTACATTTGGGAAAAATGGGAAAACATGAAGATTAGAGCTGTAATTCCACGTCACAGCATGCAATGAAATCTGTGACCTTACAGATGCAAGCTGACAGATATTAAAGACTTGGAGATTTTCAGCAACACTAAAATTTCACCTAAAATCTGGTGCACTTATCAGAACTTTTCAAGCATCTGGAAGGCTACGTCTGTTCCAGTCATTTGAAGTGCTGAAAAGAAAATCAATTGTACTAAGATCAGAAATACCGTTTTAATGATCGGAGGAATTTAATTAACTGAGGGGTAAGTGAAAATGACCGTTCAGAAGGATAGTTTAGTTCATCTTGTATTAATTAAACTTGAATCAGAGGTAAAGTTGCAATTTTTTGTTTGTATTTCACTAATCTTATGGCTAGGTTTGTAATGAACTTAAAAGGTTAAGGAAAAGCCTAGTTTTCTAACCATACTCTTAATAAATAAATAAATAGATAGATAGATAGATAGATAAATAAATAAATAAATAAACAAACAAACAAACAAACTAATGTTAACATCTTTAAGATAATCTTTGTAGGAGCTGGGGCAGTGTGGTTCAGTTGGTCAAGTTCTTGCTGTGCAAACAGGAGGATCAGAGTTCAACCCTCAGCCAGTCATAGGGTTGCATGCCTATAATCTCAGCACCAGGGAAGTGTAGACAGGGGGATACCTGTGGCCTGCTTGGCAGCTCTTACAACCAAAGTTGTAAACTCTAGCTTCACTGTAAAAACATTGCCTCAAAAAATAATATGGAGAGTGAATATCAACCTCTGTCCTGTACATACATGCACACATACATGTGTGCACACATACATTTGTTCATATACATGTACCTGTACACACACACACACACACACACACAAATGCATGATCACTTTTTGCACTGAAAATCCCTTGGAATAATCAAAATCTTTATGAATATTCTGAAAATGTGCTTATAATTAAAATTTCAAGTTTTTTATAACTAAAAACATAGGTGTCTTGTTAGAGTTTCCATTGCTGGGAAGAGACACTATGAGCAAGGCAACTCTTATAAAGGACAACATTTAACTGGGGCTGACTTACAGGCTCAGCAGGTCAATCTACTATCATCATGGCAGGAAGCATGCCAGCATCCAGGCAAATGCGGTGCTAGAGAAGAAGCTGAGAGTTCTACCTCTTGTTCTGAAGGCAAACAAGAGAAATACTGGTTTCCAGGCCACTAGATGAAGGTCTCAAAGCCTGCTCCCACAGCAACACACTTTCTCTAACAAAGCCAAACCTACTCCAACAAGGTCACACCTCCTAATAGTGCCACTCCTGGGCCAAGCACATTCAAACCACCACACTAGGTCTCTGATGAGGGTTGAGAGCTACACTAATCTATGGGTATAAAGATAAAAACTTAGTGTTGCCACCAAAGGCCATGTTGATGTCCAGGCCTGAGCTACCTCCAAGGGCTATATATGTGTCAATGGTCCTACTGCAGCTGGGAGCCATGTTTGAGGTCTGCTCCTGCTGACTGAGGAGAGCAAGGAGGCTGCTTTTGCTGTGGTATGGATGACTGAAGATGCATGGCAGAGAGGGAGGCACATGGAAGGCTTCGGTGACAATCTCTATTTTCACCAAACTCCTTCCCCTACCAAAAAATCCAGCCTAGACAGAAAGCCACCAAAGGGAACTCTTAAGAAGTGTTATGGGGATGCTGAAGAGAAGCTCTCCACAACCGATGGCCTCTGGTGAGTGTGAGGGAGGGGAGGGACTCAGTTCTATTTAAGGGGCAGGCACTGGAGGTTGACCATGCTCTCATGATATGGATGACACAAATTGGACTTTCGTTTTTAATTCTTACTTTTTTTTTTTTTTTTTTTTTTTGTTGGGGGAAGGTCACAAGGGTGCAGCACAGACATGGAAGGAAGCGTGTATAATCAGAATGCATGATGGGTAATCCTTAGAGAATCAATAAAACATGTAATTTTTAAAAAGAGGAGATGGAAATCAACATAAGAGGAAAAGTATGAAATGTTCAATGTAGTCCTATGACCCATGTAGAGTCTTCCAAAATATTAGAATCCTCTTCTACCATTCTTCATGAGTTCTCAGGGGAAAGCTAAGCAAGGAAGGCATGGATCTTATTTGCATGAATGTAGAACTTTCATCAGTGTGGATCAACCACCAGCCCTCCAATGTTTACAGTAAAATAAGAAAATATTTAAAGGCGGAGAGTAAGAAATTAGGGGTTAGAGTCGGAATACTTGTTTATTTAGCAGGGTTTCTATTGCTATGATAAAATATTATGACCAGAGGCCAACATGGTGGCAAACATCTTTAATCCCAGCACTCAGAAGACAGAGGCAGGCAGAGCTCTGTGAGTTCAAGGCCACTCTGCTTTACATAGTGAGTTCTAGGACATCCAGGACTACATAGACAGATCTATAATAATAGATAGATGATAGATGACAGACAGACAGACAGATATAAATAACATTATGACCAAAGGCAGATTAGGGAGGAAGGGTAAATTTATTTCATCTCATACTTGAACAACACAGACCATCATCCAAGAAAGTTAGAGTAGGAGCTCAAGGCAGGAACCTGGAGACAGGAACTGATGCAGAAGCCACAGAGGAATGTGCCTCCCGGCTTACTGGGCCCGCTTTCTTATACCACTTACTTGAACAGGGATGGCACCCCACAGTGGACTAGGACCTCTAATGTAAATCATTAACCAAGAAAATGCACTCACAGACTTGCTCACAAGCTAAGCTGGTAGGGGCATCTTCTCAGTGGGGGTTTCTCCTCCCAATGACTCTAGCTTGTGTCAAGTTGACAAAAATAAAAACAAAACAAAACAAAACCAAAATGAACCTCTATGTATAGAGGGTATAGAGCCATCTACAGGAGCATGGACAGCCTCTCAGGGACCTCATCTCTGAATAAAAACTGGTTGTCTGGACCCCAGGAGCCATTTATTACCAATAGATCATCAGACAGAATTCCGTGAGCCCCTCCCCCATCCATGCTAGGATTGTCTCTGGCTTGATGTTGTACAGTTCTTGTATGCAGTTAAACTGGTTTGTGTTCATGTGTGCAATGTTTCTGTCATGTCTTGTCATGCCCTCTTTTCCATGATGGTCCCTGACCATCAGACCATGAGATTTCACATAGATTTCCCATTTATACATGAGAACTCTCAAATTTGTTATTCTCTTACATATTAATGAGTTGTGAGTCTATTAGTTACCATCTACTACAAGAAGAAGCTTCTCTGATGAGGGTTGAGAGGTGCACTAATCTATAGGAATAAAGATAAGAACTTAGGACAGAGGCTCTCAGTCTGCGGGTTGTTAACTCTTTGGGGGTCACATATCAGATATCCTGCATATCAGATATTTATATTGCTATTCATAACAGTAGCAAAATAAGTTACAAAATAGCAGTAAAATAATTTTGTGGTTGGGGAACCACCACAACATGAGGAACTATATTAAAGGGTCACAGCATTAGGAAGGTTGAGAACCATGGACTTAGAAGATAGAGCAATACTATGTCAATTTAGCAGAATAATAATGCTAGGTTTCTCCCTATGGCCATAGCCAACCATGGATTTTGGGCTCAGTTAACAGAACTAGACATGAGCTCCATCTTGTGGAAAGGGATTTAAAACAGAAGGTGGTTGGTTACTCCCGTAGCATCTGTGGCACTACTGCACCAGTGGTTGTACCTTGACAAGCCAGTCACTGTTGTAGTACATGGGTTCACAGTAGAGTAAGTCTGTTCATGAATTTTCTCCCCCAAGTTGCATGCATACAACCTTGCAGCACCGTGAAAGCTAGCCAATAGGAATAAAACCACCAGGTCTGTACCAGATTGATTTCTCTGTGTTCTGAGTCAATAATGTGGTGTCTTTAGCAACAAGGTTTGAACATCAAGTTTTGAAGGGTAAGCAAGATCCATAGCAGTAGCCAATAGCATTCAAATCCCATTATCAAAGTGTTTATGTGATTTAAACATTAAAATAAGTCTTTTTTCTTAGGCTACAAAGAAAAATAAAATAATGACACTTCAGGAAAATTGATGGAACTGGAAATCGTTATGTTAAAGTGAAATATGTCAGACTCAAAGCCAAAATTGCATGTTTTCCCTCAGACGCAGAACCTAAATTAAAATTTTATATGCACATGTATTTGCATATTTGTATATGCATGCTAACACTGCTTTTATTTAATTCTGGGAATTCTAAAATTTCCTCCTTGATTTCTTCCATGCCTTCTGTTTATTCAGAAGTGTGCTATTTGTTTTCAGTTTTTGCATCTCTATTGTTTCTATTTGCTGTTACTTTCAAGTTTTGTTCTATGGCTTAATAAAAAATAAGGGTTCATTCCATTTTTTAAAAATTTCTTCAGACTTGTTTTGTGGCCTGTAATATGATCAATTTCAGAGAAAGCTCCATGTGCCACGGCGCATAATCTCTACTCCCTATCTGTTGGATGGGATAGCCTTTGGAGATGTTAGAGTCGTTTGATCTATAGGGTAATTTCACTCCAAGGTGTCTTTGCTGGGATTTAGTTTGGATGACTTACCTAAGGATGATCATGGAGTATTAAAGACTCTCACCGTTGTCGTATCAGACTCTACCTGATCTGTCATGCTTGCTTAGTGCATTTGATGACATTGAGAACTCTAGCATTCATTGCATAAATTTTCACAACTGCTTTACCTCGTGAAGACTCACTCCCTTTATTAACATTTGAACGTTACCTCTTTCACATCCGCTGTAGTTTGAGGGTCAAGTCTACTTTATCGGAAATGAGAATGTCTGCTTGCGTGTGGCTTTTGGTTCTCTTTCAGGAGGCTGTCAAATGCATAGCTGTGCTCCGTTCGGCTTCTCTTGGCCCTGCCCGTCTTCCCTGTCATTTTCAAGTATCCTGTCATTGCCTCTGAGATCCCACAGGATCCTTTTCATCTCTTCGACTGCCCTTCTCTTATTCTACTCATTTCTTAGGCTTCATTTTTCCCTGTCACTGGTCCCGCACTAATACTGTGCTGATCTTTGTATTCAAGACATGCCATTGCAATGCTTGACTCACAATGACTCTGCCTTAACCAAACAGTATACAGCAGAGCCTGACCACAGGCAGTGTCTGGATGACACACCTGGGTCACAACACCCATATCTGAGGAAGACACATAGAGGTGGATGCACTCATTCACAGTTCATTCTAAACAATACCCCAACTGAAGGTTTAGGACAAATCTGGGTTTGGGTCGCCCTCTGGTGTTGAAATGGTGACAACAAACAAAAGTGTCCTCATGGCAAATCCAGTCTTAGGGTGACAGCTAGTGCTGAAATTGTAGGAGTGACTACAGTGTCAGAGAAAATAATCCGCCTGCTTGGAATTTCTAGAAAAATAAGCACAGACTGTAATAAATGCATGATATTAATGCACAGATTACGTTGCACACCAAGCAACATCAAGGACTTCCAGTAAAGAGAGATTCTGAGGAATTGGTAAAGAAGCTAATGGAAGGGGAAGAGAAAGGAGCAAAGGCAATAGACAACAGATATAACCAATGCCTGGTTTCCTGCGTGGAAAGGTCAGTGAATCCCAGTTCTGTGTACTAGAAACAAGTGTTAATTAAAATATTTCCAAGGCTGGGAAGGTGGGGAAAAAGACCTTTCAATGAACCATGACCCCATCTAAGAGTGAAAATGAGGTACAGAAACCAGTCATAACCAACATAGATAAAGCCTAAACTGTGGATTTAGAGCAGCTGTGCAGTGGTTTGAATAAGTGTCCCCCATAGGCTCCCGTGTTTGAACACGTGGTCTCCAGTTGGTGGCGCTGTTTGGATAGGCTTGGAAGTGTGGCTTGCTGGAAGGAGACCATCAAAGGAAAGGGAAGACTTCAAGGGTCTAGAGCTCCACCACACTTTCAGTTTTCTTTTTCTGCTTCCTGCTTACATTTGAAGATGTGCACTCAGCTTTCTGCTGTTGCTATCCTGTCTGCTACTTGCTACCATAACTCCTGCCATGACTGATTCTTATCCTCTGGAACCATGCATACAAATAAAGTCTTTCTAATATAAGATTCTTTGTTCATGGTGTTTTATCACAGCAACCAAAAAGGTAACGAATAAAAACTATTAAGGAAGCCAAACAAGTTTCAAGAAAACACACAGCACACACTCATACACACACACACACACACACACACACACACTACTCTAATAGAGAAATTTAGTAAAAAAAAAAAAAAGTAGTCATTCTTTTTAAATTAAAAATCTTTGAACTGGAAATACATTAAGTTAAATAACAAATGTTGAAAAAACCCACCAACATTAAATATTTCAAAGGAAAAGTGGGTGAGGCGGAATTTAGACTTATTAAAGAGAAGAGTGAGAAAAATGAAGAAATTGTGAGAATGTTGGGATCACATTAAAGGCAAGAAGAAAAATATAGATTATTGCAGTTCAAAGTCTTCTAGAAGTCAAAGAAAGCTTATTCAAAGAGATAATGGCAAAAATTTTCCCAAAGGAAGATACAAATTTTCAAATATAGTAACATTAGTGAATGTAGTCTACTCCCAAGACATTATAATCAAGCTTTCAAAGGTCAAAGACCAAGAGAAAATCCTCAAAGCACCGAGAGAAAAGAAGTGGACAGACTGAAGAATCCTCATCTTGTCTGAGCACACCAGGGAGAGTTTCCTAGTACTGAGGAAAGCACTGATCAACCAGAATGCTGTACCCTGCCAAAAGCTGTCCTTCAGAAATAAAGGAAGGATAAAGAATATGGCTCCCCCAGCCCTGCCCTGTAGAAAGGCTGAGAGTCCTTCAAACAGATTAAAATGTTAGTGAACAGAATACCAGAAGTCATGAAAATAATGAGAGAGGGCAACAGCTAGAATTCATATTTTTCTGTTATTACAAAGTGATACATAAATCATTCATACCTTAGTCATATGAAGACTAAAACTAATTATAATAGATTAGTTATACCTAATATATTTGAAAACAGGTAAGACAGGGAGATGTAACATGAATACCAAATAGTCATAAAGTGTCTTGAAACTTCGAAACTCAGAGGAAAACACTTCACGATACAGGCATAGAGAATGCCTTTCTGAATTTGGCTCCAAATGCTCAGGAAATAACAGGAAATGACTAAGAATTGCATCAAATTAGAAAGCTTCTGAACGGCAAAGGAAACAATTAGCAGAGTGAAGTGGTGGTCTACAGAATAAGAGGAAATGTTTGCTAAATATTTATATGACATGGAAATAAAACCCATAATGTATTTTCAAAATTGGAAAATTAAGCAACAAAAGAAAAATAATCTAATCAATAAATGGACAACTTCAATAGATACTTTTCAAAGTAAAAGTTAAAATAATATGGCCAATAAATAATAAGTTAAAAATGTTAAACACTTTTAGCCACTGGGGAAATACAAATCAAAACTACACTGAGATTCCATCTCACCCCAGTCAGAAAAACAAAACAAACAAAAAAAGCAAAACCCAACAAATGTTGGCAAGGGGAAAAAGAACTCTTAGACCGTGCTGACACAAGTATAAATCAATGCATCCACTCAGAGACCAGTAAGGAAGCCCTTTATGAATTTCATGGCCATAGGTCATAGATCATCAGGAGGAATCCAAGCATATGGTATAAATGTTTGCTTATCTACATTTATCACACACTATCCTTAATAGTGAAGTCATGGACTGAGCTTTGGTGCCCAGCAGCAGAGCAAACGGGGGTGCGTCATGGGATAATGAACAATGCAGTATCCTGCCATAACGAATGAAACCATGTCATCTACAGGAAAATAGATGGGGCTAGAAATCATCCTGCTAAATGAAGCAACCTATGGTCATATCGACAAGGCGAGGGTCACGTGTCTCCTCTCATGCGTGAAATATGAAGGGGGAAGAGGCCACGAGAGCAGAACTGAGACTGTTGGTGATCAGAAAAGCTCAAGGGGCTTCCGAGAAGGTCCAAGATCCACGGAGGGCAGATCAAACACCTGTACATCCCATCCTTCCTGTTAGAAGTCACCGGAAGTTCAGAAGGCCATAACTGGGTGCTAGGTCAAAAGCAACCTGAACAAATGGTCCTCCTGCTCTCAGCATCCCTGTGGTTCTTGGTGGAGGGTGGAGGATGCATGAACTTCCCCCTACCCCATCTTCTTTAGCATGTCTTTTGTAGCTAGCCTTGTTCAGCTTATATTTAAGCCATCATGTGGAGACTTTATAGGTATAGCTTCTGACAGTAAACACAATCTCACAGCAAACTCCCGATCCTCTGGCTCTTAAAATCTTTTGGCCCCTTCTTCTCCCATAATCCCTGAGACTTAGGTGCAGGAGTTGTTTCATAGATGTATTTATTGGGACTGGGGCTCCACATCTATGAAATTTGATTGGTGGTGGTTTTCTTCACCTGGTGGATGATCTTCAGCTGGTAAATCCCAAAGTCTTCTTGACAAGAGGAGTGAATGTGTTGATAGACAACAGGCGAGTACCCAACTTATCCGGTGTGTATAAGAATAAATGTTTAGAATGTACTTAGCTCAGTGGTAGAGCACTTGCCTAGCAAGAGCAAGGCCCTGGGTTCGGTCCTCAGCTCCGGAAAAAAAAAAAAATAGAATGTACTTCAAGATTATAAGGCAGTTTAGGAAAGCAGTATTTGTAGGTTCTCCTCAAGATCCATGACTCCCCCAGCCTTGGTAGTTGACCAAGTTTCCAGTTCCAGGCCTGGTTTCCCTCTTGTTGAGTATGTCTTCCCTCCTTTGGAAGCTTGCATGGTGCTTTCTGTACCATGAGAGCTAGTTCTCAAGGAGGAGACATTCAGGTCCATTCCAGCTTAGGAGCCTCTGGAACAGATTACCCTCAGTAATAGGGGCTTACCTTCCACCTCTAGAGGGCAATCAAGGCCAATAACAAGAGCCTGCGATGGTTTAGGAGTCTCTTGGACAACTCTGACCAATCCTCAAAAGAGGCTTATGTCTGCTGTTGTGGGTTTTGTCAGATGACCTTTGGCTCTTGGAAGGAACACAGTCAGCCCAGGGGAGAAATTTTCAGTTAAACCATGTATGTATATTTATACACTGGTGTAGTATAGGATTTTTAAAGCATGTAGTTAATACTATAATTCTTATGACCTTTCCAGACATTCTTTTTTTTTTAAGTATCAATTTTTTTATTTTTATACTTTATTTACATTTCAAATGTTTTCCCCTTTCCATGTCTCCCCTTTGGAAACCCACTATCCCATTCCCTGCCTCTATGAGGGTGCTCCCCCAGACACCCACACACTCCCTTCTTCCCTCCCTGGCATTCCCCTACACTGGGGCATCTAACACTCTGAGACCGAAGGGCCTCTCCTCCTCCTGATGGCCAACAAGGCCCTCCTCTGCCACATATGTAGCCATCACCATGGGTCCCTCCATATGCATTCTTTGGTTGGTGGTCCAGTCTCTGGAAGCACCAGGGAGCCTGACCAGTTGACACGTTGCTCCCTCCCCATGGGGCTGCAAACTCCCTCGGTTCCATTAGTCCCTTCTCCAACTCCTCCATCTGGGACCCCATGCTCAGTCCAACAGTTGCTGTGAATTGAATCATGGGTGTTCCGAACCTTTGGGCTAATATCCGCTTATCAGTGAGTACATAGTATTTGCTCTTTTGTGACTGAGTTACCTCACTCAGGATGATATTTTCAAGTTCCATCCATTTGCCTGTGAATTTCATGAAGTCATTGTTTTTAATAGCTGAGTAGTATTCCATTGTGTAAATGTACCACATTTTCTGTATCCATTCCTCTGTTGACGGACATCTGAGTTGTTTCCAGCTCCTGGCTATTATAAATATGGCTGCTATGAACATAGTGGAGCATGTGTCCTTATTACGTGTTGGAGCATCTTCTGGGTATATGCCCAGGAGTGGAATAGCTGGGTCTTCAGGTAGTATTA
>CM052719.1:14079058-14100029 GCA_028551405.1 Uromys caudimaculatus | reverse complement strand
AATGGGTGGGCAGGTAGGTGGGAGGAGGAATTCCCTCACAGAGGCGGGGAGGGGGAGGGGATAGGGAGTTTCCAAAGAGGAGACCCAGAAAAGGGGAAACATTGGAAATGTAAATAAAGTATCAAAAATAAAAAAAAGAAATCAACAAATGGGACCTCATGAAATTGCAAAGCTTCTGTAAGGCAAAGGACACTTTCCAGACATTCTTACTGTTATTTTTCTCTTCCCTCCTCCTTCTATATTTACCTCCAACCACACCCTAATTAGAGCCCTCCTAGTTTCCCATTTCCTGGACCAGCTCATTTATACCCTGCTAATCTCATCCCTGTTGCGACCCCACCCTAACTCCCAACCACAGCAAAGGTCGGTTTTATGTTCCCGGTCTCTGCAGTTACCCCAGAGTATGTGTTCACATTTGGAGATGTGGAGTAAAGGACTCTGATGAGGGAGACCCGCAACATTTGTTTTTCTGGGTCTGGGTTACCTCACTCAATATACTCATTCCTATTCCATCCACTTACCTGCCAAGCTCATGATTTCATTATTTCATTTTCCAGATGAATAGTATTCCATAGTGTGTGTGTGTGTGTGTGTGTGTGTGTGTGTGTGTGTGCGCGCGCCCATGTTTTCATTATCCATTCTGTCGGTGGAAAGACATTTAGGATGTTTCCATTTCTTGGCTACTGTGACAAGAACAGCAATGAATATGGCTGAGCGAGTGTCTGTGGAGTAGGAAAGCCTTTGGATAAGCAAAGGATTGGTGTCCTTGGGTTGTAGGCAGGTTTGGTTTTAGTGTTTTGAGAATTCTCCACACTGATTTCCAGAGTGGCTGCATCAGTGTGCAGTCTCAGTAATGGTGAAGGGCTGTTCCCTTTCCCCTTACCCCTCCAGCATTTATTGTCAGTTGTTTTGTTGATCTTAGCCACTCTGAGTAGGATAAAATAAAACCTTAAAGTTGTTTTGATTTGCAGTTCCCTAATTGCTAGGGACGATGAACAATTTGAGATATTTCTTAGCCATTTTTTTTCTTCTTTCGAAAACTCTCCTTTCTTTTTTTTTTTTTTTTTTTTTTTTTTTGTGAGGATATACTATTCTTTTTTATTATTTATTTATTTATTTATTTATTTTGGGTATTTACTTTATATCAATTCAAATGTTTTTCCTTTTGGAAACCCCCTATCCCATCCCCCTTCTCCCTGCCTCTATGAGGGTGCTCCCACACACACCCACCCACTCCCCTCTTCCCTCCCTAGCATTCCCCTACACTGGAGCATCGAACACCCTCAGGCCCAAGGGCTTCTCCTCCCACTGATGGCCAACAAGGCCCTCCTCTGCCACATATGTGGCCAGCACCATGGGTCCCTCCATATGTACTCCTTGGTTAGTGGTCCAGTCTCTGGGAGTTCTGGGGGGGTCTGGCCAGTTGACACTGTTGCTCCCTCCGTGGGGTTGCAAACCCCCTCAGCTCCTTCAGTCCCTTCTCCAACTCCTCCATCCGGGACCCCACGCTCAGTCCAATGATTGGTTGTGAGCATTCGCCTCTGTATTTGTCAGACCCTGCCTGAGCCTCTCTGGAGACAGCTTATCATGCTTCCATCAGGGAGCACTTCCCAGCATCCATAAGAACGTCCAGGTTTGGTGGCTGCATATGGGATGTATCCCCAGGTGGGGCCGTCTCTGGGTGGCCTTTCCTTGAGTCTCTGCTCCACACTTTGTCTCAATATTTCCCCCTGTGAGTATTTTGTTCATCCTTCTAAGAAACATTGAAGCATCCACAGTTTGGTCTTCTTTCTTCTTAGGCTTCATATGGTCTGTGGAGTGTGGACAAGCCTGTGAGCGGAAGAAGGAGAACTCTCTTTTCAAGTCCCAGGTCCCGTTTTTTTCGAGTGGGTCATTTGCTTTTTTTACTCTGTTATTATTTCTTTTTTTAATATTCTGGATACTAATCCTCATCAGATGTAGCTGGCAGAGAGTCTCTCCTGTTCTATGGGCTTCCTCTTCGCTGGGTTGATTATGTCTTTAGCACTGCAGAAGTTTTAGTTTTATAAAGTCCCACTTATCACTTGTTGGCCTTAACTCTTTCCCTTCCTGAGGCTCCTTTGCTCTCTGGTCCCTTCGTTTCTGATTCCACCATGCCTGGATATTCTTGCTTTTGTTTCCAATTTCCAGTAACAATGACATAGACAAACTAAGGGAAAGAAAAAGAACCACTTTCTGAGTTCTCTTAAATGTCTGGTTTTATGGTTGTGTGTTTAATCTTCTCCAGATTATAGGTACTTACATGTTTAAAGGGGTGGGGAGAGAAACATTTCAATAAGGAATACTTGTTGATTTTTTTCAACTTGACTTCTCCAGTCTGCAAGCACACACAAATTGGTTATGGATAGACACTTTCAAGAAGTGGTCAGCCCAAATCTAGACATTGGTATCCAGAAGTGTCTAGACATTAGTAAAAGCAGGTATTTCTCAGATTGATCTTGATTAATCATGAATGCAAACTGCCACGCACCCATGATCTTATTAATTTACAGATATCAGAGTGTGACTAACACTTAAAAAATAAACGTTCTGTTTTTTATAGGACACACACGTATGTCTGTATGTATAGATGGATGGATGGATAGATGGATGATGGATGGATGAATGGATGAATGGATGCGTGGATGGATGGATGGATGCATGTAGGTTTACTGTTTGTTTCTTGGCAGGACCCACTAGACCCAGAGGATAAGACTCATTTGGGGCAATTCTATGCAGATTAAAAGGATGACAGATGCCCATTTTCACTGGACTTAACAGTTAGTTTCCTACCCCAAATAAACCACTGGGTTAATTTTTATTTTTAAAAAATGCCTTTTGTATATGGATGACAATGGTAAATTATCATATGCTGTTTAAGTTCACTGAAGAGCTGGCTAGAGAGATGGGACTTGACCTGCCTACTTCAGACCCAAGCATTTTTATCTCAAAGCTTCCCCACAGGTGATATTATATTACAGTGTGTATGTAACTTAGATTCAACTTTCTTCTATTAAGATGATGGTACATAGTATCTTCTAAACTGCTGTATTTATACCTTTAATTATTCCTGCCTACAATGATAATAACATCGGGACTTGTTAAATGCTAATATTCCTTCACAGATGGAGAGGATGAACAGGGACATCCCAGATAGTTATATGCAACTAGGTCTTAATTCCACAAGGCTGGAAAAGACTAAGAAAGAGGGGAGGGGGTGTATCAAGAGCTATGATGAGCTATTATACACAGTGAATGAAGATTTCAATGAAAGTAGGTATCGCTTAAGTCACCCCCTTAGGGAAATTTCTCACAACATACAGTAAAATTATTTGTTAATTATATTTTATGTTATTAAAAATGTCTGTTAATTTTTTTAAAATTCTATATAAAGGTTGAGAAAGGTGGATGTTTTCAGAACCTAGGGAGAAAGCAAGAGGAAATAGCCCTCATGATTCTGAAAGGAAATAAAAAGACACTGATAATATGGCTTGCTATTCAAAGCTACAAGTACAGACAGGACACAGAAAAATCTTTAGCTCTGAGGACTTTTGTTCTGATAATTCTTATTTATAAGAATATTCTTCATTCAGAACCGTTAATATCTCTAAAGCTCTTGCTGTGATATGAATTTACTCTGTGTCTATAAGACCACAGGAAATTACAAAAGTTAGGAAGGAGAAAATAGAAGGTTGCACATTGAATAAAAATAGTCAAAATATTTTAGATAAGGATAAATCATGTGTATATATGTATGTGTATACATGTGTGTATACATGTGTGTGTAAAACATGTTCTGTCCTACAAATATAACAATAGAAAAAAGTCATAAAAACTTAAAGCCAAGTCACAGATGACCTGAGTAAGTTATGCAAGTGTGGTGGTTTAAATGAGAATGGCAGCCGGGCAGTGGTGGCGCACGCCTTTAATCCAGCACTTGGGAGGCAGAGGCAGGTGGATTTCTGAGTTCGAGGCCAGCCTGGTCTACAGAGTGAGTTCCAGGACAGCCAGGGCTACACAGAGAAACCCTGTCTCGAAAAACCAAAAAAAAAAAAAAAAAAAAAAGAATGGCCCACATAGGCTCATATATTTAAAGGCTTAGTCACCAAGGAGTGGAACTGTTTGAAAGGATATAAGGACTAGGAGGCTTGGCCTTGTTGGAGTAGGTGTGGCCATGTTAGAGTGTGTCACTGGGAGTGGGCTTTGAGGTTTCAAAAGCCTATGCCAGGCTCAGTGGCTCTTTCTTCCAGCTGGCTATGGATCCAGATGTAAAGCTCTCAACTACTGCTCTACCTCCTGCCTGCATGCTGCCATGCTTCCTGCCATGATGATAATGGATTAGTCCTCTGAAACTGTAAGCTTCCAATTAAAATGCTTTCTTTTGTAAGAGTTGCCATGGTCATGGTGTCTCTTCACAGCAATATAACAGTAGCTAAGACAGTAAGGGTTATGAAGAGTAGGACTAGAGGACTGTGGTGGTTTGAATATGCTTGGCACAGGGAGTGACACTATTAGGTGGTGTGGCCTTGTTGGAGTAGGTGTGGCCTTGTTGGAGCCTTGTTAGAGGAAGTGCATCACTGTGGGAGTGGGCAACGAGGCCCTCCTCCTGACCGCATGGGAGCCAATCTTCTAGTGGCCTTCAGTTGAATATGTAGAACTCTCAGCTCCTCTTGCACCATGCCTGGCCTGGATGCTGCCATGTTCCTGCCTTGATGATAGGACTAAACCTCTAAACCTGTAAACTAGCCCCAATTAAATGTTGTCCTTATAAGAGTTGCCTTGGTCATGGTGTCTATTCATAGCAGTAACACCCTAACTAAGACAAGGATGATACATTTAATGATTAGAACTTATATCCATGAGGTTGCGATTTGTTCATGTTAGAAAAGCCTGACCTTAATTGTATGCTAATTACATAGATCTTTGTTAACTTTGTCAAACTTTAGCCACCAGAGGACACTTGATCACAATGGCTATGGTAGTAATTAATTGTCCACATTTTTAGTCTTGCAAATATCACCTTATGAGAAGCAATTTTACTATTCTCCTCGGTAATTATATTTTATGATGAAATTCTTTATGATGAAAGTGAGATTACTTGATATAAAAGATAATGTCAAGTATTGCCATTCCTGGGAATCTCACTTTAGTTATGAGGATTCCAAAATAAAGAAAATGTCAGTTTAGGAAAATACATTAAATACTAAGATGAAAATGACCAACCTTTCAGCTTCTGGATATAATAAAAATTGAAATAACTCCCAACTTTAAAGGCTGCTGAAATGATTTTGCTATAACAGCTAATAACAACGTATATATAATTGATGAAGAAAAACATGAACTTAATGTCTGATCTATTAAATTATTTTAGGTTGTTTATAAAGGTGAATTATGAAAGAATCAGGAAAATGAGGTTTCCACAGGTTGTCTTTATGGTTTGAGGTTTATTTTGGTACTAAAATGAACTTCAATTTTAAAAATGTTATATTTTAGATTTCAAAATCTTAACAAAGAAAATTTCTAGTTTATTATGAACCTTTAACAGTACACAAGATATAAGCTCATGATCTTAAAAGTGATTAAATGTCATTAACGGTCTAGAACTCTGTTTGTGGTCATGCTAAATATAAATGTGCTTTATTTACAGAGGCAAGATTGGAGGAAGAGGCCAATTTATATCTTCCATCATATAATCTTCCATATATGTTATTAATAAGTCAAAGTTAAGCCTAAAGCAGGTAGATCAGAACAAATTTGAAAATAAACTTAAAATTTGCTAATCTGGAATAATATTTAGAATCAAGAGTATTCTAGTAATAGAAACTGTAAACATAAGACCTGGTTATGGAGAATTGAACACTTGAATAAAACAGGACAAATTTATAATATATGCATATTATAAGAGTAATTGGTTGGTATACTTTCATATCAGGACATCTCCAGGCTCAAACAGACAGTGCCCTTTTCCCTTGGATGGTTCACAGACCCCATCAGAGTAAGTTGCATGCTAGCCTCAATGCATGAAAAGGATGCATGGGAAATAAGACTTGCCGGAGTCTGTTGCTCTTGTTCCCAGGAGCTAGACCTGGGTGCAGGATAGTCCAGTGAAACTTCTTCCTTATCTACAGGGAAGATGAGTTGCTTCTCCTGTCTCACATGACAAGGGAATGGACTCTCTTACCCAGAAGAGGATCTTGGATTCTATACCCACATTCTAAATATTTCAAGCAATGGAGAGGCAAATAACACCCTGCACTCGGTGTCTCCAGAACTGCCATAGGATGTTGCTGTAAACAGAGGAGCTTTGTACCTAAGCCTAATGACTGGTAGGAGACCTGCATGCTAGTTCGGATGGCCATACGTTTATCCTGGTATTCAGTTCTCCTTCTAGCAGTCTAGCTGAGTCTGCATGGAAGTTCCACTTAAAGAAGCTCTGACATATGGCCATTCATCACAGCTGGCTAAACTGTGGACACTCAGCCATTCAGACACTGAGCTGTAGGTATCATCCTATGGGTCCACCATGGCTGGGTAAAAAAAAAGGCAGCACCAACTGAAAAAAAAAATACTGGACTTTAAAAGTCCACTCAGTTGAGCCCTTCCAAGTCATCTTCCAGAGATAACAGGAGACTCCTTAGCCTTGCTCCAACCACATCTGAAAGTCAGTTGGTCAATGAGTTTGAGGAACTCCACAGCTCTGTTCCCACTGCAAACCTGGAAGTCAGTGAATCTATACACAGCAGAAGCTTAAGGAATTCAACAACAGATACCTGAAGATGGGGATTACAGTGTTGCCTTCTTCCCTTTGGACTCCTGATACTACCAACTTTAATGCTTTCCATAGCCACCATGGCTCCTCAGGGTGTTGGATTTATTTGATTTCTTTAGTGATTTATGCCTGTTTAACAGCTTATCTTTATAAATGTATGAATATCCTCTTGGAAATAAAACAGGGCCTTAGAGCTCTGCTCCAAATAAATGTGACGATATATCTGGGACAATATACATGTTTACTGGAAAGAGGACTGTCCCCCCACACACACACATAAAAACACACACATAGGAGTTGTCCAAACTGTATTAGACACACTAAGATCAGGATGAGATCAGGACCTCTTATATGCCTAGATATATGGGATTTTCCCACTGAAAAGTGTAACATTTGCTCCTCTCCCTTGAGAGGAGACCACTGCCAGTATTTGCCCCAGAAAGCAAGTCCTGTTTCCTAAAGGTGAAATTGTCTTAACTAAAAACCTAGACATTTCAGCTTCTGTAAAACCTGTTCAGTTTGGGAAGGTGATCCATTTGGGATGTAGATAAAAATCCCACCCTAAGTGGGCACCAGATTAAGACAACGCCCGACCCTACACAAACCAAGACTTACTTCTGATTGAGGCTGAGCCTTTGTATTTTTTAAAAGAATAAAGATGTTTATTAAGCATTGTAAGTTGCATTCAATAGTCTCTGGCTGCACCACACCACAATCCATCAACAGTCAATCAGACCCAACAGCAGTTCATTCTTCACAATCCATGAGTTAGGGCTGAACTCCCTTCACCTTACAGTAAGATCCTACTTAGCTCTTGCAGACAGGGGCTGGGGAGTTACATCTCATTTTTCATCACGAATGTGATGAAGAGCATCGGAAGTATATGAAATGTAAGAAGTGATCCTGATTCAAAGGGAGGCTGGGCCTCTTTAAGCAATAGTCAGAGGCTACTGCTATGTGATAATTAAAGAAGTGCAATGCTTCTTTGATGCAGGACTCCTTATCTGAATAATTAAGGATAGGTCATTGATAGGGAGCCCTGCCTGCATCAAGGGAACAGGCTCTGAATGTCTACTTCCTTTCCATTCTTTTTAGAGATTCTGTGCTGGCTGATGATATTGAATAGATAAAATAAAAGACCTATCTGGAAGGGTGGTCTTAAACACAACTAGAGCTCACACAGGTTTATCTTTTCATCAGTGTAGTAACTTCAGGACATTAACCTCTACATGTTATCTTAGACACATGTATGTGGATGACAGTTAAAAGGCAGGGGAAGGTACATGAAATTGCCTGTGTGTTGAGGATGGCCTCAACTCTCCCAATAAGAAACTCTTAGTACTCAGAGATAAAGAAAAAAGAGTTGATGGTTTCACCTGGGGTGTGTGTGTGTGTGTGTGTGTCTGTCTGTGTCTGTGTGTGTCTGTGTGTGTATGCCCCCTAGTGGCCACAGATACTGGAAGAGGGCACCAGATTCCTTGACGCTAGAGTTAAAGGCAGTTGGGAGCAGCCTATAACCAAGAATCCAGCTTACATCCTTTGGAAGAGCAGCGAGTGATCTTAACAGCTGAGCCATCTCTCCAGTTAACTCTTTACACAGCTTTTTTTTATGTTGTTTTGAAGGCCAGAAGCTGAGATTTCTGGCAGTTTGAGTCACTAGAACCGTATATGGTTGAGAAGAAAATAGAATGAGAGCAAAACTATCAGGGCTAGACTAGCCATCATTACTGCCTTCAAAGCTTATTCATTAAATGAAACACAAACTAAATATCCTGTGTAAATCTACATTCCATGATTCTATTGACCAAGATAAGCCTCTTGTTCCCCTAGAGAAAATACTTTATAGAGAGACATAGGAAATCATCAAGCAAAGGGTTCAATTAGACCGGTCCGGTAAGATATGCCCACTGGTACAATAGCGGCATGGCTATTATCGGGTTAACCAACTGCTTTCTGCTTGGATTTGAAGCTCTCTCCATAGGAGGAAATTATGCCCCCTAAAATCTGGCCAAGAACCCATGGCTGACGTGATTATAGGCCCTAGAGCAGAACCTACTAGTATGTTCTTGCTAAAAGGACAGAGAATCAAACTGCCTTCTAAATATGATGGTTAGACCCATAGATTGTTGTTTTCAATTTTCATTAGAGAAGCTCTCTCTCTCCCCTTTTCAAAATGGGTGGCAGTTGATCCCCCCCCCACAGTCCTCCTGGAGGCTGGACCACCAACCAAAGAATACACATGGAGGGACCCATAGCTCGGACCACATATGTGGCAGAGGAAGACCTTGTTGGCCATCAGGGGGAGGAGAGGCCCTTGGGCCTGAGGGTGTTAGAGGCCCCAGTAAAGGGGAATGTCAAGGTGGGAAGACGGGAGCGCGTGGGGGGGTGGGTGAGAGGTGGAATACCCTCATAGAGGCAGTAGAGGGGGAGGGGATGGGGGGGTTCAAAGAGGAGACCTAGAAAGGAGGAAACATTGGAAATGTAAATAAAGTATCAAAAAATAAAAATAAAAATAAATTGCATTGAAAAAAAAAATGGATGGCAGTTTCAAAGCATGGAGAACAAATGACTATGGAATGTTGGTGCCCTAAGGGTAGATCTATATCACCCCTCCAAGGCTCAAAGAACATAGCAAAAGATGAGGCATAGAACTGTGGAACTGTAAGTGACTATGGAATGTTGGCGCCCTAAGGGTAGATCTATATCACTCCTCCAAGGCTCAGAGAACATAGCAAAAGATGAGGCATAGAACTGTGGAACTGTAGGCAAGGCCCCAATTAAATAAGAGTTGCCTTCGTCCTGATGTCACTTCACAGCAATAGAAACCCTAACTAAGACAATGGATGAGGAGGCTAGTTACGCATCCCCATTCCTCACTGACAGACTAAGACGGTTAAAGGATGCTGGGGAATGAGGTTTTTCCCAATGTCCGAGTAAATAACCTGCCTCTCACACTCATGCCTATATCTATAAATAAACTCTGTGAGAGTTTTTTAAAGCCATCAAAGTAAAATTAGGATGTATGGAGATAGGTTTCAAGCAGAAGAGGGACACTGTGCAAAAATGAGTAGCAAAAAAATCAATATAAATCAATATATGTGTGGAGGAAATTGTCAAAGAATTTTAAAAAATCACATTATTTCAAACCAACTAATTTTTAATGGCAGTTAAAATTGGGTAGCAATGTGGGTGACCTCACAGGTAAGGGCTGTGCTAGGTGTGGTTGAGGTGGTGCTCTTTATGGCTTAGGAGATGCTAACTGAGAGTGTCTCAGGGTAGAGCTGCTGGAGTTCTCCATTTCTCTGGTTGTCCTTAGTTAGGGTTTCATTGCTGTGAAGAGACACCATGACCAAGGCAACTCTTATAAAGAACAACATTTAATTGGGGCTGGCTTACAGGTTTAGAGGTTCAGTCCACAATCATCAAGGCAGAAACATGGCAGCATCCAAGCAGGCATGGTACAGGAGGAGCTGAGAGTTCTACATCTCCATAGAAAGGAAGCCAAGAGCAGACTGTTCTCAGGTAGCTAAAAGGATGGTCTCAAAGTCCAACCCACAGAGATACACTTCCTCCAACAAGGCCACACCTATACCAACAAGACCACACCTGTTCCAACAAGGCCATACCTCCTAATAGTACTACTCCCTGGGCCAAGCATATTCAAACCACCACACTGGTGTATGTTAAACCCAGGTTGCATCTGCCAAGGTCCAGTGGAGGTCATTTAGTGGGGGCTTTAAGACAGTGTGTACTGAAACTTTGGCAGTTAGCTATAGTTTTGAATGTAGCAGATATCCAAGAGATGAGAGTCCTACCCTTTTTGATCTGTCAAGAACTGTAAGCTTGTCTCAGTATGTATAAAACAAGGAGAGAATGGTTTAATTGGAGTGTGTGCCCAATGCCTCTGACCCATGAGCATCATCTTCTGCTTCTGCTTCTGCTTCTGCATTTCTCCTCCCCCTTCTCCTTCTCCCACTTCTCCTCCTCCTCCTCCCCCACTTCCTCCCCTCCCCCTCCTCCTCTTTCTCCTTCTTTAGTAACCCTTTCTAGAACATTTCTGTATGTGCTATACTAGCAGTGACTCAGGTCCACAAGGGCTGGCTATTAAATAGAATCTGTGAACTGATAAAATTTTATAACTATGCAAATGGTATTTTCAAAAAAGTAGTAAGTGTTCAAAACTTAGCACTTGCTAATTATTTACCATATTTTGTTGCACCTGACATCTGTGTTGTAAAAATGTCATTTAATGGTGCACTGCCACACACTCATTTTGATCCATTTTCTATTGCTGTAGGAGAACACCTCAGATTGTAGGTATATTAGTGAACAGAAATGTATTGGTCAGTGGATCTGGAGGCTGGGCTTGCATGTAGTGAGAGTCTTCTTGGTTTACCATAGCATGGCAGCAGGATAGCAACTGAGATAGAAGAGAGAGACAAATTCATCCTTGCATAAAGACCTCCTTTCTCTCATGACAATAAGCCCATTCCTAAAATATCAGCATACATCACCTCAGTGTTGCTAGAACTAACTTCCAATGCCCCTGCATTAGGAATCGGGGTCCCATACTATGAATTTTGGTGAACAAATTTAAACCAGCATTTCTTTTCTGTTTCCCCAAATTTATGTTCTTTTAACATGAAAAGCACATTCATTCAACCTCAAGAACACACAAAACTTAAGTCAGTTCAGCCCCAACTCAAAAAGTTCAAAACCCAAACTCTCACCTAGATAGCAGCATATAGACAGAGTCATTCTGAGGTAACCTTCTTGAAATGCAGGCATGAGAAACAAAACCATCACATAGCTCCAAAAGACAATATTGAGACAGGCATAAATAAAATAGATACACCCATGCTGGGGGTGGGGGTGGGGCATCAAGAAAAAGAAAGTTTCAGGGACCAAGTTAACCTAGGAGCTTACACAACAAACATGAAAGGCTCAGTACACCAGAATGCTCTTTGATCCTGTGCCACTTCTAGGGACATTGGGGGAGTTGTGCCACTGAGTCCAGTCTGTACCAATAGCTCAGGTGAACTCAGGCCATAGAATAAGTATAATGGTTGAAGTCATAAACCTGCTTCTAGTCATGTTGGAGGTTCTCAAGATCAGTGCTCTAAGGAGTGGCCACTCACACTTCTCCATTCTGCGCTGCCCTGGTAGAGCTCTGACTGCACCCACCAATGCTCTGGGATGCTTCTCATTTTTACTTTCTGCTTTCCTCCTTAATTCTAAACAACTGCAAGAAGATGGGCCTATTTGGGCTCACGATTTCAGATGGCTCAGCTGATAGTTGTTTGGTCTTATGTATACCTGTGCAGACTTTCATGGCTCATGTGACAGAGGCTGCCTGTCTCATAGCATGCAAGAGGCAGGCAGCAAGGAAGGAACTAGGGACCAAGTAGAACCTTTAAGATATGCTCCCCAGGACCCATTTTTTCCAGGTATGCCTTCTCTCTTAAAATTCCCATCGTCTCCCAAAATAGCACAGTCAGTGGAGGCCTAAGCATCCAACATATGAGTCCATAGAGGACATTTCATAGTCAACTACAGCGGGGGCATTTCTCTAGTTTCCAATACCGTGTTCTCTGTTTCTTTACTGTGCATATTCCCACCAACATGGTAACCATGACAACCTAAGTAATCTATCTTTCAGACATCCTCTACAGTTTTTTCCCTGTACCCTCTTCAGAATCACCCTAACTGCTCCAGTTATGGCTGTCTGGGCTTTTTCTTCCCTGGGCCTCCAAATGTTTCTGTCCCCTACCCAGCTTCGACCCAGTTGCTTCTACATTTTTAGGTATTTCTTACAACAGCCCTCCTTCTTTACTTCCTGTCTTTATTCTTTGATTCTACAAAGGAATCCAGCTGACTGTGTGACTTACAGTGACTTACACTGGCTGGTAACTTACTGGGAAGAGAAACTTAGATTTAAAGGAAGGGCATTCTGGAGAAGGTGATCTTTCTGCTACATACCATGGCTGAAGGACAAAGGGAGGGCAAGACAGAGACAAGGCAGAGCAAATTCATCCTTTAATAAGGACCACGGACTTGTTATAATGACATTAATCTATCTATGAGGTGGTATCTCTATGGCCCACACACTTCCCAGTAGAGCAGTGGTTCTCAGCCTTCTGAACGGTGACCCTTTAACACAGTTCATCATATTGTAATGACCCCTGACCACAAAATGATTTTCATTGCTACTTCATAACTGTAATTTTGCTATGGTTATGAATTGTGATATAAATATTTTTGGAGTTAGAGTATTGCCAGGGGTTGTGACCCCCAGGTTGAGAACCACTGAAGTAGACCCACTCCTAACCCTAGAGCACAGGAATCAAGTTTCTACTACCTGCAAACCATAGCAATGTCACACCACAGTGAGCAACAGAGAGACTGACCCCAAAACAGTCCAGTGGAAATAGGACAGCCCTGTCTGTGATGCAGGAATGTTACTGCAGCCCACAAGCACACATAAGGGAGTTAGAGAGGAACCTTTGCAAGACAAAAAAAGGTATGTCCTTCATAAATCATTTTTAAAAATAAGTCCTCTTCAGTGTCATAGTAAGATTTGTGAATACTCATTGGTAACACTTGCTGTTGCCAGAGAGGTGTCTATCTAGAGGAGAGTTAGCCCAAGTATTTTTGTGTAGTTTTTCTCAGAGCCACTATAAGCGATCATAGGGCTCTGTGCATGAGGTACCTCCTCACTGGCCCCCGAGTTCATGGTTTTTTACTAGAGAATTCCACCTTGGGGATGGCAACTTTAGATCAACAGCTCTTCTCAACTCCTGGCTGGTTAGTAACTTCACATTTTAAAATTGAATGTGAATTAGCCATTCTGAGTGTATTCGCACCGTGTGCACCATGGATATTGGTCGGCATTTTCATAAATATACACAAAAAACACAAAGGGCACAGTTAGGGGTTTTGGTTTGTTTGAGTTTTGCAGAGTATGTAGGAGTTAATTGTTAAACTTTAACCAACTAATCCTCTTATTTCCTCTCTCTACACTTCATTCTGTTTATTTGTTTGTTTTACTTTATGTGTATGGGCGGTTTTGCCTGCATGTATATTTGTACACAACATGCATGTCTGATGACCAAGGAGGTTAGAAAATGGTACTGGATTTCCTAGACATTGGATTTTGCAGACAGTTGTGAGCCACCATGTGGGTGCTGGGTACTGAACCCAGGTCCTCTGCAAGAGCAGCCAGTGCTCTTAACGGCTACGGCGTATCTCCAGTCCCTCTATTTCAGCCCCTGCAATCTAAGACCAGTTCTCCAACCTTGCTACCAGGAAGTCTTCACTAATCACCCTGTGTGCCAAATTCCCACTGCAGCAACCTTCTTAAGCCTCCGTTTGCCTTCGGCCAATGACACAAGGGCATGCAACAAGTCCTTTTACATGGCTGTATACTTGTCCCCTACTTTCTTCAAAGTAGGTTGTGTGCTCTTTGAAGGAAGACATTGAATGTGTAGCAGGCATTCAGCAAATGGGGAACTGAAACTTTGTCAGTAAGATAGCCTGTCTCAGTAAGATAGCCTGTCTCACTTTCCAAGGAACTTCTATCTAAAAATGAATCACATAAACACAAACGGTTTTATCTTCTATGCTTATTTAAATACTACCAGTGCGAAACACAGTTGCCTCTTACTGCATATAGAAATACTGGTACTACTTCCACTGAGTAGTAAAATGGACCGCACATTCTTTTCTTTCCAAGTGATCTATGAATTATGACTTTATGGAGATAAGTTTCTAGTTGATTTCAAGTAGAAAGAAAATGGAAGACCCTGGAAAGAGGTACTCTACTCCAGCCTCAGTCTGCAATTAGCAAAACTGCGTGGCAAGAAGTGTTGGACCCCTGGGATGGAACACTGTCCTAGGAGCCAGGTGGTGGCAATGCACAGACTGGCCCAGCAAGCTGACACCTTGCAGGAGAGCAGCTGGAGGGGAGGCGGGAGCAGAGGAGGAGAGCTGGCTTCACCAGAGGAAAACGATTCTAAGAGAAGAGGCTCCAACCACAAGTGACATTTGGCATTTGCAAAGGAAGCAGCCATGGGCAGTAGAGCACAGCTGGTTTGACTTACGGAAAACAAACCCAATCCTGCTTCTTGCAGCTTGTCTTGTATCTGTAAACACAGATGCAGCCATCTATGGATAGCGTTTCAGATTACCCAAGTGCTCTGGAGATGTGTACCGGGTTGAGGGTCGGCTTTGGAAATGTTGCTAAGAGCATGAAGAGGGCAGAAAAGATTGCTCGGCCCCTCGAGAGCTGTCTGGAGCGTCTCCTTGAGCACCGCAGCAAGATATGCTACGAGGATACAGCGTGGGCATGAAAGACCCGCGTGGGCAAGAAAGACCCGCGTGGGTGATGCTCAAGGGGATGGGGTACTGAATCTGATCAAGGAGTAAAGAAAAAAAGCTTCCTTTCCCGGAACATTTTTGGGGAAACATTTCTGATACATTGCTGTGTAACTGCCCCATAAAGAGGCTTGTTCTGGAAGCTTCTCAAGGCAGGTCATTGCCAAAGCATCCTATAAATCTGCTCGCTGCGTGTGCTTGCTTTTGTTTTGTCTTTCCTCCTTTTCTCTCTTTCCTTTCTTCTCCTCTTCCAGGACCGAAATGACCCATTCTTTGTAGGAGGAAGGAATCAGGAAAAGCTGGGAGGGCCAATCTATTAGTAAAGTGCGTGCCACACGGGCACGAGAGCCTTGATTTTGATTCCTCAGAACCTATATAAAAGCATGTGCCTCCAAAACCAGCCTGCACACCCCCCCCCACATGCATACATAACCATACCATACACGTGTACGTATTTACACACACACACACACACACATGCATACAGCACACACACAGCACACCCACACTCACACATACATACATGTATACTCACACATGTGCACGTACACACTCACTGGCACATGCACACATACATTCACACACACATACACACACACATTCACACATGTACATGTCTCTCTCTCTCTCTCTCTCTCTCTCTCTCTCTCTCACACACACACACACACACACACACACACACACACACACACACACAGTCAGAAAAGTAAATGCCACAAGTAGCCAGGACTTATTTTGTAGGACCCAAGTCAGTAACTGTGAACTGTTCTGTTTGTGCCAGGGTACAGATACACATTTCTTCCAAGTTCTGCTCCAAAATGGCTGAACTGGATGGTGCGTTTGTCTAGTTTTAAACTCTCTCTCCCTCCAGCCCAAGACTGTAATTCCACCAACTTTTAGTAAATTGTGCCACTTCAATGAGGTTCCTAATGTGGAACCTGGGAATGTGTCAGTGTCCTGAATGGAATAAGGACTGTCCTCTGGTTCCGGTGGTTCACACCTTTTAATCATAGCACCCTTGAGGCAAAAACAAGACCATAGCAAGTTCAAGGCCAATCTAATCTACATATCTAGTTCACACCAGCACAGGCTACACAGTGGAGACCTGTTTTAAACAAAATGAAACCAAGCAACAAAGAAAGCTTATGTCTCTATAACCCGCCATGCCTGTTGATTCTAGAGCTTCCACAGAAATAGGCTACAACAGACTCGCCGGTGTTTCTCACCCACCTCTTACCTATTCCCAGTACCATAGTATGACATTAGTACTGGTCCTCCAGCCCTGTAACTTGGGAGGAGGATGGATGGAGGCCAATGACCCTCCCGCTGTGTCTGGAACTCCATCTGGTTGGGAGGTTTATCGCCAGCAATATGCAGCTTACATCTATTAACTCTTATCTTGTCATCACAGACTAAGTGAAAGCATCCTCCGCTCGACTTCCTCCCTTGGCAACAGAACTCCCCTGCCTCCCGCTCACCCACACGACCTTGCCTGTGTGTTTCCAAGAGCTTCTTCTCCAGCTTGTGAAGCACTTTGGTCTAATGAGCTCCTAGGGAGTCTTCCTGAGAGATGGAAAAGCCTTTCAAAAAAAAAAAAAATCGAGATTAGCCCTGTATGACTCTGTCTTGTGCGTATAGTGCTGGAGCGGGACTCTGTCTTTTCCATTTGCCTTCTCATCCACTCACGTGGAAGATGGGATGGACGTGAGCCTGCTGGGGGCCCAGAACTACCTTTATGGTTGTAAACAGAAGGCCAACAAGAACCATCATTTCACAGTAGGTAAAGAGGAAAATGAGAAGGAAAAGTTGTGTCTTGTGGGAACAGAGGCGATGGAGCAACTCTGGCAACTTTGAAAATAGATGTACAGCTACCAGCTTCCTCTGAGGGACTTAACGTGGGCATCAGGCATGGGTCTGTTAATAGACAGCCCTTAGGATGGGGTCAGGGAAGGTGAGAGGACACCTGGAAAGCAAACTGCCCCCAGGAGTGGCAGTAATGTTCCACCGGAAAAAGTTAAAAACTTGTTTTTGCTGTTGCTGCTAAAGATGAGAAGGAGGAAGAAGAGGAAAAGAAGGAGAAGCTGGAGAAAGCTCCAGTGTAGAGATCTAAAGGAGATAAAACACACAGAAAAATCAAATCAGGACAGAAAAGCCAGAGAACCACAGTGCATGCATGAGAGCGTGCGTACACACACACACACACACACACACACACACACACACACACACACACCACCTAAATTACTAAACTCTATAGATGCATTAAAGCAAAAATGCAAGAGTATAGGATAGAAACAGGTGGTCCTTTCCCCAAAATAAAGGTAAGGTCATCAGTTAAGTGAAGAATTTCTTCCAGATGAAGTGGTCAGTGGAGACCAGTCAGTCTCCTGTCTCCAGCTAAGCTTCTGTCCCACTCTCTTCCAAAAATAGAGCCGACAGAGAGAGAGGGGAAAATGTGGGGAACTCTCTTTCCCATGTGGGAATAAAAAGAAAGTAAAACTGCTGAGACCCCCAGCAGCAGCAGGACACTGAGCAAGAGAGAGCGTGGGCATCACAGTTCTGTGCCTGGACAGGCTTTGCAGGGCAGCTGAGAACCTGGCAGAATCTCTTCTAGCTTGGAAACTCTCAGAGAGCTTCAGGGTACCACCTGAGAACACCCAAGTCTGCAGAAAATGGGCCCCGGATAGGGAGCCTCAGGAGAAGCAGCTCTCAGAGGCTGGAGCAGCTTCAGGAATGAATCCTCTTCTGCAGCTCCCATGTAGAGTCTTGGAGGCAGAGGCAGCAGTGAGTGCCCCTGACTGCAGCCAGAATCCTAGAGAAAGCCTTGAGCAGTCCCCTGCCCGGGACAGAAACTTCAAGCATGGGAATCCTCCCATTAGCCTGTCCCTGACAAATCTTAAAGGCGGGGGTTTACCTGCAGAGATTAAGCACAAGGTGTCTGAGCACAAGGATGAATTTTCTCCTAGTACCATCAACCAATCCTGTTGGCCTCATTGCCAAATTCCAGGTCTCACGCCCCTAGAGCCACGCCCACACTGGCAAATGCTGTGAAATTGCTGCTGGGTTAGACCACCCAGGATCCAGCAGACAGCAGACAAGGGCTCCGTCACATTTCTGCCATTCAGAGTCCTACGAATCTCTTCATTACATCATTAAACCTTTTATCATGGACACAAGGATCTTTCAATGTCCCTAGGATTCATTTTTATCCCTCAGCCAATATTTTAGTCATGTATTAACAACTCATACTTGTATATACTCACAGGCTATGGCATAATGTCCTGATTACTAACCTGATGTAGAATGATTAAACCAAGTTAATTAACCTATCTATGACTTCAAATACTTAACTTTTTTGTGATAAGAATATCTGAAATTTGCTCAGTGATCCTGAAGTGTATCGTACGTGGTTATTAGCTAGATTTACCAGTCTGCTGGTATCAAGCTTTTCCCTCCTGTCTGTCATCCAGTTTTGACACAACTGATCACTCCCTTCTTAGGACACCACGTCTCCTGATGGATTTCTGTCTCTGAGTCCTGAGTCCGTAGCTTTCAGTGGCCTATGTTTTGATCTTCCACATCTTTTTAGAGTCCGGTAAGATAGGGGCCACAGCATGACCCTGAGTTACCCTCATCGCATTCCTCAGGTGACTGCAGCTGGTAAAATGACTTTAAATACCATCTGGCCACTATGGTTCCCTGCCTCTCTATCTCCAGAATGGACCTGCTCCTTTAGTTACAGACTTGTCTGTCACTGATGACTCTACTTGGATATCTAATAGCTGCTCAACCCCGAATGGCAAAAATAACACTCAAAATAATAGTCGGAATCTGCTCACATCCTGCATTTCCACTGACCCTAACTCTAAGTGCCTTTCTCTTGAAGGACTCCAAAAACCATAACATTACTCCCCACACCTAATTGTCTACATAGCATCTAGAGAAAACTCTCTTAAAACATAAATGCAATCATGCAAAACTGAAGACTGCTGGTTACTGAGAGTAAGAGCCAGGATGACTGCAAGTGGCCTATGGGTATGTGGAAGGGCGTAAGGACCAGATTTCCTTGGTAAAAACAGCCAGGGCTCAGGCTATGAGGAAAGAGTATGTTCAAGGCCCTCTGCTTCTGACTTCTTTTCCTACTGCTCATTTGAGGTTGGTGAATAGTCTCCCCCAAATTCATGTCCACCCAGAGCCTCAAAGAATGGCCTGGGGTTTTTTAAAAAAAATGGGCATATATAATTGTCTAGTCAAAGATGGTGATGAAACCATGCTGAATCAATGTGGCTTCAAACCTAATGAGTCTTCAAAACTAGAAACAAGGCCCCACTGAGAGACACACAGAGTAAGCCGAAATAGGCAGATACCTACTTCTGGAATTCTGAAGGCCCTATTTGCTAGAAGAGGTAACTAGAGGACTCTTCCCCAGAGTCCTAAGGAGGAGGGTGGGCCTTGTGACACCTTGATTCCAGATTTCTAACTGCCACAGCTGTTAGCCACACACAGGTCAGCCCTCTTAAGTCATGAGGTTCATGGGCATTTGTGACAGCAGTCCTGAGAAGCCATAGGGACACAGACACCTTCTTCATTTGGCTTCAGTCTCTTGGCTCTCCTCATATAAGGTATGGGATAGATTGTAGGATTATATAACAGTATCAGGAGGCCTGACCCAAGAACCTGTGTCATTTTCTCCAAATCCCTTGACCTGTTTGAGTCTCACGTGCTTCCTGAAGTAACAAGGCAGACTGTATTTTTCCTATCATTCTGGAAGCCAGAATTCCCCTCATTAATGATGTAGCCTAGAATCAATACAAAAGCAATTACCACTAGATAATTGTACGTTTCCATTATGTAGCGGACCTGCCTAACATGAGTGCAAAGGGACAAAGCTCTGCTCCTCAGGCACATGAATGTCACAGGGAAGCTGCTGGAGGTGGACAAACCCATTCCACATCAACTTTACAAAACAATCCTGTACACACGCTCACTGTTTCCAGTCAATGAGAGAAACAACTCACCAACATCTCTAAATGGGACAGGGTGTTAGTTCAATGAACTACTCATACAGATGTGATCCATTCAGAGACAGGCTGGTAACACTACCTTGCCTTTTGAATTAGCAAACTCCTTCTTTTCCTTCACCATTTTTCCAGAGATACTAAGAGCAACTGGCCAGCAAAGTCATTTTCAAAATTTTTTCCCATATTGCAAAAAGTTTTGAGCACACAATCACCCAATTCATCAAGATGCCCAATGTCATTAACTTCTTAAAGTTTAAAATATATTTCCAACCATGGGTCTTCAATATCCTCCAAGCTTCCAGGAGAGAGCGTATCTGGAGAGGTTTCAGCAGTTGAAGGTGCTGGTGAATTATTAAACCAACTCCAGATTTTTAAAGGATTCATCCTTATACTGCTTTCTGTTCCTCTAGAGCCACTCCCAGTACCAACTTCTGTATTAGTCAGGGTTCTCTAGAGTCACAGAACTTATAGGTCATCTCTATATAGTAAGGGAGTTTGTTAATGACTTACAGTCTGTAGTCAAACTCCCCAACAATGGTCAGCAGTAGCTGTGAATGAAAACCCGAGGATCTAGCAGTCACTTAGTCCCACAAGGCTCGAAGGCGAAGAAGATTGAATCTTCCTCCTTCCAATGTCCTTATGTACATCTCCAGCAGTAGGTGTGGCCCAGATTAGAGGTGTGAGTACCACCACACCTGAAACTTGTGTCTTCCAGACTCAAGATCTAGATCACAGGTGAGCCTTCTAATTCTGGATTGCAATTCACTCCAGATATAGTCAAGTTGACAAT
>CM052719.1:14061172-14078958 GCA_028551405.1 Uromys caudimaculatus | reverse complement strand
GTCATAAATACACTTAATATGATGTAACTATTCCTCGTACAATCGCAAACACATTTATAAACTTACAATGGGGCAGTGTCCCTTGGGAACATTCCTTTAGTATCTCAACTTAAATACCAACTGATGTTAAAGAAATTGGAAGACAAATATGTTCTTAACAAAATACAAGAGAAGCATTCATGTTACTTTATAATCCTCATTTCTACAGCTGGTTACGTGGGCTTAGCTGGTATTTATAACTACCTTCCTCTACTACCCATTCTGTATTTCCTCCACCCTCTGCAAGCACCTCAGCAGGTCTTGGCTCTTTTCCTGGAGGAGAGACCCATACCTTCATTCCTGATGGGTCTGCATCCTTTGTCATCCTGCTTGAATTAGGCTGTTGTAGTTTCCCACTGACTTTAATCACAGGATATGTTAGTACTAAGAGACGCCCTAAGGGATCTCCTGCACTCCAGACACAATCCTTCTTACCTCCATTGTGGAGAGGCAATCCAATTTCCCCATGGCAACCTGGATCTATCACCCCTCCTAACACTTATTCCTTTCTTAGCCTGTTGGTTTAAGGGCATTTGAAGCCCAAAATGACCAGGGGGAAGTCTGACCTTCCAGTTCAATGAAATGTTTGTTGTAGCTCCTGGTAGGAGCACTCCCCCCTCTGGAACCAAAACTTCTAGGCCAGCAGAACCTAGAGTTGTGGGGACAGGAAGCAAAAATTTTCCTAGAGAGTTACAAGGAGTGATAGTGAGTGGAACTATTCCCTTTTCCACCCTTTGATTCCTGGACCCATGGATCCTGGCTATGGGAGAAACTGTACCATATATTGGATGCTGATTCAAAGCATATACTGCCTCCTGAAGAACTCTGCCCCATACCTCCACGCTACTGCCACCCAATTTGTGCTGTAACTGTGTCTTCAAAAGGCCATTCCATCTTTCTATCAGACCAGTTACTTCAGGATGATGGGGAACATGGTAAGACCAGTGAATTCCATGATCGTGGGCCCACTGTTGCACTTCCCTGGCTGTGAAATTAGTTCCTTGGTCAGAAGCAATATTGTGTGGAATACCATGATGATGAATAAGGCATTCTGTAAGTCCACTGATGGTGGTTTTGGCAGAAGCATTACATGCAGGAAAGGCAAATCCATAACCAGAGTAAATATCTACCCCAGTAAGAACAAAACGTTGTCCTTTCCATGGAGGAAGTGGTCCAATGTAGTCAACCTGCCACCAGGTTGCTGGCTGGTCACCTCGAGGAATGGTGCCATATCTGGGGCTCAGTGTTGGTCTCTGCTGTTGGCAGATCTGGCATTCAGCAGCAGCTGTTGCCAGGTCATCCTTGGTGAGTGGAAGCCCCTGTTGTTGAGCCCAAGCATAACCTCCATCTCGGCCACCATGGCCACTTTGTTCGTGTGCCTACTGAGAAATGTCAGGGATGGCTGAGGAAAGAGGCTGACTCTCCACAGAATGGGTAATCTTATCCACTTGATTATTGAACGCCTCCTCAGCTGAAGTCACCTTTTGGTGAGCATTTACATGGGACACAAATATCTTCACATCCTTTGCCCATTTGGAGAGATCTATCCACATACTTCTTCCCCAGATGTCTGTCTCACCAATTTTCCAATCATGATCTTTCCAAGTCCCTGACCATCCAGTCAATCCATTGGCTATGGCCCATGAGTCAGTGAACAATCATACATCTGGCCATTTCTTCTTCCAAACAAACTGTAATACCATGTGTACTGCCCGAAGTTCTGCCTACTGTGAAGATTTTCAAGCAGAAGTCTGGAGAATATGTGTGGGAATGGATTTTAAGGGTGTGGGATAATGGTGGAAGGAACATAAAACTAGATCAGGCTGAGTTTATTGACATGGGTCCTCTGAGTGGAGATTCAAGGTTTAATATGGAAGCTCGTACAGTTAAAAAGGGTGTCAGAAGTTTGTTTGAGTGGTTGGCTGAAGCGTTTATCAAAAGATGGTCTACTGAAAAGGAGTTGGAGATTCCTGATATCCCTTGGTTTGGTGTTGATCCCTAGGGGATTTTAAGGCTCAGGGAAATTGCAATGCTGGAGTGGATACCTTGTGTAAAACCTAATCCTCCACAATGGGAAGGCCCAGAAGATATGTCCTTCACCAATCCTATAAGACGCAAACTGGTGAGAGGGGCACCAGCACATTTGAAGAGTTTTGTTCTTGCCCTTTTCCTTGTGCCAGACCTTAGGGTTAGAGATGCTGCTGCTCAATTAGATGAATTAAATGCAATGGGTTTAATTGGGTCTCGAGGTAACAAGGGCCAGACGGCAGCATTGAGTCGCCAGAGACAAGGTGGTTGTAGTTATTATAATGGACAGTGTAGACAAGACAACATTCATAATGACATATACCATGATGGTCAGCACAGGAGAAGTGAAATTTATAATGGCATGACTCGTTCAGACCTTTGGTTCTGGCTAATCAGTCATGGTGTTCCCAGGTATGAAATACATAGGAAGCCTACTGCATATCTGTTTGATCTGTATAAGCAGAAAAATTCTCAAACAAGTGAAAGAAAGGCTACATTGGATCCTGACAAAAGGCAATCTCGGCCAGTGAATCAATTTCCAGACTTGAACCAGTTTGCAGACCCAGAACCCCTTGAATGAAGGAGTGGCCAGGTTCCCCTGAGGAAGGATCTTGATAAGACACCTAAAAGTTCTGCTGTTAGCCTTTCTCCAGTCCTTCCCCAGAGGAACCTATGGCCTTTTATAAGGGTAACTGTACACTGGGGGAAAGGAAATAATCAGACTTTCAGGGGTCTGTTGGATACTGGCTCTGAATTGACGTTGATCCCAGGAGATCCCAAGAAACATTGTGGCCCTCCTGTTAAAGTAGGGGCTTATGATAGAGGACAGGTGATTAATGGAGTTTTGACTGATGTTCGACTCACAGTAGGTCCAGTAGGTCCCCGAACACATCCTGTGGTCATTTCCCCAGTTCCAGAATGTATAATTGGGATAGATATACTTAGAAATTGGCAGAATTCTCACATTGGTTCCCTGACATGTGGAGTGAGAACTATTATGGTTGGAAAGGCTAAATGGAAGCCGTTAGAGTCGCCCCTACCAAAGAAAATAGTGAATCAAAAACAGTACCGTATTCCTGGGGGAAATACAGAAATTACCGCCACTATCAAGGACTTGAGAGATGCAGGGGTGGTGGTTCCCACCACATCTCCCTTTAAGTCTCCCATCTGGCCAGTGCACCTTTGCAGAAGCAAGTCCTCCAATCTGAACTCTGTTCCGGACGGACATCCTTTCACGTCGCATTGCCCCCAAACATGGTGCCGACAGCCGTCCATGTGTCCCAACAGCTTGTACTCGGTGCTCGGCATTAGCATTCTAGACCAAGAAAAGAGCCCAGCTCTTAACCTTGTTGGTTTTGTGAGCAGAAAACACCAATGCCCACACCACTGACGTTATTTGCTCAGATACAGTGAAAGAGACCGGAAAAAGCTCCGCCTCTATTCCCAGGAAGGCCCTGACGTTTTCCCTGGAGAGAGGGATGTCTGATGTGTTGGCTGAAGACCTGTTTCTCTGTCTCATTAATGGAAAAACTGCCTGAGCTACCTTGTGTCTTCTAGACCACAGAAATTAAGTTTACAAGATTCCTTTCTCTATTTTATCCCCCCCCTTTAAAAAAAAAAAAAAAAAAAAAAAACAATGCAACAATCATTTTCAATCTGATCCAAGACCACAGGATTGTTTCGAATTCCCCCCATCGGTATCTCCTTCACTCCCGAGAGACTGTGCAATGTTTCCATACTTACCTCATGGGCTCGTCATTCTGAGTTCCACAGGGTCCTCTTTGACAAGCTGGCAATTATGTCTCCCTGCAAGCTTCCAAAGTTTACTGTAAAGGCCTCAGGGTCTCAAACACCCAGAAAACAGACTTTTATGTTTTTATAAACTATAAAATTGTAATTGGATCAAACTTTGCATTCAAAAGCACATTCTTCAGGAATATTTTATATGCACATAAAACAGAGAAAATGTTAACATTATGATCTTAACTGTCTGCACATTGGAACGAGCTGAAAGTCAGGGAAATGCAACCCATCTGTTCTCAGCTTTGAAACTAAATTATTTTTGAGAGCACAACAGATGCCTCAGGGAAGTTTGACACGGCCCTCTCCGGCTCCTGTTATCGGGGGACTTTAGGTGGGGTTGTGAATAAGGGAGAATGGTCTCATGGGGGTGGGGAGGTGGGAAGGGTGGGGTCGCTTCTTTTAAACCTTCCTTTCTCCAAACTGTGCTGTGGCTAACCCAGGAGCCTTAGTTGGAACGCCAACTCCTCCTCAAGCTGGGCCAACCCGGGATGGTCATGTGGTCTCAATGGCCTGGCTCTGGCTTCAGGTGCGTGGGGAGGTGTGACGATCCTCTGGGATCCCACCAGGCTTCTTCCCATCAGCCATGAGGAGAAGGGAAACCCAGAATTCTCTGCGGCCCGTAAGCACGTTTGTTGAAGACCATGCATCAGGTCTTTTTCGCCTTGGTTGTGGAGAGCTAGAGCCCGCTGAGCTCAGCTTGAGTTGGTGTCTCGACAGGAGGAGGAGAAAACAGAGTAAAAGGTAGCATCTGCTTCCCTTGGAACTGGCCACGCTGCTCAGCTCCTCCATTTTCCTGGCTAGCAGTCTATTGCCCTTTAGTGATCACATTTTGCAAAGTTCCTGTACACCCAGGGATTGAAGATCTGTAAAAAAGGACATTGGATAAAAGCTGGCCTCCTTGAAAACAGAGAGGACACAAAGACCTTTTCCAGGGGAAACAAAAAGTCTAGGCCAGCAGGTCTAGGCCAAATGCAAAGACGTTCCCTCGAAGAATGTGCTCTCAGAATGTGCTAATTAGAGAGGATTAGACAACCCTAAGGACTTGTCCCGGTAATCTTACCATTTACCCTCCCAAAAATCTTACAGGAACATTTAAAAAATATATTTATTTTTATTTTATGTGTGTGAGTGTTTGGCATGCATATATGCCACATGTGTGCTAGGTACCCACGGAATCCAGAAGAGGGAACTGGAGTTAGAGGTGGGCGTAATCTGCCACGTAAGTGCTGGAAATTGGTCCCAGGTCCTCTGCAAGAGTAGCAAAGGCTCTTTTCTATCCACCGAGCCATTTCTCTAACCAGGGAGTCTTTTTCAGAGTATATTTTTCTTATTCTTTGACAAGTCTATACAAGAATACCATGTGTCATTTTTATCCAACACTCCCCACTGATATCCCCACACATCCTGTAACATGTTCTCCTCCCACCTTAATGTCTTTTTGGTGTCTGTCACCCACTGAGTGCAGAGGAATGTAATAGTTGGTTAATCTTCCTGGCTTGACTTGGGCAGGTAAACAGCCTCGGTGAATCCATTAGCACAATGGCCATGTCCTGTCCAGAAGACAGAATTCCACAGCATGTCTCATGTGGCTCCAACATTATCTCTGCCCCGTCTTCCATGATGTCCACTAAACGTTGGGATGAGGAATGATACACATTTCCTATTTAGATTAGAGCTCAGCACTCAGCAGTCACATGACCAGTTATAAGTCCCTTCACTGACTGCTATTCTCTGCAGAGAGCAGCTGCTCTGGCCAGAGGTGAGAAGATCTCTAATCTGTGGATATATGCATAAATATTTATAAAACAGTTTTGATATGTCCATTTAGCAAAACAACAGTAGTCAGCTGTCCCATAGGACCAATGATCTCCCGAGTAATGGGCTTTTCTAGGTTTGCAGTATCAGATATGAATTCCCTCCTGTGGCCACAGACCTCACATCCAATCAGAAATCAGTTGGTTAGCACCATAACCAATATGCCACTATTGCACCAATGGTCAATCTTCCCCGGCAAGGCAATATTGGAGCATTCAGAGTTTACCATGAGGTAATACCACTATCCTCCCATGGCTGCCTGTATAAAACTTCTCAGTACTATAACACTAGTCAGTCAGTCAGGAAAAAAAGAAGTTTCCATGTCACTTCCAACTTGATTTCTCTAGGACTTACTATCAAAGTATGTTGCCCCTTCCGAAATGGGGTTTTATTATTATGTTAATTACTTTTCTGTTGGTGATAAAACTGCATGCCCAGAGGCAGGAGTGACGACACACCTTTAATTCCCACTCTCAGGAGGCAGAAGAATAAGCATAAATCTCTGTGAGTTTGAGGCCATCCTGGTCTACATAGTGAGTTCCAAAGGGAGGGGAGTCCAGCATGGAAGGGGAGCATAGCTGCAAGCAAGCTTGATGGTTGGAGCAGGAGGCAGAGGTCACATCCTCGTCTGCAAAGATGAGGGGCTGGATCAAGCCGAACGTGGAGCGAGAGTAAGCGTTCTCAAAGACTCTGAAAGCACACCGCCATGGCACACTTCCTCCAGCAATGCCAAGCCTCCCACATCGCCCCAGACAGGGTTGCCAACTAAAGACAAAATATTCAAATGCCTGAGCCTGCCAGTGACATTTCTCATTCAAACCACTGCATCCCAAACAAAAAATGTGTTTGGTCCAAAGCCAACATTTCCCATAGTCCTTCACAGTATCAAAACTGTCCAAAGTCTCTCCTAAGATTCAAGGTAATCTTAATCTCTTAATTGTAACCCCCTGTAAATATGTGTGTGTGTGTGTGTGTGTGTGTGTGTGTGTGTGTGTGTGTGTGTATTACATACCATTCCAAAAGGAAAGAATAGTGGTATAGTAAGGAAATACTGAATGAAAGAAAGATCAGAATCCAGTAGGGCAAAGTCTGAATCCTGAAGCTCTATGTCTGATCATGGGGACTTCAGTTTTGAGCCACTTAGTTAGATCTGTCCCTCCAGATTTGCTGCCTGCATGGTGTCTCCAGAGTGCTCTTAGAGCTTCCATTGCCTCCCACCTCAGCACCTTCTCCCAGCCCATCCCCATCCCCTGTCATCTGAGGCCAGAGCTAGAGAGGGGCCCCAAGACTGGAAACCAAGCTTAATTCTACTACTTCTCAGATTGGAGCAAAGGCAATAAAAGAACAAAACAACATACTCCCCCCCCCCAAAAAAAAAACAAAGACAAGACCAGATACCCAGATACCTACACAAATACCGTAACTACAGATATCTAAATCCCATCACAAAAACACAAACATGAAAAACCAAGACAATATTCCTCCCCCAGAAGCCAGCAACACTATTCTAGTATGCCTTGACCAAGAAAATATATATATATATACATAAATATATATATGTATATATATACATATATATCAGTTTAGCTGAAGCACAAGGAAAGCACTTTAAAATATCAGTTATGCATATGTTCAAATATGTGGGTATATTTATTCATATCTGTAAAGAGGATATAAATAAATGTTTCCATGTGGACCATGAAAATACAAAGAGTTCAATGAAATCATGAGAACAATTCAACATATGAAAGTAGAATTTAACAAGGAAATGCAATGCCTGAAGAAAAGCCAATATTAAAACCCAAAATGAAAAATTCAGGAAGTCAACAAAAGTCCCAGAGGTAAGCCTCACTAACAGGTTGAAAGATGTGGAACAGAAAAGTTTGGGTCTTTAACATGAAGTAGAAGAAATGGATAGCTCAGCCAAGAAAATGTTAAATCTAAATAATTCCAGGCACAGAACATCCAGGAAATCTGGGACACTATGAAAAGACCACACCTAAAAATAATAGGCATAGAGGAAGAAGAAGAAACCCAGGTCAAAGGCACAGAAAATATTTTAAACAAAATCATAGAAGATTATTTCCATAGCTTAAAAAGGAGATGACTATCAAGGTACATGAGGCATATAGAACACTAAATAGGACCAGAAGAGAAAATTCCCATGATATATAATATTCAAAATACTAATGTATAGAACAAAGAAATGATATTAAAATCTGCAAGGGAAAAAGACCAAGATAACATATGAAGTCAAATCCATTAGTATAACACCTGACTTCAGTGGAGAATCTGAAAACCAAAAGGTCCTGTCTAATACAAATGCCAGCCCAGACTACAATATCCAGCAAAACTACCAATCACAACTCATGAAGAAAGAAAAACATTTCATATTCAAAACAAATTTAATCCATGTCTTTCCACCGGTACAGCTTTACATAAGGCAATAAAAGGAAAGATTCAGTCTGAAGAGAATGTTAACTACATCCAGAGGATACAAGGAATAGATAATCCCAAAACAGTAATCAATAAGGAAAAATCATAACAACGAGGTAACAAGAATTAATTAACTCTGTTCAAGACTCACTCACAATATTAATAGTCCCAGGGCTAGATAGATGGCTCAGTGGTTGGGGGCACTGACTGCTCTTCCAGAGGACCCAGGTTCAAATTCCAGTACCACATGGAGGCTCACAACTGTCTGTAACTGCAAGATCTGACACTTTCACATAGACATACATGTAGGCAAAGCACCAATACACATAAAATAAAGGTAAATAAATAAAAAATTTAAAAATATTCATAGTCTCAATTCCCTAATTAAAAAAAAAAATACAAAGTAACTGAGTGAATTAGAAAATACGATCCATCTTTCTGCTGCATCCAAGATACATACCTTGTCACCAAAGACAGCATCACTTTGGGGTACAAGATGGAAATGGTTATTCCAAGCAAATGGAACCAAGAAGCAAGCAAGTGTAGCTATTTTAATAAAATAGATGTCAAATCAAAACTTAATCAGAAGAGATAGGGAAGGGTGCTACACACACATAAAAGGGAAATCCCATCAAGAGAACATTGCAATTCTAAACATTTATATAGTTAACACAGGTCATTCAAGTTCATAAGGAGACACTACTACAGCTAAAATCACATGTTGATCCTAACACACTGATAACGGGTGACTTCAACACCCTATTATCCCCCATAGTCAGGTCATCCAGACAAAAACTAAACAAAGAAACACTGGAACTAAATAGCATCATAATTCAAATGAATCTGACAAATATTTACAGAACACTGAAGAGCACACTTTCTTCTCAGCAGCACACAACTTTCTCTAAAACTGACTACATGTCAGGACACAAAGCAAGTCTCAGCAGATAGAGGAAAACTGAAATGCCCTGCATCTTAACTGACCACCACGGATTAAAGTAGATATCAACAACAAGAAACAGCAGAAAGTACACAAACTCATGGAAACTGAACAACTCACTACCAAATGAAAACTGAGTGAAGGAAGATCAAGAAGGAAAATAAAAATGTTTTTAGAATTTAATGAAAATGAAAACACACATACCCAAACCATGAGACACAATGAAGGGAGAACGTCAGAGGCAAGTTCATAGCCCAAACTCCCTACATCAAATTCTGGAAAGATCTCATTAATAACTTAATACATTTGATTGTAATTACAATTAATACAATTATATTAATAAATTAGGCTCAAACATGCCCAGGATCATAGGATCAGAGATGAGGAGGACTCAACATCTATCCCAACACTGGGAGTGACTGGGACCAGTGGGATCCAGGGACCCAAGAACCCTGCCTGACCAGTAGCACAGGCTCCTTCTGGTCTGGGCTGGTGTCCTGAGCAGACCTTGGGCATGAACTCCTCAGCCAGTCCCACAACACCCAAAGAAGCTCAACTCCTAGGTGCTCTAACACACCCAGGATCACAGGATTCCAGAATCACAGGATCTCAGAGACAGCTGGTCTCTGAGGAGTTCTGACACAACCAGGATCACAGGAGGGACAGGCTCCAGTCAGATAAAGGGAGGGCAGGTAGAACTAGAGACAACCAGATGGCAGGAGGCAAATGCAAGAACATAGCAACAGAAACCAAGGTTACCTGGCATTATCAGAACCCAATTCTCCTACCATAGCAAGTCCTGGATACACCATCACACCGGAAAAGCAAGATTCAGATCTAAAAATCACTTCTCATGATGATGATAGAGAACTTTAAAAATGACATAATTACTCCCTTAAAGAAGTACAGGAGAACACAGGTAAACAGCTAGAAGTCCTTAAAGAGGAAACACAAAAATCCCTTGAAGAATTACAGGAAAACACAACCAAACAGGTGACGAAATTGAACAAAACCATCCAGGATCTAAAAATGGAAGCAGAAACAATAAAGAAGCCACAAAGGGAGACAACCCAGGAGTTAGAAAACCTAGGAAAGAGATCAGGAGTCATAGACACAAGCATCACCAACAGAACACAAGAGATAGAAGAGAAAATCTCAGATGCAGAAGATACCATAGAAAACACTGACACAACAGTCAAAGAAAATGAAAAATGAAAAATGCTCCTAACACAAAACATCTGGGAAATCCAGGACACAATGAGAAAAAACCTAAGGATGATAGGTATAGAAGAGAGTGAAGATTCCCAATTTAAAGGACCAGTAAATATCTTCAACAAAATTATAGAAGAAAACTTTCCTAACCTGAAGAAAGAAATGTCCATGAACATACAGGAAGCCTACAGAACTTCAAATAGACTGGGCCAGAAAAGAAATTCCTCCTGTCACATAATAATCAAAACACCAAATGCACTAAACAAAGAAAGAATATTAAAAGCAGTAAGGGAAGAAGGTCAAGTAACATATAAAGGCAGACCTATCAGAATTATACCAGACTTTCACCAGAGACTATGAAAGCTAGAAGATCCTAGGCAGATCTCATACAGACCCTAAGAGAACACAAATGCCAGCCTAGTCTACTATACCCAGCAAAACTCTCAATTACCATAGATGGTGAAAACAAGATATTCTATGACAAAGCCAGATTTATACAATATCTTTCCACAAATCCAGTCCTACAAAGAATAATAGATGGAAAACACCAAAACAAGGAGGGAAACTACACTGTAGAAAAAGCAAAAAAGTAATCTTTCAACAAACCCAAAAGAAGATAGCCACACAAACATAATACCACCTTTAACAACAAAAATAACAGGAAGTAACAATCACTTTTCCTTAATATCTCTTAACATCAATGGACTCACTTCCCCAATAAAAAGCCATAGACTTAACAGACTGGATAAGTAAGGACCCAGCATTTTGCTGCATACAGGAAACTCACCTCAGTTACAAAGACAGACACTACCTCAGAGTAAAAGGTTGGAAAACAATTTTCCAAGCAAATGGTCCCAAGAAAGAAGCTGGAGTTGCCATTCTAATATCAAATAAAATCAACTTTCAACCAAAAGTTGTCAAAAAAGATAAGGAAGGACACTTTGTACTGGTCAAATAGAAATATTTAAGGGGTAACTTCAGCAAGTGTTATATGTATCTGATGAACCTCAGTGTAATGGCCTTGGGAAATGCAAAGGAATGTTGCTCTTTGCTCAGAGTGAAGCTAACATATCTTCAAGGGAGAACATTGGAGGTATTTGAATTTTATGTTCACATTAGGGAGCTGAGTCCTGTATATTTTAGAAGACTAGTATTTATTTTCTCTGAATTTAGTCTGGAGTTATCAACTTACTTCTAGTTGAGTGTGACAGTAATAAGGTTTTCAAAGCCTACTGAAAACAAGTAACATTAAACATGTGAGTTATGAGATTAGATTGTGTGATATTTTGACTGAAGTCAACTTTCCTTTGTCATTTCAAAGGAGAAAAAGTGAATGGACTATAAAACTGTAAGAGTTGAGCTGTCGGAAATAATTTCCAATTGTATGTTTTTACAAAGTGATTTAATTTATTTTAATCATATTTATAATGTGAAAGTATAAGATGATGATAATATTGGCTTCTAAAGTTTTAGCCAAAAAAATAGCATTTTAATTATTATAGAAAGGTCTACAAGTAATTTCATAATTTATTACTTCTGTATTTAATTTTGACATGTTTCTCATAATTCACCATTGTATATAATACTGTGATAGATATTCCACAGTACATACATATTTTTGTCAACATAAATTCCTAGAAATAAGTTTACTAGATAAAATTTTATGCACAATTTATACTTTGGTACTTGTTGGTAAACTGTTCATTAGAAGTACTGCATTGATTTTTACTGTTATATGGAACATTTCTCTAAAATTCTCTAACAATTAAATTTTATTATTTAAAAATTAATTAATTAATTAATTTGAAATCTCTAAAAATAAAATAAACAAGAAGAAATAACAATAAAAAGGAGTGTTAGAAATAAATAAATAATCAAACTTAGGGATGAAATCAATGAAATTGAAACAAAAATTAGAAAGAATAAATGAATTGAAGAGTTGGCTTTTTGAAGAAAATAAAAAAATTAATAAATCCTTAGCAACATTAATCTTTAAAAGCGTCTAAATTAATAAAATTAGAAATGAAAAGGGAGATATTAAAATAGATGTCAAGGAAATTTAGAGAATCTAAAGGCATATTTTAAAAACCTATATTTCACCAAGTTGGAAAATCTAAAAGAAATGGATGAATATTTTGAAGTATATGACCTTCCAAATGCAGTAAACAATCTAAGCAGACCTATTCCTCCTAGTTAAATAGAAGCATTAATTTAAAATGTCCTAATTTTTCACAAAAGAAAATCCCATGGCCAGATAGAGTCATCATAGAATTCTACTGACCTTCAAGAAGTGATAATGCCGACAGTCCTCACATTATTCCATTAAATAGAAATGGAAGAAACATTACCAAGTTTGTTTTATAAAACTCCTATTATCCTGATACCAAAACCACACAAAACTCAAAAAAAAAAAAAAAATTAAGACCAATAACTCTTATGTACACACATGCAAACGTTCTCAATAAAATACTTACAAATCAAATTTAAGACTACATCTGTGGTGGTTTGAATAAAAATGGCTCTCTTAGGTCCATAGGAAGTGGCACTATTAGGATTTGCTTCATTGGAGTAGATGGGGTGTTGTTGGAGGACGTACGCCCCAGTCTCTACCTGCTGGCTGCAGATCAAAATGTAAGGCTCCTCTCTTCCTCTCCTGCACCATGCCTGCCTGGTTGCTGCCTTGCTCCCACCATGATGATAATGGACTAAACCTCTGAACTGTAAGCCAGCCCCAATTAAATGTTGTCCTTTATAAGACTTGCCATGGTCATTGTGTCTTCCCACAGCAATACAAATTCTAAGTAAGACAGAAGTTGGTACCAGGGACTGGGTGGTGTATTGCTGTGATAGGCCTGACCATGCTTTTGTTTGTAGGACTGCTTTGGAACTATGGATTGAAAAGCAGTTGAATGCTTTAAGCTGGGCTTAATGGGCCATCTTAGTACAAACATGGTGCGGAGGGTGATATGAACTGCGGGAGCCTGACTCGAGAGGTTTCAGAGGAGAAGAACATTAGTGTGTGGCCTCATTTCTTCTGATATTTTGATGAAGAATGTGGTTTCCTTCGGCCCTTGTCAAAAAAAATCTGCCTGAGGCTAAATTAAAGTGGTTTGGATCAACAGCTTTGGCAGAAGAAATTTCCAGACAGCCTAGTATTGATTGTGTTGCTTGGTAATTAGTGGCCATATTTATGCAGTTCTATAATGAAAAGGAGCAAGCTAAACAAGGAAAGTTATAAAATATATAATGTGAGGAAAACTGGGGGCACAAAGAAGTGGAATGGAGCTAAGTCCTGTGTTCAAGGGGATAAACAAATTAAAGAAAATCCTGATAGTAAATGGAATAAAGGGCGTGGTAACCTCAGAGCAAGACCTCACTCAGCTAAGTTTCCGACTTGTGAAAAAGAATTAAAGAAAAGCTTAAAGCTGGATGTGGTGGTGCACACCTTTAATACCAGCATGGCAGAGGCGGGGGCGGGGCGGGAGCTGGGCCAGGGGCAGGGGCGGGGCAGGGCGGGGCAGGGGCAGGGGCAGGCAGATCTCTGAGTTTAAGGTTAGCTTTTAGATCCAGTTCCAGGACAGCCAAGTTTAGACAGTGAAGGAAAGCATGGAAAACAGAAAGCTGATGAAGATAAAATTGAACAGAGGACCATGTTCCAGCGCCAGCAAGCAGCAGAACTTGGCAGCTTCAGCCACATGGATCTGGCTTCAGAGTCAAGGACAGAAGAAAGGAGTTATGGAATCTCCCTCTACAACTAAGGAAAGTTTCTGAGACCAGTCATGTGTCAGGGGTGTCCCTGCATGGAGGCCATGTGTGAAGCTATGAAGGTAAAGCCTGGGTTGCTTTGGCAAACCCCAACATGTTGGAGATGTCAGAGTCATGGGATACCTGCTGAGGAAAGCTGCTAACAGAGAGCAGAACCAGCTCAAAAGAAAGAAGTGTGTTGCAGTCAACAAAACAGAAAGAAGTTGGAGACCTGAAGAGCTTTTGGACATCAGACAAGGAGATGCAGTTTGGAGTTTGCCCAGTTGGTTTTCAGTCTTGCTTCGGTCCAGGATTTCCTACTGTGCTCCTTTTTGGAATGGTAATGTATATCACATGCCCTTCTATGTTGAAAGTATGTGATCTGCTTTTTTTATTTTGACTTTATAGGAGATTACAGTTTAGAGATTGCATGAGCCTCAGAAGAGACTTTTAAATAGTGCTGATACTGGTAGAGACTACAGGGACTTTTGAAGTTGGGCTAAATGCACTTTGCATTATGTTGTGGCCACAAGGCTATGGGTACCAGGGGGTGGAATGTGGTGGTTAGAATAAAAATGACCCCCATAGATCCATAGAGAGTGACACTATTAGGAGGTGTGGCCTTGTTGGAGTGGGTGCAGTATTGTTGTAGGAAGTGTGTCACTGTCTCTTCCTGCTGCCTGCAGATCGATGTGTAGAGCTCTCGGCTACCTCTCCGGCACCACTGTCTGCCTGCACACTGCCATATTTCCTGTCACGATGATAATGGACTTAGTTTTTTAAGACCTACTTTTAATAAGGATTCTCAAATGCTTCGACCCCCCTTCTTGCCTACTGTCCAAAAGCAGGGGAGAAAAGACACAATCAGCAGTGGTGGCACAATCTACGAGAAACCGCCAGTCCTGTGCCGAATTGGCTCGAGTCAGCAGGAGCAACCAGGACCAGCCGGGACACCAGCGCTCTGCGGTGCCTCTTTCAACAAATTTAAGATCAGCAAAGATGAAGATGCAAGACCAACAGAGGGTTGCGAAGCTAGCTCTGCAAGCATGCCATCACTGTCCATTGAGCCCTATTTACACTCTCTCCAAGCATGCCATCACTGTCCATTGAGCCCTATTTACACTCTCTCCAAACGCTGCGGATCCGCCCACAGGTCTTGCCTTAGCAAAACAACGCATGAGTCAGCCTCACCACGTGAGTCTGCATCACATGACCCGACCAGAAACTTCCACTTCAGACTAAAACTCTGAACTGCAAGCCAGCTCCAATTAGGTGATTTCCTTTATAAGAGTGCCATGGTCATACGTCTCTTCACAGCAATAGAAATCCTACCAGGAGAACATCAAAAGGACTATCCATCATGGTCAAGTCGGCTTCATCCCAGAGATGGAAGGATGGCTCATAGAATGTACATCAGGAAACATAATACATCACATAAAAAGACTAACATAAAGGAACCACATGAATGTCTCATTATGTCCAGGAAAGGGTTCTGACAGAATCCAAAATGTTTTATAATAAATGACCTGGAGAATCTAGGAATACGGAGGACATACTTCAACATAATGAAGGCAATTTACAGCAAGCCCACAGCTAACATAACCCTAAACAGAAAGAAACTCGAGGCATTTTCATTAAATTAAAAAAACAACACAAGGATGTCCACCCTATACCAATTCAATGTAGTACTCGAAGTCACAGCTAGAGCAGTAAGACTCCCGAAGGAGGTACAAATAAGGATGGAAGAAGTCAAAGTATCCTTATTTATAGATAATATGATTTTATACATAAGAGACTTAAAGACTCTACCAGGAAACGTCTACAGTTGATAAACACTTTCAGCAAAGTTGGCATGCCATAAAACAGACACACAAAAATCAGTAGCCTTCCTACATAGGAATTACAAACATACTGAGAAAGAAACAGAGGAAATATCTTTTGCAGTAGCCTCAGAAATAATATATTGGAGTAACTGTAACCAAGAAGGTAGAAGACTTGTATAGTACAACACTTTAACACATTGAAGAAAAGAAAATCGGAGAATGAAAGTGTCACTCGTGTTCGTGGGTCGTAGGGTTGGCATGGTGACAACAGGCATCTTACCAACAACAACCTATAAATTCAATGCAAACCTCATCAGAATTTCAATACAATTCCCTGTAGAAATTAGAAAAAAAAAACTTTAACTTTATATGGAAACGTAAAAATCCCAGGATAGCAAAACCAATCATGCATAATAAAAGAACTGCTGGAGGTAATACTAGCCATGATTTTAAACTGTACTAGAGAGATGTAGGAATAAACAGCATGGTGTTGGCATCAAAACAGACACGTTAATCGAAAGAACCGAATCAAAGGCCAAGATTTAAATCCTCACATATATACACACCTGAGTTTTTAAAAATGAAGCCCAAAATACACACTGAAGAGAAGACTGCATCTTCAACAAATGGTGCTGGTCACACTACAGGACTGTGTGTAGAAGAATCCAAATAGACCCATATCTACCACTCTGCACAAAACTCAACTCCAGATTGATCAAGACCCTCAACATAAGACCAGATACCCTGAGTCTATAGAAGAGAAAGTCTGGAATAGGCATGAACTCACTGGCACAAAAGAAGACTTTCTCACTAGGATCCCGACAGTGCAAGTATTAAGACCAACAGTTAATAAATGAGACTCCACAACACCAAAAAGGGTCTGCACAGCAAAGAACACCACCATTGGAGAAAAGTGGAAGCCTAAAGAATGGGGACATCTTTGCCATTCATACAACTAACCAGGGGTTGGTATCTCAAATATGCAAAGAACGAAAGAAAAATTAACATCAAGAAAACAAAGATGCCAGTTTAAAAATGGGGTACAGAATGAAACAGAATTCCCAAAAGATGAGACATAAAGGTTCAGAAACGCTTTTAAAATGCTCCACATCTGCCAGCAGGGAGATGAGAATTAAAACTACTTTGAGGTTTTATCTTACCCGGGTCAGAATGGTCAAGACTGGTAAACCGAAGGACAGCTCATGGTGGCGAGGGTGTGGAGAAAGGGCAGCACTTACCCGTGGTTTGTGGGAGTGCAAACTGCTGCAACAACTATGGAAATCAGTGTGAACGTTTCTCAAGAAGCTGGAAAGTGATCTAATACAAGATCCAGCTACCCTACTCTCGGGCATATACCCGAAGGACTATACGTCTTGCTCCAGAAAGACTTGCTCATCCATGCTCACTGCTGTTCTATCATAAAAGCCAGACTTTGGAAACATCCTAGATGCCCATAAAATAATGAATAGATGGTGAGAATGTGGTGCTTTTATACACTGGAGTAATATTCAGCTGTTAAGAAAAAAAAAAATTTTTTTTTTTTGTTTTTTTTTTAGGGTTTCTCTGTGTAGCCCTGGCTGTCCTGGAACTCACTCTGTAGACCAGGCTGGCCTCAAACTCAGAAATCCACCTGCCTCTGCCTCCCATGTGCTGGGATTAAAGGCGTGCGCCACCACTGCCCGGCTAAGAAAAATTATTAAACCTTCAGGCAAATTAGTGAAGCAATAAATGGCCGCCTTAAGCAATGTTGTGGCCTCCTTGCTTGGATTAGCCTCCCAGTGCTTGGCTGTTTTTCTCTGTTGCCTACAATAGTGTGAAAACATCCTGTTATGCTGAGGATTAGCCTCCTAGTGCTTGAAAATATCCTGTTATTCTGAGTTTTGTGAAAGGGCAAATGGATTTGTTTTTTCCTAAACTGATGAGCCAGGTGTCAACTTCCTTGTTTT
>CM052719.1:13712458-14060672 GCA_028551405.1 Uromys caudimaculatus | reverse complement strand
CAGGTGTCAACTTCCTTGTTTTGTTGTCAACTTCCTTGTTTTGTACTTTCTGGGCTGTTTTGCTCATTGTATATAAGGGCTAAGGTCTTGAAGTAAAAGAAGACACTTCTCACACAACCTTATTCACGTGTATGTCTCTTGATTAATCCACAGGTCCTCGCCGTTACTCGGGTGGGTTGGCTATGGGGCGAAGCCAACACAATGTAACCCACATCCAGAAAGACAAATATTACATTTTTTGTGTGGATGTGGATTTAGGTTTTAAGTTTTAGATATGTTCATTTCATTTAGAATAACCACAAAAGTTAGCTATCTAGTGAGGAATGAGGGAAGGGTCTACCAGAGAAAGAGAAATAGGATTTACTGTATGATGGGAGAGAAGAGAAGGTAGACCAGTAGGATTAAATGGGGGGGTGGGGAGTGAGGAATCCGGGAAGGGTAACTAACTGTAAAGGCCTACTGAAAAGTCATTTGAAAACCACTTCTGTTGAAGCTTCCAAAGACTCATTCATAAATAAAAGGGAATTTAAATGGAGCCAGTCACCATGGAATAGTAGATCACTGCTCCAACTAGACATCATATGGTACCAAGGAATATCCCCAGTACCGGTAACGGGTTGTGTCGTCGTAGTTAAGGTTGCTGTGATGATATTCCATGACCAAAGAAACTGGCAGGAGGCAAAGGTTTATTTGGCTTACACTTCCACAGCATTGCTCCTCATTGAAGGAAGTAAAGACAAGAACTCAAACATGGCAGGAAACTGGAGGCAGGAGCTGGTGCAGAGGCCATGGAGGAGTTCTGCTTTCTGGCTTGCTTATCATGACTTGCTCAACCTACATTTTTTTTAAAGAACTCAGAACCACCAGCAATCATTAAGAAAATGCATGTATGTATAGCTGGATCCCAGTGGTCTCCCCAAACATTACCATCTCTTGCCAGTGTCATTAGCTACCCTCCAAAACCAAATGGCTAGGCCCTGTGGCTGAATGCACTCTTTATACATGTCATTTAGCAGGGAGAAATGGAGCTGGTGTCCAGCTAGAAGCTTCACCACTACTAACTAGCATCCTTTGTGGAAGGAACTTTCCTCCCCTTAAGTTGATGGCCTTGGGAATTATCACAACCCTGTCAAGCTAACACCACCCACTTTTAACACATATCCCATAAGAGCATTTCACTCATGGTTTCTTCCTTGGACTCTAAAACATAGAGGCCCTACTAATTCCCCAAGTTACAAAACTGAATTAATTGTGGGACACATGATGTGGTCTTTGGTGGGATGCAAAGTGAATTGTTTTCTCAATGAAGATCACGGGACACTGAGGTCACAGCAATGTTCATTGCTAGAGACAGTTGCCCTAGGGTCTCACTGAGAACTAGAGACCTTACGGCACACCCTATGGAGCACTGAATCTTGGTAGTCAGTGTGCTCCCCAAGACAGAGCTGCCTAGTGAGGTGGAGCACAGTGATGGGAGAGGGCCAGCTGCGGTCCTCCTCATCCAGGGAGGGCAGCACAGAAAGGGATAACGCCCTTCTCCTCCAATTAGTAGCTTTGTACTGCAGCTGGAGAACTGGGGGTGCCCTTTCAAGACAGTAGAATCAACATGGAAAAATCATAAGACAATATGCTTGTCCCCTACAGAAAGGAAATTGCTTTTGCTGTAAGATCTAAGAGGCAACATGTTTAATAAACTGGAAAAAAATGTGGTTTTGGCTGGATGCTAGAATGATGAGCTTGGGATAAAAGACTTTTTTTTTCTTTAAAAGAAAAGAAAGGCCGGGCTCCTCCTCCCACCATCCCACCAAGACAATCTCAAAGCAGTTGGGAGCAATCACCCCAGTCAACCACAGATACACAAGGCAAGATTAAAGGCTGTTCCTTCTTTCTTTTCACCCAAATGGAAAAGTTTATTGCAAAAGCACTTTGTGCGAGCCAAGCAATATACAGGCTCCTACTGATGGAACACTGCTTAGACACTGACAAATCCCATTCCCCAAGTTGTGGGGCCTCGAGCTGACTATGCAGGAGTCTGACCCAGAGGTCAACAAAAGGAATATTTCATGGTGTCTACTCCCACCCCCACATGAAACATATTTTATTCACATTCTCCTTGGCCCAGTTGGAATCTGAAGTCTAGACAGCTTTCAGATAACAACTCCCAAAATCAGTGAAGGGAAATCCATGTTCCTCACAGAGATAAACGGATGCACAACTTCTCACACATGTTTTCTGGAAGGGTCTCAAAAAAGCCTACTAAGAAACCAAAGGAATGGTGTCTGAAAATAGGATCCAAGCCCTGAGGTGTATTTTACTCACTCCAGAGTTCTTGCAGACGTGGTAGAAAGAAAGCCTGTCCTTCCCTCCCCAACATTTACTTAATATAAATGCCAGACAGTCTATGAAAAAGTAGAGAAAATTCCTGACAGAAAGTCTGGCGTGCCTTCATTTCAAGCTGTAACACAGCTCTTAGTGTGTCCAACTTTTAAATACAGAAAGCATCTCTTCGCTGACTCTCCCCTAGTCCTCTCTCCACTTCCCCGTATCCACCGAGGTCTGGAGTGGATATTGCATCTCCACCTTCAGTGCAGATTGCAAAGACTTTCCATTCTAATCCATGCAATGGTCTGAATGAGAATGTTCGTTCCTCATAGACTTGTGATTTTGAACTCCTGGTCCCCAGTTGATGCCACTTTGGGGGAGATTTAGGAGATGTGTCCTTGATGGAGGAAGTGTGACATTGGAGGTGGGCTTTGAAAGTTTAAAGACTGTGAGCCATTTTGAGTTTGTTCTGCCTGCTTTGCACTTACAGTTCAAGATGTGAGCTCTAAGCTTGCTGCTCCAGCTACTGTGCCTGACCCTGTTGCACCCTCTGGATCTGTAAGCCCAAAAAGCCTCTTTTTTTTATAAGTCCCCTTGACCATGGTACTTTATCACTGAAATAGAAAAGTAATTAATACATCATTGATACCCAGGACCCCTGACGCCATCGTCAAGCCTTGTCAAGCCATCCATAGCAGGAAGCACACAGAATACACAGAGAGGAATGCATAAATGCTGTGTAGTGGTCAATGGAGCAAAGCACAACAGAAGAGCATTGGAAGGTTGTCATGAATGCAAACTGTATCTTTCCACCCATCGGGAAAGCAAAGCGATGCTGCTCTCACTGGTTCTTCCAGACTGCGCTGTTTAAGCTGACATGCGTGTCATCTTTGTATAGTGCCAGCCTTGAGACTCTGCAGAAGCTGGATCTGATGCTAGAGTCCCATTCTAAACCTTCCATGCAGCAGATCTGCAGCAGGGCAAGCAGAGGTCTGGGAAAAGACAAGAAAGGCTTAGACGGGCTGCCCCTTCCTTCTAGAAGACGGAGAGAATAATGTCACCCACCCAAGGTTTCCATTACACCAGAAGGAGGTCTCAGCCTGAATCCCTGAGGACTGAGTACAGCAGCAGCTTCAGTGAGACTTTACTCCCACTCTTGCCAAGATGAGGCTTTCCAAGTCTGGGACACCAAAGAAAACATTGATTGCTATGAAGTCAGCAGACAGCTCGCTCCATTGGCCAAGCATATCTGTTTTAGTTTGAGTCTCAAGTGGCCCCCAAACGCTCAAATCAAAAGCTAGGACCCCATTTCTGTGAGGCTGGAAGTTGGAGAAACCTGTAAAAAGTGAGGTCTAGTAGTAATTATTCTTGTCACTGGTGGGCACAGCGGGTCCCCTTCCCCTTCGTCTTCCTCTCCTTTCCTCCCAGATGTGAACTAAGTGGTTCTGAACATCATCATCATGCCATGCTGCTTCAAATCAGGCCCCAAGGCAAGGAAGCCTGAAAGGCCCAAAAGTGTCCGCCCAAACAAACCTTTCTTCTTTGTAAATTTGCTGTCAAGGGTAATTTGTTACAGTAACAAAAGTTGATCCCGTGGAGCATACCTGGCTGAAGCACATCAGTGGTGGCCTGAGGTTCTTTATTAGGCAGAGACAGAGAGCATCCATCACTTTCAAGACTGAAGACCAGATTGTCAGTGAGTAACCAGACAAGAGAGGCCCGGATTCAGAATGGAAGCTGGAACATCACTCTCTTCCACTCCTCAAAAGAGGAGACTGGTCTCAGTGAGCAATCCAAGACTCTGGAAACAACCGATACTCAACATCCAAGTTTAGAATCTAATCTTCCAAGGTTCTACCAAGAACTTGCAGATTAAACTTGGTTGCCCGGGGTAGCCAACTGGACAAAGGTACAAATGGAGGCAGCAGTAACCTGGGGAAGGCTGAAGGACCCTAATCCCACCAGCCACATGTTAAGATATCAATGAATTGTTTAGGGTTAAAGGACACAGATTACATTTTTTAAAAACTGTGACTTAGCAGTTCATATTCAGTCATATGAATTTATAGGAAAACAGGCAATGCTATGGTTTATGAATATACTGTGGAATAGTGAGAAGAAGTTGATTAACATATCCATCACCTCTAATTCTGTTCTGGTTTGGATACTGGTTGAATATGTCCACCAAGGCTCCCTGGTTGAAACTTAAAGCTCATTGTGAAAAATTGAAAGGGTAGTAAATTAACATAATTATGCTGTATGGGAAATAAATAGGATTTGATAGGTCATGAAAATGTATGCCCCACGATCAAAACCTGCTGACTTTGTAAGAGGAGGAGGAAACACACTCAGACACTCACACAACTTCCCCCCTTGATACACAAGTGCCATAATAAGCTATCATCAAATGTAGCCCCCTTGGCCCAAACCTCCAGAGAATTACAGCTCAAAATAAACCTCTTTCTTTATAAAGTTTACAACACTGGTGTCACACAGCTCCTAGGCATCTATAAGTCCAGCTACAGGGGATCCAATGTGCCTGGCCTCTGTAGGCATTATACTTACATACGCACACTCCCCCCACAAACACAGAACTAAAGAAAACTCTATGAGCCTCAAGTACAGCTGGATACAGCAGCTCTGGTGATGCTGGTATCTCTGAGCACTCTGTTTCCTACCCTGATTCCTTCTGTTGTATTTATTCAGGCTTCCTATTTTCTCACTCAGCTGTGTGCCACGCGTGACTTCCACATGAGAGTCCAACATGGCTGCTTAAGCTCTTATATGTATTCTAACCAAAACCACCAAGACCTTAAGGCAGTGGTTCTCAACCTTCCTAATGTTGCGACCCTTTAATACAGCTCCTTGTGTTGTGGTGACCCCCCAACCATAAAATTATTTCTGTTGCTACTTCATAACTGTAATTTTGCTACTGTTATGAATAGTACTGTAAATTTCTGATATGCAGGACATCTGATATGCAACCCTGTGAAAGGGCTGTGGAGCCCCAAAGGGGTCGAGACCCACAGGTTGAGAACCCCTGCCTTCAGGGCTCATTATACCCCTTCTTGTTGTGGAAGGAATGCCAGACCTCTGTGGTGGATGCAAAGATTGATTGATTGATTGATTGATTGATTGATTGATTGATTGATTGATTTTATATATGTGAGTGCACTGTCACTGTCTTCAGACACACCAGAAGAGGGCATTTGATCCCATTAGAGATGGTTATGAGCCACCATGTGGTTGCTGGAAGTTGAACTCAGGACCTCTGGAAGAGTGGCCAGTGCTTTTAACCACTGAGCCATCTCTCCAGCCCATTTCTTTGTTTTAATTTTTTTTCTTTTTTCTGTTGTTGTTGTTGTTGTATTTGTTGTTGTTGTCCTAATTCTGGCACATCCGAGCCACCATGTGGTTGCTGGAAGTTGAACTCAGGACCTCTGGAAGAGTGGCCAGTGCTTTTAACCACTGAGCCATCTCTCCAGCCCATTTCTTTGTTTTAATTTTTTTTCTTTTTTCTGTTGTTGTTGTTGTTGTATTTGTTGTTGTTGTCCTAATTCTGGCACATCGTTTTTCATGATACATTTACTGGTTTCTAGAGAGGACTTAAGAGTTTTCCCAGCCATGTGCCTCTAACACTAGCCAGGTACCAAAGGGAGCTAACACTTTGAAATGTCTAGACTCATGTGAATTTGCAGTGGTCCAGGGAAAACTTGGGAAGGCACATCCCAACCAGGACCAATCCAAAGGATGTGCAGGCAGCAGCTACCACAACTGAGGACAGGGAAGAGTCAGCTTGTTTGAGCAGGAGGCTGGATGCTCAGGCTGGGCTGAGACTTCAAGTAGTCTGTTTCTTCAAGTAGTCTCCTGTTCTTCTCTAGCTGAGACACGTCATTCTCTCCTCTCCACGTGCCCACACTCCACGCTTGTTGTCTGCTCCACCCAGCCCCGGGTATTCTTGATTTTGTTTCTATTTTCTAATTACAAAAACGTAGGCTAAGGAAAAGAACAGGCGGATGCCATCGCTCTCCAGACTGTTTAAGGTTTTAATGTTTTCCGTGTTCTGTATTCTTTAGATTACAGGTACTTAATCCGAGACTGCATGTGGTAAAATATTATAACCTGGTTACTAACGAGAAGTCTCAGAACAAACAAACAAAGCACAACAAGCCCTTAAGTCTCAACTGAATATCAGAAGTACAGCCATGCACAGGAGAACTAAGGAATTGTCTTTGCTAAGCCTTCCGTGATATCTAAACCACAGCTAACCACCAAGAACTCATCCAGTCTCTGGTGCCTAGTGGCACCAGTGGTACAGATCTCCCACGTCCAAAGACGTCTGTGTTCCCCTATGGCAATTCACAGTGTTACAACTGGTTTGGTTTTTTGTTTGTTTGGTTTGGTTTTGTTTTGTTTTTGTTTAGTTTGGGGGGGTTGTTTTTGTTTTTGAAGATTTTTAGATTTTATGTGTGGGGGGGGGGTGTTTGCCTGCACATATGTATGTGCACTCTTGAGTACCTGGTGTGGAGGCCAGGAGAGGGCATCAGATTCCCTAGACCTGGAGTTATACATGGCTTCGAGCCATCATATAGGTCCTGGAAACTGAGCCCAGGTCCACTGCAAGAACAGCAGGTACTCTTGCCTGCTGAGCCTCTCTCCAGTGCTCACAATCACCAATCTATGATCTCCATATAGACGGACCTTCATTGCATTGCTTCTTCTGAACATTTTAGGTAGCAAAACCACAGTCTATGTGGTTCTGTGTGACAGATTTCTTTCATTTGGGACATTTTTGAGGCTCATCCTCTGAGTAGCTCGTATCAGTTTTTCACTCTGTTTTATTGTCTGATATCGATCCATGGCATAGTCGTCCCATTCTGAAATCACCCCTTCGTTCATTGACAAGTTTCTGGCAGGTAAGCACGTTTTGTCTACTTTGAACATCTTCGTGCAACCTGTTGTGTGCCCGTGTGTCTTCATGTGCATCTCCAGAGAACTGCTGAATTGTGTGGTAACTCTTTTCTGAAGAACCTACAGACCTTTGCTAATAATGCGCCATTTTCTATTCCCACAAAGAGTGTAACAATTGCAATTTCCCCCACGTCCTCATCAGCCCATGTCCTCAATGACTCTGGCTGCCTTTTATTTTACTTAATTTTTTTATACTCTGGCCATTTTAAAAGTGCAGTACTCCATCATGGCTTTGTTTATATTTCCCACTGGTTACTGATGTCGAGCATCTGTGTGTGCGAGCTGACCATTTGTGTATCTTCTCTGGAGAAGGACTATACATCACAAGCCAGGGTTGGTCGAGTTGCATAAGCAAGTGAGTGTAGTACTCATCTCTACACATTGTTGCACCACTTCAAATGTATTTAAACCAAAACACATTTCCTGCTCCTTCTGAGTCTTCCCTGAAAAGTAAACAAGACTCAAGATAATCTCAATATATATTTCTCCAAAGGAAGCTTTAGCCCCAGGCCCACAGAAAGCACACTTCCTTTGATACATCTCTAACGCTGTTTTAAAACATCTGTATCAAGCCAAGTATAGATTGTGTTATATGTCTGTGCATGATATGTAAGGTTATCATTTAACAGCATGAGTCCCAAATTCATAATTCAGTGTCTGCTGGACTTCATGACTTGCTGCGGGAGAAAGCCCGAGACTGTTAAGTCAGTGCTAGAGAGCTTACCCAGCATGCACAAGGCCATGGGCAGGGTGTGCGAAAGTAACTCTACAGAGGAGAAACCTGGGACCACAACTGTGGCCAGTTGGCGAAGGTCAATATTGATGGTCCCAAACATAATGTGAAGGTACAGAAAATTAGACTGCAGTCTTTTGTAGTGTGAACAATTTAAACTTATCCTCAGCTAGCTTACAATTAAAGAGACTCAGACTATGGTTATTTTATTTGGCTTTGGCAATTACTGGGGTGTAACCTCTGATCTATTCTTCTCACTGCAGGCCTGGCTACCTCCCCAGTAGTATACCCTGGATACTTGCTGTTTCTCCTGGCCATGTACTCATAGTTCCCCTCCCTTCATGGTGGCTTCCTCCTCCTTCTCCCTCTTCCTCTTCCCTCCTGGTCTCTCCTCCTCCAACCGGGTCAGTCCAGACCCACCCACCTCTAATCCCTCCAGTAATTGGCTGTCGCCAATTTTATTTAACCAATAGTTTTAAAAGCTTGTGAACGTGGGAAGTCACTCCTAGGCCTAGACCTCCAGTAATAGAATTTAGCATTATAAGGCATAGCAATAGACCAAACCTCAACACTCTTCCCCAGAACCAATACCCATGGTCTGTTTGGAGAACATATGAGACAAATCCAAATGAGGGAAATTCTACAACATACTCGACCAATGCCCCTTCAAAAGGTTAAGGAAAAGATTAAGAAGCTATGACAGACAGGAATCTTACTGACACATGAAACATACTGAAACACAGAAAAGATACTAGTTGCAAAGACAGAAAAATTCAAACAAAGCCTAAAGTTCAGTCAATGGCACTGCATGGTGCTGGTTTTAGTGTTTAGGATTTTTGTGGTTACAATGTTAACAATGGAAGAGACTGGGCATACAGGATACAGGAAGTCTCTATTTGTTACTCTCCATCGCTATGACAAAGTGCCTGAGAAAATCAACTTAAAGGAAAAAAGATTCAGTTTAACTCACAGTTTGGAAGGCTTCAGCTAGTTGATCACTTTGCTCCTCTGCTTCATTATAATTCAAAACAGCAGGACAGAGGGCAAAGATCTTCGGTTGGCAGCAGCGAGGAAGCAGACCTTTAATACATGGGTCTTTGAGGGGGACATCCCAAACACAAAGCAGACTATCTTCCCCACTTTTTGTAAGTCTCAAGTTATTCTGACTTAATATATAAGGCATATAGCTTTATGGAACAATCTAGTACCTTTGCATGTGACTAGCCAGAACAGATTACAAGCAATATGGCCATCCAACCATTGCTAACTCAGAATGTCCCAGTGCTTCAAGATAATGAAGGAAAATAAACAGGACTACTATCACATATCTGCATACAAGGTACACTAACCACTGTGCTATGACTTGTACTTTTCCTATATAAAAGCAAACATGGCTGTCAGAGAACAGGTAAACAATTTATCTAGGTGTTATTATCTTATGAGACAATAGGAATAGCTAAATTTCCTATAAATACTAATTCATAAAGTAAAAATGAGTTAATTCACAAAACCAGTTGTTTATCCACTTACTAGAGAAAAATCAGTCTGAAGATGTAACAAAAATAATGTCTTCCTAAATAAAGATGAAGTCAAATCGCAAAGAATGCACTGTTAAACTTGAAAAGAATTGCAAAACATTTCCACATTAACTTAAATGGATGTATACAGTTTGGATGCAGAGGCTCAAATCTAAGAAAGATAACAAGTATCCTCTAAGTTATTCTACAGGTAAAAGTCACCTCCTATATTTGAATTAGAAGTCAATGTTCTAAGACTAATCAGGAGAAAATGAGCAAATATTTGCACTAACAAAACACTAAAGGCAATCTAAATATCCATCATTCAGACAAAACCAGACCAGCCGCCTGATAGCCTTCACCCAATGGGTAATTATCAACTAGCTATGATAATGAGTTATAATCTTGTATATTCATAAGGAAAGATGTTCAAAGAAATTTGAATGAATAGCCAGCTATAGAGAAGTAAATATCACATAGCCACACTTAGGTAAACATATATATCCACATGTGATTGAATTCATGCTTTCTAAATATAGAAAGCACTCTAGCTGTATTGATATTAACAGTGTTCCCAAAGAGCTGAACAAAGGAAAAGGTTTTTAAATGGACCTTCCTAGGAGGCCAGCCTAATCTTGAACTACTGGACTCAAGTGTCATCTTGCTTCACTCTCCAAAAGTAGCTATTATGGCACATGCCACCCCGTTGGACTTACTCAGGTAGGGCAGCAGGTTCAGGGAGTAAAGCACACATGTTGAGGCTTAGGGACCAGCTCAGTAGAAGAGATATGCTTAGCATGCCCGAGGCCCCAAGTTCAGTTTCCAGTACTTAAAAACAACGTGCATAAGTACTCAGAGATTAGTGGTTGTCATAGCATGAAAGGCCACAGAAAAGTTATTGAGGAAAAGGTCTAAAAATAGAAATTTGTTTAAAAATTCACTGGATAATTATATTGTAGAATTTATATGGAAATGCAAAGGGCCTAAAATAATGAAAATAGCCTGTGATGACTAATCTTGCTTGTCAACTTAACTACATCTGGTTTCACTAAAGCCTAAGCCAGTAAGGGATTTTCTTGATTGGATCATTTGGGGTGGGAAGACCCACCCTAAATCTGGGCCACACCTTCTGTGAGCATAAAAGATCATGGAAGAAGGAAGCTTTTGTTTTCTGTCTGGTTGTGCTCACTCTTGCTGGCAGGTTTATCTATCCTGCTGCTGAGGCACTCCTTCACTAGTGTGGTGGTTTGAATATGCTGAGCCAGGGAGTGGCAATTTTGGGAGGTGTGACCTTGTTGGAGTGGGTGTGGCCTTGTTGAAGTAGGTGTGGCCTTGTTGGAGGAAGTGAGTCACTATAGGGGTGGGCTTTGAGACCCTCCTAGCTGACTGGGAAGCCAGCCTTCTTGTTCCCTTTAGAACAAGATGTAGAACTCTCAGCTCCTCCAGCATCATGCCTGCCTAGATGCTGCCATGCTTCCCACCTTGATGATAATGGACTGAACCTCTGAGTGTCTATGCCAGTCCCAATTTAATGTTGTCCTTGTAAGGTTGCCATAGTCATGGTGTCTCTTCACAGCAGTGGAAACCCTAAGACAACTGGTATTAGAACCCACTTTCTCAGGATTCCAGCAATGGCTGAACTCTATGAAAACCCTTTGGGGCTCCAGCAGCAAATTGGGGCTGCTGAGACATACAGTCTGTGAACTGAGCAACTAGCAGATTCTTGGTCTTTCTATCCAGAGATAGTCATTGTTTGACCACACATTCCACATAATGTATAATATTATCTAGTAAAACCTGTGTGTGTGTGTGTGTGTGTGTGTGTGTGTGTGTGTGTGTGTGTGTGTGTGTGTGAGAGAGAGAGAGGGGGGGGGGGAGAGAATTCTCTTCCTTCAGAGAACCCTGACTAACACAGGTTGTAGCACCAAGAGTGTTTCTACAGAAGCAGAATTGTTAGGGTGAGTGTTTTAAATATCTGAACAGGCTTTGCACACCAGCATCCACAGTTCCTGATGACTCCCCTGGAAACAGAGAGAACACTGCAAGCCCATAGCTACACCTATTTTAAGGGTTTACTGCAGAGAACAAGGAATTTAGTGAGCTTATGTATAAAACTTTTGACAGTCTGTAGATAAATAAGGAAGCTAGGGGTGCTGGCTGGTTGCTTCTAGAAGCTCTGGCTAAATTAGCAAAGGAAAAGCATGATCTCAGTGGAAAATTAACCAGCTTCAGAGTCACATAAAAAATACAATGTTTTCTATGTGTGTTCTGGAAGAGAATCTTCTCTCCAGCAGCCATAGAATTCAGGCTGTGGAAAACCAAACCAAAGCCCTTATTAAAACCAAACCTTATTATAACAATGAAAATTCAAGTTTCACCTCAGAGAACGCTGAAGTCAAGGCACTAATAACTAAGGAATGGGTTTTGGTAACTTGGGGTGGAGATGTTAGGGAAGACCCTAGTAAAGCTAAGAACTTCGAACCTTCAGCTTCTGCGGGGCTCATCTCACCTGAGGAAGGAGTCACTGCACCCTTAACCGAGGATGTGTTTCTACCCACACACCCTGAAATGCTGCCCTCTCTACCTTTGCCTAGGGGACTTAATCCATCATTGTCTGCCCAATCATCATTGCCTTTCCCTAAGGGAGATGCCAGGCAGGACATTACTGATGTCCCTCAGTCCCCACCAATGGTTGCCTCTAGACCTATAACCAGACTCAAGGCTAAACAGGCTCCTAGAGGGGAGATAGAAAATGTGATCCTTGAGGAAGTGTGCCACACAACTAAAGAGCTTAATGTGTTTGCTAATTCATTCAAGCAGGGGTCTGGGGAATGCGTGGGAACGGACTTGAAGAGTGTACGATAACAGTGGGACATGAAACTAGATCAGACTGAGTTTATCAATGTGGGCCCACTGAGTGGCGAGTCTAAGTTTAGTGTGGAAGTTCACAGTTTGAAAAACAGTGGGTCAAAGTTTATTTGATTGGTTGGTTGAAACATTTCACGTAAGATGGCCTACTGAAAAGGAGCTGGAGATACCTGATATCCCTTGGCTTAGTGTTGATGAATCGACTTTTAAGGCTTGGGGAAATCGAAATGCTATAGTTGGTATACAGTATAAAACCTAACCCTCCACAATGGGAAGGCCCAGAGGACGCACCCTTTACTAATGATTTAGGACACAAAATGGTTGGAGCCATGACTTCTTTCTAGAGCAGCTGCAGTGCTCTTGGCAGGTGCCATGGTGATGCCACATGACTAAATTTGCCTGAAGACCTGACAGTCGTCCTTTGTTACCACAGACTGTTAAAACATTTGGAGTTCCAGTTATGGTCTAGATTTCCTGAAGATGTCTGTCATTTGAAGAGTGCAGTCCGATTTGCTGGCTGTTTTCTTTTGAGTCTCTTAAGAATGGTTACTGGTTTGGCTGCTATGTCGCATGTGTGTCAGTAGGTGGCAGAGAGGAGCGGAGCTATGTCTATGGGACCTATGGGCAGCTGAATGATTAGTAGCCTGGCATTCCCTAAAAATGTTTTGCCAGGGGCTCAGACAAGGAGCTAGCTTAAGACGACCACCAGTCTGGTTCTTGCATGGGGCCACTCTGGCAGGCCATGAGAGCACCTAACCCAAGATTGCCACCAGACTTTCACCTTAGGGCTTGGAAAAGGAGCTAGCCTGAGATAGCCACCAATTGGATGTTGTGCAGGCCTAGGGGGCGGGGGAGGGCAGAACATGCCTGAGATTATCCTTTCCCAGCACCATCATACACAAGTGGGGCATAGCACTCCTGAGACCATTTCTGAGATGACTCTAGACACTCAAAAACCATAGGTGCTGTTCCCCCAACACCGCCAATGGCAGACAGGAGAGCTAGTCCCCAGGTCCTGAGAGTGGCCATGTTCCTCACCAGCTACAACACTCAGCATAGCAGGCTGTGCACCTCACCTGGGCAGAAGGGTAGAGCCAGGCCTGGTAGCAGGGGTTTCTGTTAAGCCAGTGGGAGAGCTGGCAGGCTGACAATCTCAAATACCTCTCAGGTCCCAATACCTACCCCATCAATGAACTGCTAGAGGGCATGAAGGGCCAGTCCTACAGATCCAAAACTACAGGATCTCCATGACACAGGCCAACAACAGGATATCCAAGAGGAGTCCTAACAAAGTTCCAGTATTGATAAAGTAGCAGAAGCCAGAGGCCTCGTACCAGACCAATGCATCATTGCAGTGAACATTTGCAAGCAAGGTGTGGACAAAAGTGAGACACACTGTAACACACTACAGCTTCCACAATGAGATTTTTTTCTCTGTTGGGAGGGGGCAGGTTGCAAGGGTGGAGGTCGGGGAGGAGGGGAGGAGGAGATGAGTGAAATTTTGGTGCATGATGTGAAATTCACAAAGAACTAATAAAAAGTTTAAAAAGAAGGAGGAGGAAGAGGAAGAAGCTCATACACACACACACACAAACCGAAAGAATGTTTGGTCCTAAGATGTTGCCAATATAGTCTGGAGTCGTCTGCTTATTTGTTGAATTGCAAATGACTTGCAAATGTACACATTCTGTTAAACACAAGGAGAACCACAATGAGTAAATTTGTATTGAAGAAATTGTTTGTCAGCCTTGAGAAACTTGCAAGTCCACTTTACACTGTGGATTCCTGAAGCTATAATGAAAATTAAAAAGGAAAAGCTTTCTGCTCAGATGTCTTTTTCTGTGGGTTGCCACCAGAATGTGTGGCCCAGATTTAGGGTAGGTTGCTTCTGACCAAGGTACTCACTTCACAGCCAGAGAGGTGCAATAGTTGGGTCACTGATAGAATCCATAAGTCTTACAATGCTCTTCACTATCCTGAAGCAGATGGCCTAATACAATGGTGGAATTTGTTTTTGAAGACATGGTTACAGTATCAGTTGGGTGGCAGTAGCCTGGAGGGCTGGTGCAGAATTCTCCAGAAGTCAGTATGTGCTTTGAATCAATGTCCAATATATGATAAGGTTTTGTTTTGCGGTGTCTATCAGAGAAGACTTGGACATAGATTTAAACCATCAGAAAGTCTTTATTAGATGGCCAGCGACTACACTGGGTGTTGTGGACACCATTGTAGCCCTGAGTCTTTCTCGGGGTGAGCTTTTAAACACAAATACCATGTCCTGGGTTGACATACTTCAGTTAACAAGAACAGTTAGCCAGATGCAGAACTACAGAAGCCAAAAGACAAGATTAGTACAGAGACTTTCCCAGAAGTATGGATTTTGATGAATGAGGTCTTTGTTTTAATTTTGGCAGGTGGTGTTGTTTACATACTGAGTTTTACAGCATGGATGACAGTACTATCATGGTGTTAGTTGTGCTCATATCTGAGGACCTACTAAGATCTGGGACCCTGTTAGAGTTTCTCACATAGCCAGGATATATGGGTCCAGAAACCAAGGGCTGGAAGTGGGATTATTTCTGCTCACTATCACCCCTAGTGACCCATTGGGGAAAGTATTGTTTCCTGTCCTGGAGACCTTAAGTTCTACTGGCTTAGAAATTTTGGTTCCCAACTGAGAACATTTCTACCAGAAACAAAAGAAACATCTTATTGAACTAGAAACTCAGACTTCCCCAGATACTTTGGGCTTCTGATGCCATTAAGCCAAAAGGTTAAGAAAGAAATAACAGTGTTAAGAGTGGCTGATAGATCCAGACTACCAGGGGAACCTAGATTGCTTCTCCACAATGGGGGTAAGGAAGATGATCTCTAGAGTGCAGGAGATCCTTTAGGCCATCTTTTGATATCACCATGTCCTGAGATAAAAGTCAGTGGGAAACTACAACAACCCAGGCAGAATGGCAAAGGGCCTAGATCCTTCAGAAATGAAAGTCTGGATCACTCCTCTAGAGACAGAGCCAAGGTCTATTGAAATACTTGCTAAGGATGGAGGAAATACAGAGTGGCTAACAGTGGATGGTAGTTATAAATATCAGCCTAGGCCACATGATCAATTGCAGAAATAAGAATTATAACTTACTTGGTGTTTTTGTCTTTATTTTGTGAAGAATCTGTATATATACAAACGTACATACATACAGATAGATATATGTTTGCATATATATGCATTAATCAGACATTTGTGTTTTCTTTCCTATATTTCCTTATCATGTAATATAACATAGATTGAAATAAATACCATTGGCTATTATCACATTTAAATTTTGAGACACTAAAAGACTAAGCATTCCTCAAGGGACATTGCCATCTTTTCTAAAATATATAACACACTTATATATGAGATAGTTACACTAACAGAATTATGACCTAGTTATTGCTCTCATTTGGAAATTAAGTCGACACAGGGAAATATGATTGTATAACAAGGAATATACTTGTGAGGGCTAATCTTTTGTTAACTTGACTATATCTGTAATCAATTAAAACCAAGCAGCTGGGCACAACTGTGAGGAAATTTCTTGAATTGATCATTTAAAGTAGGAAGATCCACCCTAAATCTGGGCCAAACCATCTGGTGGCAGCCTGTACCTAAGGACATGGAAGAAGTGTGGTTTTGCATTTTGCCTGGCTGCCCTCACTCTTGCTGGCAAGTTTATCTACCCTGCTGCTGAAGGCAGTCCTTCTCTGGTATTAGAACCTACTTCTTTGGGATTCCAATATTGACTGATGGCTACCCAGACCACAGCCTGTAATCCATTCTAATAAACCACATATATGTATGTATTTATATTCGTATGCATATGCATACATGTTTATTCTATCAGGTTTTATTTTAAAGAAACCTGATTAATACACAACCTTAGAAAAGCTACATCACATCACATATATTTTCAACTCTTCTTTTCTTAAAGCAAGTGCTAATGTAAATATAGAAGAATATTAATATTTAGAAAATGCAAATGATAGGAACATTGATGCTGTTTTAGTCAGATTTCTTTGCTCTTTATCACAGATACTTAAGATAAACAATTTCAGAGTATGTGTGGGGGGGGAACATGATAAAGCAAAGCCGATAATATCATGGCAGTGGGTAGCAGAAGAGAAACTAAAGTATTTCAATGGTCTTCAAACATATGCCCCCTTATGACCTAAATTCCTCCCCTATACCCCAATCTGAAATGTCTCAACACTTTCCAGTAATTCCACAGGCTAATGACCAAGCTTCAACATATGGGTTGTTGTTTAGCTAATTCCTCTGACTGAAAACAATTCTTCCTGGAGGACTCTTAAGTCCTGGAGGGAGGCTCTTAAGAGGTAGGGTGGATAAACAATTTACAAGTTTCAGAAGTTCCTGAAATGTACAAGACCCATAAAGCTCTCACCCCATGTTATGTAAACAGTAGCAACTGCTTGAGAGTGAATGATTCAGTCTGCGAGTAATTCAGAGAGGCAGTTCCTGTGAGTCATTTTCTATACCTTTGGGTCATCCATGTTCCTATAAATAACCTATGATGGTTAGTTTTATCAACTTGACATAAACTCTAATCACCTGAGAAGAGTCTCAGTGAGAGACAGTCTAGATTATTATGGTATATAGGCATATGTGTGGGAAATTGTCTTGATTGCTCTAGTTACTGTAGGAAGACTCAGCCTGAAAGTGCTATCACCATTCTCTGGTCTGGGACTCTGGGTTGTATAAGAGTAAGAAAGCTAGCTAAGTATTAAGCATGTGCGCATTTATTCTCTCTCGATGACTGTGAATCGGTCTAGCTGCTCACACTCCTTCCTTGAATTTCCGACAGTGATGAGTCATAACCTGGACTTGTAAGATAAATTCTTTCTCCCATGAGTTACTTTTTGTCAAAGTATTTTTACTAAATACTTTAAAGCAATAATCTATTAAACTAGAACATAACCCCAGGGCCATACACCTGTAAATTTACTGTGAATGAACTCATTAGTACACAAAACTAGACTTTGGTGAAATCATTAGCATAGTCTGTTACCAGGATCCTATCTGGAATGAATAAACCATTCCCAGATAGGAGCCCAGCAAAATTCACACAGCATGAGTCTTTTGAGTTAAGGTACAAATCATACATACACTCTGAATTTTTTATGCTTAAGGTATTTCACAATAGTTTTTAATTTTAGGGAAACTAGGTTTTCTGCTCATGTAACAACTTGAAAAACACAGAAATGGAACCAGCTACTTCAAGCAGAAATGAGCATTCAGCCATTGGGTGATCATGAGTCAGGCTGCTTGGGTGGCAGATGGCCTAAAGACCCATCTCAGTTCCTATTCTTGCCCCCTGAGGTATCCCCTGTGCTGAATACAGTGCCCTATGGCTGTCATCTGAACATTTGCATCCTGTCAAAGTTCAAGTGTTGACAGTCTTCATTATGAAAGTATCAGAGGTAGAGACTTTAGGAAGTGATTAGGTCCGGAGAACTGGACCCTTCATAAATGGGATTACTTTGCATAGCAGAGAGACCCTGGAGTAGCCCTTGGCTTCTACTACACAAGAATGACCATCCATGCCCAGGAAGTGACACCTCCACAAACATTAATTCTGCTAGCACTTGGTCTTGAACTTTCCAGCCTCTGGAACAGTAAGAACAAGACATCTTGTTTATAAGCCACTGGTTTGTGGTATTTTGTTGTTAATGCTCAAAAACACTAAAACATGTACCCTTAGTAAGGTCTCTGTAAAAACATGGAGATAATTACACCATCTTCTACAATGTGGATACCCATTAGAATCACATGGAGAAATTTAAACTAGAACTTGTCCTGACCCCATCCCCAAGGGGAAAACCCTTGATCTACTGAGGACCCAAAGAGAAGTCCTACCTGAATTTCCTCCTTGGTTCAAATATATGGCTGTGTGTGTCAGTCCTGGTGAAAATCTAATAAGAAGCCATAGAGGCTAAAGAGATGCTTCCATGATTCAAAGCAAATATTTGCCTTTGCAGAGAACCTGAATTTGGTTCCTAACACCCACACTGAGAAGCTCACAACCACCTGTGACTCCAGTTCCAGGGGACCCAGTGCCCCAATTCCTTTAGCCTCTGTGGACATGGACAAACACACACACACACACACACACACACACACACACACACACACACACACACACACACACACTTAAAAATAAGGTAAATCTTTATGAAAAGGAAGTCTCAAAGCAAGTAAACATTTCCTGCCTGTCCGAGATCCGATAGTAGCCAGCCTCAGGCTTGGCTTCATCTCTCCTTCTTTCCCCACTCACCCCTCCTGACAGGGAAAAGTACTGAGTAAAGAATTTGCCATATCTCAGGCTCTGAGGCCAAACTGGGGAGAGGTTTGTTTTTATGGGATCCACGCTTGACAGATTAAACTCTGAAGCTGGGAACTGTTTACAGCCTTCCTGCTGTTCTCGGGAGCTTTCATTTACTGAAAGAGCTCTGCCCCTTTTAGAGACCACGAGGAGGCCACAGCAGCACTGTTACACTGAACAGAGGCATTCCAGGACCCAGGAAGAGGCACATAGAGGGCCAGCTGCTCATTTTCATTTAAACTGTTTCTAAATAATGTCATTAGATCCAGAGTCCCATTTTTCTGGAGCATGTAGACTCCCCTAATATTTAAACCATCTCCAAACTGAACTGTCTTTCAGCAAAAGCTATTTCCTGTCCCAGTTGTTGCTTCAACCACGCTCCATCACGGACTAGACACCTTCCACACTACCCCAGCAAACAGGGTCATGGGAGTGTCTGGGAGGCTGAGGCATGGTATCTGGTCTGGAGCACTCATGCAATCTTGACCAACCTCGGCTGGCTATTGTTAGGTGTGTGGAGTCCTGAGCCTGCCCCACACCTGCAGCAGTAGAATCTGCATTTCCCCACAGCCTTTGTGCACATTTAAACAAAACAAACAAAACTAACCCACTGGCCTCAGTGTGAACCGGAATCTCCTGAAGATTAAAAAACAAAAACAAAAAACAAAAAAAACCAAAAAACCAAAAAACCATAGTAATGTCAGAGTTGAGCATCAGCCAGCAGTAGAGCTGGGTTTCATCCCAACACGTAGGACTTGAAGGTAAGACTGCCTAAGATATGTCCTAGGTCTTCAGGCCATCTGCCACCCAGCCACTGTGCTTTACTGGCTCTACTGTAAAAGATATGACCTAATAAGATCTTTACAGTGTGAAACAGAATGCGAAATCCCTCATCTGGACCTGACCCCTCTTCGGTACTAAGCACACTGATCTCCAGAAGCCGACATAAATGCAACATGGGCCAGTTAGCTCATCTGTAATCCCAGCCTCCGGAGCAAGTTAATAAGACTAACCATATTGGTGAACCCTGGATTTAAATGAGAGTACTTGTCTCGGTGAGCACTGTGGAAGAACGATTGGGGATAATTCCCACATAAAACTCCAGCCTCCATTAACACTAACAGTGACTTTATGTGGAGAGTGGAGGAAGCCTTGAGTAAATAAAGTCCTGAGCCTAATGTGAGCAATGGCATAGCCATGTCAAGGGCTCTAATACCTCAGCCCCATGGGAATGGCAAAGCCTTCTTCAGGGGTCCAAGTGTGAATATTGACAGTGTTTGCAGAATATATCCATGGCAGCTTTCAACCCCGAGATATTTTTTTGGACTAAAGACTGTTCCTACAAATATTAGCTTTACCTGCCACCTTGATCCAACCGTGCACCACAAATCCTGCCATCTTTATTCAGCTGTAGGCAATAACCCCACCTCCCAGTTCAACTGTATGAAATAAACACATTGAGCTTCCAGGGCACTGTGGCTCCTCCATCAAAGAGCACAAGCCATCTGAGCCTAGCTTCTCTGTGTGTTCACGTGTCTGTCTTCTCATTCCTGTGCAGTCTCAGTCAGCTCATGTAGGTCATGACAGTTTCAGCTGATCTTAGCAATGTTTGATACCTGCCCAGGACCCCCGAGGAGAGGATCATATCTTCCTTGTCTTTCTCAGAGCCATCATACAGAACTTCCTGGGAAAACCTGAGGCGCAAAATGCAAACTGGTGGCAGGACCTTTGCAGTCAGAAGGGTACTGCCGTGCGGGAAGTGAGCACCAAATTATGGGGTCTGAATGAAGGTTGACCAGGAAACTCTAAACCAGACTTTGATACAGTAATTCATTTTCTGATGTTTAATTTCACTACAAGTCTTGGCTAGTATAGTAGTTTAAATAAAAAAATGACTCCACCAGCTTAGGTATTTGAATACTTGGTTTTCAGGTGGTAGCACTGTTTGGGGAGGTGGTGTAGGCTTGTTAGGGGGAAAATGTCAATGGGACTCTCATAGCCCTATGCCAGTTAATCTATCAATCAATCTATCAATCTATCTATCTATTTATCTATCATCTCTCTGCTTCTTGTTCATGGCTGAAGATGTGTCTTCTCCTGCTATCATGCCTGCTCCCTGCTGTCATGCCACCATTATGAACTTATTCCTCTAAAACCATAGGCCAAAATAAATTCTTCCTTCTATATATTGCCTTGATCATGGTGTCTTGTCACAGCAATGGAGAAGTAACCAATACAGCTAGGTTTTAAGCAAAGCTGCAAGCTTAGTTAAACATGTACCAGAAAATGCAATTCAAAGCAGCCAGTTGACCTGGGTAGCTTTGAAAGACTTGCTCGGTGTCTCAACCGCCCCCCCTCCTTCAGTGCCCTAGCCCCAGCTCATTGTTATTACTATATTCTAACAATAAATTAAGCAACCAACAGATGATTCGCATTTTTCAATGTACTTTGATAATCATTCTCAATTGTTTGTCCCCGATAATAGAAAGAACAGAAAAACATGAACTTTGTAAGCAGGGAAACTGTGCCTCAAACTCTGCTGGGCAAGGCCACGTTGCCAGTATTACAAAGCTGGAAACTCAGTTAAGTCCATTGTCTTAGTTAGGGTTTACTGCTGTGAACAGACACCATGACCAAGGCAACTCTTATAAGGGACAACGTTTAATTGAGGCTGGCTTACTGGTTATGAAATTCAGTCCATTATCATCATGGCGGGAAGCATGGCATGGCTCAGGAGGAGCCGAGAGTTTGCATTGAAGGCAAACAGAAGACTGGCTTCCAAGCAGCTAAGACAAGGATCTTAAAGCCCAGGCTTACTTCCTCCAACAAGGCCACACCTCCTAAAAGTGCCACTCCCTGGGTCAAGCATATTCAAACCACCACATCCATCAATCCAGGTGTCTGGCTAGCTTAGGCTCTCAGAGGCATTCTTCCAGAGTCACACCTGACCTCTGACTTCTGACCTCAAGGAATCAGCAACAGGATCTCTTACCTGTCTATGAAGTACTCTTCCAACCAGTCTCCTACAACCTGTGCTGGACAGGGGAACATAATCAGTGTGTGTCAAAGATAACAAGATTCCTATGCTCATTTCCTTCCCAGTTCCAGCATCATTCTTGGGAATCTGGGATTGAAATATTTTCCATGGGAACACAGAAAGCTAGAATAGACAGAAATCTTGGAGATAATCTAATCCCAGTGTTTTCCAAGTGTTACTTCCATTACAGTGAGCTTGAAGGTTTGATAAATACCAGAATGTCAAGGAGCACTCTATGGAGAAAAAGACCCCTACAGACCAATGAGACTTAACCAATATGTCACAGCTCGACAGTGCTTGCTACTGTTTGGCTCTTGAACACTTCCCAAAGGCCTGTGTATTAGGATTGGTCCCCAGCTTGTGGTTTTTGAAAGGAGGTGGGTGTGGTAAAGATGGAGCCTGTTGGAGCATCATCAGGTCACTGGAGGCGTGCCTGAAAAAAGGATAGTAGGATACCAGTCTCTTCCTCCCTCTTTCATTCCTGGACAGGAAGTGAGTGGTTTCCTGTGCTGTGTATCCCTATCATGATGTGCCAACTCTCCACAGATCACTAAATCCTCCGTGCCAACCTATCATGACCTGAAATCTCTAAAAGTGTCAGCCAAGATAAGTGTCTCCTCTTTTTAAGCTGAGTAGCAGCCTCCTGTGGCCAGATGAGAGTGACGTACAGGTGTGAAATAGTCACACCTGATTCGATCAGTCCTGAAAGGTCAGGGAGAGGCCAAACATCCTAGAGAAAGGAAGAATTTTATGTTCTGTGAGCACATCTTGTGTTGAATTTCAAGTGTGCCTTGTGTCACAAACTGACTTAAACAAATACTTACTACCTCACAGTCCCAGAGACCAGAAGTCGAAGGCCAACGTGATAGGCAGGTTAGCTCTGGAACTGACCAGCAAGGTCCCCATGATCAGACAAAAGGAACAACATACAGTGGCAGAAACTCCAGCTGAGCTGTAGACAGTGGTGGTGTTTCTCTCTGATGTTTTAATGAACAAAACATCCTTCCACGTTGCATGTATCTTATGAAGGCAGAAGGCTGGATGTCAAAGGTTAACTGGTCTGGAAATCATAGTGAGTTTATTAGCAAAATAAACCCAGAAATAATATGAGAGTGAAGGCCAGTGTGTTTTCATTGTCTCAAATTCCTAGAAAAATGATTAAATTGACAAGCCAAGCAGTCTTTGCACCAATCAAAGAACATTTTCCTTTATGGGGGTCTAAAGATGGCCGCCAACACAAACTTCTGCTTTTCACCTTCTGAACAGTTTAGGACACCACTGTCACCTCTGACCCAGGAATGAGTTTTTACAAGTTTTGGAGTCTCTTCACACAGAATTAATAACGGATTTTTCAAATCCTTCCCAAATCTCTCCTTCTTGCTCTCAATCACTTCCAACTCTCCCTTGGTACCTACAAAAGTTATCATGTTCTGTGTGATGCCAGGGAAATTAGTCTAACTCACTGGGGCCTCTTAAGGAAGAAAGAAAAATGGGCTCAGCAGTTAAGAGCACTGACTGCTCTTCCAAAGGTCCTGAGTTCAATTCCCAGCAGCCACATGGTGGCTCACAACCATCTGTAATGGGTTCAAATGCCCTCTTCTGATGTGTCTGAAGACAGCTACAGTGTGCTCATATAAATAAATCTTTAAAAGGGGGGGGGCTATTTCATATATCCCAGGCTAGGCTTGAACTCCCTATATGGTCAAAGGTAACCTTGAATTACTGATCTTCCAGCCTCATGAGTATCAGGATTACAGGCTTGCTCCCAAAACACCAGGTTTATGCCATGCTGGGGATCAAACCCAAGCCTTGTGCATGCAAAGAAAGAACTCTGCCAACCAAGCCGTGTCCCTCCAGCCATGGGCCTTAATTTTCTTAAAGACTACTTGGTGAGACTCAAAAACTACTGTGGTTATGGGGTGACCACTGTATCCCTAACTTTTAAGGGAGAAGATATGTGACCTTAAAGAAAATGTATTTAAACTTTAGTCGGCTGACAAAAAAGGAGCAGGAAGGGGAAACAGCAGGAAGTGAATCAGCCCTGCCTTATATATGCCTTGCTGCTGCAGAGGGGTTGGGTAGCCTCCAGGAGGCATATGGAGGTGGGTCATCACACACAGTTCTTCTGGTAAAAACACAGGCTTACCTCTTTTTGGCAGTATGACCTTCATAATTAACAACACAGTAACATCCCTGACTCTTGGTTTTGTTCTGTTTTGTTTTGTTTTGTTCTGTGCAAAGAGAAATCAGGAGAGATAGCCTCTATCTTGTATGGGATTGTTTTAGCAAAGCAGCTGGGTATTGTTAATTGATAAGAAAGTGTTTCAAAGCAGACCCATCTGTTTTTAATTAGATTCCGTGTGGGACATCATTATAAATTCTCCAGATGATACCTGCTAGGAGACACTGGAAAATGCATACTGAAGCCATGTGGTAACATACAAAGCACAGATCCATTTAAATAGAGTTGAGCCAGTGACTGGTGGAAACCCGGAGTTTGAAAGACTGAGCCAGAAGTTAAAGATTACCGGGAACCAGAAAAGGAAGTGTATTTTCACTGGAAACTGATTGTTAGCGGGAACATGACAGGAAACAGACTTTCCTAACATGTGGACAGATTTTTAAAAAGGAAATAGGAAAATAGACATCAAGAGTGAAATACAAAAAAAAAAAAAAAAAAAAAAGGGTGGGACTCCACACATAAGCCTCACCCATGCTTGGGTCTTTTTTTTTTTTTCCAGGACAGTGTTCTGTTTAGAACAAAACTGAGCAGAAAGCACAGTTGTTCACATGTCAGTGGCGGACTTTGGTTGAGCCTGTAGTGACACATCTACACGTGGACCTCGCCTGGACTTGTTGCTTTTGTACATCCCTTTGGATCCCAGAAATGTCTAACAGCATGATTCCACCATCTTGACATCCTGCAGAATAGTTCTGCAGACCTGAAAGCCCTTTGCACCGTTACCCTCCCTCCTGCTAATACTGTTGCTGTCTTCAGAGTTTTGTCCTATCGAGAACCTCGCAGAGTTGGGACCATTCGGAGTATGGCATCTTCCGAGCAGCTTCTCCCACTTACTTACATATTCAAGGTTCTTCTACATCTTTCCATGATGCATAGTTCGTTTCTTTTCGTGATAAGTCATCCCTTATTGCCTTTTTATTTCGCTTGATTTATCCAATTACCTACCAAAAGGCATCTTGCTTGCTTCTGTTTAGCAGAGTGTAAATAAGAATTTACATGCACATTTTTGTGTAGACACAAAATTCCAATTAGTGTGATTAAACACCAAGAAGTATGGTTGCTGGGTTCCATGGTAAAGATGGTGTTTAGTTTTGAAAGGTAAAAAGGGAGCTTTACAGTCAGGCAGAGGTGGCACATGCCTTTAATCCCAGCACTTGGGAGGCAGAGGCAGGTGGATTTCTGAGTTCGAGGTCAGCCTGGTCTACAGAGTGAGTTCCAGGACAGCCAGGGCTACACAGAGAAACCCTGTCTCGAAAAAAAGAGAGAGAGAGAGAGAGAGAGAGAGAGAGAGCTTTACCACGAGCCGTTCCACCAGCAGTGAGTGAGAGTTCCTGTTTCCCTACGGTCTTCTTAGTGTTGGCGTTAACAGGTTTGGGGTTGGGTCGTTCTAATAGATGTGCAGAGCTTTAAATTTTCAGCCTCCGAATAAAATGTGATGTTGAACACTTTTATATGCTTATGATATATATGTAGATATTATATATATACACATATAATATATACATATAATATATATGGAGAGAGAGAGAGAGAGAGAGAGAGAGAGAGAGAGAGAGAGAGAGAGGGGTGTTGATTTCCTTTGTGAGGTGCTTGCTCAGATAGTTTCCCTTCCTTTTAGTTACCTAGCATTTATTTTTGCCTTTTCCGTGTAGCGTTTCTGAGACTCTCACAATGAGCACTGTACTCACATCATTGCAACCCCTCCATCCTGAGCCCATGTAGTGTTGTTAGCATGTGTGTGTGTGCTTAGGACAGACCACTTGAGATTCGATACCCCGTATTGGAGCTCATCCCTGGAGAAAATGGAATCTCCCTCTCTCAGTAGCCACCGACTGCCTATAGCTCTAGACATAGGTGTAGGGGCCTTATGGCACTGTCTCAGTCCTTGGTGCCATGCCAACTATTGTAGTTGTTATGTGGTATATAGCTCTTGTTTAGGCCACCTTTTTTTTTTAATTTCATGAGTGCAGTTTCCTTGTTCTGTCTAGAAGATATTCTCTAGCAACTGACGTCCTGGGTCTTATTTCCTCCCACCTCTCTTCTAGGACATTTCCTGAGCCTTAGATGTAGGGGTGTACATGTCAACTGGGGTTGGACACCACACAGCTATTTCCTCTGTATTTTGTCCATTGTTGATCTCTGTGATATCCTCTGTGCTGTAAAAATAAGCTTCTTGGGTGAGAGGTGAGAGCTGCACTTAGATAAAAGTTAGAGCACAGTTAGAAATTATCTTAGTTTAGAAGGCAGCAGTAGCTTCTTCTCTAGAGTCTATGACCTCTACAGCCACAGGGCGTTGGCTAGGTTTACAGTATCAGGCATGAACCTTTTCAAATTAAGTGGGCCTTAAGTCCAATTAGTAATGTTGGTTACCCCAAGATAAAGATGCCACTATGGCATCATTTAGGGATATCCTACCCTGCCAATTATTGGTGTAGTTCATAGGCCTTTACTGCTGTGTGGGACCATTGATTGGTTTTTCCTTGGCAGCTTGCACAGCACCTTCCAGTCTGATGAGAGCTTGTCCTCAGGCAAGAGGCTTCCAGATCAGTTCCAGCTTGGATAACAGAGAACATCAGAATTAGAGGACATTCATCAAAAGGACCTAACAAATGTGTACAGCATATCCCACCCAAACAAGAAAGACTATACATTTCACTCAGAAGTTTCTCTAAAATAGACAATATACCAACATTCAAAACAAACCCTAACAAATTCAAAAAACTGAAATAACTTGAGATATTGTATCTGGTAACAATGGAATAGAGTGTAGAATCAATAGCAAAGGGATCTCTACTGGTTACACAAGCTTATGATGGTTAAACAGAGCATTACTGAATGGTGAAGGGGCCAAAGAAAAAAATCAAGAGAAAAAATTTTAATTCCAGAATTAAATGAAAATAAAAACACAACATAAACACAAACAAAACATAGCACAACACACACACACACACACACACACACACACGCACACACACACATTGAAAGCAGTCCCAAGAAATTATAGTTCTAAGTGCTCACATTTAAAAAAAAATCAGAAAGAACACAAATAAATGACTTATAATGAAACTCAAGAGAAACAAGAACAAACCAAATCCAAATCCAGTAGCTGAGAAGAATAATGAAATCAGAACATCAATTAGTAAAATAGAAACTAAGAAAATAATATGTCTTAGTTAGGGTTTCTATTGCTGTGAAGAGAAACCATGACAACTCTTATAAAGGAAAGCATGTCATTGGGATGACTTACACTTCAGAGGTTTAGTCCATTCCTATCATAGCAGGAAGCATGGCAGCATACAGGCAGACATGGTTGGTGCTGAGGAGGAAGCTAAGAGCCTACATCCGGAACAGCAGGCCGCAGGAAGAGAATAAGACACTGGGCCTGGCTTGAATAGCTGAAACCTCAGAGCCTACTTCCAGTAACACTTCCTCCAACAAGGCCACACCTGATCCAACAAGGCCACACCTCCTAATAATGCTACTCCCTGTGAGCCTATAGGGGCCATTTTCATTCAAACCAACACACACACACACACACACACACACACACACACACCAACAGACATAAGAAGTAGTTCTCTGAAAAGATAAACAAGATTGGCATAACCTTAGCTCAATTCACCAAAAGGAAGAGCAGACCCCAATTAAAAGTATCAAAGATAGACAGGGAAACATTACAACATACACTAAAGACATTCCAGACACTCTAAGGGCACATTTAAAAAAACCTTTACCCTAGAAGAAAGAATATAATCAAAATATACTGTATATAAAAAGTTTTTAAAAAAAAAAAAAAAAACCACAATATTCCATTAGGTTAGAGGACCTAAAATAAATGGGTGAATTTTAAACTCATTGGAACCACCAAAGGTAAACCACCAAGAAAGATAACTGAAACAAACCCACAACGAGTAAGGAGATTGAAACAGTAATAAAAAGCCTTCTGACTTTAAAAAGTTCAGGTCCAGATGTATCCACAGCAGAACCCCAGCAAACATTCAAGGAAGAACTGCCACCAGTACTTCTTCAATTATTCAAAAAAAATAGAAAAATAAGAAGGACTCCAAACTCTTTATATGACACTCTAATACCCAAACCAGGTAAAGATACACCAGAAACAAAATCTACAGACCAATGCCCTGATGAACATAGATGCAAAAATCTCAATAAAACACTCAGCCAAAAGGTCATCCACCACAATCTATCTGGTTTTATCCTGAAGATTCATCAATGTTTCAACAGACACATCAATATTATATACCGCTAGGCACAATCAATTGTGTAAGTGATCTTAAAGACAGAAACCACATGATCATCTCAACAGATGCAGAAAAGGTTTTTGATAAAATCCAGCATGAAAAGTTCTAGAGAAAACCGGCCTGGAGGGAGCATACCTCAATAAAATAAAGGCTCCGTGTGACAGACCCACAGCCAACATCATCATCCTGAGTCGAGGAAAACTTGAGGCAAGCCTATTAAAGCAGAGGGAAGGCACGGCAGTCCACTCTCCTCACTCCTTTTCAATAGTTCTTGAAGCCTTAGCTTGAGCAGTAAAAACCAGAGAAGGAAATTTAAAATGAGATAAAAATAGAAAAGGAAGTCACATTATCTATTTTTGCAACGATATGATATGGGAGATCCCCAAACTTAAATCAGAAAACTTTAAAAAAGTTGTCGTCCTCTTTCAGCCAAGTGTCAGGTTATAAAATCCATCTTCGTATTGTTTTAAGAGACCTTTATAGGTTTCAGATAACATCTTTATAAGATGTATCTTTTGTAAATATTCTCTCTTGGGCTGCAGCTTTCTTATTTTCTTGCTCATGCTTTTAAAATAAACAACCTCTGGTTAGAATAAACGAGGTTAACCTTATCAGAAATCTATCACTTCAAGGGAGCGATGGGTGAGCAGAGGAGAGGAAGTAGTGCATTGTCCAGTCAGCCTATAGCGTCAGGTTCCGATTCACACACCCACAATGCAGACAAATGCATACAGTGATGCCTCAGGGGAGTGCTTGAAACTGTCAGCACCACTTGCCATGGCTACCTTCCTTCTTTCTGTCCTCTGTACAGTTCCTCTGAAGCATCATCAGGTTTGAAGGACATCTCTTGCAGGAAGCCATGTTGCTGTGTACTCTGCCACACTAATCAGAGACTTTCTGTAAATCCTGGTGTCTGAGCACTGGCCTTAGCCTATACTGGAGCATACATTCTATGGAGCAGAGATTGCCAGTCTTGGTTCTTGCTGTATTCCAAAGTCTAGCACAGCATCTGGCGTGTGACCATCTCTCACCAAACGTTAGCTGCATGAATGTGTGAAGCACGTCGTGGAGGATGCTGCAGAGCACATCCTATTATACTGCTAGGCAACCCTACGAAAGCACCACAAACTGAATAGCTTAAACCATAGAAGGTATGCCATCATGGTTCTGGAGGCTGTGGGTCTGAATTCAGAGTGTCAGCAGGACCATGCCCCCTCTGAAGTATCTAGAAAGGGCCTCTCTCCCACCAGGTATGCTGAATAAGGGCCCACTGAATTTTTTTTTTTTTTTTTTTTTTTTGAGACAGCATCTAACTATGTGGCCCTGGCTGCTATGGAACTCACAGAAAGTTACTTGCCTCTGCCTCCCGGGTGCTAGAATTATAGGTGTGCACAATTATGCCCAGCCCTGACCCCACTTTAACTGGATTATCCCTGTAAAGGCTCAGGAAAATGCTGGGATTATGATTACAATTTTTTATGTAAAGGAGGAAAATCACAACCAGATCAATGATTTAAAAGGAGAGAAAGATACATTTCGATATTCCTTTGAAGGGTAAAAACCCACAAACTTCCCAGTAGGTCTGCCTTCTAAATGATCTATGACTTCCTAGCAGTGCCAAGCTGGAATCTGAGTCTTTACCACATGAGGCTTTGTGAGGTGGTTCAGATCCAAACAGCAGCACCAACATAGGCCCAGGTATGAGGTAATGAATGCCAAAAATGGACAGAAGCAGTAAAAATAAAGAACAGGGTCCAGGGATGTCCGGGAGGAAGGCAGGAGGGGGTAGGACTAATGATGATGGGTTCTGAGTGGCAGGGTCACTTACCCATGGCCTCTCAGAGGCGGCAGGTGCCTTCAGCCATCTCTGTCCCCCTCCCCAGGAGACTCAATGGTGCTGTTCACTGGCCCAATCTCTTCCTTTCTCCATGGGAAGAAAATGCATCTCTACATCCTGATGAACTCTCAGGCTCCTAAAAGCAGCAGGATCAGCGCAGGCTGCTTCATAAATGTAAACATGCCTTGAGTGACGGATGCGTGTGTACTTCCTCAGCTGTGGCTTCCTGGTGCCGCATAAGCAGGATCAAAAGCAGAGCCAACCGTTGCAATGAAGGCATTTTTCACGGCTAAACAATGACTCGTTCTTAAACCTCTAATACTCAGTGACCCCCGCCTACCAGCAATTTAAATGATGGGGGTAGAAACCCACTTCCATTTAACTCCACCAGGAGGGCTGGAGAGATGGCTCAGTGGTTAAGAGCACTGACTGCTCTTCCAGAGGATCCAGATTCAATTCCCAGCAACCACCTGGTGGCTCACAACCATCTGTAATAGAATCCAATGCCCTCTCCTGGTATGTCTGAAGAGAGAGAGCGATATACATAAAATAAATAAATAAATCTTTAAAAAAACTGCACTGGGATCCAATGAGATTAATGTTCAAAGATTATATGGAGTTGAATTCATGCATTACACAAGTATAATGCACATGTGCCATGTGGCCTTACTTCCGTCTCTGTGGTTTGGCATGTGTTGTCAAGAGATAGGAATCTCCAAACACTCTTCTGCCAGTCACTTCAGATACGATAGATCCCCGATCTTAACCTCAGAATAAAAGGAGAAGACCCTTGTTAGTGGTGCCATTCAATTTTCTCTTCACTCTCACAATACAAGAAACACAAAATTGCATCGAGGGCAGCTCGTTCATGGGCATGGTGTGCAGTATAACCATGAGACATCCGGGGACTCTGTTTCCGGAAACGGCGTTCAGGATGGTGGGGTTTAAATGGAAAGAATCAGAGGCTCTCAACTCAGACATGCTAATGACGTTATCTGAAAAAGGCAGCGAAGGCAAATGGGCTGCTGAGATAGATGCTGACTTGAAATTACCAGCGAATGCATAAAAACAAAGAGGCAATGATTCTTGGAGTCTTTCCCACTGTGCACCCTAAAAATACCACAAATAAAAACTCGAGACTGGATCTTCTTGGCCCACATGGCTCTGTTGTGATTCTTTCGGATGAAGCAGAAGGTGGGTGGTGGGCTAAAGCATCCAGAGAATAAGGACGTCCTTCAGCTTGACTTAAATTGTCATAAACAATATGGGAGGAAGGGATTGGACATTAATAAGACAAAATGTGGGGGAGAGGGTAGCTGGAGAAAAGGGGAAAAAAAACCTGCAGAGTGGGAAGCTGAAAGAAAGGCTGAAAATAACACACAGGCGGACAGCAGACCTTGAGGCTCTGATGTAGAAAAGCTAGCCTTGCTCTGATATGGAAACTTGTAGTTTCAGATGAAGGGGCTGAAAGAATTCTGCAGCAGTGTTCTGTGCAGGCAATGCTCTCATTGGAGTAACTAGTTGTGAAACTCATGTGAAAAGATTGAAGCATTGGGATCATGAAACCTCATCTACTCACCTTGAAGCAGAGACAATATAGATGGGTTAGCATCTACAACCATTCTCTCCCCTGCTAAAGAGCCTTCATACTGCAGTCCCTACTCATCCTAGAGACCCAAACTCAACCCACTTCAGGAACACTCGCCATCCCCATTTACAGAGTCTCTTCATAAGACCTCCCTGCTCCCCTCCCAAGCTTACATACCTGTCATAATGTGTCATCTACCCTCCTTGTCACATGAGCTTGGCTATCATGCATGTACTTGCGTTTGGCCTATCTTTTCGGCATCAGCTCTCAGGATTACTCAAAAACTAATTCACTCTTCATTTTCAAAACTTTTCATGGGAATATCAGGGACAAAACAATGTAATAGAGAATATGTAGAGTTCAAAGAAATGAAGCACACACAAATGGTCAGATTCCAAGAGGAATGATGAAGTGGGAATTTCTGGTTTCGTTGGAGACTTAGTTGTGTTGTGTTATGTTTTTCTGGAAACTGATCTATGAGAGGATGTTTTGCTGAAGCAGACACGTGAGAGAGAACACGTGACATTTGGAAAGATTATAAAAATCTTGCTCTTGCATTGGTTAGCTTTGCAGTTCTTTGCTGGTCTTCCTTAGGCTTTGCTGAGGGTGGTCTTCACTGACAACACTCTTGCATTGGTTCACCTTGCTTTCTTCCCTGATCTTTGCCTGTCGTGACTTTGTAGAGAGAAATGCACTGTGATGGTTTGAATATGCTTGGCCCAGGGAGTGGTCTTGTTGGAGTAGGTGTGGCCTTTCTAGAGTAGGTGTGTCACTGTGGGCATGGGCCTTAAAACCCTTGTCTTAGCTGCCTAGAAGCCAGTCTTCTAGCTTCCATGGAACAAGAGGTAGAATTCTCAGATCCTCCAGCCCATGCCTGCCTGGATGCTGCCATGCTCCCACCTTGATGACAATGGACTGAACCTCTGAACCTGTAAGCCAGCCCCAATTAAATGTTGTCCTTTATAAGAGTTGCCTTGGGCATGGTGTTGTCTGTTCACAGCAGTAAAACCCTAAGACATGCACCAAAGAACATCTGGTGATATTCCAGCTACTTCCTGCTGCTTCCTCAGACTCATGCCGATCAGCAGAGCCTCGCCGTTTCTTCTGGATCAAACCACTGCTATTGATTAGCATTCGGTTGTGGACTGGATTGCTGACAACAAAGATTGGAATTACTCCAAGTAACTATTTCTAAGTATGTCTACGCCCCTCCCCCAATCCCCGTCTTCTGTTAACCTTTCTTTTCCCTACCTCTGGTGCACGTTGGGCTAGAAGGGAGGCTGAAGGGTTAAAGAACCACAATTAAAGAGGGTTCTGAAAAATCTAAGCCTACAGATTGAAATTATTTATTTTCAACAATATAGATATTTCAACAATGTCTTAGATTCATCTCTTAAACAATTAAAGGACTTTTGAACCATTAGAGAATTAGATGAAACTTTGAATCTTGCATAGCTAGATAGTTTGAGACCATATCAGAGTTGTGTTATCATCTCTGTTTGCTGGAGTTACTAGACAATGAGGTCAAGAAGGAGGTAGGACAGGAGACGGCATCTATAATTTATTTAGCCTCATTCCTAACATCGTCAAATGAAGAGGTTGTGGATGTTGAGTCTGTCTCCAATAGGAATCCAAACAGTGAATAATGCTCTGGTTTGGGACTTGAACATACACTTGGTAAAGCCCTGTCTTAGTTAGCGTTTTACTGCTGTGAACAGACACCACGACCAAGGCAAGTCTTATAAAGGACATCATTTAATTGGGGCTGGCTTACAGGTTTAGAGGTTCAGGCCGTTATCATCAAGGTGGGAGCATGACAGCATCCAGGCAGGCATGGTACAGGAGGATCTGAGAGGTCTACATCTTCATCTGAAGGCTGCTAGGAGAATACTAGTTTCCAGGAAGCAAGGAGAAAACCCACACCCACAGTGACACACTTACTCCAATAGACCACACCTACTCCAACAGGGCCACACCCTTTAATAGTGCCACTCCCTGGGCCGAGCATATACAAACCATCACAAGCCCCATTCTCAGCATAGCATCATTGAGATGTAGAATAAACGGTCAGAGGTGGAGCCTAGTGGGAGGCCTTTAGGTCTTAGGGGTGTGAGCTCAAACAAGGTAGAGAGAAACACCACATTCATCCCCTTCCCATTTGTGGCTTCCTGGCCATGAGGTGACCAATTTTGCTCTGCGAGTACTTTCCACCACCATCATTCAGTGCCACACCATAGGCCTAAAGGCAATGACAACTTGGACTATATAACCTCTGGACAGTAAACCAAGCTAACCCCTTTCTGCTTTTTCTTCCATGTGTGCCTATGTGTATATGTAGTGTATATGTATGCAATTATGTCGTGTGTGTGGGTGTGTGTGTGTGTGTGTGCATGTGTGAGTGTGAAATGCAGGTGTGCATGTGCTATGGCATACCTGTAGTGGGAAGCAGACAACTTTTGGGAGTTGGTTTTCATCTCCCACTTCGTTTTTGAGACAGGGTCTCTATTCGTTTATTGCCATTGTACCACATACTCCAGACTAGCTGGACAATGAGCTTCCTGGTGAGTCTCCTGACTCAGTCTCCCATCTCTGTATGGGGGGGCTTGAATTTCAGACATACACCACACATCTGGCTTTTCATATGCATTCTGGAAATCTGAATTTTGGGTCTGTCAGACTTGCATGGTAAATGCTTTCACCCACTGAATCATCTCTTCAGACGCTAAGTTAATGTTTCATATATTCAGCATGTATCAATTTCTTCACCCAACTGTAGATTTACTAGACTGGTGTTCCAAACTCCACAGAAGCCAAGAATGTCAGACTTTCATTTAGAGATAGGGTCTTTGCCGGTATAATCAAGTTAAGTCAGGATCACTATGTACCCTAAATCAAATGTTTACTGTTCTTTTCCAGGAAAGAGGAATCTGAAGACACAAAGGAGACATGGGGAAAAAAAATGTGTGTGAAGACAGAGCAGAAATAAGAATTGGACTGTCGCAAACCAAGAAATTCCAAGGGTGGTTATGTCACGATAGACTGCCTGCGCTCTTGGTGCTGGAGAAGTAGCTGAGAGCTGCGTCCTGATCTGCAATCAGAGAGAGAAACCTCAAAGCCTACCCTGAGTAACATATGTCTTCCAAAAAGGCCACACCTACTCCAACAAAACCACACCTTCTAATCTTTTCAAATAGTGCCACTCTTGATGACGAAGCATTCAAGTATATGAGCCTATGGTGCCATTCTCATTCAAACTACAACAAGGTCCATATGAGCACATAGACATATGAAAATATCAGGAAAACCAGGACTGGGAATGTGTTGAATACATCAAACTAAGGAAAGGATGAAAACACCTGAACCCCTTAAATAGATGAGCACTTAGTGCTGTGATTGCAATGACCTCCACTGACCTGTTATGACTGTGTGTGTGTGTGTGTGTGTGTGTGTGTGTGTGTGTGATGGGTCCACCTATGGGGGAGAGAACACTCTAATGTCCTCCTGACATGCTTCATCTTAACTACAATTCCACTGCTGACAAGGCCTACTGCAATTGCTGTCTATTTAGACACACTCTTCCATGTGTTTGTCCATCTGGACCCAGTCCTACCCTTGGCCTCCATGCCCTTCATAATCCTACGCCTCGCTTCTATGGCTCAACTCAAATCTATGTCCTAGCAGTCTGACTCTGCAGCAGCATCTCCAGCAGCAAACTCCACCCAGAGATTCGGAGATACACACACACACACACACACACACACACACACACACACACACACACACACATATATATATGAAGAGATATATTTACAGGTGATCTGAGAGTATTAGTAGTTAAGTCTAGAATAATTTTTTTAATTATTCTGAGGATTTATAGGGAGTTGGCTGTAACTGGGGAGAGGGGCTCCTACGGAACTTCAGAGCTGCTGAGAAAGCACTATTCCATAGACTCAGATGGACACATCTGTGTCTTTTCACAATGTCGGAACTTGTTGAATAACAATAGATTCATAAGGGGCTTTGATTGGCAATGATTTGTCAGATAACCCCACCTTACGTTGGTAATGGACCAAGACAGATAGGAGCTCTTTTATTTTAATCTTAATTACTAATATTAATTCTTTCATTGCATAGCAGCACACAGTAAATATTATTGCGTATGTGGTCACAGAATAAATGTAAGTTGACGATAATGCATTACCGTTTAAGAGGTTTTAGGTGCAGGTTGACAGAAACAGAACAGTCTCTCAGGGAAAGGTACAGCCTGAAAAACTACAGTTTTACACAATATAGATTAATGTGATGGCTTGTCAACTCTTTGACTACATCTGGAATTAACTAAAATTCAAGCAACTGGGTACACCTGCGAGGGATTTTCTTCATTAAATCACGTATGCGGGAAGACCCAGCTTTAATCTAGATCTTTTGAGGTAGGAAGAGCCACCTTTAATCTGGGATCTACCCTTTTCTGTCAGCCTCTATAAAGGACATGGAACAAGGAAGCTCTTGTTCTCTGTTTGCTTGCTCTCACTCTCTCTGGCAATTTTATTCCCGCGCTGGCACTAGACCCTATTTCTTTGGGATTAAGGTATATACTGAAGACCAGCTGAGACATCCAGCTTTGTGGACCGAACTGGATGCTTGGATTTTCCATTAGTAGACAGCCATTGTTAGACTACGTGGATCACAGCCTGCAAGCCACTCTAGTAGATCTCAGATAGATAGATAGATAGATAGATAGATAGATAGATAGATAGATAATCATTAGAACAAATAGAATGAACATATCAGAATTATACACACACACACACACACACACACACACACACACACATCTTTCCACGGGTATAAAACTATCCATTAGAGTCTAGTAGGCTCACCAGTGGATACTCAGTTGAAGACAATGACTCCTCCTCCTCCTGAGCACTCATCAATAACCAATAGTTCCCCAGGGAGGGGTAGGGCCCCATGAGCCTGACTGCTGGCAAGTCTAGTCTTGTGCAATCCCAGTGCTTACAACCAGAGCTGGTGTGAGTTTATTATTTCAATGGCTGTGTCATCCTCAGAAGATAGCCTTGTGCAACCTTTCTCCCTGTCACCTGGCTCTTATATTCTTTCTTCTTCCTCTTCCACAGTGTCTGCCAAGCCTTCTGAGAGTGGTGTGAATGTTCTGTTTAGGGCTGAGCACTCAAAAGTCACTTATTCTCAGCATCTTGAAGAGCCATGAGTCTCTGAATTCACTGCAAAGAGAAGCTTCTCTGATCAAGACTGAGAGGTGCATTTGTCAGTAGATATAAGTAAACATTTAGAAGGCAGTTTGAAGGCAAGCTAGCAAAACAACAGAAAATGAATTCAGATGCATGTGAAAAGGCTATAGAGGGGGTTTCTAAACAGAATGGGAAGAAAGCAGGCAACATTTTCAATCTTCATTTTCCTAATGTTTCTATAACAACATTCGTCTCTGTGTTTACTATGTGCAATTTAAGGGCTAAGAATGTCGCTCAGTTGCTTGAATGCCTGTTTATCAAACACAAAGCCCTGGGTTCAATCCCCAGCACCCCATTAACCTGGAAATAGCCTATACCTGTAATCCCAGCACTTGGGAGGTAGACACAGGAAAATCAAAAGTTCAAAGCCACCCTTAACTACATAAGTTGAGACCAGTGGAACGCAGGAATAAGAAATAGATCTTTCTCAATACTTCTGGGAGGGTGGCAGATTAGAAGCCACAACACAGGAACTCAGTAACGGAAGAAAAAATAGTCAAGGTAGTGCACAGTACGTTTTTGTTCTGTAGAGGCAAAGGAGATGGGAGGGCTGAGAATTGGAGCCCAGCTGCAACCCCACTCAAATACAAACCACATAACCAAATTAGGCTGCAATCTCACTAGACTGGAGAGCTTCCATCTATACTTGTGGTGGTAGAAAAATGCCCTCCTTACGACACATGTACACGATTTTCTCAAGCCTATAAACATGCAAAGACAGAGAAACAACAGTGTCTACACTCTAGGGGGAAGATGTTTGCAAACCACGCATCTGATGAAAGACTTTTCTTCAAAATATGCAAATCCCCAAATTCAGTGTGAGAAAACCACACTGCTATGGTTTTGGAATGAGTTGTGCCTCTGGGGGTGCAGGGGTCTATAGGTAAAGATTTGGTCCTCAAGATATGGGGAAATGCTATGGGGCCCTGTGAGACGTTCTTAGGTCAGTGGAGATGTGCCCTCAAAGTGGATTGTAGGACCTCCCCCAACCTCTTCATCTGCTTTCTAGGTTAGGATAGATTCCCTTAGAATATCGGTTCTCAACCTGTGGATCACAAACCCTTTAGAGGTTGGAAACCCCTTTTATGGGGATCACCTAAGACCATCAGGAAACACAGATATATACACTACAATTCATAACCATAGCAAAAGTACAATTATGAAGTAGCTACAGAAATAATTTTATAGTGAGGGTCACCACATCATGAGGAGCTATATTGAAGGGTCATAGAATTAGGAAGGTTGAGAACCACTGCCTTAGGATACGCCATCTATGCCAGGGGGGCTGAACTAATGGAGCTACTCAATCTTGGACTCCAACTTCCAGAATCATGACTAAAACAAAACAGCTCTTTATTGCATAAGAAGACTGTGTCACATATTTCAGTACACTGATAGAATACTGACTACTCACACACCAAACAACAGAACCTATTAGTATGTATTCTGACCTAAACATTCCTAAACATTTCTCCAATATTTAGAGGGAAGAGGCTTGAGAGATAGCTCAGAGGCAGTCAGTGCTTACTGCTTGTCTTAGTCGGGGTGACTATTGCTGTGACACCAAGACCAAAAAGCAAGTTGTGAGAAAAAGTGGCTTACACTTCCATGTAGTAGTGCACCATTGAAGGGAGCTAGGACAGGATCTCAAATAGGACAGAAATCTGGTGGCAGGAGCTGATGCAAAGGCCATGGAGGGGTGCTGCTTACTGGTTTGCCCATCATGGCTTGCTCAATCTGCTTCCTAACGCTGCGACCCTTTAATAAAGTTCCTCATGTAGTGGTGACCCCCCCCAATAAAATTATTTCATTGTTACTTCATATCTGATACCCCTTTGGGGATCTTGGCCCACAGGTTGAGAACAATGTGACTAGCATGTGTCACATTGGCATAAAACTAACCAGGACAATGATCTTGAAAAGACTCTAAGTTCAGTTCCTAGTACCCACATCAGGTGACTGACAGCCATCTATAACTCCAGATACAAGAAGACCCCACACCTCTGGCCACACATATTCATACTGATATACATAATTTAAGATAATAACACTAAATCTTAAAACAAACACATCCAACAGAGCATGAAGTGTACCTGTAATCTTGACAGTTGGAAAGCAGAGAGGGAGACTAGAAGCTAGACTGGGCTAAATGAGACCAACCCTCAATAATGTAAACTAAAACATACATCCGTGCTGTAGCTTTTAAGCATTTGATAGGTGTGCTGTAACCCATATTATCACAGAGGACTAGAGGAGTGTGCTGATCCCCCAAGGAAGAGAAAACAGTGTATTTGTGGAGAGACAGGGGAGAGACAGGAGTGAGAGGATTAAATGCTGAGGAGAATGGATTAAAGGGGTAAGAAAGGGAACATGGGGGGGGGGGATAATGAACACTAAGAGCCATTTGTGGGGTCACATAGACACTACTACTGTAGAAGCTTCCTAAAATACATGCATGTCTGAAAGAAATCTAAGTAGAGTCACCAAATAATGGGGGAGACAGGGCCCCAAATAGACATCCTCCCCCAACCAAGTAAAATATCCAGTGCCTGGAATGGGTTGTGTCTAGTTGAGTTCGTTGGCCAGAGAGGTCCCATGGGAGCCTGCAAACGTCTCAGGCTATTTCTAAGGCTATCATTTGTTCTCCCCAAGCTGATGGCTGTTGAAGACAATATTTATAGATGTCATTGAACACAGAGAAATGGTGCCTTTTCCCCTGCTGACTAATGTTGCTGGTCCTGGAATGTACCCTGTACACTGCCAGAGGAGAAAGGTAACCACCATCCTAGCTGCAAACCCTGAAATCTTCTGTGGTGACCTGAGTCCATGATGGTGGTGTGATGGTGGCACAAATGTTGTGGAAGTAACCAATCACTCTCTGAATTTAAGGCACAAGATGGAACCCATGCCCGACTCTGTTCTGGTCACTAAGAACCTAAGATTTGTGGGACCATGAAAGGTAGCCTTGTCCCCAGTTGAGCTAAGGTTAGAAACCCCAGAAACCCTGAAGAGACGATAGGTGCTTCGCCTGCTTCCAGGGCACCAGGCCCCTGTCACTAGCCACAGCCCTCCATAGATTTGTGGCCATCAGTCACATAAGGGCAATGCCCCAAACCCCTCCACAAGTAGAGGATGTGACCTGTGGTCACATAGGCTCAAGAAAGATCTCCATTTTGATGAGGTACCTAAAGGCCTGGAGGGCTTAGCCAATAAGCCTTCCTCCCCAGACACTCCTCACTGCAAAAGGTATTTAACCTCATGCCTGCTCTGAGAAGTGAGGTACATTTTTAATCATCCACTTTCTGCCATGACAATAAATGCCTTAAAACCATGGACTGCCTCTTTTCACCGGGATCCGCCACAGGGAGCCATGGAGAAAGCCTTCGCCTGTAGAGCCCAGAGCCACTGTCTAATCTCCCGTAGAAGGCCTCTCTGCACTCCCAGCCAGGGCTGCCTCCAAGTCCAAGCCCATTGCTGCCATCAAGCCAAGGACTCTGCCCACAGGACCAGCCAGAGCTTCCCTCTTCCCCCACCCCTACCCCCAGCCCTGGCCCAGATCCAGCCTGTGGGCCCCCACTCCGTTCTCAGCTCTTCTGCACTCCCAGTGGCACCTGGGTGTCCAAGAGCCTGAGAACCAGACAAGCAGTGCCTTGATCAGCCATCATCCGAGAACTAACCTAGAAACCCACAACTGGCCAAATACACAGGCAGTGAGAAACTTTGTAACACTCCGTTCTAAATTGGGTATCTTGATTAAACCTCTCCCCTCAGGGCTCAGGGAGCTATGCAGAAGAGGGGGCAGGAAGATTGTAAGAGATGGGGTGGATGTCACCAAGCAAACAGTGTCTTCCAGACACAACAGGACTGGTGCATATATAAACTCACAGAGACTGTGACAGCATGAACAGGGTCTGCATAGGTTCCAAAGAGATGGCGCCCAGCACTGAGAGGGTAAAGTAGACATTAGTTCTCATCTCTATCCAAGAAGCTATCTGCAACTGATGCTTTCTAGCAAAGGAAAAATCAGTTTTCTCCAATGGAGTATGACTGGGTTTCTTGACGCAACTGAAGGGCAGGTCCCATGCCTAACAATGGATGGCCAACCAACACTAAAACCAACTCAGTGGTATTTTTTGTAGAAATTTTGTATCATCTTGTTTTATTGGTATTTTGCTTGCTTGTATGTTATGGTTTCTGATTTGGTGGGTTTTGTTTGTGTGTACATTTCTTGTGGATTTGTGTGGGGGATATTTGTTCGTTCTTTCACAAGAGAAAGGGCTTTAGAGTTGAATGGGTAGAGAGGTGGGGGAGATTTGGGAGGATTCGGGGGAAGGCAAATCATGATCAGAATATATTGTATGAATTTTTTTCACTAAAAACTATGAAAAAAAAGGGCCTCCTTTTTTGTTCCATTAGCAAGACAGCAGCAGCAGCCTATAGACGTCACTTTTCTCCTAACGCTGGTTTGTTCTTGTATGCTGAGTGCCAGTCACTTCATTCATTTTTTTTATTGCCCTACTTGTATTCCTGTTTTCCTGATATAAAGCTTATGGGCCAGGGTAAGGGCAGCAGAAAAACTGGCTTAATGTTCTCTCAGATAAGTCTGATATCTTTCCAGAGACAGAATCAGTTGCTTTTACTGAAGAAGTGTTTTCCAAACCAAGTCAAGGTCCTGTGAAAAATAAATCTATCCTAAGTCCACCAAGGGTGATGGTGATGATGGTGATGGTGATGAAGAATTGTTGTTTTGGGTAGTCGATAAGTGCATAAAATACATTAGATTCTAGAAGTGTAAAATTTAATGTGAAGCTCCACAGCTTCTGTCCTAAGTGTCAATTCTAACTATATAGAAGTTCGTTTGTATATATTTTGGGTCTGGCCAATTTTACTGTGTGTTCTCTTTATTTATTTTCAAACCTGTTAATAATAAAGTTTACAAAATTAAAAAGGAAAAATGACTTTACAGGATTCACTGATAAAAAAAAAAACGAAATCTCAACCTCTTTAAAAAAAAACATCTATACAAAGACTTATAGGTTAATTCTATAGAAGCTTTATGTGCAATACTAAAACTGTAAATTTCCTATCAATAAGTATAGTGGTTTTAATATACTTGATCCAGGGAGTGGCACTATTAGGAGGTATGACCTTGCTGGAGTGGGTGTGGCCATCTTGGAGGAAGTGTGTTACTGTGGGGGAGGTTGAGACCCCCCTCCTAGCTGCCTAGAAGCGTGTCTTGCCCTGTTTGCCTTTGGAACAAGATGTAGAACTCTCAGTTTCTTCTCCAGCACCATCCCTGTCTGGACGCTGCCATGCTTCCCACCGTGATGATAATGAACCTCAGAACCAGTAACCAGTCCCACTTAAAAGTTGCCCTTAATAAAAGTTGCCTTGGTCATGGTGTCTCTTCACAGCAATGGAAACCCTGGCTGAGACAGTGAGTGAATGAAAAATGGGGAAAGTCAAACAAATGAAATTATATGTGGCACAACAGAGGAATCTCAATATAATCTATACAATAAGAACCAGACCAAAAACTCTGATTCAATTTAAGTAAAAGTTAAGAAAATGCAAGTTAATTTCTATTGACAGAAAGGTTGGTGCTGGGAAAAGGGGTCTGCTGAGCGGCTGAAAAGGATGATTGTAAAGAATAAGGAAGGTTTTAGAGGTGGCGTTTACTATTTTGATTGTACTGATGGTTTAAGGGCGTGAACATGACAGAAGTTAGCAAATTGTGTCCACCCGGGCTTACTCTACACCCTTTACTGGGACAAAGCTATTGACTTTTGAGACAGGATCTCTCTATGTCGACCTGGCTGGCCTGAAACTATCTAAGTAGACTGCGGTGGGCTTGAACCCAGAGATCACAAGGGAGTGGGCCAGCCTCTGCCACCGCCCCTAGGCTGGGATTTTTTTTTTTTTAAGTTTTTTTTTTTTTTTTTTTTTTTTTATATGAGTACACCGCAGTTGTCTTCAGACACACACTAGAAGAGTGCATCAGATCCCATTACAGATGGTTGTGAGCCACCACGTGGTTGCTGGGAATTGAACTCAGGACCTCTGGAAGAGCAGTCAGTGCTCTTAACCGCTGAGCCAACTCTCCAGCCCATGATGGGATTTTTTAATGCTGTTTTTTAAACCCCGAAAGAGAAATCAATTATCAGTGATAAGCGATCAAGTATCAGTGATACTAAAAAGTTGTATTAGAACATCACTACCAGACATGGATAGGGGTTTTCTGGATGTCTTACAAAGATACGGTCAGTAAAGTAAGAACCAATGAGAGAACTGTAGGTCCAGTCTGGTCACCTAAGCGGGCCTAGCTGGTGTACATATGGAAAGAGCCAACACCTCAAGAAGAATTGGAGCAGGGATGCAGGAGAATGCAGAACAGGAACACTATTCCCCCTCGCGCTCAAGAGGTTACCAAAAGCCAAATGCATCCCCAGAAGTGAGCTTTGTAGTTGTAAATATAGGTGAACAGTCTGTGTCTAAGGCATTTGGAGAATGACGGTTGTTTTTGTGAAGGGAGGTGGTGTCAAGGAATCCCGAGTCTCTAACCCCGGAATTCCCGGATACAGGAATCAATCATATCCACTTCATCTTCTTCTTCCGCCCGGAAGGGCTTCATCCGCCTACACTAGGAAGATTTTTCTCCCAGCCACGGAACACCTTACCGAAGCGCGCAGCCGCGGAGGCGTCGCTTTACGGCCGGAGAGGGCGGGGTGTAAACGTGTGGCGCAGAATGAGTTTAGGAGAGGCAAGACTTTTTGCGACGGGACGTAAGTGACGACGAAGGTGGTGCGACAGCTGCTGGAGGGCCGAGGAGGCGGGTTTGTGTTTCCAGGGCCGAACCAGGATGTGGGGGGGCGCGGGTCCTGGGCTTGGGTAGCTGGAGGCCTTCAGCTACAGCCATGAGTGAAGGGGCTCGGCGAGGGGGAGGCCGTGGGCATCTTTGGGCGGTGGGTGGCTCCGAAGGGCTGGCGGGCCGGAGAGCCGGCTCTAGGCCGGCGATCTGACCTGTGTCTTGCCCGAACTCGTAGAGCGGCGGGTCCTGTCCTCGCCATGAGGCCACAGCAGGCGCCGGTGTCCGGGAAGGTGTTCATTCAGCGAGACTACAGCAGTGGCACGCGCTGCCAATTCCAGACCAAGTTCCCCGCGGAGCTGGAGAACAGGGTACGCAGCCTGGCTCCCTGCCCCTGCCCCTGGGGAGGGTAGAGTCCCTAGAGCGGGAGGGAGTGTCTCACGGTTCTGGAGAGAGCAGGAGACCTCCAGATCAATAGCAAAAGATGTACGGTCTAGTATTTGGAGAAAGACTGCTAAGGCTAATTAATGATCACAGTACAGTGACCTTATAGAATTTTAGGATGCACGCTGCCCCGCAGCCCACCCTAGTGTCCTTAACAGGACCCCGACACACACACACACACACACACACACACACACACACACACACACCCTAGTGTCCTTAACAGGACCCCGACACCACACACACACACACACACACACACGCATGCACGCACGCACCACGGTTATTGACACCTTGTTGAGGCGCACACACTCTCAGTTATTGACATCTTGATGAGGTGCTAATTCTTGGCACTCCAGGCCACTTCATACCTGTGGTAACCTATATCCTACCGCCTAAGACACGCAAAGGATAGCGTCATCATTCTCATGACTGATCTCTGTGGTCACTGTACTGGTCATACCGTCCAACTGAAAGGGTTTATTAGTGATGTGCTTGGTAGTCCAGACAGGCCTTGGAACTTGAAAAACGTACATGGGTTCGGGCAGGAACGGCTAAGGAACTTGTAGCTGGACCAACCTGCACTCCCAGTCATGATCACTGGGAGCTTCCTGTTTGCCTTGCATATCAAAACGGTCATGGGGCATAGGTCTTTTGGGCAACCTTGTAAAGGAAGACGAGATTTGTTTACCATTCCTTCAGATTTAACAGCACCAAAAATCAACGTGTATTCTTGTGTCTACCCAGTGTGATTCTAACAGCACCAAAAATCTCCATATATTCTTGTGCATACCCGGTGTGATTCTTTTATTCTTCAGCCATATTACTCAGATTCTATTTCCTGTTCATAAATCAGTTTCTAGAAACTGAGCCAGGAGGATGAGGAACTTTGAGGTAATTAAGCGTGGTGTGGGTGTGGGGCTAAGAAATGCTGGTTGTGATCTAGGTGGGTGGAGATGAGTGTGTCCTAGAGAAATGCGTACCAGCCTTTTAAAATCAGATTGTTGGTTTGTAAGCTGGATGCGTAGCTTAGTGCACAGAGCCTGTTCTTTCCAGGTTGAAGGCCCAGGGATTTATCCCCAGCACTATATATTTAATCAGGCCTACTCCTAGCTACTAGGGAATCTAAGTCAGAAAGATTGCATGTTCAAGGCCAGCCTGGGCAGCTTGTAAATACCGTGCTCTAAAGTAGCTTGGAAAAGGTGGGGATTCTGAGGCCATAATTCAGTGGTAGGCTACTTATCTAGCACGTGTGGGCTCTGGTTTCAAGTTAGAGTTAGAAAATTCTTTCTTTCATTACCTTATCCTTAAGTTTGATTTATGGCCGTAGGCAGGTTAGTGACACAGTTGCCTTTCTTGAACTGCAAATTCAAGATCAAACAAGCTTTGAAAAGAAACTGTAAATAGTGTGTGGTCATAGACACTTGTAATCTGTCACCCGGGTGCCAGAGGCAGGAGGATCCTGAGTTATAAGCCAGTATGGACTGCATAGCAAGACTCTTGTCTCAGGGAGAGTGAGGAGGGAGAGGATAACAGGTTTTGATTGGCTTATTTGTGACATGCCATTTAAAGGCCTCTGTTGGTTTATAAGTCAGACTTCTCTCTTTATTGAGCCAGACACATATGCAACAACAGGCCTTTCATTGTATATGGTAGAACCTTTCCTTAATAATCTTAGGTTAAAAACCCAGATGTAGTCACACATACCTTTACAGGAAATTGATGTTGCTAAATTCTGCCATCCAAAAGTGATACTTCATTGACCTGATAAACCGCAGAATTGGTTGTGGTTCTGACCACTGTGTGGCATGTGCCTGTGACTATTTTAGTGTTGAGTTAAACACTTACCGTAAACCACTTGGAAAAGCTTTATGTGTATGTGTTGATCATACGTTTAAGTTGTCTTGACTTTGCATGATGGGAAGTTGAAAGGCTTCTTTATTTCTCTGCTAACCTAGACATACTGGTGTTTGTGCTGCCCTGCTGGTGGGACTGGCTTTCATTCTGTGGGAATATCACACTTGCCAGTGTAATAGAGAAAGAAACTAATGCACAGATGTCTTATATGACATTATATTTAAAATGCATGCATGCTGTTTGAGAGCACAGAATTCTGTCAGCTGAGCAGTGTACGCCCTGCCTCTTACAGTGGGATGCTTCGAAGCCTGAGAGCTCAGCTGCCTCAGTCTTTTTTCAAATGAACCTTTGTGGTTGTTTTACCCAAAATGCAAATGTTTTAGTCACCCTTGGTCTTCTGGGAGAAGAAAATCCAAATGAACTGTAGTAGAGACAACTTCTACTTAATCTAGTCAGCAGAATAACCTTTGACTTGACTGACATTGCACTTGTGATCACTTCAGGCTTCAGCAGTGTGTATTTCAACAAAAACAAAACTGAGAAAACCGTCCCTATTTTCATTTTAAAGACCCTTATTGGGTCTTTTTTTTTTTTTTTTTTTTTTTAATTTGGGTCCATTTTTGCATATCTCTAAATTTCCAATACAGTTTCTGAATTACTATCCAAAGACCTTTGGAGGACCGATGACTATCTTAATGTGCTTAGACATAACAGATTTTAAAAACTCCTGGATTTGTTCTTTGGAGCTTAAGTCCAATTATGTCACTTAATAACATTGAAATATATCTCAAAGGCAGTTTGTTATGCTAATGCTGTATTTACACAAGTATTAAGTGTGGGCCAGCAGGAGTGCAGTGCAGAAGAGTAAAAACAGTAGCGTAGACAGTGTATTGCAGATCAGTAACATAACGTGACCACTCTGCCAAGTGCTGCCGCCAAGTACTGGTTGCATTGGTTGTACTTCTGCAAGGTGGATGCTTAGGTTTATTTGTTCTGATATTACCACAGACAGGGAGGCACGCGCCGAGCTGCTGGCTACCATGTTCCTAGGTAGCAGGAGTTTTCAGTTCCATTGCAGTCTCATGGGACCACGTCTGTATACACACCATGGACCCAGAACGTTATGGAGCCCATAATTGTTAATGCTGTTTGCCTTAACTACTCCCGTCTGTGCCCCTACCACGTTCTTTTATATTAACTTTTTAAAAATCACATAGACTGCTTAAGTACATGCTCTAAGGTTGGAGTCCAGGGCTTTGTACATGCTAAGTAAATGCTCGACCACTGAAAACTCAATTTTCTTGTAATGTGCTTTTAAAACAACTTTAAAAGGAATCGCTGGCTACAGATTTGTTTATTAACCTGCCCTAGATTTGCCTCCATCTTGCAAACCGTGGGGCTCTGAGAATAATAATTAGTATTTCTAGTCCAAAGGGCAATTTCTAGATCAGAAGGGCAATTCTAATCTGGAAGAAATAAGGTAACCCTGGGTTGGACCTCACTGTTTTGAATTATGTTGTATAAAGAAATGTAAACAATAGAAGAACTTACCAGACCATAGCATTAGATAATCGAAGTAACAGTGAGAGTTAGACTATTAAATGCTCACTGGCTCCCTGAAGGGTGAGTTTAGGCATCACTGGGCTGGGCTTGTTTTCAAGGCAGGAACACTATGGCTTCCACCCTCAGTGAGCTGTGTTCTCTTTAAATGGGGGAGTGGGGGAGTGGCTGTTTCAAGACAGCGTCTCACTCTGTAGCTCTGGCTGTCCTGGAATTCACTGTGAAGACCTGCCTGGCCTCAAACTCACAAAGATTCGACGGCCTCTGACTCCCAAGTGCTGGGTTAGAGGTAAAGGCCAGCCCTCAATGACCAGTCTCGACCCTATCTTGGAGTAGAAAAATAGTGGGAAGCTGGCCTGCTCTCAGTGTCCTTGTCCACCTAGCCCTTGTCATGGTAACTAAGGGCAGAACAATGATTACAGGTGCTTCTGACCGAAGAGCTGTTAAGAGCTCAAGGGCAGGACCATAAAATACTGTCTGCTCTCAAATTTATTTCTTGTAGAGTGCTTGGCTAGTATGTTTGACGCTCTGGGTCAGAAGGGTGTGTAAGATGAAACGCTCTACCACGAATGGCATTTAAAATTCTAGGGTAAAAGAATTGAAGTCTACAAAACATTGTTAGAAGAAGAAAGTGAAAATCAGTAGGGGCGGAGATAGAGCTCAGTTTCCAGAGTCCTTGGCTACTGTGCAGGAAGCCATGGGTTTGGTCCCCTGCTCCACGTAAGCTTAGGTGTGATAATTTATGTCTGTAGTCCTTGAAAGATGGAGAAGACAGAAGGATTAGGACATGAAAGCCATCCTGTCTTTAGCTATATAATGACTTTGAAGCCAGCCTGGAGTACATGAGACCCTGTCTCACAAAAAAGGGAAAGTCAGAGGCATGGCTAGAATAAGGGACAGGACAGCTTCAGCAGAATGTGCTGTCACTTAATGCTCGAACGTGGTCACCAAGACAGATAGCAAATGCATTAGTATTAGCATAGAGTAATGGTGTCACTAGAGGTCAGGAATGGCTTTACCCTGAAGCACTGTGCCAGTTTGAGATGTTTGCCCTTCTCAATAATAAGAGCATCAAGTAACAAAATATCTGCTGCAAAAGAGGAGCCTGAGAAAACAACAGAGCTTACCATTTGACAACTCTGCTTACATAGTCTTTGCTCAGTATTCGGATGCTTGTTTTAAGAATACATACTCTTCAGTTGGAAATGGTGGTGTATACCTTAGCCCAGCGTTTGGAAGGCCAAGGCATGGAAATCACAGGTAGGGGGCATCCTGGGCTGTGCAGTGAGACCCTGTTTGGAGGCCATCCTGGGCTATGTAGTGAGACCCTGTTTGGAAAAATAAGCGAATAAATATTCTTCCAAGGTAAAAGGAACCTCTTCTTATGTGCTCTTACAATTAAGGGTGTGTGGGTGTGTATAAAGACTGGTCATAGCATTACAAATGTTCAAAATACAAATATATATGACTAGAAAGAATATCATTAGAATTTGAGTATAGAGAAGTAGTATTTTAAACCTTCATAATATCCAGTATCCCATAAGATGGATAAAGTTAAATTCTAAGCAATTATATTGGCTATATAGGTATGGATTTAGTCACATGAAACGTTATTTGCCTTATCTTTTGGGGTTTGTCTGGTTTTTAGAGAAGGTCTCATGAGCCCAGGCTGAACTCACATTTACTATATGGCTAAAGTCTTGATTACTTTTCTGTTTCTGTGAAGAGACACCATGACCAGGACAACTTATAAAAGAAAGCAGTTAATTAGGGGTTACAGTTTCAGAGGGTGAGTGGGCTCCGTGACCAGCATGGCGGGGAGCACGGCAGCAGGCAGACAGGCAGGTAGGCTTGGCACCAGAGCCATGGCAGAGAGCTTACATCCGATCTGCAAGGTAGAGACAGAAAAAAGCCACTGTGAGAGGCCAGAGCCTTTTGAAACCTTGAAGCCCACCCCCCAGTGACAGCTTCAACAAGGCCATACCTTCTAATCGTTAGCAATCAGTTCCACAGCCGGCATCCAAACATGAATGTGCTGGCCGTTCCCATTCAAACCACAGCGGAGTGGCCGGGAGTGACCGAGAGTGACCTCGCACTACTGATCCTGACTCATTCGTGTGCTGTTTCCATGCCTGTTCTATTTATTGTCTTTTAAATTTGGAATTTTTTCAAGACAACAAGGTATGTCTGGTAGCAAACAATGAGTTGACCATCTTTGTTTCTAGAACTTATTTTAAAAATGTTTCTTCCCACAGATTGATCGACAGCAGTTTGAAGAGACCGTTCGAACTCTAAATAACCTTTACGCAGAGGCAGAGAAGCTTGGGGGCCAGTCGTATCTTGAAGGCTGTTTGGCTTGTTTAACCGCGTATACCATCTTCTTATGCATGGAAACTCATTATGAGAAGGTATGGCTACATTTGTGTTCAGAAAAATCTCTAAATATCATGAAAGATGAGTTTTTATATGTTAACAGTTGCTTTAAACTTTAGAAACATTTATTAATAATTCAGATTTTGTTATTGCTCTTATGTCCAGAGCACATAGGAGTGGGTCCTAAGTGTTCTTGAAATAGATCAAAATGTGCATGTCTGCTTGGGTTGGCAGGTCAGTGTTCAGACTCTACGTGCAAAGTTAATGTAGAAAATCTGTATGTCTCTTTGTCTCCGGCTCTTTGAGAATCTTTTTTATTTTTTTCCCAAAATTTCCATTTTCAATCATGTCCTGCAGCTTGAGTTCTTCTCTCCTCTTTCCAGCTGCCTGCCAGCTGTAGAGTTGCTGGTTGTCAACTTGAAATGTTCAGAGTGCAAACTCTGCATCTCCCCATCCTGTTCAGTAGCCCCTCTCTGGCTGTGAGACACGGAGAGGGAGCATAGCTAGAAAGAGCTGCACTCTTCTGTTTTTCCCCTTTGTTGCCATGTCTCTGTTGACCTCCTCCATCTTGCTCCTAGACTGTCCAGTGGTATCCTAAGACTGTCCAGTGCTGTCCTAAGGCTGTCCAGTGCTGCCCTAAGACTGTCTAGTGCTGTCCTAAGACTGTCCAGTGCTTTCCTAGACTGTCCAGTGCTGTCCTGAGACTGTCCAGTGCTGTCCTAGACTGTCCAGTGCTGTCCTAAGACTGTCCAGTGCTGCCCTAAGGCTGTCCAGTGCTGTCCTGAAACTGTCCAGTGCTGTCCTAAGACTGTCCAGTGCTGTCCTGAGAATGTCCAGTGCTGTCCTAAGACTGTCCAGTGCTGTCCTAAGACTGTCCAGTGCTGCCCTGAGACTGTCCAGTGCTGCCCTGAGACTGTCCAGTGCTGTCCTGAGACTGTCCAGTGCTGTCCTGAGACTGTCCAGTGCTGTCCTAAGACTGTCCAGTGCTGTCCTAAGACTGTCCAGTGCTGTCCTAGACTGTCCAGTGCTGTCCTAAGGCTGTCCAGTGCTGCCCTAAGGCTGTCCAGTGCTGCCCTGAGACTGTCCAGTGCTGTCCTAAGAATGTCCAGTGCTGTCCTGAGACTGTCCAGTGCTGTCCTGAGACTGTCCAGTGCTGCCCTGAGACTGTCCAGTGCTGCCCTGAGACTGTCCAATGCTGTCCTAAGAATGTCCAGTGCTGCCCTGAGATGTCCAGTGCTGTCCTGAGACTGTCCAGTGCTGTCCTTAGACTGTCCAGTGCTGTCCTGAGACTGTCCAGTGCTGTCCTGAGACTGTCCAGTGCTGTCCTAGACTGTCCAGTGCTGTCCTAAGACTGTCCAGTGCTGTCCTGAGACTGTCCAGTGCTGTCCTGAGACTGTCCAGTGCTGTCCTGAGACTGTCCAGTGCTGTCCTAAGACTGTCCAGTGCTGCCCTAAGACTGTCCAGTGCTGCCCTAACGAATTTCCCCTTGCTCTTTGCTTTTCGAGCTCACTTCCCACTGTCTTTAGAAAACTCAGCTTTACTTCCCCTGCCACTCCTAAGTCAGGACCTCCTTCTTTCCCCAGTTATGACTGGATCATGCAAGATCCTCCTGAAACTATATCAGGTTGCCTTTCTAGCTCCATCTCCCATGCCCTTCCTTCACATGTTTCAACAGACAGACAGACAGACAGCCTGGATTAGAAGTGTAGTTATAGCAGCAGCAACTCAGATTTCACGCAGAGCACAGATTTAGGGCAGCACTGATTCTAAGTGGGCTTTGGGTGTGTGGGAAAAGAGCCCGAGAGTGGGAATGGACACACAAGCTAGGGAGCTCCACAGAAGTCTGAGCTGAGACTGCTCAGATTAGGAGCATGGCAGTTAGGGTGAAAGGAAGGGAATGTTTTCCAAGGATATGCTGAAAATAGAACCAGGATTCAGGGAGGAGCTAACTTTAAGAAGGAGGGGAAGTTGAATTCCTATAGATAAAAATATGGTTGCCCAGCTGGGCTCTTAAGGGAGCACATTTTTGCCAGTGATGGTAGAGGTGCATCCTTTGGAGTGACAGTTGTAAGAGGGAATTGGTAACTGGGTACCAGGCAAGTCATTCTGCCCTCACATCTTGGATACTTTCATTTCTTAGAGTTCTCTCAACTATAAAGTAGATCTTGGAATTAATATATTGCCTCACATATAGTAAATGTTTGATAAACATTTTCTTGAAGTAGATTTTTAGAAATATTTTTATGCACTTATATACTGTATTGCACACAAACACATGCCAGGGCACAGGCAGAGACCAGAGAACAACCCCTCGAGCAGGTCCCTGCCCTCTCCTGTGTTCGACTGAGACACTGTTCACTGCTGCATCTCCCCAGCCAGCTGACACTCAAGCTTCCTGTCTCCTGTAAGGTGTGCTGGGTGAGGTGTTCTGCTTCCAGCTTCTGTGTGAGCTCTGGGGATCCAAACTCAGGTCACAAGGCTTGCACGGCTGTCCCCCCATTCTGTGTCCTCTAGTTCTTTATGAAAAGGCAGGATTGAATCGTTTAGATGCCAGTGTTTTAAACATTAAGATTTCTTATTCTACTAAGAGTAAACCAAATATAATGTTTACACTTTATCATGTGGGTTAAATTTCTTGAAATTGTCAATAATCCTTTTAAAACTTACTTGAACAATTATGCACTTTGTTGCTTGTAATATGCTATTTATTGATTTTTTTCAATGAAGATAAAGAGGATAGTGTCATTTCTCCATTGTTGTGTTATTTCTCTGTTGTTATGTTATTCTCCACTGTTGCTAATAGAAGCAGAGAACAATTGAGCTTGTAGGAGGTTTCCTCACTGTCTGCTTTGTTACCAATGAGAAGGCATCCCTTCTCCTGTAGGCTGTAATTAGAAGGACACTTGAGTATTTTCTGAAAATGCCCACATCTGTCCTCGACTCAGCGTGGCTCCTGCAGTCTTCCTCGAAGCCTGCTTGCAGAGTTGCGTTCCTAGGCAGAGCAGCTCTCTGTTCTGGAGGTTTGATAATGTCTCATTCTGTGCCTAGTACTGAGAGGTCAGCTCGGGAACTTTGAGATGTTCCACCAGGGTCCCCTCCCCCCTCTGAGCACATGGAAGAAACACGTTAGAGAGCACTAGACTGAAAGGGAAGGGCTGATTAAGCCCCTGCTACCTCATTCCCTAAAGACCAATCAGTTTAAAAGTCACACTGTTCTGCCAGTCACATTGTGCCTAATGGCGGCTGCTCTAAAATCCTATATAAGGTCCTTGAATGGGCTCCACCAGGTCACCCTCCCGTCTCGGTATGTAGAGCGACCTCAGCATGCTGATGAATCAATAAATTCCTCTTGCATTTTGCATGGATCCCCGACTCCATGTATTCACTCGGAGGGTCTCGGGTAAGCTAAGACTCCCAGAGTCTTACAGTACACTAGTTGAGGTTGTATTGGGTGTTTGGAATAAGGTAATTTCGTTAAATATTTTGGTTTGTCGGACATTGATTTAAAGTGTAGGAGCCAGTGAGATGGCTCAGGGGATAGAGGAGCCAATGTGTAGGCCCAATGACCTGAGTTTGAGCCCTGAATTCTACAGGATGACTGGAGAGAAATGACTCCTGATAGTTGTGCTCTGTCCTTCACACACATGCCCTGGCTCAGGCACACACTCATACACACATACACATACAAAATTAATTTAAGCATGAATAAAATGTCATCTTCAGGGCTTTTGGGACAGAAGTGTCAGGTGCAGTTTGGAATGGCTGCCCATGTGAACATCACACGGTTACTAGGAATGAGGAGTCCAGAAGCAACTTATATTGCCTTCTCCAAAATAAGGATCTGAACTTTCCCTTTTAGAGAGGGAGGTAGTAAGGGAGAGAGAGTGGGAATGGCTCATTGTTCCTGAACTAACAGCCAGATGCACATAAATGATTCTAAAATTTAAACAGAAACTTCGCCCGATAAAGTTATGCTTGAATCAAATAAAAGGAATGCCGTTTCCTCACTAGTGACCCGGGTCCAAGGAGGAAAGCTGTTTTCAAGCCAGCCATTCCTAAAACCATCCATGCACACATCTGTGTCCCCTCTGCTATTACTGCTCTGGGGATGAGGGAGACATGGTCTCCAATTTCCCATTCTGGTGACTGAGGTAAGGAAATTGGAAGATGGCTGAAAGTCCTGAGCTGAGTCTGTTTGTGGGCTCCTTCCCTCCACTTGTTTATTTAGGGTTGACAAACTGAAGATAAGGCCTGAGGGGTTTGCTTATAGTGACAGGCATAGTTCATATTCTTCAGAAATGAAAATAAGACAGCGATACTCGCAGTGCTTCAGGTGATTAGGTTTAAAAAACTGTCATTTTTAGAAATAGTGTTTTTAATTTGCTAAAGAACCATGTAGATTGCTCTTTTAATTATATCTATCCACACCAGACACTAAATAGTATATGCATAAATATTTATGTATTTCCCTTCAATAAGAAAACTATTAGACAACTCACAGAGCTTTATATTTTAAGATAGTTACAGTACAGTATCTCAGTTGTAACATCTCCTCCTCTATTGCATTTTATGGTCTATCTGTACTCTTAGCTGGTGCTCAGCGTCTGGTACGTTGGCACCCTTAGCCAATGCTTGGCGTCCAGTTGTGCTTTGTTTTCATACATTGCTTCTCCTCTCTATATTGTGAGCAAGTTTGTATCCTCATCATTTTCTCACAGTGGAAATCTAAGGAAGTATTGGGTAACTTAGACACTCTCACAGTCCTTTAGAATGAGGCTGATGACTGAGCCTGAAGTAGGCATGTAGCCCCTTGACTTTAGAGAAAGCCACTAAGATATATTTTCTCACACTGTCGGAATTGCCCTTATTAAAGCTGAGGATTTGGCTGTTTCTCAAAGTTCCTTTGTGTCCTATCTGGGTTTTGTCTACATTTGTTTTGACTTTTACAAGCTTAATACTAAATTTATAATTTGAAGTTCCTGTCTAGGAAACAAGAGCAAACTACAGAGTATCAGTGTATGCAAATATAGAAATGATTCAAGACATCTGTGATCAGAAACCCCACCAGCACTGACGTCTGTGTGCTTTCCAAAGAAAATAAGCCTCCCAGCAGAGTGACAGAGCTCCCTTTTGTTATATAGGCCAAGTCATTACTTGGAATGGCTGAGAACACACAAAAGGGAGAGAAAGTAGTTCTTAAGCAGGAGACAGAGAACAAGCCTCACATTAGAGGAGGCCATCTTAACTGATGGCAGCTTAGGAGTAGTAGAGGGGAAACATGTGTGTAAGAGGCTTAGTCCCTATGACCAGGACAGAGGTGAGAGGGGAAGGGGTGGCTTCTCACTGCCTATGTGTACATTTGCACTATACTGCAGACCAGCACACTCTGCACTGTATCTTGTGTGCAGCTGATAACAGCCAGATAACCCAGACTCTGTTTTGCCTTATAAACGTCAATATGACTTGCATTGAAAGCCAACTCACTGTGTGAATATTTTGAGATCTAGCTAACACATCAGATGAAATCTGTAAAAAGCTGTGGTGTTTCCTTCTGGCAGGTCTTGAAGAAAGTCTCCAAGTACATTCAAGAACAGAATGAGAAGATATATGCTCCCCAAGGCCTCCTCCTAACAGACCCCATTGAGAGAGGACTTCGGGTTGTATCTTTTCAGTCCAGATCACAAGGTCGAAATATTTCTAAAAAGGAAACCATGATGGTAGTACTATTTGGTCTTGGCCAGAGAGAAGTTAACTTCTACTCCTTTGTGTGTGTGCCTTCAGAATTTTCATGTGAATTCTATACTATAGGCATCGCTTTGTTCTTAAACCATGTCTTTCTGAACTTTGCATTATACGGGTCTCTGGATTGTTTAGTATTCTGGTTACTGTCTTCCTTGGTTCTGAAGGCGTCTCATAATAATGAAACTTGTAAGAGGAGTACATCTCAGCTGCAGAAGCTGTGAACGCGAGGCCCTGAAGTGTGTGGTGAGATGTGGCATCCAAATGACCTGCAGTCCTCAGCTCCATCTGGATAGCTGAAGTCCGTCACAACTGCCAGTGTATCATCACATCATCTTGGCATACTGTCCATAGTTTAGAGGCAGGAGGCCTTGCGAAATTACTAAGCGGATTTAGTAAATAAAATTGCAAAAACCGCATTTACTTAATAAGTAAAGTAATGACTAAATGATTTTTAACCTAGTCACAGAATCCTAGGTCTTGCGGTGATAATTTTAGCAGTTTTATTTTACTCTGCAGCAATGATTCTTTTAAGGGTCATGAGCCCTCTTCCACAAAAACATTTTTATATAATTTGAGGGCATTTTTGAGTCCCTCAATCTCTGTGAATTCTCAGTTGTGAATCTGGTTACAAATACAAAATATTTTCCAGGAGCTCGAGAGATAGCTCAGTGGTTAGGAGCACTGCTGCTCTTGCAGACTCAGTTCCCAGCACCCACATGACAGCTCACAACCATAACTCCAGGGGCTCTGATACCCTCCTCTGACCTCTGTGATGGATGCTACACACAGTGTGTGTGTATACATCCATGCAGACAGAACATACACAAATAAAAGAGAAACTACTTTGCAGAGTTTTTCTAAAACTAGCGTTTTAGAGGTGACTGCTCTCATTGCCCATGACTTACTAAACTTTCTGCAAAGCAGAAAAAGCGAATCTGCACACATCAGACCGTGCATAGTATCTTGCTGTAGTCTGTCTGCTTCCTGTGTTACATCCTAGTGTGCTTTCTTAACGACCATGTTGTTTAGATTGAAATCACCATCTATGAAGACAGAGGTGTGAGCAGTGGAAGATAAACCATAGAATTAAAGGTGAGTATGAAATCCCATGGTTTATCTTCGTTTAAAATGCTAGTTAGGTATGACTTTGCCCCTGTTTGTAAATAATGGATTAAATCATGTAGGGTATTCTATTGATTGTGTAAGCTTAAGCTAATCACAGGTTCACTTGTGTTTTAAGTGTGTCTGTAGCCCAAATCTACTTGGTTATACACTTTAATTTTTAGTTCCCCCCCTTGTGTTATCTTCAGGCTGGGTGTCACTTTGATACTTGGAGAGGAGTTGATCTGGCTTTAATACTTTAGATGTGCTCTAGCCTCTTAAATGTTGGGTATTACATATATCTGAACCAGCCCAGAGATTTTCGTCTTTATGCCCTGTTTTTAAGAAAGCCCAGAGACATTTCAAGAGGCAGAGAGGCTTCAGAGCCTTTGGAAGGAACTTTACCTGAGGGTACAACATAAATTTCATTCCTTTGGTTAGAATGTTAGTATTCTTGTATAGCCAGGTGATGCCCTTTAATAAATAGAAACAAATTAGCTTCCAGTAATAAAAACCTGCAGTCAGATATTGTCGAGTCCATGCCTGTGTTTGTCCAGCTCTTAAAGGACAGAAATGATACTTCCTGTCCCCATCCATTCCAGTTACACATTCCTCTGCGCTCCACAGGTGCTTCTGGTACTGATTAACAGGCAGCACAAGGCAGAATGATAACGCACACACATCTTCTAGGGCAGCAAAACTAGCAGCCACCACGTCAGGGCTCCTCCTCTGCTGTGTTGTACAACAGTGTTATGAATCTCACAAGGTCTCTACTTCACAGATGAGCAGACTGAGATACAGACAGACAGAGAGCAAGGTCATAGTGCTAACCAGTATTGGATGAGCTCAAAGCCCCTTGTAGGCCATGCTTGGCCACAGTGATTGCAGCAGAATCATATAAAGGACAGATCGTTCCTGTCCTACCCCCTTCCTTCTCAGTGGCTTTCTTAAGAACCCGTTTTGTCTCCTGTTCATTTATTGATCTGATCAATCTCTCAACATTCCAAACTGCAGTGTTTCAGCTCTGATTCATGTGTTGCCTACAGTGTTGAAGCCAGAGGTCTCGTGTGTTTTATTTCCTTTACAACTTCATTTTGAACACAGCATTGTTGTCCATACATTTCTCACGTATACTTTCCAAACTGATATTTCTCACATGAGCCACTGGGAAATCTGGTTTTTGTTATGTGCCACTGGAATAAGTTTATCATTTATAGCTGCAGTGACACGGCACAGCCATTGTCATGACTCTCTTTGTAGCTGCATTGTGCTGCTTTAATGAGTTGTTTTTCTGAGGTGGTGTAAAGTTGTGAGCAATTATACCCCAGGATCTAATGTATCAATATTAAGACAGCAGTGAAATTTTGAGATGAGAAAGCTTTGTTTGGAGCGTGTAAATAGTTTCATTTTTGTCAGTACAGTGTAGTGTTCAGAGTTTTATGTTGCTCACTTCCAGGGTTCACTGTTGGGGATGGTTATCAACTCAAACTTACTCAGTGTGACCTTTTTAAGTCTACGAGGTGTCTGTAGGTTGAAGTATTATTAAAGGGGAATTAGCATGAAATCAGAAACGGGAGGCCGTTAGTAGAGCTTTAAGCAAAAATTATGTTGCCCTTTTCTATATTGTGCATCTATATTAGACACATGTGTTTTCTCTAAGATTGTCTGTGTGAAAGATGAAATGGCTGCTTCTCCAGAAGGGGACATGCATCCCCATGGCTGTTGCCCTCTCCTGGCCTCCACTGGCATTGCTCACAGGTGGTACACAGATACAGGCAGGCAAAACTGGACACATAAAATAAAGGTTAAAAAAAGAGAGAGAGAGAGAGATGAAATGTAATTGCCAGCACAGTAAATTAGTGGGTGATAAAAGTAGCTGGCATTTGTTAGCACTTGTGTGACAGCACATTCTAAGTGATTAATCATCACGAGTCTACTAAACAGTTGGGTATCAGCATAGCTCATCCTTTGTAAGGCGTCTTAGAGGGTTGGTTTTTATTTTCTTTTTAGCATTCCTTTCTAAAGTGTCCACTTTTCCCTTCTTACAGATCCCACCTCCAGCTGGGACCTTCGTCTATCCACTGGCTGATGGCAGAGTGTCCCTACCTTCTATCCAGAGCGTTATTCTCTTGTCTCTGCTGCCAGAGCCACGGTGCCACACCTGGAGTGACCGCTCGTCACTCAGCATCTACTTTGTGTCCCAATTGTGTAGGACTTTGTGATCTTTTGATTTGTTTCCAAGAAAATACAAGGAAGCAATTCACTTTTTAAAATTCAAAGCCATTTAAAAAACAGGCAGTTGGTTAACCCAAGACAAAGTCGTTTTCTTACCTGACACCAGTCTCACTGGTTCTCCTTGTCCCTTGGGTCAGTTTCCTAGGTGGCTTTATGATTCCACAAGTCATGTCTTAGCCAGTTCTTCCCCCAGATTAGTAACAGGCTCTGAGGGTGTGTATGCCTGTGGTCCGGCTGATCCGCCGCCCAGATTCCCCAAGCTACCAGCCTTGACGTGCTTCAGATCTTAAGATTGATTTCTGCTGTTCAATTTCAGAAGCTCCTTGAGAAAATAATATATGTTACTTGGTTTAGTATTGCAGTTATTATTAAAGCAGTATTTAATGCAATTCAGGTTGTTTCTTTGAAAGCATTTCTGTAAGTGTGCATTACCTCGAAATGTTGGGGAGATATTGTGTGTGTTGCTTGTTCATTACACAGATAAGTAAGCACAATAAGCAGATACTCAGCCATCAATACTCCTGTCCCAGCCCCGCCCCAGTGTGTAATAAGCAAGTGTCCTAAACACCTAACTCTAGTTTTGTTACAAATATAACTTAGGAGAAAAAAATGGTAGAAATAATACTGTATGTTGCTAATTTGTAACCAACGTATAAACTCTGATTCATAGCCTCCTCACATACAGTATTCAGGGCGCAGAAATCTTCTGATTGACTCAAGTAAGTTTTGGCTTTTGTGTAACTTCCAAGTTCAAGTTCATTTTTCCAGCTCTTCTCCATCTCTGTACTCTCTTAGTATTGGAATTTCTTACGTCCTTTCTTTTAGGAGTTTGAGAGCACTGTGTTTGAGAGAAGTTAAGAAACATAAGGAACGAACGAAGCACTTAAAGTTGAACTTTTAGAGATATTGTAGGTGCTAATACTGGATTTAATCTTTCAGATTTAATTTGTTTTCTGGGCCTTGTAGTTATTCAGTAAATTAGATCTGTGTAATAATTTAATTGTATAACCCTCACTTGTTCCTTTAAAGGCTATACTGGTCTGTCTGCCTTTTAAACTTGTTGCAATAATGTTGCGAAAATAGTAACACATTAGTAAAACTTTTCTTAAATAAACCCTCTCTGTGTCTTAGTTGATGTGATTTGATAAAGGAAGTGCTCTGGCATTTTATTTGGAAGACAGTATTGGAATAACTGATACAGTATATCTAAGTATTTTTATTTTTTATTTGGAGTGTGTATGTATGTGTTGTATGTGGGTGTGCACATGTAAGTGTGTGTTGTATGTGGGTGTGCACATGCCATGGCATGCGTGTGGAGGTCAGAGTCAGTTCTCCCCTTCCACCACTCGGACACCAGGGTCCAACACAAACCGTTAAGGTTGCTGGCAGGAGACTCCCTGCCAGCCATACCCACCCTTACGTAGTATGAATGGATAGTTTTCATTAGGAAGGAGTTTTCAGAATTACTACTATACGTTGGATCATCTGATGACTTTTTAAAATAAGGTAGATTTATTGGGAGTACAAAATAGGGATGGCGAGGTGGCTCAGCGGGCTAAGCATACTGGCCACCACGACTGGCCCCCAGTCCATTGCCCAGACCCACTTGTGGGAGAACCAACTCCCACACATACACTAGGCAGGTTCATGCACACAATTTTTTTTTAAAAATGCAAATTACAGTGTATTGTGACATTTTACTGTGAGCTTATTTCTCATAGGAGATTTTCAGCATCTTTCTCTTGGAATTAACAGTCATACAAGTAGTCATACACTCTCCAGTGTGCAAAACTTAGAAGAAACTTAGGAGTAACTGGGTGGTGGCGGCGCACGCCTTAAATAGCAGTGCCAGGTAGATTTCTGAGTTCAAAGTCGGGCTGGTCTACAAAGTGAGTTCTAGGACAGTGAGGGCTACAGGGAGAAACCCTGACTTAAAAAACCAAAAAGAAGGAGGAGGAGAAGGAAAAGGAAGGAAGGAAGGAAGGAAGGAAGGAAGGAAGGAAGGAAGGAAGGAAGGAAGGAAGGAAGGGGAAAGAAATGTGAAGGTAGAAAATATCCAGTTCCCACAGTGTTTGCCCTTAGCCAAGGTGAGGTTCTGGGCTGCCCAGCTCCTGGGATACTCAAGGTGGAGTTTCATGGGCCTGACAAGATGGCTCAGAGGGCAAAGGCGTTTACCACCAAGCCTGAGAAGCTGAACTTGATCTCAGAACCCACATAGAAGACAGCTAAGCTCCAGCAGGAGTCCTCTGACCATCCCCACCCATGCCCAATAAACAAATGGTGGGATAGGGTACAGTTGTGCGCGTAAGGATTATGGCCAGTCTATGCTAGGTTCCATCTCTACCTCAGATTCCTTGGTTGAAACCTTTGAAGTCTGTGGACTACCAAGAAGGCCTGTAGGGGGCTGGGAGCATAGCTTAGTGCTTGCCTGCCATATGTGAGATCCTAGGTCCAATCCCTCCCTGCAAAAAAGCTCTGAACTTCAGGACTGAACTGGACTCAAGTGGTCCTTGTGCCTCAGCTGGGACCAGCGCATACAGGCATAAACTACCATGTCCAGGGTTTGGATTGGTTTGATTTTAATTACTCAGTAATGTGATCCTAGCAATCTACTTAGCTTTGTGCTGTTACCTTCTGACATGAGAGTGAACTCCTAAACCTTCAGATTCTAGCTGGGGTGTGACTCTAGTAGAGCTCTTAGCATGTGTGAGGCCCGGCATGGAAAAACAATAAAATCTTCAGGTTCATAAGTCACCTTGCCTTTTAAGAATTTTCTGAAATTGGGTGTGGCTAGGCACACCTGGAACAGGATGGGATAGGACAGAGGGTCCAGTTTAAGGGCAGGCTGCTACAGAGTGAGACGTTTGGGGGCTGTCACTTAGAGTTGGTTTTGTCTTTTTAAGAAAAGGCAAAGAGGGGCCCTCAGAAATAGCACATTGGCTGCTAGCCTATAGTTGTTGATCACGCATGTGTTCTCTAACCTCGTTTCAGGAAGTGAGCAAAATTCATATGCAAAATGTCTTGGTAACTACTAATCTGGCATCCACCAAATGCCAAGGAACTTACCTAAAGGAGCACTCTGACTGCAAGCGTGCAACCCCTTTCCAGTGAAGGATTAGCACGTGCAGCTCATCCAGTTTCATATAATCCAGTTCCTGCTTTCATGGACATTTGAAGAACTGTATTTGAAAACCAGTATTAGTGGAAGGAATCACACCTGAGCCTTGGATGTGTCAGACAGGCTCTCTGTACCTAGCAACACTCTACTCCCTGTGTTTGTAGTATGTGGCTTTTATATATACATTTGAAATATCTAGGTAATGCTTCCATGAAACAGCTTGTATGTAGGGTATGGTGGTGGCTAATTCCAGCAGAAGCAGCGGATCTCGGTGAGTTCGCGGCCATCCAGGACAGCATCGTTAGACTAGGGGTGTGGCAGCTGTACTGCAAACCACCTTGCCTTTGACTATGTAAATTGCCATATCCAAGGTGATCACCACTCCTAGAAATGTTAAAGACAAAGGGGGAGGAAAAGAAAGGAAAGGAAGAGTGTGGAGAAGTGAAATTAAAGAAGAGCCCAGTGTTGAGGGTGAAGCTGAAAAGTCAAAGACAAATCCCCCTCACAGACAAAACCCCAGGGTCACTTTAGCTTTCCTAGGACTCCATAGGTCACACAGGAAGCTTATGTTTGAGCAGTTTCTAGAATGGCCGCTGCTTACAGAATCTACTTTAATATACCAAATAGCCAAGGCTACTGGTTCTCGTTTCAGAAAATATAATAACTTCATAACCAACTTCACTGTTTTAAGCTAAAATGATATTTTCATAACTAAAGATAAATACAGTCATTTCTTACCACTCTGGGCTACTCTACAGATGGAATTTACCTTATCTGTTCTATACTAATTTGATAGGGAAATACCAGTCTAATGGTATGTGGAGCAAAATATAATCATCCTATTTTTAAAAAATAGGGGATGAATATTAAAATGTTTACCCCACCAGGAGGCAGAGGTGGTTGGATCTCTATGAGTTTGAGGCCAACCTGCTCTACACAGCAAGTTCCAGGTCAGCCAGAGTTACATGATGCGACCCTGTATCAAATAAAAATAAATAATAAATTTTTTTTACCTCAGTGATAAACTGTAGAAAGAGATTTTGTTTTACTTAGTTGCTGGAGGCTGGACCCAGGGTACATGCTAAGATTGTACTGTACCACCACACTGTACCCCCCAAGTCTATACAAATTAATTTCATGAAAAAATATAGGTATAATGCCAAGAGTCTTCAAGCTACCATACATTTAAATTTTTACAACTTTCTATTAGTCCTGTTACTTCTTACTATTTCAAGTAGTAATATGTCAAGATGCATATTTTATAAATGTATAAAACTATAAAATTTGCAATATGATTCCATCTCTGAAGCTAATTAGGAAGTTTGGCTCTTAAAAAATGTAGGGGGCTAGGGGCTAGAGAGATAGCTCATTGGTTCAGAACACATGCTCTAAACCAGAGGACTGGAGTTTGGTTGCCGGCACCAATGTCTAACAGCTCACAACCACACGTAACTCAAGCTCCATCAGGATTCATCCAATGCATTCTTCTGGCCTCAGCAGGTATCCACATTCATGTGCAAGCACACATACATACATGAAAATAAGTAAACAAATCTGTAAAAATAAACGTAAGGGGCTCAATGGATAATATGGCTGTATACATTTATAACCCCTGTCACGTGGGGAGCAAAGACCAAAAGATCACTGGGGCTTCCTGGATGCCTGCATAGCTCCAAGTTCAGTAAAAGACCCTATCTCATGGGACTAAGGCAGAGAGCGATAGAGCATCCTTTAGCCTCTACGGATAGGCACATGTTCCTCACTCCCCGCATCTTGTGAGCATGTACCACATGCGTATATTGCATTCACACTCACTAAAAAGGTAGAATCCGAGATAGACAATAGGCGTTCATTCATCACCAAAAAGAACTCAAATAAGATTAGAGAACATTGCTGCACAAAAGAATGTAAAGGAAAGACAATGGAGTGGGTCTCTTAAGTGTAGTTTCAACATACATTTATGAATCTATGAACTAATAGGACAAACAGGCTTGGAATGGAACCAACCCATAGTAAATGTTAAAGGAGGGAAGGAACAGGGCCTGTACCGATCCGCCACAAGACGGCGCTGTCTGGTTTCCTTGCTGTGAGGTGAGCGCCCCCACGTGGCAGTTCCGAGCCGGTGCCACCCGGCCCTGCACTCTCAGCCTTCGTCCCCGCCTTCCGGAAGTACGCTCTATAGCGCGGCGAGAGCCCGCCCCTGAGTGGGCGGGGTCAAGGGAGTGTGTCCTCTTTTCCCTGTGCCTGATTGGTTAGTGCTCTCCTAGCGCGGGGATGTTTTCCGGTCGACGCTAAGTTTCGGAAAGGAGCGCGGGAACTGGACCGCCGCAGGTCAGGTCGGTGGGGTCTTTCGGCGCGAGCTCTGGCGCCTACCTCTTGTGGAGCCTCCGCCCGTGGTGCCCCGTGAGCGTGCCGGCTGGGAGAGAAGGGAAGAGGAATTCCCGCGCCGTGTAGCCGCTTTAAGTGCCTACTGCGAGGTGAGTGTTGGGGTGCCCAGGCGACCTGGGTCAGTTATAGCCGCCAACTCGATGTGCCAAGCACTTAACACGATGCACGTTTCACATTTGAACCAACCGGGCACCTGTGCCACTAAGGCAAAAAGCGACGAAGAGGAACACTTGCGGTTTAGTATGGTATATGCTCAGTTCCAGGCCCATGCAGTGGGAAGGATTAGGAGAGAAGCCGACAACTGACCTAATCCTTGAGGGACTAAGCCCAACACTGAAAATCAGTCTTTGATTTCTCCAGCCCTGGCCAGTGCGCACCCTCCAGCTCCAATAAATTTTTCCCTAAAAGCTTTTTCTTGCAAGTAAGTGGGAAAAACTTTTCAGGGTGTTGGTTTCCTTTCAGGTGTAGGTTCCTGGTTCAGAAACGATGACAGAGGTTCTGGATCTCCATGGGCAGGACTCTGATGCGGGTAGTGAGGAGGTGGTCCTAACTCCTGCAGAGCTCATTGAAAGGCTGGAACAGGTAAGCACCCCAAATAGAACCTGTATGTCTTAGCTCTTCACTCCAGGTGTGCAATACCAGGGCTCAGAAAATAAGGAAACTGAAGATTTATTTCTGCAGAGCATTCTCTAGGAGTCTCATCTTGTCTGCAAGGATGGCTTAGTAAAAGACAGCTTTGGACATATGTAGTAGCATGTTTCACCAAGCAAGGCTCTGCTGTGCTATTTTCAGGACATAAAGATGTGTGTGATGGAAGCATGCGTTTCTCTGTAGGAGTCTCCTCTGTTTCCTCCCCCACTGGAAAATGTCTGCTCTAACAAGAAATTGCCAGCATCCCTTTTAGTCATAGTAGCAATGATTATTTCTTGTATTCTAGTAACTTAGTCTTCTTTTCCTCTTCCTCTTCCTCTTCTTCCTCCTCCTCTTCCTTGTCCTCCTCCTCCTTCTAATTCTTCTAATTCTTCTTCCTTCTTCCTCTTCCTCCTTCAATAATATCTTCTCATGAACCTCTGGTAGTTTAGGGATTCTGAACATGCTTGGGGGCTTTTTAGTTTGTTTTTGAGATTGGGACTCACATTGCATCACTGGCTGGCCTTGAACTCTCAGAGATCACCTGCCTCTGCCCTCTGTGTGCTGGCAGTGAAAGCATGCACTGTGTTGCCCTATAAGTTCCGGGGCATTTGTGACATATACTATTGAGCGTTGTTTAGAGGACAGCTGACCATGGGTACCCAGCTCCAATGGGTACATCTACAACACAGCCCCTACAACTGAGGCTCAGGGAACTCCAAAGAAGAGAGAACAGAAAGAGCCAGAGGACCAGGATGTCTGCCGCAGGATTGTCTTCTAAATATGACAGGGAAGCTGTGCCCATGAAAGCTCAGTAATATGGCTGCTTAAACAGGACCCGAACAATGAATAACAATGCCAGCTGACATCCCAACACATCTGGGGAAATCTCATAAGGCCCCACCCCTAAATGAGCTGCAGACAATTAACTGCAGCTGAGAGAAGGAAAATTAGTCTTCCTCAGGGATGAGATCCCTAAGTGGTTATCCAGTGCCAAATGGTCAGCCCTAAAAACACATACAAGCAAGACTTAATGGATCTAGCATGTTGTGTGTATGTATTTATTTGCATATATATGTAACAATTTAAAAGAGGCTATGAATTTAAGAGGGAGTCGGGGGATGTGGTTGGAGGGCGGAGAGGAAGAGGAGATGATATAATTGTACTTTAATTAAACTTTAAAAAATAAAAGGTTCATTAGGTATTTCCTCCAGTACAGAGTTTCTCATTTCATTCAGTGTTGGTGTTTGTTTGGTGGCTTACCAAGGGATTCACTGTGTGTAAGAGGCCGAGGTCGGTGTACTTGCTGGTTGGTTTCTGGGGCCTCTCTCCCGTATCTTCACTTCGTCTTCTCTCTTGGCTGCGTTTGTGATGACATTTTGTGTTCTGAAAAGGACTCCAGTCACTGCATTAGGTCCCATCCTCATGAGCATGTTTTAGCACCCTCACTTCTTCAAACCCCATCTCCAAACGGTCACACTTGGAGTAAAGATGACAACATGTGAATTCTTTATTTTTCTGGTTCTGGGGATAGAACCAAGGAACTTGCTCAGGCTAGGCAACGACTGTGTTACAGAATCAGAACAAGATTCAGGTGATAACCGTGAGGAGCAAGTTTAAAACCTGATTGGAGGCTGGGGGTATAGCTCAGTGGTAGGGAACTGGCCTACTGTGCGCTAAGCTCTGAGTTCATCCCCAGAACCACAATAAATTCTTTATATACTTGTATCACTGTTAGAGAAGTTTGAAATAAAACTTAAGAGTTATATCAAAACAGTACTTACTGTGTCATGATGATTATGATTGGGCAAGCAGAGACTCAGGCAAATCAGAGAAAGGCTGAGCTTGATTGTCATCTAAATCTGAACTAAGCTAGAACTGAGTTTTCTGTAAGTGAAAGATAAATGTACTAGGCAGGCAAGATGGCTCAGTGGGTAAGGCACCTCCAAGCATGACAGCCTGAGTTTGATCAACAGGGCCTGCGTGTCCTCTGACCTCCACATGTGTGCACATACACACTTCGTTCATACGGTAGCAACAACAAAAGAAATTATTTAGAAAGGGTAAGCGTAAGTCAGGTGTGGTGGCATGTGCCCTTAGTGCTACTACTCAGAAGGAAGAGGCAGGACAGTGGGATTCAGGCCAGTCTGGTGCGTAGCCAGCTCCGGGCCAGCCAGACTACATGGTGAGCTGTCTCAAAAAGGAGAAAGGAAAGAAGGAAGAAAGTTGATGATGTCAAGATCAGTAAGGAAGTGGAAAGGTGTCCCAGTCGATGCTCTTAGGTGGCAGGTGAGACTATCACATGGCATTACTCAGAGCTTACCATAGTGATGAAAGATGTAAAGTAACTTAAAAAAATCTTCAGTCACTTAAAAGCCCCTTCCTAAAGGAGCTGGAAAGGCTGCCATCCAGCATGAGTTGTCTTCAGCAGATAGTCCTCTACCTGAGATACTTGTAGCTTCTGTGGGCCCGGGAACTGTCTCTGGTGTGTTTTGCTCCATTGTGAGTATCACTCATTTTTCCTGTGTTGCTTTCTAGGCCTGGATGAATGAAAAGTTTGCCCCTGAGCTCCTGGAAAGCAAGGCTGAGATTGTCGAATGTGTCATGGAACAGCTAGAGCACATGGTAAGAGTTACTCATCTCTGGACTGCAGAGGAAGAGAAAGCTAAAAGCACGTGACCAGTAAGGTGAAGTGTGGTCTGATACCAAGTCTTTTTGCTTGGCTCAGCCCAACGCTTTAAAAAAACATTTACGAGCTGTGTTAGTCACAGTTCTCTAAAGGAACAACTGAGACTTCCTCTAAAGGAAGTCTCTTGTTTATTACAGTGTTTACAGCTTGTGGTCAGGCTAGTCCAACAATACCTGACTCCTGGTAGAAAGGCAAGAGTCTGATAGTAAGTGGTTCAGTCCAGTAGGATGGATATCTCAGCTCATCTCCAGTATGTGTTGGAATCCCAAAAAAGTGTGTTCTGCTACTAGGGAGTAATGCCTCAAGAGTAGGGTAGGTGAACTTGCCTTCGAGAGTGAGGGCAAGCAGGCAAAAATCAGGAGCCGCTTTTCCTGTGTCCTTTTATGTAAGCTGCCCACAGAAGGTGTGGTCCAGATTTGACGGTCAGTCTTTCCATCTCAAATGATGGAATCAAGAAAAGTCCCTCACAGGTGTGCCCAGCTGCTTGGGTTTCAGTTAATTCCAGATGTGGACAAGGTGACAATCAAGATTGGCCATTGCATCTATGTTTATAAACTACAAGAGTTTCCATCACATTTTAAAATTAATTTTTATTTTATGTGTATGAATGTTTTGCCAGCATGGATGTTTCTGTGCTACATGCGTGCCTGGTGCCCACAAAGCCCGGAAGAGATCTGGAATTCAGGTTACAGGTGGTCATTAGCCACTATGTAGGTACTAGGCACCAAACCTGGGTCCTCTGCAAAAGCAGAAGCTCTCTCTCCAGCCCAAGAGTTGCTATAAACACCAGCATGCCAGCTTCCTGTGAACAGTCTGGCCTGTCACTGACTCTGTGTCTTTACATGAGAGGGTTTGCCAGAGCAGCTAAGTATCATCCTGTTTAGTGTGCTGGCCTGGTTCCTACCACCCCTGGCAACTCTTCTTTCTTACATCTTTAACCTGCCTGACCCTTGCTGACATTTAAGTTTGTGGTCTTCAGCTTAGCATGCTTTGGGCTAAGGTTATTACCACTTGAGAGCAATGCAGTGTCTGTGTCACAGTCTCCTGGTGGATTGATTGTTACTTTAGCTTTGTGTGATTCTCAGGCACGTGTACGTGTGGGTGTGAAGGTCACAACACAACTTTGGCTGTCAGTTCTCCTCTTCCATATTGAGCCAGGGTCTGTTAATTGCTCACTGCTGGGCATGTCAGCCTAGCTGGCCCAGGAGCTTCCAGAAATTTTCCTGTCTCTGCCTTCCTTTGTTATTGCATTCGTGCTAGGGTTACAGACACACACTACCACTCCTGGCCTTACCGAGGATCTGGGAATACACACTCATGTTCTCATGCCTGCAGTAACAAGCACTTTCCCCACGGAGCTGTCTCTCATGTCCCCAAACTAGTGCTATGATACTGGTTTATGAACCCTTAGACATTTCTGCTGTGTGCTTTATTATATCTCCTTTACAATTGGATCGGAATCCTGGACCCTTGTGACTGACCACATTCAGATTCTATTCAAATAGTTATCTTTAAAATGGGTAGTTTTGAATTATATACCTAATAGTATTCTTTGTTTTCTTAAAACTGCATAATCTTTGGGTCCTTGACTTTGCCAATGCTTATGGTGCTTCGTGTTCGAACATCATCATTAAAATTTCTGTCATAATAGGAAGAAAATCTCAGAAGAGCCAAGAAGGGGGATCTGAAGGTCAGTATCCATCGAATGGAAATGGAGAGGATCCGCTATGTCCTCAGCAGCTATTTGCGGTGTCGACTCATGAAGGTTGGATGCACACTGATGCAGTAAAGTCTGGAATCTGAATAGCATGGGGAGAAGTTGAGGGCCTGAAGATTATAGGAGCCGAACACCGTTGTAGCCAGGAAGTGAGGAGAGCACTTTCCTGGACATGTAGTGGAAACTATAGGTTAGATGAGCCCAGGAAAATTAAAATTTAACATGTTTTATGTGTAACTTATTTGATGTTAGTAGTGCTTGCTGGAAGTAGAATGAGTCAGTCATGAAGATGGAGCTCTGCGTGAGGGAGCTGCCTGGCTAGTGAAAGCCAGTTCCAGTTACCTAGAATCTGTCAAATGGATGATGGAAACTTGGTGTTTTACAGTCCTCTGACCTCAGCATGCACAGTAATAAACATTTAAAAAAGAGTGCCTGTTGAGCTGGGCGTGATCACTTAGGCCTCCAATATTTCTGTGTATGTAAGTGTTTGCCTGCGTATATGGGGCTATGTGAATGCACAGTACCTTCAGAGGCCAGAAGAGGGCATCAGATCCCCCCAAACTGGAGTTACAGCTAGTTGCAAGTTCCCATGTGGGTGCTGGGAACCAAACCTGGGTCCCCCAAAAGAACAGCAAGTACTTTTAACCACTGAACTATCTCTCCCACCTATTAAATGTAAGCTTATTAAGTTGGGCTGTTCTCCTGGACTCTGAATCCTGATCTTGTCACTGAAAATACTAGCTATCTCTTAATACCTTGTCATCAGTTTTGATGCATATGTAATAAAAATGTATATAAGACTGAGCCAATAAGAGTATTTCACCAGAAACTTCTCTCAGATAGACATCTAGTCACTGGACAATATGCTTTTTATTGTTTTTGTCGAGTTTTTTTCGGGGGCAGGTCTTGTTATGTGCCTCTGGCTAGTCTGGAACTCCCAACATAGACAGAGATGGCCTCAAACTCAAAGATTTCCCTGCCTCAGATTCCCTAGTGCTGGGATTAAAGACGTGAGTTACCATGCTCAGCTGCTTTTGTGTTTTTATTACACGTGTCTATTTGTGGATTTTTTTGTCATGGGTTTTATAAAGCTTAGGCTGACTTCAAACTCAGTATGTAGCCAAGGAAGATCCTGAACTCATGACCTTGTCTCCACTTCCCAAATGTTGGGATTATAAGCAGGCCCTCCGTTCCTTTTAACGTCTATCAGTGTGCATGTTGAGGTGAGGGGACAACTTGCAGGAATAAGTTCTCCACCATGCATCCACCATGTTGGGGTCAGAGGATCAAATCCAGGTCCTCCGGTCTCGTGGCAAGTGCCTTAACCTACTGACCTGGCTCCTCAACCAGGGCTGGGAATTGAATTTAGGACTTTACATACGCTAGGTGCCCTACCGTGGAGTCATTTCCATCCCTAAACCAATATTCTTTATTCATCCATGTGTAAAACCCTCCCTGTTTATTGCTAGAATTACAGTTTGTCTACAAAGGTAGCACAAAGATATCAGATCTTACTTTTTCTAGACCAGGTCTCTGTGTAGCCAGGGCTACTTCAGACTTGAACTCTTCCTGTTTTAATCTGAGTGCTAGGATTACAGTGCTAGGATTTACCAGCATGCCTGACTGTTAGGTAACTTTAGAAAACAGCATACAAGAAAAAACTTAATAGATTCACAGTCTCAAAGGATGGTCAGTGCTGCCCTTGGTCCCCACCGCACTCCCCTTCCGGGCCATTGTCAGCTTCATGCTTCCAAAGACATTTCCTTTATCGGGAACAACAGCACTTACTCCACATTGCAGGCCAGTCCTCCCAGGCTGCTGGCTACATCCCTTTTTATGTGTGCAGCACTTAGCGTTTTGGTTGCTTTGTGAGTTTGCTTTGGTCTTGCTGATGTTGAGCTTTTTTAGGTCTTGCTACTGTTTTCCAGGCTGTATATTTCATTTTGGAGATACTCTCACAGTTAAATGCCATTTTTGTATTTGTGTAGTCTGCATACATATTTTCAGCTTTTGTGTAGGTTTCAGCTCCTGGGAAGATACTCTCTACATTAAATATTAAATAATAGCTCCTCTCTTCCTTAGCATCAAATACATTTGTAGTTTCCAAATTTCTTTACCAAAGCTTTCCTCTTTGAATTGTCTTTCTTTTTGGGGTCTTAGAATGTATCTTTCTTTGAATTTTTAGAATCTTGCTGTTAGTGGGATTTAATTTCTTAACCCCCTACTGCTTGGGTAACTGGACCTCACACATGCTAGACACGTGCTGTACCACAAAGCCATGCTCCTGGCTTCTTGTCAGTTTCATTGCTGCTGCTGCTGTTTCACTGGCATGTAAGTCTACTCACAGTGTCCGTGTCTGATGCCCATGGAGGTCAGAGCATCGCATTGGATTCCATGGAAATGAAGTTAGGATGGTTTTAAGCTATCATGTGGGTACTGGAAATTAAATCCAGGTCCTTTGCAAGAGCAATAAATGCTCTTAACCACTGAGCAATTTCTGTAGCCCTTTCTTGTCAGCCTTAAAATTAGCAATAACTTCATTTAACAAGTTCCAGGCCAGTGAGAGACAATGTCTCAAAAATCAGGGTCAATGATACCTGAGAAATGAAGTGCAAGGTTGTCTTCTGGCTTGTTCACATGTGTGCACATACATAACTGCACCCCCCACACACACACACACATGAACACATGCACAGGCAAATACACAAAATAAAACTGGGTCTAGGATAGCTCAGTGCCAGAGAACTAGCATATGCAAGACACTGAGATCAGCCCTCAGCACTGCCAAAAGGAAAACAGACTGCAAACGTATGACCCCTGAGTGATAGATTTTCATGGTTTTTATTTCTCTTCACAGATAGAGAAGTTTTTCCCTCACATCCTAGAAAAGGAGAAAATGCGCCCTGAGGAGGAGCCTTCCAGCCTGTCTCCAGAGGAGTTTGCCTTTGCTAAAGAGTAAGTGATCAGGAAGTGTGGAGCTGCCTCTGCTTGCCTTCAAGCATGGCTCCATCTACAGTTGTCAGCCAGTGACCTCTGCCAGCTCCTGTTTGTGCACCACAGCCATTCAATTCTTGTTCCAGGTATATGGATCACACAGAGACCCATTTTAAAAACGTTGCCTTAAAGCACATGCCTCCCAACCTGCAGAAAGTGGACCTCTTGAGGGCAGGTAAGCAGACCGCCTTTTCCAGAGCAAGGTCAGGATCACAGTGTGCATCCCAGACATCTTCAGATACCTGGGAGCCCGCTGTCTTCTGTCGGTATGGAGATATAGGGAGGTAGATCAGCCACAGAGAGAATAGAAGTAGAAGAGGGTTCTGGTTAAAAAAAAATAATCAGAAATAGATGTCAAGATTACTGTTTCAGCAGTATTCTGTGTCCTGAGAATTGGATTGGACTCATGGCTCTTACTCAGATACAGACTCCTTCCTTTATTCAGCCACATACCATCTGATAACCTGGGGGAAGGGAGGATCAGAACTAGTTTTCTGCCTCAGGAAAGGACTTATCAGCTCTGTTGTGATGATCAGCCAGTTGAGTGTGTGTGAGTTGTCAGTGAAATCCTTATCTGTCTGCCACAGCCTGTTATAGTTAAGTCTAATGAGACAAAATTGTCAGACCAAATCAAACCTTTCTCTAAACCAGATCCCACCTTGTTTACTGAGCTCAGTGTTCCTAGGCCACACATAGAGCAGTGCCCTGAGAACCTACTCCTTGCCCTAACATAGATGCTACACCAGGAGTCCTGTGGTATAGCACACTGTCCTGTATTTGAATAGCTCACAGTTTGGGCAGCTGGAAGTCCACGACCAAGGCACCAGAAGATTTGGTGTGGAGGAAGAACTTGTCCCCTTCATGGTTCCTTCTGTGTGTCCTACATGGCCAAAGGGAAGGAGTAAGCCTCTTTAAAGTCACACCCACCCACCTGTGTTTTGATATCCTCCTATCAGAACACTGGTCAGATTGACTGATGGCCTACCCCTTAATGGCCTCATTTAACCTTACCTACCTTCTTAAAAGCCTCCTCCATAGTCTAATTCCGAATACCAGAAGGTATACCTTGCATGTATGAATTTCAAAGGAAGACACTTTAGCCTATGATGTCTTAGAATAAACCAGACCCATCCCACTGTGTAGAATTTTAAATCAACAATTTCATTGAATCTGCCTTGAGAACTCCAGAGGCAGAGGAGCCATTGAAGCCCAGCCCAGCTTGTGACACATCCTGACATGCTGGCAGTTGTATGGAAGGGTGGCAGCATTTCTTAGCCTTTATCATCGAGGGACTACTTAAGGTTAAGACCATATTCCTCTGTCTGATATTCAACACTGTCCCCATGTAACCCACGATCTCCGTTGTATAAGGTTCTAGATATATATCCATGCGTATTTCTACCTCAGCCTCCATGTGGCATCCCAACCTCATTCCTCCTCTTTAAATCCTGGGCTTTTCTTTAACGCTCACATCTGTTGCTTTCTTCGACATCACTGAATGTATGTGCTACAGATATGAGGCTCAGTTGCCACCTCATCTGGAAAGACCCGTTAGACTTGTCCGTATCTTCCTTAATGTGCAGTGGCTCCTGCTCATCTGCCTTCACTTTTCAGTTTGTGACCTATAGTCATCCATGTTCTAAAATACAAAGTGCACAAGTCTAGAAATAACCTGCAAGTTATTCATAATAACATCAGATAACTGACACTATACCTCAGAACTTATGTTTAAGTGGTGACCAAATTATTTCATAGTTTGTAAGTAATTTACCTCCTTCATCATGTAGGCATTATATCCTCTCATCAAAAGCATGAGGGTGGGTCAAGGACAGTAACAGAAACCATCAACTTTATTACAGTGTAATTGCTCTTTAATGCTACTAAACTGTGCATGTGTGCGTGTGTGTGTGCGTGTGTGTGCGTGTGCGTGTGCGTGTGCGTGTGTGTGTGTGTGTGTGTGTGTGTGTGTGTGTGTAAATGATTCAGTACTGTCCACTGGGGTTCTTGGAGTGGACCCCTTTCAAAATAGGAAGCTGCTCCACAGGAGAATCCCCTAGATATTGTAAGTCAGTGTCATTTGTTGGATGAGTGGTTTCTGTACATCAGAAGTCTCCAAAGCATTAATGCTAGTGGCTTTGTCAAGTTGAACATGTCAGCTGCTTTTGGTTACATTTTTGTTTTCCTGGCAGTTCCCAAACCAGACCTAGATTCATATGTGTTTCTGAGAGTGAAAGAACGACAAGAAAACATACTAGTCGAACCAGAAGCTGATGAGCAGAGGTGAGTAACGTATCTTCCCCATGGGAATCAGCTAAACGCCATACACACAACTGTTCATCCTTTTTCAGAGACTATGTTATTGACTTGGAGGAAGGCTCACAGCACTTGATCCGATACAAAACCATTGCACCTCTTGTTGCTTCTGGAGCTGTTCAGTTAATATAAAACAAAGCAAGCCTGGGGACACGGAATCATCATAGACAACGTTAGAAACTCCATCTCCTTTCGTGTCTAATAATGAAGTCGTTCCGTACAGTTCGTCAGCAATGTGTGGACTACTTAGACATGGGAAGGCGTCGATGCAGGATTCCCTCCACTGCCATGCCCTTCTCTTAAACTCCTGTTTAACAGATGGGGCCTGTGCTCTGTATACTCAGCAAATAAATCAACTGTCGGGTGTGTGCTTTTTATTTTTCTGCTATTTATTGAGCTCAGGAAAGGTCACAAAGAGGGTTCTCTGCCCTGCCCATGATGGTGAGAAGGATTGAGCATAACTTGATAACAGGAACCTACTTCTTCAGGATTCCAGCTTATATAAAAGTCCAGCTAAAACACAGCCTCGTGCGACTGAGCAACAATATTCTTGGACTTCCTGTTCACAGCTGCCCATTGGTGGGTTAGTTGGACCGCAGACTAAGTCATTCCAGCAAATTATCTTAATATGTATAGAGATTCCATAAGTTCTGTGACTCTCGAGAACCCTGACTGATACAGCCTCTCACAGAGCCGAGCCTCAGCTGTTCTCCATGACCCCTTAATCCTGCAGCCTCCATGTTGCCAAAGCCAGTACAAATGGAAGACTCTTTCGTGTACTGAGTTTGACTCTAAGTTTGAGATGAGCCTCTGCTGTACCACAGCTTCTGCGTGCTGATCCTTAAATACTTCCCAGATTTTGCCTCAGTGTTGTTAGTCTTGTTAATAACACCTGATGCTTCAGCTCCAGGTGATCAGAAACCACAGATGCTTAATACAAAATCTATGAACTGGCCTAACAGACTCTTTGAAAGAATCTCAAGCTGTCCTCTGTAACTTCACAATTCAGGCCGCCACGGTCTGCACTCCTCTCAGCTCTCAGAGCATCTCAGTTCCCACGGAAGCACCCATTAGGCTTTGAGTGTGTAACCAATTTTCCAAACCACAGTTCCACACTTTCCATTATCCTCCCCAATAATGTGGCCAGATCTGTCACAGCAATAGCCCGCTCTGTTCGCTCCTAGTTAGCTTTCTATTGCCTCTGTAAAACATGATGACAAGCAACTTGGGGAGGAGAGGATTTATACGTCCTAGGCATCAGCTAGTAAGGGGAGGTCAGGGTGAAGCAGAGACCATGGAGGATTGCTGCTTACTAGCCTGCTCTTCATGGCTTGCTCTGCCTGCTTTCTTATAGAAGCCAGGATTGCTTTGTGGCACTGCTCCCAGTGGGCAGAGCCTTCCCGCATTGGTCAAGAACATGCCCTACAGACTTGCCTACAGGCAATCTGATAGAGGGATCTTTTCAAATGAGGTTTCCTCCTCCCAGGTGACTCACCTCATGTCAGGTTGACAAAAATAGACAATCATTGAAGCATCTGTTCTTGTTCACTATCCACTGTACTGAAGCGTCCGTTCTTGTTCACTATTCTTTGTACTGAAGCATCTGTTCTTGTTCACTGTTCTTTGTACTGAAGCATCCGTTCATTGTACTGAAGCATCTGTTCTTGTTCACTCCCCTAAGCAGTGGCAATCAGCAGGGAGGGATTCAGGCCAGATATAGCCACCACTGGGGAAGGGATGGGAACCTGAGGCCATAGAGCACTACTGACTGCTTAGTCTGGGGAGTTAATGCGGCTCAGTGCATGCCAGTGTATGCTAGAGTATGAGTCTGCTTGTATCAGTGGAGTCAGACAGCTGCTGCCTTGCTCAGGACACCACCTCAAGTTGGCTGGACTGCAGCACAGCTGGGCCTCATGCCTCCTATCTCTCCTAACCAGACATGATAGCTTAGTTCCAAGACACATCTGCCTTAAGGATAAATACAAATACTAGAGCTCAGCTTGAATAGACCCTTGAAAAAATTAGAGGATCCTTAGGTTGAGGGGAATAAAACAGTGGTAAAGTGCTGCCTCGTAAGGAAAATGACCTGAGTTAGGTCCCCAGAATCTGATGTTTTCTTTTTAAAAAGTTGGAGCAGGGCATAAAAACAGAATCCCTAGAGCTCCGGGGTTGAGCTGAGAGACCCTGTCTCAATATCTAAGGTGAAGAGCTCTGGAGAAAGACCCCAGAATCAACCTTGGGCCTCTGTGTACCCACGTACTCACATGCATAGGGCCTTGACTACACCACATCCACACATACCCCCCCCACCAAAATAGCTAGGGCTCCCTGAACAGCAAGGCAACCTTCGAGACCTGTGAAAGATCCTGTCCCAAATTAAAGGTAGATGGCACCTGAGAAATAACACCAGAGGTTGTCCTTTGACCTCTGTATGTAGATCACATGCATGCACATGAGGAAAATGAAAGGCCCTATTTGTAAAGATGAATTCTTGCAACTCTGGGTGCAGTTACAAGCAAAAGCCAGATCTGAAGATTATATTGCCCAGGTCTGAACTAATCAATGCCACAGACCATTTGTGGCGCTTACTGAAGAATCTGGGATGGATCACTCAGTACATTCCATAGCAGCCAGAGGTGTCTCGGGATGCTGTGAAGTTGACTCATCTGACCACCTGACCATGTATGTGACATGGCAGGCATGAACATGGTCAATACCTCCCAACTGGGTGAGGCCACTCAGCTGCACAGACAATACAACTGTGGCACAGGGTAAAGGTACCAGGAGAATCTGGGAAATCCAAATTACAACTACTTTGAGATTCCATTTCACCCCAGTCAGAATAACAGTAAGAAACAACAAATACTGGTGAGGCTGTGGACTGGGGAACCCTACTGGTGGGTTTCTTAAACTAAAAGGCCTACGGTATAACCTAGCTATACTACTCTGGCTGTTTGAAGAGGCTCATAAATTTAAATGTTTGGGAAGGATTAGGAGTTGTGGCCTTGTTGGACAAGGTGTATCTCCGCTGTAGGCTTTTTTGAGGTTTCAAAGCACATGTCATTCCTAGATGTGTGCATGTTTCCTCCTTCCCATCCACGCCCAACTTCTGCCTCATCCTTGTGGAGCAAATGTAAGCTGTCAGCTCCGCTACTGCTCCAGCACCGTGTCTGCCTACTTTGTCATGAAGTCTACTCAATTTCTGAAACTAAGTATGCCCCCCCCAATCAAATTCTTCATAATAAAAGTTATTTTGGTCATGGTGTCTCTTCACAGCAATAGAAAAGTAACTAAGAGACACTCCTCGGTATTTACCTGAAGGATTCCAGGGCAGGATATCACAGAAATACTTCCACATCAATATTTATTGCAGCATTATTCACAGTAGCTAATGGAACCAGTTTATGTGCCCAACAACAGAGAAATGGACAAGAATATGTGTCATCTATGCACAATGAAATTTTTTCATCCATAAAGAACAAAGTTACGTCATTTGCCGGAAAATGGATGTAACTGGAGACAAGTGAAATAAGTCAGTCTTTAAAAGAACAAATACCACTTTTCTCTCACTTGTGGTTCCTAAACTTTAAATAAGCACATAAAAGCATGTTTGTGTATATGGTATGGCAGTAGAAGCGGAACTGTTTAGGAGAACAAAGCAGGCAGAGGGCCGTGTGACTGTGAAACATGCAGGAAGGGAATACAGTCAAAGCATCTTTACAAAGCCATCCTTACGAAAGTCAGTGCCACGTGCAATGAGAAACGTGGAGCAGAATGGTAAAAAAAACACTGGCCGGGCAGCGGTGGCGCACACCTTTAATCCCAGCACTTGGGAGGCAGGGGCAGGTGGATTTCTGAGTTCGAGGTCAGCCTGGTCTACAGAGTGAGTTCCAGGACAGCCAGGGCTACACAGAGAAACCCTGTCTTGAAAAACCAAAAAAAAGAAAAAAAAGAAAACACTGATACAGTTGCACAGTATACACCTTTAATAACAGTGCCAAGGCAGGAGAGCCAGCCCGGCTACGTAGGAAGACCCACATCCCCACAAAATTAGAATTAAATTTATTATCAGTTATATTTCCCATTGCTTCCTATATAAGGATCTGTATAATAATTTCCTGAACTTAGTACAAGTAAAGGTTGAGTTAAAATTTATAATTTATTTTGCAGTCTACTTCCTCCTAACAGGGCCCTGCGTTTTTCTGTAAATCATTTCTGACCTTTTTGTGCCTTTTTTTGTTTGGTTGGTTGGTTTGGTTTGGTTTGTGGAACCCCAGGCCGCAAGCATGCTAACTTATACCTCCAGCCACTTTCACTTTTTAAAATGTATATGTTTTGCTTTAACTAAAGAACACGTCAGGGGAGAATTAAATAAACAAATAACACAGTAGGTTGGATGAGCTTTACCACTCAAGTTCTCACTTTCAAAAACATAGTAATAAGCAGTTTGTGCTAGATATTCTGTTTTTAATCTTTAAGTCCAATTCCAGTACTCTCGAGGCAGATGCAGGTAGATGGGTCTCTGAGTTCAAGGCCAGCATGGTCTACATAGCAAGGTCTAGGCTAGCCAAGGTTACATAGTGAGGGTTGTCTTTAAAACAACAACAAAACACAACAATTTATAGACCATTTCATGAAATATAAATGTGGGGATCGGACAAGATGGCTTAGCAGGTAAGGGGTAAAAGGGGTGCTTGCTGCCCCAGCCTGACAACAGTTCTGTCATTGGATGGAGCCCACATAAAGGTGGAAGGAGAGAACTGATTCCACGGGATTGCCCTCTGCCTGTGCACATTATGTGCTCACATTCAAAAACAATAAACAATAAACATTTTACATGAGATGGAGTCTTCAAAAGTGAAAACCCAAATACTTAAAATGCTTAAATGCGATTCAGAATGGGCAGCCATGTCAAAATGTGATCAGGAACACAGGGCCATGCTCCAGTGTCAGAAGACTAAGAGGGCCAGCGAAGCCTATTTGTTTTGTTTTGTTTTGTTTCTGCCCTTCCTGGGTAGTCCATCTTCCTCTTGCATATGGGACAGGACCACTCTGGAAGGGGGTCTTCGGAAAAGGAAATGACCTTTCTCGATAGTATTCCTTGCTTTGAAAAAAAAAAAAATGATTTGTAGTTTCTCTGCCCCACCTTAAGAGAAGACAATTTCTGTGAGGGCTTCAGGAGTGAAAGGCAAGAAGAGACAGGCAGCTGGTCCAGAAGACTGCTTTTGAGGCTGCTTCCAAAGCCTTCCAAACGTTTAGTTCAGAGTACTCAGCATATATTAAGTGCTGTATTAAGGGTTATCAGTTTCCAAACCTAGAAATGTACATTCAGAGCAAAGTTCCCTGGCTGAAAGCTTTTGAGTCTCCTAGAGAAAGCCAACAACCCCAGTAAGGAGTATTATGTTCTTGCAAAGGTGATGAGAAATGAAAGGACCTAGGAAGGACCCCAGGGCGGTAAGAACCACAGAGGTGTCCCCAACAGCCCAAGGCTGAAACACTGGAGCAGTGGTCAGGCAAGAAGGGAAGAATGGATGGTTGTCTGGGAAGCCACAGCATCCTGGGGGAGGCAAATCCAAGGAGCTGGGCGGTAAACCATAAATGAGATTGCCATGAGGAGAGGCAGTTTCTGTCTTCTAAAGGAGACTTAAGGAGACCTAAGCCTTTAAAGGGTGATTTACCCAGCTGTAGAGTCCAGAATTTGTACTAAGAGTTGGGAACTCTGAAAGGCTTTAAACCAGGATCTGATGGAATCAAATTTACATTACAAAATATCTCTAGCGACTATGGAGAATAGAGGCCAGGCTCATGTTTGAACACTTGGCCCTACTTTGGTGCTGGATTAAATAATCCTGTAACCAGGGGCTGGAGAGATGACTCAGCGGTTAAGAGCACTGACTGCTCTTCCAGAGGTCCTGAGTTCAATTCCCAGCAACCACATGGTGGCTCTCAACCATCTGTAATGGGATCTGATGCCCTCTTCTGGTGTGTCTGAAGACAGCTACAGTGTATTCATCATATAAATAAAATAAAATAAAGAAAAAAAATTTCCTGTAACCTTTGGAATTGGAAGCATGGCTGGGAGAGGTAGACTGTTGAAGATGGTGATTCTTTCACTGTGTAGCCTAACACTGGCTCCAGTCTAGAGCTCTCTGCTTCCTAACCCAACAAGATGTCGCAAAGCTCCACTGTAGGCTCCAACTACCACAGACCACACCACACCATGCTTTCCCTACCATGATGGCCTGTACCCACTGGGACTCTTATCACTCCAAGCCTGTCCTTTTCACTCCTCTGTGTTGTCTCCTGATTTGCTTACAGGTGCAGCTTCCCAAGGCAGAGAACAGCTGTAGGCTGTTCACTTAGCTCTTCCAGTTTAGTATATCAGTTCCTAATTCCTGAAGTTCTTCTGTTTGTACAAGGTAGCTGCACTGTGCCACCAAGATTGACTTTGAATTTATTACTCTCCTGCTAGGTTGTAGGTGTATGCCATCATATCAGTGCCAGCTTCCCGTTTTAAGATCCCAGTGACTGCCCCATATGTGTCATATGCTCATAGAATTATGCCTGTAATTAAGATCGAGCAAACAAGAGTGGGCATCAGCTATGTTACCACAATGAAAATGGAGAAAATGAGACAAGTGGCCACACAGCCTGAGGACTACTGCTTGCATTTTTTAATAAGGTCAGAGCCACCGGGAATGGCTGTCACTGTCACTCACTCAAAGGTTTAGTGGGACTCTGCTTCTCTCCATTTTATTCCTTATAGGGACCACATACCTCTAACTCCCGAGCAGTTCTGCTATCCATGAGCTACATGGAAGCCTTATGGGAAATAGTCCTTTGCCCACTTCCTACATCATTGGTCATCACTGCTAGGCCCTGTCACTCTCTCTGGACTTCACTAAGTGACTGACTCTGTGGAGCACAGCAAATAAGTAACTCCTAACAATGTAACTTTGTCTTCATTTTATTATAAAAATAATTTTCCATTTACACTGAAAAGTACACAAAATGTAACAGCTTTTAATTTTTCCCCCTTTTCTCATTTTTTCTTCCTAATTGACCATCTTCCTCAAGATCTAACCAGTTTAGTACAAAGGTAGGCTCTTGGATCTCTTTTTCAGCTACATGGAAGTTCATTACTTGAACAACTCTAGTTCATTACTTGAACAACTCTAATTTAATTGACCGATCACTTGGGATTCTTCCCAAGCATTTGCTACAATGGCTGCTCCATTGAATGCCCTCTATACTGCCATTTCATTCACAAATAAGAATAGCTATAGACTGATATATATTGTACATAATCTTTGTCGGTCCTGTGCACTGTAAATACACTTATCACTTTTCTTTTGTCACACAGATGTAGTCAATTAAATGGAACCAGTATTCCTTCATTCCTTTTGGGGAGGGGGATAGGAGACAAAGTCCATATGTAGCTCGGGCTACCTGGAACTCTTGATCATCCTCCCCCAGTGCTGGGATCACAGCTTGTGACGCTGCACTCAGCTAGCCAGTTAGTACAAGTTTGCAGATATGCGCTTTAGCATTCCCACTGCCAAGTAATGTGGCCAAGCTTGCAACCTAGTAGTGGCTCCAACTCAGAAAGTCAGTTACCCTTTCCATGACTCCACTGTTTGCCAAAGATAAAAAAAAAAAAAAAAAAGGGCTTGGTATTGAGCTAGCAATGCCTGCCCAGCTGGCTGCTTCCAACTGAGTTAAGTAATATGATTGATTTGATAGATCTTTTCCAGTTCTAAGTGGTTGAAATGTTATTCCAACTCAAGGTCTCTGTAGATAAAAGGTTTTCCAATCTTTGAAATGCTTACATGTGTTCGAGCATGTGTTTATGTGCCTAGCAAATTCTGTGGGGGTAATTTAAGCTGCTCCTGTGATCTGTGATAATCTTATGAGTAAGAAACACTTATTTTGAACTGTTTATAAGTAGGAAGGTCTTTTTAGGCTTACAGGATCCATTGCTTTGGTCTGTGGTGAAGCAGAACAGCATGGTAAGGAATGGAGAAGACAACAAGGCTGCTTAGCCTGTGGTGAACAGAAAAGGGGTGGGGATTAACCTCCATCAGGATCCTCTTCCTAAAGGTTCTGGCACTTCACGGTACTGTAACGAGCTGGCAACCCATTTTTCTCATTTATTTATTTTTTATATAATCTATTTTGATCTTGTTCCTTCCCCTCCCCCAACTCCTCCCAGATCCCTCCGTCTCCCTCCACATGCAACTATGTGTTCTTTTTCTCTCAAAAGAAAAAGACCCATGAAAACACAAAATCAAAATTCAAACAAGCAAAATAATAATAAAATGCCCAAACCAAAGTTCAAACAAATAAAAACAACAGCAATAAAACACTAAACTCCAAAACAAAGTGTTTATCTTGTGCTAGCCTACTACTCCTGGGCACTGGGCCTGCCCTGAAGTATGGTTAATCTACCTAGTGATACGCCATTGGAGAAAGCTGATTTTCCTTTTACCAGCAAGTATTATTTGCAGATGGCTTCTTGGTTAGGGATGAAGCTTTGTGTCCAATTCTTCATGCTGGGATTTTTGTCTGGTGGTGTGTATGCTGCCATGATCTCTATGAATTCCTATGAGCGTCAGTCCTGTTGTGTCTGAAAGACACTTTCTGTGGTCATCTTACTTCAGGCTCTTGCAGTCTTCTGCCTCCTCTTCCACATAGCTCCCTGAGCCTTGAGGGGAGGGGATTGATGAAGACATTACACTTAGAACTGAGTGCTCTGAAGTCTCTCACTCTGCATATTGTCTAACTGTGGTCTTTGATAATTCCCACCTACTGAAACAAGCTGCTTTTCTGATGTGGGCTGATCAAGGCATTGATCTATGAGTATAACAGTAGTCAGTCAAGATTAGGAGTCAAGAGTAGGTTCTAGAGGGCCAAGACATGGGCCTAGAGGAAATCCTAACACTATTATTCTCTAAATGGGACATGGCCACTGTGTTTTAATAATCAGTTCTTGGGAGACACTTAAAATCAAGCCTTAACAAGCAGTTTAGGTATGTAGGATAAAAACAAAATCCCATTGAACTGGAGAAATAGTTTGGTGATTCAAAACATTTACTCTTTTTTCAGAAGAACAGGGCTTGGCACCCACATAGGGTGGCACATAGACACCCCTAACTCCAACTCTGGGGGTACCTGACACCTCTGGCCTCCTTGAATACCAGCACTTACATGCACTTTCCCATTCATATAGTTAAAAGTGATAAAAATAAATCATTTGGAAAAACCCACAGACCCTGGTATCATGAATTTTTGGATAGTCTGACACCTATTCCTACAGTCTACAGTGTTAGCAATAATAGTAGGGTGTGCTGACTAGAGGCTTGGCTCGGCTGGTATTGGTGAACAGAGAAAAAAACCCATGCAACGGGAGTCAGCATCCGTGACCATCTCCTGCCCCTCGCCCCTGTAGACTGAAACATGACAGAAAGGGAACATTGACAGGACATGGGAAGCAAAAGGGATTTCTCTTCCAGGAGTCTAGCTGAAGTCTGGCCATCTGAGAGACAAGAATTCCAAGACAATTAACAAAATTTGCTGTGAAGGTTGCCTACATACAGAGAATACTCCTTTTATATAAAGAGATTTTAAACTAGCATATTCTTGACTCAAAGAGACAGCAAGTTTCCCCTTTGGGACGATTCTAGAAATGGCATCCTTCACATTTAAGAGCAACTTTTAAATGGAGGAATCAGAAGATATAAAATTTAATAGACTATTATAGTGTCCACAGAACCTATCTAGTCCATAGGCCCATGTGCTCATGATTAAACATTCTTTTCCCCTTCTCTTCCCATAAGGGCTTGGAGAAAGTATCTGCCTGCCTCAACATATATGCATTTTAAACACTTCCCATACACAATCTGAATTAGGGAAAAGGTTAGGTACTGTAGGAAGTAAATAAAAGTAAGAAACTCAGAGCTCGGGATGTAGCTGTTGGTCGAGTGCTTCTTTTAGTATGCCTGAGACCCTGAGTTCCAGCCCCAGCACTTTATAAAACTTGGGATGGTAGTTTATCCCAGCACCCTGGGAGGTGGAAGCAGTAGATGCAGAAACTGGAGGTCATTGGGCAACTCACAGCTTTTGAGGTAAGCCTGTATTATATAGGGGTGGAGTGGGCAAAAGAGGCGTGTCCCCCATCCCTTCTTTTTCTTCCACTATAAAGGACCCACGTCAGCAAAACAAGCCTGTCTTTGGAGCTTCAAGTCTGACGAGAGATTAGTTTAGAACTGTGGCTGAGTTGGAAAACTGCAGCTGGCCAACCAGCCAATTACGTCAAGAGATGCCGGGTGGTGCTGGGGTGACAGCTAACGTTTCGTGGCCAGCCAGAACCTCACACAAAGTCCCTCAAAGATTCAGGAAACGAACCTCGGGCTAATCTCCCTCTTCCCCAGAACAGATGCCTGTTCTGGAGACGCAGCTCAGACACCCGGCGAGCCTTCAGAAAGCGACCTGTGCTCACAAGGTGAGCATCAGTGCTAGGGGCTAACATCGCCGGAGCCCCGCCCACCCCGATCCTCCGGGAGGAGCGCGCAAGCGCGGTTGGGCGGGACGCGGGGGGTCCACGTCCAGCAGCGTAGACAAAGGCGGGCGTGCGCACGCTCTTACGTAGGCCTGGGCCGGCGGCGGGCAGGGCCGGGCAGGGCGGGAGCGGCAGTCACCGAGAACTGGAGCCAAGCCTCACGGCCGGTGAGTTGGAGGAACCTGGTCCTGCCTGACGTCCCTGGTCCCGACCGGGCGTTGGGCGCGGGGTCGGCAGCCACGGACCGGGGTCCAGCCGGTGGGACAGCCGCTGCCGGGCGGTCCGAGCTCCTTCCCGCCCGCCCCACTCCTGTCCTTAGCCAGCCCCGCTCTGTTCTCCTCTCCAGCCGCCCTGCTCCTCTCCTCCCCGGCTAGCCCTGCTGTTCTCATCTGGTCTCCTCATCTCCTCTCCAGCCGCCCGGCTCCTTTGCTCAGACAGCTCTGCTCTCCTCAGCCGGCCCTTCTCTTCCCTCCCTCCTCTCCTCAGCTGCCCCGCTCCTCTTTCCTCTGCCGGCTTCTCCTGCTCAACCGACCACGCTCCTCTCCGCAGGCCGCTCGCCGCCTCGGCCTGGTGTGGCCCTGAGCTAAGGAGCGTGGCTGAGAACCGGGCGTTAGATCACGTGGAAACGCCTCCACCTGTGGTTCCCCCTGGAATGCACCCTTTTCCCCCTGCGGCGCTCAGACTGTTTTCTTTTTCGGGTCTTCCTCCTCTCCCCCTTTCCTTATTTGAGAGTCCCAGTGTCCAGGTTTGCCCCGATAGGGGCAGCCCTGCTTCATGCTACTTGACTTTCCTGAGCCACCAGGACTGCCACTATTCCAGCCCTCTCCACACCCCAGACTCCCTTTCCCCTTGGTTCCATGCTCTCAGTGGCAGCATCCTACCTGAAAGTTTGACTTATTTATTCACTTTCCATCTTACTTGGAGATAACATTGGTGGCTCATAGGTTATAGAAAAATCTATGTGGAATTGTCCGGCTTCATGGACGTTAAGTTCCATCCCATACCGAACTCTTGGGTATTACCAACAGATAGCCTTGGAAGAACTTTGGTTTCGTTCGTTTTCCTTAATATTAGCAGAACTTTGAGTCTCTGCTGAGCAGGAGCTAGTCTTAAAGATTGTATCACAACCCCATAAAGACGGGCATAAGAAATCACTGCAATCAAAGACTACGGTCAAAACTGTAATCCTGCCTGCTAAATATTCTTTCCTCTTTCTGAGAGTAATTTTTCAGATCTATATTTTGGAGAATTTTAGATATGCAAAAACAGCAACATATGCCCATTATTATATATGCTCAGTAACACCCGGGGTCAATCATGTGACATCTGCATCTTCACTTATTTTACTTTTTCTATCTCAGGAAGAAACAAAAATTTAGATCTGGAGCGTGTGTGTGTGTGTGTGTGTGTGTGTGTGTGTGTGTGTGTGTGTGTTGGGGGTTTGTGGTTTATTTAATTTTACCAACGAGCTGTATATCTCCAGTCTCAGTGTTTTTGATAGTGAGCCTTTATAAGTCAAAAGTAGCTTAAGTTTAAAAATGAAGATTGTATCATTGCAAAAATTGAGATATGTCTTTGTTGAAAGATACTCTATTATTAAAAGTTCTTCCTTGAGCCGAGGAGCTGGATCTGTGAGCAAAGTGCTATGCAAACATGAGGACCTGAGTTCAGATCCCAGCATCCATGTAAAAAGCCAGGTGTGGCACTCACTTGGGAGGCAGAGATGAGGATCCTGAGAGCCATTTGGTAAGATTCTGCTTCAGTGATAGACCCCGTTCCAATAAGGTGGAAGGGCTAGAGAGATGGCTCATCAGTTAAGAGAGCCTGAAACTCTTGTAGAGGATCTGGAATTGATCCTGGCGCCATATGCTGGTTCACAATTATCTGTAACTCTAGCTCCAGGTGATCCTATAGCCTCAAATGTTCATGGCCACATACACACACTTACACAGGGCTGGAGAAAATCCTTGGACTTTCAGAGCGTAGGCTGCTCTTCAAGATGTCCTGGGTTTGATTCCCAGCATCCACATAGTGGCTCACCATTGTCTGTAGCTCACTTCCAGGGGATCTCGCACCCTCTTCTAGCCTCCGACACCAGGCATGCACATACATACATGAAGGCAAAACACTTATAAGATAATAAAACAATTGAAAGTGGAAAATGACTAAGGAAGAGACCTGACTTCTGGTTTCAGTATGCAGACACATGAATGAGAACTTCAGATGATTTTGTCCAGTGTCTTCATTTTTTTTTTTTTTTTTTTTAATGAGCTTTCACTTTTAGAGGAGTCTGTTGGCTTGTCCAGACCCATAGAGACCAATATTGAGGCTAGGAAGAACATCCTACTTTCCCAACTCCGAATTAGGGTTTTTCTTCTTGGCCACAGTGAAGTGCCACTTTTCCGGTTCCCTCAAAAACTTACAATCATGAAAGGTTTAGACGAGTTAACAATGAAGTCCAGAGTAGTACAATGAAATGTGCTTACGTTTATTTTAAAAATAAGTGTCGGACATAGGACAAATTTTGATTATAGCTTTTAGAAGACTTTGGAAAATACTGACTTAAAGATGGTTGGCAATTAAATAGAAGAGATTTAGATAACATTCACTGCTATTTAATACAGTCACTAGGGGATCATCCCAGGGACCCAGTCCAGTGGTGGGGCACTATTAGGAAGTTTGTTACTGGAGCATCATAAAATCTATTCACAACAAAACAAGATGGCTACAGTGTATCAGTAGTAAAAGACACTGTCTTGTAGGAAGTCATTGACCAGAATGCCCTTGTGCATGCTACAACAGTTATTTTTTTTCCCCAGAAACAGTATTGCAACTAGGAAAGTACAAATATTACACAGCAGCCTGCATAGTTCCAAGGTCCAATTAAAGGAATTTCTTCAAATGTGTTGAGGGGTTTGGTTTGGGTGGTTTGGTTGCTTGGTTTTTGTTTTTTTGTTTTTAATAAATTAACTGAGGTGCATACATGCAGAAAATAGCTTACCAAGATTTGTTGTGTGAGATAACCTGTCTTTAAAACATAGAATGCTTTAAATGGGACAACTTTACTAAATGAATCTGTATGTTGGTTGGTTCAGGGCTGGAGTATTTTTACAAGAGGACTAAGAATTGATTAATGAAATTCCCTATGCAAGTTAAACTGGTAAGCTGAACAAAAAGTAATATAACTGGGTTACTTGAAGCACATTCTGTCCATTGACAGCATATGGCAAAACTACTGAGTATTGATTATAGTCATCTTTGTACTAGGTACCTGTTTCTCTCCCCTTTCCCTTTCATCCTGTGTGATGGTTAACCTTAATTATTAACTTCATTGGATTGAGAAATGCTTAGGAGATTAGCAAAGCTCCCTTGAGGGTGTCTGAGCGTGTTTTCAGAAACAGATTATGAGTAGACTCTGAGTTAGTGAATAGATTAGTCCCTTGGTATTCATATGGTGGTGTTACTGAACAGTGGTGAGAAGGGGCTAGCTGTAAGACGTAAGTCACAGGGCCGGGCCCTTCAGAGCTGTGTCTTCTTTCTGTATTCCATATCTGCTTTATGTCTGCCATAAAGTGGTCAGTCAGTTCTATCACACCCTGCTGCCGTATTTGCCCAAGCCTGTGGAAGTCAACCTTAGACTGAACCCTCTGGATCCAAGCCAAATATTGTTTTTCCCTTGAGTTACTCTGTCATGTCAGCCACAGTGACAGAAAGTCTAGCATAGGTACGTAGCTATAGTTTTACTTGAGTACCAGTTTTCTTATACTTAATGTGGGGATGTTCTCCAAGGAATGTTGTAAATAAGCAAATCCTAGGCTTTAGGGTGCTTTAGGTTTAGGGATGAGTATAGGCTATGTGCATACGGTGCGTGGTTGTAAATTTACTTTCAGGGTGACCATCTGTAAGTTTGTAACCAATACAGTTATGGTCACACAGATGGAGCTGAATGGGAAGCAGACACATCTAGTTGACATGGTGGTGTCTTTGCTTTCAATTGAAACCATGTGGTTGAGTCATCCATCCATCCATCCATATCCCATCCCCATCCCCTATCCCCCAGTCTCTGGCATTTGAATGTTTGGTCTCCAGTTGGTGACATTGTTTTGGAGGTTTAGGAGGTGTGGCTTGGAGGTTTCAAAAGCCACATGCCATTCCCACTTCAGTTCCCACTCTACTTCTTGCTTGTGGTTCAAGATACAAGCCTTCAGCATCCTGTGGCTGCCGTCATGCCTGCTGCCGCTGCCCTGTCCTCATGGGCTTTTTCTCCCTCTGTAAGCATAGCTCCATAAACCCATCCTTCTGTAAGTTGCCTTGGTCACGCTGTTTAATAAAGTGTCTCACTTACCATGCCCACAGGCATTCTGGTGGAGATAACTCCTCAGGTGAGCTTTCTTTGCCTTAGGTAACTCTGTTACTAAGACAGGGTTTCTTTGTGTAGCTCTGGCTATCTGAAATTCACTCTATAGACCAGTTTGCCCTCAAACTCAGAGGTCCACCTGCCTCTGCCCCCAGAGTGCTGGAATTAAAGGTGCTTACCATCACAGCCAACTTCCCAGGAAACTTAATTTCTGCTTGGTTGACAAAAACTAACCAGCAGGATTGACCTCTTGTCAACTTGACACAGAACATCACTGTTAAACCATAATTTCCCCTTTCTTATTTATCCCAAGACCTCATGTTACTATCACAGTATAAAACATAACTTTAGAAGTTCCACAGCCTTCAACAATTTCTGAGACAGGATCTCTCTATTACAGTGGTTCTCACCCTTCCTAATACTGTGACCCATTAATACAGTTCCTCATGTTGTGGTGACCCCAAACCTCAAAATTATTCTTGTTGCTACTTCATAACTAATTTCACTACTGTTAAGAATAATGGGTGGGAGAGATGGCTCAGCAGTTAACAGCACTGACTACTCTTCCAGAGGTCCTGAGTTCAATTCTCAGCAACCCCACGGTGGCTCACAATTGTCTGTAATGGGATCTGATGCCCTCTTTTGGTGTGTCTGAAGACAGCTACAGTGTACTCACATAAACATATTTTTAAAAAAAGAATCATGTAAATATCTGTTTTCTGATGGTATTAGGCCATTCTTGTTAAAGGTTGTGACCCACAGGTTGAGAACTGCTTCTTTATTATATAGTCCTGAAACTTGCTATACGTACCAGGCTGGCCTTAAACTTAGAGATCCACCTGCCCCTGCCTCCCAAGTCCTGGAATTAAAGGCCTGTGCCAGCATGCCTGACAAAAATGGCAGCACTTTAAAAAGTCCAGGGCTTCTTTAAAAATCCGTATACTCTTAAAAGTGTGCTTCTGTAAAATAATACACACACATACACACACACACACACACACACACACACACACACACACACTTTCTTATTTCAAGAGGAAAGATTCGGGGCACAGTTAAAATCAGATCAAAGCAAAACCCATGATCCAACTATGTAAGTAGCTCAGTGTCCATAACTGGGAGCTCACTCATGATCTTCTGGGTTTGTCCCATGTGTCAGTCTCTAAAGATAGGGAGAGAAAAGCAGTTTCTCTTTTATTAGTTGGAAATACAATATTTTCAGGGTTTTCCTTTAAAATAGTTTTAAGTCAGTACTATTTACTAAAAATGTAAGCATATTTATGATAGCTGCTTTGAAAAGAATGTAAAAGTGATATGCTAGTTAGTTTGCTTTAGATTCCATATTGTGTATTAAAAAATCACCCTTTAATACAATGTCAACTAAAGTTTTTTAAAACCATGGGCTGATGAGATTGCTCAGTGTGTAAAGGTGTTTGCTAATAAGCCTGACAACCCAAGTTTGTCCCTTAGGACACATGGTGAAAGAAGAGAACTGACTCCTGCAAGTTATCCTCTGACCTGCACAGAAGCAAGCACACACAAAATGTACTAACATTTTTTAAATAATTTTTAAAAATTAGCCTTACGTGTTTTTTGGCTTACAGTGTTGGAGGTTGAGCCTTTGGCCTTGCATGTTGCTAGACAGTTGTCCCACATTGAGCCACGTCCCCCACCTCTTGAGTCTTTGAGATAGTCTAATACAGTCTTGTTCGAAGTCTCCATAGATGTCTGGCTGGCCATTCTTTCTACATCTTAAATTTTGGGATTGCAATGCTTGTGCTGTCTCCTCCCATAGGACAGTGACTCATATACCCGCCCCTCGGTATACGTGTGTTTGTGTGTGAGTGCTAGAAGTATCGTGTGTGTTCTAGGCAGGCTTTCTAGTACGGAGTTACATCCCTCACCCTGTAAGTTCATGTATGTAGTGAGACAGGATCCCACTCCCTTTAAGTTCAAGTATGTAGCCCTGGGTGGCCTGGACCTTGCTATGTAGACCAGGCTAGCCTCAAACTCAGTGATGTCGGTGCTTCTGCCTCCAGGGTCCTGGGCACTCCTAGACTCAACATGCTGTGTTAATTTTTGAAACAAAATATAGTTCAGGCTGTCCTGAGACTCACCATTGTAGTACAGGCTGGCTTCAAATCCATGATCCCCCTGGCTCAACCTCTCAAGGGTTGAGATTTCAGCTCTGAGCCTCTGCTCCCAGCTCTTTCTTTTTTTGAATTGGCATTGAACAACATCTAAACCACCACAGAATGGTTTTTCGGGCTGTAGCAGGCCCACAGCCAGCAAACATGGCACCAAATGTCTTTGCCTTCCCCTTCTCCATTCCCTCTTTTGCTAATCCATTAGGTTCCATTCCTAAAGCTGGCCACCAAGGTCTGTAACCTTATTTGGCTACTTCCTTCTCCTGAGGCTGACTACCAAGGTCCAGCTATCAAAGTATTGAAGTCCAGGATCAAAACCATCCCCCCTTTGGCTCTCTTAACATGCCCAATCAAAGTCAACCAACTCGCCCTAACACAAGGTTCCACGTTTTATGAACTGCCATTTGCCTGTGGGCCATGCCTGTCTTCTCTCTATCCAGAGGCAGTTCTTGGTCCCCCTGGGACAAATATTCCTTTCCCCTCTCCCTTGTCCTCTATTTCCTATCTTTGTCTCCTATCCCCTGTCCTTTGTCCCTCTAGGGGAAATCTTTATGCTGAGAACTTTGTCTCAGGGTATCTTGTGAGGACTTCGAGGTCCTTCATGTTTAGTCAAACAACTTTTCTAAATTATACTGAATTTTGTATTTCTGCTAGGGGTACAAGGAGTTACAGTTATTATACATCCCATCCTTGATAAAGCTACCTTTAGTTTTGCACATGCTCATGAATGTAAAATAGGATCTAATAATTTGAATTTGCATTTCCCTGACATAATATGGAGCACCTTTTCATGATTATTTTCCATTCATATGTCTTCTCTAGGCGTCCAAATGTTACCACCACTATTTATGCTTTCATTGTGTTTGTTACTGACATCTAAAATGTTTACTAAATTTGTATGTGTGTGTGTGCGTACACACAGGAGCTTCTTTCTGTGTGTTCTATGGTGTGTGGGTGGAAGTATGTACAACTTGTCAGTTCTCTCTTATCTTTCTTAAGACAGGTCTTACTATGTAGCTCTGCTGTCCTGGAACTTAGCACGTAGACCAGGCTGGCCTCAGAGTCCTAGGGAGCTGTCTGCTCCTCCCTTGTGTTCCCATGTTGAAGATGTGCATCCACAGCCCATCTGGTTCTCCCTCTTCACATGTCCTTCCCAGGGATTGAACTCAGGTCGGTAGGCTTAATGACAAGCATCTTTATCCCTGCGCCATCTGGCTGGCCCTGCTACTGGACTTAAAACAACAACAAAAACACCCTTTTGCACAAGGATTCAACAGTCTTAGTTAAAACATGGAATCACTATTTGTTACTGAATTGCTGTGTTACATGTGTTGCTGGTTTGAACGTAGGCACTTTGGGTTTTCACAGCAAGTGCCCTTACCAAGCCATCTCACTAGGGCCCACATTGTCCCTTTTTAAATTTTAAGATTTATTTTTATGTATATTTGAGTTTTGCTTGTGTGTATCCAGTGTGCCGTCTGAGGCCTAAAGACATTGGACCCCTGGGACTAGAGCTATAACTGTATAAACCTGTATAGACCATGTGGGTGCTGGGAACCAAATCTGTATCTTCTGCAAGAGGAGCCAGTGCTCTGGACCAGGAAGCCATTTCTCCTGTCCTTCCTTTCCCCCCCCCCCCCTCTTTCTCCCTTCCTTCCTTTCTAATTTTTAAAAAATTTGTGTGTTACCCATTGTATGTGTGCACAGTATGCATGCAATACCTGCAAACGCCAGAGAAGGGCATCTGGTACCCCGTTGCTAGGGTTACAGATGTTTGTGAACAACCATTGAATGCCAAAACCAGTCCTGGGTCCTTTGCAAAAACAAGTGCTCGTCACTGCTGAGCCATCTCTCCAGCCTACATACTGTCTTTCCTTAAGTGGATGAAAAACAAGATTAAAATACGTGTTTTTCCCTAGCTTCGAGAGACTTTTCTATTGTTTGGAGTAAATTTGGTGCACCATGTTACTTATTAGACAGTGCTAACCCTAGTGAGCTCAGAATGAGGGAGGAGGTGGTGAGCTAGGACAGACAAGACAAAACTCTCAACCCAGCTTCACTCTCCTTCCTAGTGAGCTGAGTCATCCTTTGCCTGTTGTAAACTGACTTTACCTTAGATCATTTATTTTACCCAGAGCTGACTTCAGATGTATGCATACTTGGTTCTCTGGGGTCACTTTAACTTCATCTCAGTGCCTCTTCCTACTGAACTGCAGCGTCCCACTCAAGTGTTATTTCTGTTTCACTACTGAGAAGTTAAAATGGACTCAGCCCAGCCTTGCCTGGAAGTCATGTTTGCTGTCACGTCAGAAATGAGCACTGGATAGGTCTGATGTTAACCCACCCAAAAGCAAATGTGAAGTTATCCCAGGGCCAGGGAGACCTCTAGACTTGGGATCAGATCTGATGTATTGTGCTGCTTCTGTTCTGTGGTTTTTCTTAGTTAATATTTAACTCTTAGAGCTCGTAAAATGCAGAGGGTGGACTGGATTCTCAGTGGTTAACTCATAATGACGTTGTGGCTTGTCACCAGCTTGTTACCTCCAGCGTTGAAATGATAATTGATATTTATACTTTCGATTTATCAAGCACTTGCTGATAAGAACTGATAGCTTCATCTGGTTGATTGGTACTGTTGGCAGAGATTTGAGGTACATGTTTCACAATTTTAAATAGAGACCAGTAGACAAAAACTCCACAGTCCCACTTACTTCACTTAAGAGACTGACCTCTGATTCCATCCTTGTTGCTATAAATGAGAACTGCACTTTTTATGGCTAAATGAAATCCATTGTGTATATATACCATACATATTTTGCTTGCCCACTCATCTACTGACAGGAGCTGAGTTGATTCCTTATTTTATTACTTGGGTACATACTAGGACATATTGTAGCCGTTGTGAATAGTGCTGCAGTAAACATGTATCTTTGGATGTGATGGTTTCCTCTCTTGGATATGTAGTGGAGTTGCTGGACCTTATTGAAGTTCCATTTTCAGTGCTTTGAGCACTCTACACGGATTCTCCATAGTGGATAGCTAACAACACTTCCTACCAACAGTGCATTCTCATTCCCTTTTCTCACGCTGGCCTGAATTTTTGTCTTTATAACGATAGCCAGGTTTTATATTCTTTGAGCAGACTTTTCCATCATTTCTGTCAGTAGGTATTGCTAACAGAAGCTAAGATTGAAGTAATTGACCCAAATCCCATTCACACTAATAAGGAGGTAAGCCAGGATTCAAACCTTATGGTGTCTTTTTTGAGTGAACTGAAACTTACCCACTGAAAATGCTGAATGCAGTCTTAAAGATGCTGAAAGGATGAACAGTGGCATTAATTCTGTAGGTAATAATTCTACAACATGTAGCCAATGTCTTATGTATATTTCCCTAGAGATAATGTGTGCAAATAGCTATAAACATGGTATATTTTTCATTTCCTTCAACATAATTGGTATTTATTGTAAACATTATTCTGCTTCCAACTGGGAGGTTGTGTTTTTGAGACGGGTGGGCTATGTATGTAGCCCACACTGGTTCAAAATTGCAGTCCTCCTGATTCAGCCTCCTCAGTGTTAGGTTTGCAAGCATGAGCCGTCACATCCTGCTAAAGCATTGGGTTTTTATCCTTATAAATGTAGATGTGCTTCCCCTACCTTGCTGTTCTGTGTGTTGGGGAGTAGAACTCTGAGGCAGGGTTCTGCCATGAGCTCTCTCTCCTCCTCCCTCCTCTCCCCCCCCCCCAGATTTATTAATTTGCATGTCTCTCTGTGAGTGTATACACACATTTGTGCAGGCCCATAGAAACCAAAAGAGCACGTGTTTTCTCTTTCTTTTGAGGCAGAGTCTCACCCTAAACCTGTGCTTTCTTGGTTTTTGGCGGGGAGGGCGGTGGGGAGGCTGGCTTGTCTGCAAGCCAGCAGTCCCTAGTGACCCATGTGTTCTCAGAGCTAGGGACACAGCTGTGCCCTGGACACAAGGCTTGTGTGTGCTAGCATGTGAATGCCGGACCCCACGCTTGTGCAGCAAACTCGTTTGACCTCTGAGCCATGTTTACAGCTCATCTCATTTTTTAAAAAGATAGTGTGCTATTGTGTCTTCTGCTGATGGGGCTTGGCTTTTTTTTTTTTTTTTGTCTTTAGATATTTAAAGAACAGCTGTACCTAATTCCTTTGTAGATGCATTAGTGTAAGGTCTTCAGCTTCCGCCCTGTGAATATTTAAGATCTGTGTCTGACATTTAGTAGCACCCCAGCTCCATTGCTCAGATGCCAGTGGTATCTCGATTCTGAGTCATGACAACCAGACGTAGCTGCAGTGTTACATGCTCCCAAGGGGGTAAAAACTCAGGCCTGGTTGAGAACCATTGCTTTCATTTATTCTTAGTGGACGCTTCTGTAAGTAGCATTGCTGGATTGAAGGGACCACACTTAAACTTTATGACAATTGCTAAGTCACTCTTCAAAGAGACTATAACATACCATGTTAACTCTTTAACCAGTGACATTCGAGAGTCCTTCATAGTTTTCATCAACACAGCAGTTTAGTAAAACTGACCATAGAGCTGTTGGTTGGTTGGTTGGTGGGTGGTTTGGTTTGGGTTTCTGAGACAGTGTTATGTTTTCTAGGCTTTCATTAAGCTTACTATATAAGTAAGGAAGACCTTGAACTTCAATCCTCCTGCCTCAGCCTCCTGAATGCTGGGATTACATGCATGGGCCACCACACCTGGCTTACCATAGAAGTTCAAATCACATTTTTTGTTGTTGCTATTTTATATTTATCTTTTTTCCCTCTTTTAATTCAGTACTTGCTGCTTACTGGGAATTATTTATTTATTTATTTATTTATTTATCTATTTATTTATTTATTTGCTTGTGGATTTTGTGCCCTATGAAATTCATTTACCTCTAAGACTACTTAAAATTTGGTTGTCCACACTCAAATTAATCTTGAGTTTTCCTTTGGTCCTGCTCTATTTGTATTAATGTTGCTGTGGCGGATACCAATTGTCGGTAAGAAGAGGGTGTATTTGACTTAGACTTATAGGTTACAGTTCAGTCATTGAGGGAAGTCAGGTCAGGAACCTGAACACGTAGACTGCTTGCTGGCTTGCTCATTTATTGTTCACTAGCTCTTTTATACAACCCAGGGGCTCAGGGAATGGTGCTACCTATAGTGGACTGACCCTCTTGTGTCAATTAACAATTAAAACAGTCCTCAGCAGACATGCCCATAAGTCAGTCTAGTTTGAGTGTTATGTCCTTTCACAGATGTATGTGTGAAAGCTGTATAAAGTTGACACATACTGTTAACTCAGACAGTTCCTTGCTGATGAGGGGGCAGGGGAGTGGATGGTATGAACTGTTAATTAGCATTTAATCTGTGACAAACATTGCACTTTATGTGGTTAAAAAATTCATCTATCCCTATGTGTCCTAAACAGTTTAAATTTTAATTTGTGAGATGTATGTGTTCATGCACACATATGCAGGCATGTATATGAACATGTAAAGATCAGAGGACAGCTTTTGGACTCAGTTTTCATGTACACATGTGCAGGCATGGAGTCAGTTTTCATGCACACACATGTGGGCACATGTATGGACAGGATCAGACGACAGCGTTTGGAGTCAGTTTTCTCCTTCCATCTCAGAGAGCACACTTGGGTCCTCGGGTTTGTACAGCAAGCACTTCTAAGCCATCCCACCAGCCTTCACCATTCATTTTTAATAAAAGGACACTTTTACTATTTCTTTAGAGTTAACTGTATGATAACTCTCTCATATTCTGTCATCATTTGTATCATATTCTAACGGTCACGGGTCACATGATGAAGATATGTTATTTCTCCGAATGCTTTCTGAAAATCTTTATTTCTGTGTTTAGCAGTGGTGATAGCTCCTGCCACATACCTGTGAGTAGATCTGAAGTGGCCTAGAGTTTTAAATGAATTTAATTCATTTCCCATCCTTTTCTGGGGCTCCTGTCTTTTCCTACTTAGCCATCATGAAAGTTGGAAATAATGACTTTGTGCTTGCTTTTTCACTTAACTTTTGTCTATAGGTTATTTGTTTACTGACTATTAACATAGTATCTAGCACATTCTATATGTCTAATGTGTATATATTGAATTAGTCACTCCAAGAATTGAGGACATTTGGAGACCTAAGAGGCCCAGATTTGCCACTCAGGATTAAAAACTTTAGCTGGCTCAGTAATCCGCTATCTCTGACTACAGTGAACCTCTCTTCCTTCCTGACAGATTCAGAACTAGTCGGTTCTTGTGTTTTTCTCTGAAACCATTTAGTGTAGGGGCTTTGGGGGTGTGTGTGATTCTCCATGTTTGGCAGGAGTCTGGCTGTAGAAGCTAAGAGAATGAGTAAATACTAATTAATGACTTCCCTACCACACACACCCCAGTTTTTTGGGGTTTTTTTGGTTTTTCATGACAGGGTTTCTCTGTGTAGCCCTGGCTGTCCTGGAACTCACACTGTAGACCAGGCTGGCCTCGAACTCAGAAATCCACCTGCCTCTGCCTCCCAAGTGCTGGGATTAAAGGTGTGTGCCACCACTGCCCGGTCCACACACCCTTAAGAGATTGTGTTGTGTGTTACTTGAGACAAAGTAAGAGCTGCTCCTAAATGAGCAGTTTTCTGGTATTTCAGGTTACTTCTGCCTTTAATATTTCTCCTAATCCTCCAGACTCTGTAGGAAGTGATTTTATAACTGCAGCTCATAGATTGTTTCCTGACTTCTAAGAATTTACGTGAGTATTGGTGTTGGCCAGAGAACTTGTCAGACTAGTTCAGGGTTCTCTGGAGTCCAGTTTTCATGAGCAAGTACTCTAAGAGGGCCAGGAAGTGGGGAGAGATCACTATCTCTCATAGGAGAAAAAGGATAATTACAAGCCATTTCTGTGAAGGCTCAGTGGTCAATATTGTAGGCTTTTGCAGGCCTTCGTCTGTCACACCTCCTTGTTTTCACATCACTTTAAGGTTGTAAAAGGCACACCAAGCTCCAAAGCCTTATAAAACAAACCATAGCCAGCTCTGTGGTTGGTCAACTCCTGCCTAAGTGAAGAAATGAGTGTGTTGCTACACATGTTTATTTTAATGTTTTAGGGACATGAACCCAGAATAACCTTGGGAATTCTCAGTTGATTGTGATACAAAGAAAAATGTTCAAAACTTTGACGTGCGGGGTCAAATCTGTTATGTGGCCGTCATGCTGGGCCCGTGGAACTGGAGGTAACCTTGGCCAGTGGGACAGAGGGCTCTTGCTGAATCTTCTCATGGGATTGCTGGCCAAGGGGAACAGGGTGAGGGCTTGGGGAGCAGGATAGAGGTTGGAGTGGAGGTGTGGCTTCTTGCATTAGGCTAGGCCCTGGTAGGTGTAAGGAACACAGTGACGCAAATTCCTCAGTCACTTTGGGGATGTGGTTAGAAATCTGGCATGTATAATGAGTTTAGCCAGTTTATAAAAATGAAAAAAACAAAACACAGATGTACTTGGATTCTGAGAACAGTAAATTCTAATTCCAAATCTGCTCTGTGGTTTTTCTTTCTCTATAGGAAGTCCTGTGGCACCTGGCATGATTGAGGTACTGATTGGTTATTTCAGGATAGTCTGGGATGTAGGAAGCCATAAATGTTGTTAAAGAGCATGAGATGAAATTGACTCTTATCTGGATCTCTGCTGTACTAATACATTGTGTGACCCTGGGAGGTTTAATTAATCTAAATTTTACTGTCTCGTTTGTAAATGGAGTTGTTAGGAGAAAAATGAGGACAGTGTGGCTGATGCTTTTAGCTCAGTGCCTTTTGTGTTGTAAGCACTCAGCAAATATTGACAATAATTTGAAAGTGGAAGAAGTGGTAATGAGAAGCAGGAACAGTTGTTTGTGATTTGTGACATTGAAGTGTTGTATTTATGTAAGCATCTGACCATGAGCTAGCTGGAGAACTGAGTCTGTGTCTGCCTCATTTAATTTACTAATTGGAAAATGGAAACAAAATATGCTGACAGGAAGGAGATAACCAGATGAAATAACATTTTTATTACATTTATTTTGTGTGTGCATGTGTACTCATGCGTGTGCCATAGGGCACATATGGGAGTCAGAGGACAGCATATGGGACTTCTTTCCTTGTACCATATGGGTCCTGGAGAACAAATCCAAGGCCTCTAAGCTACTTTGTCAGCCCTGAGATAGCATACATTGGTTCATAAAACATTGATCAGAATTGGTGGTGAAGTCAGTACCTATTGGTTTCTTGAACTTTGTATTGGGACAGAGCTGGAATGTGACTCCCGGAGAACCAGAGCCTCCCCACCTCCTACCCCCAGTGGCTGGGGTTGTAGCTCTGTTAAGAGTGCTTGCCCAACATAGTCAAGGAAGGCCCTGGGTTCTGTCCCCAGCACCACATGGTAAACATTTTTTGCTAGAAATATTTGATAGGGTGCTCCCAAGTTCAGGACTGCATGGTAACTGATAATTTGGAATGAGCACTATGTATCGGACTACTTTCATGAAATATATGACATAGTAGAATTTTATGAGCAACCAGTATAGTGAAGTGGACTGAAAGGGCTTAGTTTCTATGGAAGAAATGGGATAAATATCTTGTAAAAGTTTAAATGTGTATTTCATATCCTCTACTGTTCTATTTCTAGGAATTTTGTTGGTACTAAGTCATGTATGGTAGTATTATTTAACACAGAATTATTTAATAAAAATTTGTACTGTCTAGCTTTAGGAGACAGATTACCTTAATCCTGATATATTCTTATAGTTGCAAACTGTGTACCTGCAGAGTTGGGGGAGTTCTGCCTTTACCAATAGAACTCTCCTTCAAGTTGATTAAGAGAATAAAAAGCAAATGAAGAAGAGCGTGCCTTGTTAACAGTGCCTTAACGTTCGTTGCCTGGTCCTGAGAGGGACAGAACCAATGATCTTCCTGTGTAAGAAAGAAATACACTGCGAAGAGTACAAAGCTAGTCCTGCAGTTGCATCTGTTATAAAGAACTCTGGGTAACTATGGGACAAGTCAGGGCATCGGCGTTTCATACTGTACCTTACCTTTCACAGTGTCTGTCATCAGACAGTTAACATGCATGGCCAATTGCTCTCATTGCAGTTGAAAGTCCTGGAAATCTTCATTTTTCTCCCGTGTGTGTCTCTGTTTGCCTGCTCCCTTTAACCTTGATGACAGAGAAGCAGGCTGTGGGTTCACCCTACCACAGCTGTCCCTTGCCACACATATGGAAGCATATTAACTCTTGCTTTGTGTGGCTGATGGTGTTTCTGTTTCCACCCCCAGCTCTGGCAGCATGTAAACAGCCTTTTGCCAAGAACCCAGGTCACCGCTGAGAAGGGTGCCTTAAGGGAGAAGAATATCAGAGGACACCAATGCCAGGCGTGTCTGGAACAGTACTTGGTACAGGCAGCATGAGACGTTCTGTGCCAGCCTCTGTGTGCTACTGGCAAAGGCTGGGGCTCTCCGGGTAGGAGGGTCCTGGGTCAGCCAGCCTCAGGAGCCCCCCCCCCCAAGGGAGCATGGGACCAGCTATGAACTCTTTACAGTGAACTCAGTTTTAGCTTATGAGGGAATTTTAAGTAAACGTTACTTAATCTCTACATACTGACATTCGGAAGCCTTGGGTGTGAAGTGCCAGCAACTACCCTTGTCTTCTGGAGTTTCAGGATTTTTCTGGCACCAAGGTGAACTCTTGGCACTTCTGACAATACAGATCTTTTGGACAAATTCCCCTGCTGAATGCTTTGGGGCAGAGGAAAGTAAGACCTTGGAAGCAGCCACGTAGCTGAACAGAAAGCTGTCCCTTGCCGCTCCCTTGCCCGGACACTCAGTCAGGACTCAGGTGCTGTTCCTGCCTACTCACCACAGATTCTGATCTGTGCCCAGGAGACCTGGCATTTCTGGGGTGCTCCTGTGACCCTTCTCTTCTACTGTTCTGCACCAGAGCTCTGTATTCAGGCAGTTGGATGGCATGAACTTTGAGATGGAGTTTGTCACCCGTGAGGGACTGGCTGCCTTTCCAAGGCCTGTGCTGTCTGAAGGGACCATCTGAAGGCCGTGTTTGTGTGTGGAAAAGAGGGCACCAGCCTGACCTGCGTCCTCCACCATGTTCCTGTTGCTGCCATTTGATAGCTTGATTGTCAACCTCCTGGGCATCTCCCTGACGGTCCTCTTCACCCTACTACTCGTTTTCATCATCGTCCCTGCCATTTTTGGAGTATCCTTTGGTATCCGAAAGCTCTACATGAAAACGCTGTTAAAGATCTTTGCGGTAAGTTGTGCTTCTGTGATATGTTTCCTCATGGGGAAGAGAAGGGAGAGCAGAGAGAATGGTTCTTTTACCTTCTGTGTCACTGAGTGGGACTTAGACCTGGGCACTGCCACGTGCAGAACAGGGAGTAAGGCATGAGGCTTCTCATGGGCTCATTTTTCCTCTCTCACTGTAATCTGAGGTAGATCCTTGCATTCATGCAAAAGAATGCACAGAAAAAAGAGCATTTGAATTATTTTCAGAAAAATAGAGACTATGTCAGAACTTAATAACTGCTGAACAGAACTGGTTGATGGAAGCTGATGAGAAGCTGTCTCCTAGAAGTTGACCTGTGCCCCAGGACTGTGATATGTAGACAAAGAGTTGCTGCTATGTTAGTTGCAGAATCTGTTTTAAATAGTCACCAAATCCTCAGGAATTCTTTTCGACAGCTGAAACTGCATCCTTTGAGTAGTGTACCATGATAATATAACACAGTTACTCATGTGCTGTCTTACAGGCTTGTGTGGTTTGGTTTGCTGGTTCAAGCCAAGGGTCATTGGCATGCTTTGGAAGCACTCTGCATCTTTAAATATTTTTCCACTTTTACTTCCTTTGAATTCTGTGGTGGTCGCTGTCCTTACAAGAGTAAGGTGGGGCTGGAGAGATGGTGCAGGGGTTAAGAGCATGTATTGCTTCTTGCAGAGGACCCACAGCCAGTGACTCATAACCACAGGTAACTTCAGCTCTAGAGGAAACCAACACATCTGGCCTCTGTGGGACCTGCACTCATATGCACAGACACAGATATGCAAACACACATACATAGTTAAAAATGATTTTAAAAACATTAAAATTGAGGCCGAGTAAGCAGAATATAAAACCCAACCTTTCTAAACACAGCTGGGTGGTGTTGAGTACGCTCATGTTGCACAGCTGTTGCCTCTCTTAGTGCCACTTGTCACCACTTCAAAGGAAGCTCTTACAGTCCCACTGCTGGGGAGGGTTTCTAGTTCAAAGCCAGTCTGAAGTAGAATTTTGTGTGGATGGGGTCATACCCGATGCACATTTCTGTGTTTGCCTTCTTTGCCTTAGTAGTGTCAGAGCCCATCTGCATGGTAGCAGTTACCAGTACGTTTGTGTGCTGTGTGTGCTGTGTGAGTACAGGCTCATTGGGGCCTTACTGTGATTTGCTTATGCATTCATCCACTGGTGAACTGTTTCCACCTTTGGGCTGCTGTGAATGGTGCTGCCATGGACTCATGTTGGGAGTATGTCAAGAGTGTAGAGCTGATGTTTGATTCAAACATGCTTATGGTTTTGACTGCAGATACACGTGTGTACGTGGGGCCTGAGGTTGGTATCACCCATCTTCCTCAGTCGCTCTTCCACCTTATTTATTGAAACAGGGGCTCTCAATCAAACCCAGAGCTTGATGTCCATCTAGTCTTTCTAGCCAGGATGTTGTGGAGACCTGTCTCTGACATCTGGGGATGAAGTTACAGATGGGCTACCGTGTCCACCTGGCATTCATGTGGGTTCTGGGGATTCAAACTGTGGCCTTGGTGCATGTATGTCAGGTACTTTAAGCACTGGGCCATCTCTCCTGTTCCTAGAAATTGCCATTTTTAAACCAGAAGTCAGAGTTGCAAATCTAGCCCCCCCCCCTTTTTTGTATATCCTTTCCTGAATATGGATAGCCAACCAGATGGCTCAGTGGGTAAAGGCACTTGCTACCAAGCCTGATAACCTGAGTTCTGTCCCCTAACCCATATGGTGAATGGAGAGAGTGACCCCTTGAAAGTTGTCATCCTCTGACCTCTACTCACGTACTATGGCAAGTATATACATACGATGTTAGGATCTCGAGAGGGACAGAGATGACAGAATGAATACATACATACATACATACATACATATATACATAGAGAGAGAATTAAAGTGGGTTACAGGCTGTGGTTCAGTGACTTAATTAGGGTTACTATTGCTCTGATAAACACCATGACTCAAACAGTGTGGGGAGGAAAGGGTTATTTTACTGACAGTTACATATAACATCATCATAGAAGCAGTGAGGGCCGGAACCTATAGGTAAGAGCTGATAACGCAGGCACCTGAACTGCCATCCCAGGGTGACCCCACCCACAGTAGACTGAACCCTCCCACGTCAATCACTAATGAAGAAAATGCCTTACAGGCTTGCCTGCAACCCTATCTTATAAAGACATTTTCTCAATTGATACTCCCTTTGCTTAGCTGACTCTAGCTTGTATCAAGTTGACATAAAACTAGTCAGCACATCCGACTAGTCCAGTAATGGCATCTCCCAAAGGAAAATCCAAGAATCTGATAGTTTAGTCCAATTGGCTGAATATCTCAGCTGGTCTTCAGTGTATGTTGAATCCTGAAGACTTATGTTTTGATACCAGTGAGGGAATGCTTCAGCAGCAGGATAGACGAACTTGCCAGGGACAGGGCAAGCAGGCAGAGAGCAGAGTCTATCTTCCAGGTCCTTCTATGTAGGCTGCCCCCAGAAGGTGTGACCCAGATTTTGGGTGGTTTTTCCAACCTCAAATGATCCAGATTTAGGGTGGGACTTTACACCTCAGTTACTTGAGGAGTACTCCAATCACAGAAGTGTCCTCACAGGTGTGTTCAGATGCTCGGGTTCTAGTTAATTTCAGATATTTTGAAGTTGATAGCCAAGTAGACTCCTTGGTGGATAGGGTGTTGGATGTTGACTTTCTATGCATGCCAGATTTGCTCTGCTACTGAGCAAATCAATCCTTATAATTTTGTTTTTAAAGTACACATTCAGGGGCTGGCTCAGTGGCTGATTGCTGCTTTCTCAGAAGACCTATGTCAGGCAGCTTGTCTAAATACAGACACATTTTCTATGAAAGCCGAAGGGGAAGGACCACAGCTATAAAGGCAGCAAACACTCAGCGTTCTAGAGCTAAGAGGACTCAGTGGAGAGGCACGCTTCCAGTGAAAGCAGAGCCCTCGGCCATCACCACTGGTTTCCTGGGCTGGAGTTGGTCATTTCATTGTCTCACCATTGAAAACAGAGAGAACAACAGAGTTGAGAGAAAGCAAGCAGGGGTTTATTGGGAAGTAGAGTAACAGCTCCCTACCAGTACATAAATTAGGCTTCAAGTTGAAATGAACCTGGTTGACTACTTTGAGTGTATTTGGAGTGTATTCTGACTGGCCGAGGGATCAAGTAGAGTGCAGACTCAGAAAGCCCACCAAAGTCACCAGGGAGGAAGAAGAACAGCCTGGGGATGAGTCAAAGCCTTTAGATTTTCTTTCTCAGACTCTTTGTCCCTTTGGTTTATCACCAGTTGCATCTACTTCTGTGTTCTCAGAGTTTGCTGCTTTCATCAGTGCATGCACAGATACTTTTGTTCATTTGATGCCCAGAATCCACATGGTAGAAGAGAGAGACCCAACCATCTCCCCATGAGTTGTCCTCTGACCCCCACATAGGCTCTTGCCTCCCCCTCCAACCCCCTCCACACAAATAGATGATGGTGGTTGGCATCCTTGAAGGGCTAAGGAGTACTTAAGGAGACAGGTTTAACTGGCCAGGTCCTCACTGCCTAGAGGCAGATCTAAGTAAGGAGAAAAGCGCCTGAGCATCTTGCCTTGGCGTCTTGACTCTTCACTGATGGGAACTTATATGTGTTCCTGCTTAGAGGCTCACAGCGTGAGTCCTCTTTGCAGGGTGTGCTGCTTGGCTGCTACCTCTGTCAAGCAACTAGAATTGAATCGTGCGCTGGCTGAAGAAGTAGGAAGGATTACTGATGAAGACTGTCACTTTACCGTTTTCCTCCTCAGTGGGCTACCTTGAGAATGGAGAGAGGAGCCAAGGAGAAGAACCACCAGCTGTACAAGCCCTACACCAACGGTAGGACTGGGTCCCTTCGTCGGGAGGAGCCTCCGAAATGAGATCACTAAATGCTGCTGTGTGTGCAGTCAGTAGGGTTACTCTTCTATAGCAAAATACCTGAAGGTACTTTGCAGAAGGAAAAGGTTGACCTTCAGGCAAGGGCTGGGCAGAAGGCTTAGTGAATACAGTGCTTGCTGTGCATTTACATGGGTTGGATCCCCAAACCTTGAAAACCTAGGTTCAGTAACACAACCCTGTAAAATCCCAGTGCTCATGGGTAGAGACAGGCACTCCAGAGCGCAAAGGCCAGCCAGTCTAGCGGTCACCTGGCTTCAGTTCAGTGTGACCCTAGGAAAGGTGTGTGTGGTGGAGAGTGACAGGGGAAGGCACTCTTCATTGACTCCTGGCCTGTATACTCGGGCAACACACATACACACTCACTCAGTCTCTTCTCCCTCCCTCCCTCTCTCTCTCTCTTTCTCTCTCTCTCTCTCTCTCTCTCCCTCCTCCTCTCTCTCTCTCTCTCTCTCCCTCCTCCTCCTCCTCCTCCTTCATAAACACAAGTGAGAAGAAAACCTGGGTAGAAGTAGAATCCCATTGGTGAGTGCCCCTTGGCTACACTGCAGTCTGGCAGATGGCAGCGCTTGGCAGGAGTGTGTAAAGGGCAGGAGGGAGGGAAGAGTTGGTTTCAGGGGCAAGAAGTGCCCCAAGAGAGTAGGAAGGCGTCTGGCGTGCTTTTTTACAAAAGACCTGATTTAAAGAGCCCGGCACAGTGGCACATGCCTGTGATCCCAGCAGTTGGGAGATGACAGTAGACGACAAGGAATTCACAGGCATCCTTAGCTGCATAGTGAGCGCAATGCCAGCTACTGCTACTGAGAGCTTGCCTCAAACAAACGAGAATAAACAAAGCAGACACAGAGAAATCCACCAAAATCCCAAGCTGCTGTTGTGGGAGTGAATGACCCCTGCAGAACCCACCTAATCAGAGCAAGGACGGTGCTTCTCTACGTGGGGACATGGGTGCCATGAGCTAATGTTCTCGTACACTCTTGTCAAGGGTTGTTGTCTATCTGTGTAGTTCTGGCTGGCCTCAGACCCTCAGACTCAGAGATTGCCTGTGTCTCCTGAGTATTGGGATTCGGGTGATGCTACACAGCTGCTGGGTTTTATTCCTTGATAGTTTTACACGAGTATACAGTGAACTTTAGTCCTTTCCTCCTACTTCCCCGTCTCACCTCCCTTTCTTCTGCTGAAATCCTTCTTTCCATGGAATCTCCTTCCTACTTTCACAGCCTTTCTGTGTTTAAGTGAACCACTCAGTTTAAATAGTGTTGCTAGCATGAAGCCAGGTGGGAGCTTCTGTACTGGAGCGTGGCAGACCACACCACTTATAGGCTCAGCACTTCTCAGCCCTGTTGAATCGGGACCACCTCTTTCTGCTCCTGAAACTCAGAGAGAGTATCTGAAGCCCACATCCCAACCATGGCGTGTGTGTCCTTTGTACTGTAAAACACAGAACACAGTCTTCATATTCATGTTCTCTTGTAGCATGCCACTTGACTACGGATATTGTTTTGGGGGTTTTCTGTTTGTTTTTGGGGGGTTGTTGCTGCTGCTGTTGATGTTGTTGATTTGTTTTGTTGTTTTCAGGAATCATAGCAAAAGATCCCACTTCTCTGGAAGAAGAAATCAAAGAAATCCGTCGAAGTGGTAGTAACAAGGCCCTGGATAAGACCCCGGAGTTTGAGCTCTCTGACATCTTCTACTTTTGCCGGAAAGGAATGGAGACTATTATGGATGACGAAGTGACAAAGAGATTCTCAGCAGAGGAGTTGGAGTCCTGGAACTTGCTGAGCAGAACCAATTACAACTTCCAGTATATAAGCCTGCGGCTCACCATCCTCTGGGGGCTGGGAGTGCTGGTCCGGTATTGCTTCCTTCTGCCACTCAGGTGAGGCTGGGCCTTGGGGGCCAGATGCGAGCTGTTCTGCCTATGAACGTGGCTCATCTACGTCACTACTGTGTTTTCCGCTTACCCCACGGCTCATCCATCTTACCCTTGAAGGGGACACTGGGGACATCCCTTCAAGCCCCTTACATGCTTTACATGTCAGACAGAAAGAGCTTTCTTTTCTTTTACTTTACTTTTTGAGACAGGGTCTCACTGTGTAGCCCTGGCTGCTCTGGAACGCACAGAGATGTACCTGCCTCTGCCTCCTGAGTCCTGGGATTAAAAGGTATGCACCAGGCACCACACCCAGCTAGTAGTAAGGTTTCTTAAAGACCATTTGCTAGTTGGGGGTACTGAACCAGACAGATAACACCATCTGCTTCCTGGCCCCTTCTTCCTGGGCATGGCCTTTCCTGAAACTTGCTTCTCTGGCACAGACGTAGTATTGTTCTCTGCTTCTCTGTGCCTGCTCAGTTTGTCTTGCCAGATGCTGCCACCTTCCAACCCCACCTCTCTTCACAGAGAGGTTTTACCTTTGCCAAGATGTTCAGCCAAATCGAGACCAGACATGTGTTGGTGTGGTACCTGCCCAATTCTGAAGAGACAGTGTCAGGCCCCCCACCATTCACTGTCTGCTTGGAATTGCACTCCTCTGGCAGCCCGAGGAAGTTCTTGTCAGGTTCTTCATGTGTTCTCCATGATGCCTGCCTTCGTCTACACTATGCACTGCTAACTGTTGAGCTTGATGTGTTCTGTCTTACAGGATTGCTCTGGCATTCACGGGGATTAGCCTCTTGGTAGTGGGTACTACTATGGTTGGATACCTGCCAAATGGGAGGTGAGTAGGGTGAGTGCACGCGTGGCACTGAGTGCACGTGTCCTGGAGGCCTCTGCCACTTTGCATCCAGCTCAGCCCCCGAGTCTAAGGTCATTACAATAACCTGAGTGCACTGAGGTCTGAAGTGGAGGCTTTTGTTTTCTAATGAATGTGAGCTAAGAGCTGCGAGTACTTCCTTCTCGGAATTCAGCCTTCACGGCTTCCCAGTCCGAAGAAAGGTGGTTACCATAAAAGACCCCAGGCTTAGGCATTAACAGGTTTTTATAGCTTGTCTGTCTTTGCTGGTGATCAAAACCAGGACTCTGGGCTGTGCAAGCTCTGGATTGCTGTGCACCCTGACCCTTACCTGCTAGCGCCATGCGTGGACACGTGACCTAGAGTTTGTGAGAAGGTTGTCTTCCCACCCACCTCCTTAGGGAAGCAATGGCCCTATAGACCTCTGTTTTGCTGGGGCTGGCAAAGAGATTGGACCTCCTGTGGGTGGTGGGTGAGGGACAGGAATCTGAGAAGCCCTGGCCTGCCTATGCTGGGAATTCAAGGCCTTTAATTTTCAACCATCAACTGGTGAATGTTATCAAGTCTCATCGTGTTCGTTGCTTGTGTGTAGCTATAAAGATGCTAAATAATACATTTGCAAGTTTTGCTGTGTATGCTGATATTTCTACTAGTACTCTGTACACTGTTAAATAATTGGAGTCAGCAGTTTGTCCTGTTAATATACACATGAACTCCTCAGCTGTCATGTTGTTTCAGATTGAAGGAGTTTTTGAGTAAACATGTTCACTTAATGTGCTACCGTATCTGCGTGCGAGCCCTGACGGCCATCATTACATACCACAACAGGTGAGGGAACTTTAACACGGAGGGAAACTCGTTCACATTTGGCTAGAGGCTAGAGCTGGTGATGCTTGTGAGGTGATATTGATTTATGCTGTTTTTATTGCTTTTCATATGTTTTATACTCAGGAAAAACAGACCAAGAAATGGTGGCATCTGTGTGGCAAACCATACATCTCCCATTGATGTGATCATCTTGGCCAGCGACGGCTACTACGCCATGGTATACAGCTGCTTGCCGTGGTTTTCTGACTTGGCAACCTCTCGGCCCCCACGGGAAACTTCCTTGATTAAGGGTTTGGCAGGTTCCAGCTCAGAGTCACCCTAGAAGCTGCTGTGAGCAGAGTGATTGAGAGTACGGCTGGAGAGTGGGTCGTGTCCCTAGATTGAGGATAAGGGGAGGGCAGGAGAGTCTTGAGAACACTGAGGAGGCTGAGGTGCATTTCATACAGTTATTCAGCTTTCTGTGTTTAACTGGAGGAGCCTCTGCTGCTGTTTTAGGGGAGACTCAGAATCAGGAGTCTGAAGAGTGGATTCTTGATAGTGAGAAGGTTAAAATTATAAAACATTAACAGAGACTGGGGTATGTGTTTTGTGGGATCGGAGTCCTCCCCAAAGTGGGGACATTTGTGTGAGTGTGGCTTCACTACTAATTATTTCTCTCTGTCTAATATTAGGTGGGACAGGTGCACGGGGGCCTTATGGGTGTGATTCAAAGAGCAATGGTGAAAGCCTGCCCCCATGTCTGGTTTGAGCGTTCTGAAGTGAAAGATCGCCACCTGGTGGCTAAGAGGTAAATGTGCAAAATGCTATTCAGTTGGTTTTAGGAAGTAGGCAGAAAATGTTTGGGGAGTTGTTATTCCTATATACTGAGCCTGTACAGTTCTCATAATAACAATTTGCCAAGTAAGTTATGTTTTCATTCTATCCTTCCTAATAAACAAATTAGGAACTGTGATTTTTGTGGGGGAGTTTCTTATTTGTTTTGGGTCGTGCCAGGTGAGGGGTGGGGGTGCATTATGGTCCATCACTGAGATACACTGACTGCAAGCCAAAAAGACTTTTATTGCTATTTGCAACCGATAAGGTCACTGACACTTCCTTTTATCTCTTTTTCCTAAAGACTGACTGAGCATGTACAAGATAAAAGCAAGTTGCCCATCCTCATCTTCCCAGAAGGTACAAAGTGACTTGGGGGTGGGAACTGTGTGCCATGGAGATGAAGCCCCTGAGCACTGGACAGCATTGGGTCCATGTGGGAGAGAGTAAACACGTGCATGAATTCAGAAGCTTACTTAACTTGGACAGTGTGTACTTCACCAGTGCAGGGTCCTCCCTGAGATCACCTTCAGTGATGCAGGTCCTCCCTGAGATCACCTTCAGTGATGCGCGCAGCTTTCCAGCCTCTCGTAGCGTATTCCCTTGGTCTGTTTGGCATCCCTGCTCCGTACCCTCAGCTGGCACAGTGGCCTGAGGCAGGAGGAAAGGACTAAGTATTGCACTTGTCAAGCTCCCTTAAGTCACGATTTGGGGTGCCGACAGGTTTTGCCATTTGAGGACTATTTTAGTGCTGCGAGACACTGGGTACGGGTCGGGAGAGGAAGTGTTTCTCTTGCCTGTGTTTCAGGAACCTGCATCAATAACACGTCAGTCATGATGTTCAAGAAGGGGAGCTTTGAGATCGGGGCCACGGTCTACCCTGTCGCTATCAAGGTACAGGGCCCCGAGGCGGGGACCGGGGACCTAGTCAGGGCTCCGCCCTCTCCTCCAGCACTGCCAAGCCATGTGGCAAAGCAATGGAAGAGGAGGATGGGGGTCCATAGGGTGTGGGTGGATCAGGAGAGCAGCTGCCAGGCACCGCACACAGACGCTTCTTAAGCCTTGTGGCTATGTCCCCACTGTGTTCTTCAGAGACATCCTGGAGTCCAGAGCACTGGTGGCACAGGCAGCCTGCTGCCAGGAGCAGTGCTGGGTTGCAAGCTGGATTAGTGAACTGGGGAGGGGAGGGACGGGTAGGTCCTTGTCACACTGCCTCCCACTTCCCACTCTAGTGTCTGCCCTCCAGGAAGGAATTTGTGCTTCTAACCAACCCCTTAGACTCCCTGGAGACATGGGATGCTTCAGCCAGTCAGCTTCCCTGAGTCCCTCAGTCCCCTCCCCCCCGCCCCTTATATCCTAGTACAGACCTGTATTCTTTCTGAAGGAATCTAGAGGTCATGGTATTACTCCCCAGATAGACTTTTCAGCAATGTCAGCAGCCTCCTAGGCTGACTTTTTAGAGCAAGATGAGCGGTTTCAAACAACTCCGTTTAGCTCCTGCCTTTTTGGTGTCTGTTGTCGGCAGAATGTTGTAGAAATGTGTCCTGGTTGGTTTTCTACGTGTCAGGCAACACCTTCTACCAACGAAGCAGACCACCACGCCTGCTAGTAACTGAACACTGGCTGCAGACTCACCGATGGACAGGCCTGGGTGGCTTAGCCATAGGTGGTGGACGACATGCCAAAGAATAGTCTTTTTACAGCAGAATCTGCTGTGAAAGTAGAGAGTGGAGACTACATCTCACGTGTGTTAGGCAGGTTCTCTAGAGGAAGAGAACTGATAGAATGAATCTCTGAGGTTTACTAGAGAAGCTCACAGGCTGTGCTCCAGCTAGTCCAGCAATGGCTGTCTCCCAGCAGAAGCCCAGGAATCCAGTAAGTGTTTTCAGTCCACAAGGCTGATGTTTTATCTGGTCTTGAGTATATGCCAGAATCATGAAGAAGTAGGTTCTAATGTCAGTGAAGGAATAGATTTGCAAGTGAGAGTGATAGAAAGCAGGCGAAAAGAGCAAGTTTCCTTCTTCCACGTCCTTTATAGAAGCTGCCAGCTGAAGGTATAGCCCAGATGAAAGGGAGATCTTCCCACTTCAAATGGTTCTGTCAAGAAAAAACAATTCCTCACAGCAGTACCCAGCCCCTTAGGTTTTAGTTCACTGCAGGTGTGGTCAAGTTGGTAACCAAGAACAGCCATCACTCCACCAATGCCGTCCTGCGCAGTGCAGGTGGGTGGGCCAGGGCCATGGACTTTGCTGTGTTTCCTTCATCACTGTGTCAGCTCCTGTAGCATCACCAGAGGTGGTTAAAAAGATTTGCTAGGGCTCAGGCCAAATTCTGACTTATCATTTTATCCTGGCCCTGGGCGGCACAGGGGCACACTCGAGGGCCTCTGCTGTGTGGTGTGGTTCTCACCCGTTGTAAAACATGGAGTCTCGAGAGCTACGACTCCTCAGCAGAATAAAATGGATGTAAATTTCATTCTATTCACATATGACAAGCTTCTGTCCTACAGAGAGTCTCTGGTGTTTGTGAAGGTTCTATTGGTATCTGAACTTGGGTGACCTTATCAGTGACAAAGCCTTTATCTCATTTCTACCACAATTAAGTCACTATCTGATGATTTTGAAAATGTCGTTATTTTGAACTTTGTTTTCTTTGCTGGGGTGTCTGCCTGGCATGGAAAGAGAATCAGTCCTCAATAGAGGGATTGATCTCTTACTCTTCTACTCTGTATTTATAGCAAAAGAGTCAGTTTTGTGGTTTTGAAACAGGGTCTCCCTGTTTTACACAGGAGGTCTCAGGCTCAAAATCATCCTTTTTATCTGTTTTCCAAGTAGCTGGGACAACTACTGTACTCCAGTGTGTTTGGCTAGCAGCCAAACATCTTTGTAATCATAGACCACAGATTAACTTAAAATTTTATCCTCCCTTGTTTTTTACTGGCATTAAAAATTAGTATTGCTATCTTCTAAATTATGTATGTATGTATGTGTTTTATTTTATGAGCACTGGGGTTTTACTTGTATGTATGTCTGTGTGAGGGTGTTGATCCCCTGGAACTGGAGTTACAGACAGTTGTGAGCTGCCATGCGAGTGCTAGGAATTGAACCTGTGTGCTCTTAACTGCTGAGCCACCTCTCCAGCCCCTCTTAGTAGTATTTAAATGCATCCATTAAGACATTAAGTTTCTTAGTTTCTATTGTTGTCTCTATTTCTAGTTATTTTATTCTGAAGTCATGAACTTAGACCGGGAAAGTCTAAAACACTGGCCAGTTGGAACCCCCATCTGCCAGCGCGTGCTCCATGGCGGTTCTCTACAGGGAACGCAGGGGTGTGCCTTGTCCTGCGGATAGCTTGGAAATCCTCTCTGCTCTGAGCTGCTGCCGTCAGTGCTCTTCCTTATTTGTCTCTTCAGACAGTGGCAGCACCTGTGCATGCTTATGCTCAGGCAGCCTTCTCAAGGACTCGGCTCCTTCTGTCTCTTCTCACATCCCTTCCCCTCACCAGGCTTTCCTACCCTGAGATTACTGCAATTGAATGGTTTGATAGCTGCAATCACATTTCTCACAAAACACATTTGAAAAACAGCCTTTTCCTTCATTAAAGTCATTGACAAATCCAAGTATCTAATGTGCCTGCCCTCATTGAGACCTCATGAGACTAAAGGGCATGGACCCATTTGCTAATGTACACTGGTGATTTAATTAGCAGAGTTTTCTGCCCAAACAGATTCACTTTGTTGAAAATGTAAATATGTAAATTGTATTTGTAATACTTAAATGTTAATAGTATATTGTAAGTTTTCTAAGTGTTTCTGGATCTGAAGCCTTACCTTTTCTTTTGAGTGTCCTATGAAAACGTTGCGATTGCGTGTGAAGGTGCCGTTGTTTAGACACACATTAGTACGTAAGGAGACGCATTGAGCGCAGGCCGCATGAGAAAGGAAAGGCTACCTGATGCAAGCACATGTGTGATAGTATGTTGTCCTGCGTTCTATTTCTGGGGTGTCCGAAATGGGTTGGCCTGTGAGTGCGAGGCTATCGGAAGCAGTGGTGGTCAGGAAAGACTTCCTTCATGGCCAGGTTAGTCTTGAGGCAGCCAGGAGTGGGGCTGGAGGTCAGAATCCCATGGTTTCGAGCCACTTCAGCAGTGTTTACTGGGGCTGGGAGCACTTCTAACCTGGATCCCTGCTCCTGTGGGCCCATCACCAGGCAAGCACTGGCCAGAGGTGTCATTCCTTACGTCCAGCCTCCTCGCCTTTTGCAGTATGACCCTCAGTTTGGTGATGCCTTCTGGAACAGCAGCAAGTACGGCATGGTGACGTACTTGCTGAGAATGATGACCAGTTGGGCCATTGTCTGCAGTGTTTGGTACCTGCCTCCTATGACCAGAGAGGTAGGTGTCTCCGGGCCTCCGATGCAAGTCTTAGTGCTGTGGTGACCAGCAGTCTGTCAGTCTCTCACTCATCCTCTTACAGGAAGAAGAAGATGCTGTGCAGTTTGCTAACAGAGTGAAGTCTGCCATTGCCCGGCAGGGAGGATTGGTAGACCTACTGTGGTGAGTAGAGCTGACTAGAGAACCATGTCCCTCTGGGCAAAGGGCTCTTCCCTGGCACAGAAAATGGAACCTGCTGGCTTTAGAGAAGGAATGGCCAGACTCCTTTCCCCTAGTTCCAACCTAAAAGTGCTGTGTCATCCTCAGGAGCATGGAGTTTTGGACCTTTGCCTAGTCTGTTGGGGCTTCCAGACCATTTATACCTCTAGGTAGGGACAACCTGCCTGTCTGGAAACTTAAGAGTGAAGAATGTAGACTTTCCACTGATGTCTGTACACCATCTTTTGAAAGATAGATGTTTCTTATACTCCGTTAGCTTGCCTGTCTCCTAGCACAGGAGGTGACGCACTGTTTTCTGTATAGTCTGGAGGTCTCTTACAACCACTTAATTTGTGCCATTGTAGCAGGAAAGCAACCAAAGACAATAAAGACATAAGCAAGCAGCCATGGCTGTGTCCAGTGAAGCTTCTTTCCAAGAGCAGATGTAAGGCAGGATGTTGAGCTCTGGTTCTACAGGTTCAAGTCCCCGTCCCCGTCCCCGTCCCCCCCCCCCCCCCAGCATCTGCAGTAGTTACACTTGAGGGAACAGGAGCCTGTCTCTGTGCCCTGCCAGATTCCCTCGGATTTGAGCCATGCAGTGCATCTGCCGTATGGCAGAGCTGACCAGTGAGATTTCCTGCCTTTGTCTTTTCAGGGATGGTGGGCTGAAGAGAGAAAAGGTGAAGGACACATTCAAGGAGGAGCAGCAGAAGCTTTATAGCAAGATGATTGTTGGTAACCACGAGGACCGGAGCCGGTCCTGAGCCTGAGTCTTGCACTGGCTGAAGCTGCCGCCTCTAAATCCTGACGTGGGAGCCAGCTGCAGCTGTTGCTGCCACAGCCTCTACCATCCTCCCGCCACCCACCGCTGCATCCTTTCAGACTCTGGCCCTCAGGCTGTTCTGGACTCCAGGACTGGGGCTTCTTTAGAGCTCCATGGGCTGCCTGCTGCCCTCTAACCAGAATGCTACTGCCTGGGGATCCCGGGGACAAGATGGCTCTTGTTCCTTTATAGTGAGCCTCTAAGAGGAATGCCATTAAAGCAGTTCTAGCTGGTGAGAAGGTGGGCCCAGTTCTTCCCTGAGAGGATGTGGGGTGTTACTGTGTAGGAGCAGCCACACGCAGGGGAAGTTTGAAAAGACACTGCTGAGGCCGGTGCCTAAACAGCCTCCAGCTTAGAGCTTTACATGGGACAGAAAGAACTGCCTACAGGAGTGTTTGTGTCATCCGGCAACTGGAGTCCTGAGTTCTTGTGTTCCTGCTTATGAAGATCACCTGAGGAGATAGGAAGAAGCCAGTGGGCCCCTGGGCAGTTAGCTAGCCCCTGGAGTCTTTGGTTCAGACTCCAGGCTGAGCCTGAATCCCCCATGTGACTTGTCTGTCTAGTATGTCTTAGTTTCCCTGTCTGTTACATGGAATGCAGAGAGAAATGGTGGTGTGCCTACCTCACAGGGTTGTTGTGGGGATTCCAGTGCGTGTGTGTGAAGGAAATGTATACTGCTCTCCCAGGGACAGCTGCAGAGAGCATGGCAGGACAAGGTCAGAGCTACAACTGCTGCCCAAGATTTTAAAGGTTTATGAGTAAATAAAACTGGGTGGTAAATGAATTTAGGGACTTTGCCTTCATTCCCGAGAAATGTATTCTTGCTGGTTAACAACGTGGTACTTGAAAATGAGTCTGGACGGCAGGGTCTCTGCTTAACTCTGGGATGAGGAAAGAATTGCTCAGGAGGAGGTGGACTCTCATATTGGGTGTTTTTACATCTCTGTATTGTTTCTAGCATAGACACAGATTTCCGCCAGATGAGAGCCGTGGGAAACAAGCTGTGTTGATGAGATTGGGGGAAGGGGGTCCTGTCAGTGACATTCTGGGTTTGAGCATGATGGGAAACAGCGAATAGTGGGGGTAAGGACGGAGCAGAGGTGCTGGGAAGACCTGAAGAGTTGGTTGGAGGGGGATGGGTCCACTGCACGCACAATGGCTGCAGGGGGAATGGCAGCCTGCAAGGCGCTCTACAGATGCAGTCAGTACAGATGCAGTCAGCTGGTCTGTCTTCCTTCTGAGGTCCTCCAAGGGAAGATGACCCTCCTACCTACCCATGTGCCACTCTTCTGTAATGGCACTTTGCAAAGTGATAGAGAGATCCCGTCTTCAAGTCTGGGATTTGAGGACATTCTAGGAGAGCAGCCTGGCTCCCGAGGCTCCCAAAGGTGTCACCCCTAAATTCCTGCCAGCTCCCCAGCCTCCCATTTCCTCCTGCCTGCTCCATTCCCAGTGGAGAACACTTTTTCAAATAAAAACGCCTATGACTCTAAGAATAGCCTCTTGGGAACTATTTTACAAATGCTCAAAAATAAAGGTGGGTCCCTGCTTGTGTAGACCGTTCAGGGTTTCAGTACTGCCCTTTGAAAACGTCTAGGGTCACTGGGCAGTGGTGGCGCACGCCTTTAATCCCAGCACTCGGGAGGCAGAGGCAGGCGGATTTCTGAGTTCGAGGCCAGCCTGGTCTACAGAGTGAGTTCCAGGACAGCCAGGGCTACACAGAGAAACCCTGTCTTGAAAAAAGAAAGAAAGAAAGAAAGAAAATGTCTAGGGTCAAGCGTCCCTTAAACTTCGTGCTTCATTGCTTTGACTCATGGTCTAGGTAGAGTTTTAAATCTTGTTTTGACTTGGCTCACCTCCCACCCACCTGTGCTGCAACAGAACAGTGAGAAGCAGTTCCCGAATCCTTCCTCAGCACTCGTTCAACTGGGTCCTGCAGGTTCTTCTTTGGTAAAGGTTGGTCTTATATTTTCACCATGGTAGAAAGTAGATCCTTGAGGACAGCCTGTATGCTAGAGAGCTTCCCTCTGACTTGTCAACTTGCTGCCCTCTTGCTGTATTGTCTTCATTTCTCTATTTTCTTAGATTAACTGACTTCTGAGGCCTTATCCACCTCTGAAATTTCAGTATGTATGTGTGCAACTGTGTGTGTGCATGTATATGTGTGTATATGCATTTGTAGTGGTGGGTGTGGAGTCCTGAGGACAGCCTCACCTTGGTTTTGAGGCATGGTCTCTCATTGGCCTAGGCTGATTAGCCAGTGAGTCTCCTGTCTCTACCTCCCCAACGTTGTGACTAAAAGCAGAGTCCACCTTCCTAGGAGCCTGCAGTCGGGCCTTCATGCTTGCAGTGCAAGTGCTTTATTGACTTACTCCAGCTCAGATTTCATTTAAAAGCTCATTGCTCAGATGTGAGCTCTGGGCCCTAAAATTGTGTGGTTCTGAAACAGAAGTCCAGTTTGAGCTACTCGCTCCCTCCGATGAACCCAACTTGAGACACTAACCACTGCCCTGTCCCCAGGGGATGTGTGCTGGGCCCAAACCTGCTGGGTAGTTGGGGTTGCAGGTCACAGTTTTCACTCAGACATGATGACTTCTTACCAGCTGGTAAAGAGTTTGTTAATCAGGCTTTTAAAATGCCCCCATAGAGGAGGGAGGCTCACCAGAAGGTGTCAGCCTGGCCAGGGCCCCATGGAGCTTTGATGGAGCTGATTTACATGTGAGAACCACTCCCCTTTGGTACCCTTCAGAGAGCTTGAGGTGTGAAGGATGGTGGGCCAGGACAGCAGCAAGGGGCTTTTAGAACTTGAACTGACCCAGTTGCCTTGTGGGCATCTGGGCCTATAAACTGCTGCCTCTTAGAGTTTACAATCTGGGTTGGTGTTTACTGCTGGCCCCAGCTGAATAGCTGAGTTGCCAGACTCAGTTTCTCCAGGTGCACCATCCCATGTGGCCTGGCCTATCCTAGTTCATGCACAGACTCTTGGACAGGCTAAGAGATGACCATCCAGCCATCCATCTCTCATCGTACCCACTCCCCTCTCCCCCAGTCAATATGTCTCTCTCCGATGGGAAAGTTAATAAATTTTCCTCTAGATTAAAAGTATTGATTATTTCATTTGTAAACAATAAATAAAAAGGAGGAACTTTTCACTGCACGGGGGCTAGCGTCTGGTGTATTTTGCTGGTGAAATTTTGCTCACTGTTGGGGGGTGGGCTTCTCATATGCATTCTGTCCGGCCAGCCGCATTGATTTCCTATTAGTCTCCCAGCACCACCCAGTAACACATCATTTCAGTACCTGCTATTAATGGTCTTTTGATAAATAATCACTTGTAAGTCAATAAATTTTTATTAAACACTGTAGCTCTTTGATTTATTAAAATCCGACCATGTTTGTCTGGGAGAAAAGGGATGCTGAATTGAAGCGGAGATTTTCATACATCTTCCTGACGCAGAGCAGTCACTGCACACTCCAGAGAAAAACAATTGCATTTTAACAGAAACAAAACAGCAGAGTTTGGAACTTGGGCCCAGGGAAACTTTATCTCAGTCAGTGGCAAGCTTACTCTGCTGGGAGCAATAGCAGGCCAGCAGAGAGAGTCAAGAGCTTGTGTTGGCTTCTGAGCAGTTCAGTCCCTTGCTTGACCTGCCTCTGGATGGCACTGAGGGACCTGGGCAGGTCTCTGGGGGCACATACTGAGCAACCTTTCCCAGGGTTAAGAGGACCCTGGATCAAACACCTGTTGGAGCAGATATTTAAAATGGACTGAAGACAAACTAGGATCTTTTAGCTGTTACCTAAACCACATCCAGGCCAGGGGATGCTCAGAGACAATACATGTTGATTACTTCTAAAAGTGAGCCAGCAGCTACAGACTGCAAGTCTGCGCTTTGTGTGGGCATAGTTGTTTGCTGAACAGTGTGAGGTATAAGCTGGGCTGCAGGCCAGTTGCTTTTTGGAGCTGCTCAGCCACCGTCCTTACCTAGGGGGACGTTAGAGAAAGGCTAACAGGCTGGGTGATCAGTGTGTTTGTCAGAACAGCAGGCAGAGGTGGCTTGGTGGTTAAGATCGCTTGCTACTCAAGGATCCCAGATATTTTCCCAGCACCACATAAAACATTACAGCTGCCTTTATCTGCAGTTTTAGGGGCTCTGACATTCTTTTCTGGCCTTTGAGGACACACACACACAATTTTTAAGAAAACAGCTAGAGACCCTTCGTTCTTGGCCACCGGACAGTATTAGTGTGGTGGGCAGGGACAAGACAGGAGCATGCAAAGAAGTCCATGAGCCAGGTATGAACACGATGAACCCCACCCAGCACGCTGGAGGCAGAGGCAGGCGGTTCTCTGAATTCAAGGCTAGCTTGAGCTACATGGTGAGTTCTAGTCCTGCATGGATTACATAGTTAAAGCCCTATCAGGAAACAAACAAACCACTGGTGGCCACTGGTGTTTCCTACCTGCTGTGGGCTCTCTCAGCTGTTAGAGCTGCTGCTTCCATCCTGGTCTAGGGTGGGCAAAGCTACCATCAAGGGGACCTTGAAGGGTGAACAGCAAGTGAGTATTATCACAGTACTGTTTGAGGGAATGGCTTCTGTCCCTGAAGACGGGGTTAGTTGGGGAGCCTGACTCCTAAGGACTTCAGGCCCGCGTCCCCCAGTCCCAATGTCATGGGGTGGTACAACCCGGAAAGCCAAAGGAAACATGAATGCTTTCAAGAGCGTAGGTGAATTGAATTTTCATGTGCAAAATTCAAAATTTTTTTTTTTACAGTAAGTCTTATTTTTTTAACCTAGGTTGGCCTTGAACCTGTTCCACTCCTGCTAAGCCTCCTGAGCGTAAGAGCACAGATGTGTGCCACCACACCCAGCTCCGGTCCACTCTCAAGGTGGGACAGCCAACTTCCTGACATTTGTCGACTCACCTTACTTCCCAGGCTCATTCCATTCTGGGAGGACTTGGTTGGAGAATGGGGCAAAGAATCACCTTAGAGCCTGCTCTGCCCCAACATGACTTCCTGTGAGGTCAAAAGCCGTGGGAGAGGAGTGGCTTGCTTGGACTTCAGTTACTGTTCTAGCCGGGGTGGAGGTTCAGGGGAATGAAGCTGGAACAAAGAACGTTTGAGCATCACCCTGCAGGCACCTCACCACCTGTTGATGCCAGGAAACAACAGAAGACCAATAACAGAGATTAGGGATCTCCCTTGGTAGGGAGGGAGGAGACATGCTTCTAGAAAAGAGGGTCTGGTAATCCATAGGCATAGCTGTGACCATTTCTTTTCTTCTCTTAACTCCATGGGTCTGCAACCACATTTGAAGTACATTTGAGCCACTTCCTGCATAGAACCGATGCAGGTCAGAATGTGCTAGAATGTGCTAGAATGTAGCGAGGGCCTTCCTTCCCACCTGGTCTCTTGCAGTTCAATGGAAGATGCCTTCCGGCTGCCCAAGCTCTAAATCCCACCCCAGGGCCTAGACAAGCGGCTGGTTCCTTCTTGAAGAGCAGCAGGTGGCGCCTGGAGGCAGCTGGAGGCATGAGCCCTCCTGCTTGGCCCTGCTCCTTATGCATGGTGCTCTGTGCTGGGAAGGGCTTGCTGCAGCAGATTGATCTACCAGCTGTGATTTGTCATTTCTGAGACAGGAGCTGTTTTCTCTTGCTTCAGGAGGCCCCTTCGACACCTGCTTTATTTTTCTTCCTGCGCTGACGTGACGGAAGACAGGTGTTAAACTACTTAATCACTTTAAAATTGTTTTAATTTTCTGTTTTTTATTGATCGCTCCAGCACCAATTAATCAGCTCACTGGACCAGGCAGTTAGTACATTAAAAATTGTCAGGGAGGCCGTGCATCTTGCAAAATGTCTAAAAAATATTCGGCTAACAAATTTTGTTTTTCCTTGGCATGCAACAGTCCTTGGCACATAGAATTCCCTGCTCAGAAAGGACCCCTTCCTCTGGGGTTTCCATGTCGGAGTCTTTGGGGTGTAGGAAGAACCCCGGCCCAGGCTCTCCATGGAGAGAACAGAAGCAGGGTTCTTTGGATGCCTGGTTGCATCTCTTCTCCACTTTTGTTCCTGAAACTGCTCTGGGATGCCTTTACCAGATGTACACACAGTAGCCAGGTTTCCCCACCCTGGGACACCAGCACTTTTGACTGTCTATCTGACAGGGCTAAAGCTTTCTCCCTGGAGCAGAGGCTGGCTGAACTTGGTCAGCTGTGTTGGTCTGCCTTATCCCCATCCCATTCCCATGCCCCCTGCAGTGGGCCTGAAGCCCTTTCTGGGTTGCTATACTGCCGCCATCACTGTGCTCTGTGCTGCTCACCCTTGACTCATCTGAAATCACCCCACTTGAAAATGATCCAGGATTTGCCTAATTGTTCTCTCTGAGAAACCACAGATGCCCTCTCTCCGGGAGCTCCCGCACCACTTTTAGAGTGCAAGCACTGGTTTTCCCGTTTCCCCATTTGGGTTGATTTCCTATCCTTAGTTGGGGCAAGTCCTTCATTATATCCTGGAACGTTTGCACTGTTGCTAGGCTGCCTGCATGATCTGGATTGTTACTGCTTCCCAGGGGGTGCCCTCACCCCAGAATGTCGTTCACCACTTCCCTCCTCCAGGTACCCCATCTTACTCCCCACGAGACCAAGAGGGTCACTTTCACCCCACCCCACCTCCTGCCATTGTCACAGGGGACTCCGTCCGCCAAACCTCAGGCAGCTTTTTTCAGAAGCAGAGACCCCAGAGCCTTTCTGGAAGGGTCAGGACATGAGCCGTGCCTTGGCGATGTGAGGCTGCGGAGGGACAGTGCACCCTGCACTCTGGTGGCTGCCGCAGCCCCACCTGCTCTGTATTAATTGTTATGTGATTGGGTTGGGACATAGAATCTAATATTGATTTTCTCGCTGGATGTCACAGCCTTATTTGCTCACATCTGCCTTGTGTTTAATTGGTGCTTTGCTCGGGGAAACAAGAGATTGTATCAGCCTGTTGGGTTTCTTTTCCCTGGGCACACTGGCATGCACACACAGGCACCTCCCTTGCTCAGCCTCTCCCTGACCCTCCCACCTCCAGGCATTCCTAGGGAGTGAGGGGAGTGGGCAGTAATCCCGGTGGACCTTTTTAAACATTTGACCTCATAAGTTTCAGTTGATTTATTTTTCTGTATGAAATGTGTGTGTGTGTGTGTGTGTGTGTGTGTGTGTGTGTGTGTGAGAGAGAGAGAGAGAGAGAGAGAGAGAGAGAGAGAGAGAGAGAGAGAGAGAGAGAGAGACTTGGGGGGAAGGAAAAATTGTCTTTGGAGGCAGACCTGGGTTCGTATCTACCTTCTCTGCATATGTTCCGAGGCTAACCCATTGCATTTTGCTGTACTCTAATGTGTCTTCCCTTACTGAAGAATCCTGCTGTGTAGGATTCTCAGAGATTTCCTGTGAGCCTATATAGAGTTTGGCACACTGTAGCTGTTCAGTAAACAGCACCTCCTTTGTCAATGTCCTCTTCAGCCTTGGCGGCAACTCGTTGCCTGTTACAGAGCAGCCTTGGCACAGAGATCAGTCCAGGACACCTTATCTGTGTGGATTGGCTGTGGCTGGTGGCCCCTCACCTTGCCTGAGGCCAGAGCTTCCGGTTTCTCCCGTGCCTAGAATTGCCTTTCCTACCACACCCAGGCTGGCGCCTGTATTTTTGATTTTTTTCTGACCGGATTGGCTTCTGGCCCAGTTCACCATGGACTTTCTGTAGTGAGGGGAGGATGTAAGAGCTGGAGTCAACACTGGCTTCCTGTTGACACACACTAATTCTCTGGCTTGGACAGGTGAATGTACCACCCTCGCCTTAGCAAGATTAATGATGCTTGTTTCCTGCTGGGTGAGGACCTGTGAGGACTCTGTACACTTGTTTTCTGGCTGACCGTGGAGACCGAGACTGCAAAGGGCCGTGCAGTAGGAACGGGTTTTCCATGTCCAGTGCTATGGTTCCTACCCAGGCCAGGGGGCAGGAGAAAGAATGGCTGGTTAAGGAATGGACGCTGCCTGGTTTCATTGCTTTGAATCTGGGCTGAGGCAGGACACAATGTTAAAAACCACATGGTTGGGTAGCGCTGCAACCTCGAGAGGACAGAGAAGCCGATGGAGAGAAAAGAAGGGCCAGCATCCCAAGATACCCTGCAAGAGCATACTCCAAATGACCTAAACCTCCCGCTAGACCCCACTCTTAAAGTTTCTACCACTTCTCAAATGGAAATAAGGCTGTTAATGTGTGGACTGTGGGGGGTGCACATCCAGATCACAGCTCCTCTTCATAATAAGCCATGGGCCGGTTATCAAAGCCACACAACAACCGCTGCTCTGTACTACCCTGTGATGTCACCGGTGACGTCACGGGTGACGTCACTTGCTGGCCGGGACTCTCGGGCTCCAGTCAGACATTCTTCCTCACTCTGATACTCCTTTGCCAGATGCCTCACATAGATCATGGCCTTCCCTGTGAACCCCTACAGATCCTCGCTCTGCAGGACAATGAACCCGCCTCCTGACCCAGGTACTAAGATCCATGGGCCTGGAAAGAGCAAATCAGCCCCTAGAGCCATTTGAAATCTGTTGAGGAGGGTTTCATAGAAAAACTACCCCCTTGGGTAATTTCCATCCCATCCCCTTCCAGGGGGCGGCCCTGGATTCTACAAGAAAGCAGGCTGAGCAAGCCATGAGGAGCAAGGCAGCAAGCCACACTTGTCCATGACCTCTGAGTTCTCTGCCTTCAGGTTCCTGCCTAGTTTGAGTTCCTGCCTCCGTTTCCCTCAGTGCACCATGACTCAGGATACATAAGTCAAATAAACCATTTCCTCCCCAAATTGCTTTTGGCTGTGATATTTCATCACAGCAATAGTAACCCAAACAGAGGCACCAAGTAACCATGGGCCCAGACCTTCAAAGCTGTAAGCCAAACGTGCCTGTCCTCATTGTAGGTTGACCATGAATTGCAACGAACCACTATGAATTGCAAAAACATGCTGACAGGAAGCTGAAGGACGAAGAAGTGTGGCGTTTCCAGATGCTTCCAGAGCGGCCACTGCCACTGGTGAGGTCTCTTAAGCCTCTTCCTCTCCCTGCCCAGCTACAGTACTCCCCACACAGTAGCTTCTTGCACCCAACCAGCCAACGAAGTAGCTCTCTTCCGCCAAGCTCTCCTTCAGAATGCAGCTTCAGACACTTAGCAGATTCTGAGAAAACAATGTCTCAAGGACGAGGAAAGGGAGCTGGAGAGATGGCTCAATGTTTAAAAGCTCCGACTGCTCTTCCGGGCCCCGGATTTGAGTCTCAGCCAACACATGGCTACTCAACTGCCACCTGCCTCCCAGTGCCAGGGGATCCAAGTCCCTTCTTCTGGCCTCCTCGGCACCAGGAGCCCATGTGGTACACAGAGTCACATGCAGGCAAAACTCCCATACACGTAAAATAACTTTCTTTAGAAGAAAGGAGAACTAGAAGCCAAGGAGTCAGTAGAGGTTTTCTGAAGTGAGACCCTCCCTTCGAGTCACAATGGGAGGTCAGTGCCAGTCTGCCTCTATCCTTCCTCAGAAGGGACATCAACCTCCCCGATGCCTTTCTCTGCCTTTTGGTATTTGTCACCTGGCTACAGTGACAGAACTCAATTCAGGCCTTCTGAGAACAACCCCAAGGGTGTAGGGATAGACAAACATTACATTTCAATCAAGCTGGTCTTTGAAAGTCACTGTTGTCCCCTCTATCCATTCTGTGTGTCTTGGGGCGCTGACTAGTAGGCTCATTATCACCTGCACCCAAGGAGTCCTAGGAATCTGAGGAAGCCAATTGAAGAAATCTGGCTGGGGTGTCCCTGCTCTATCCAAGGAGTCTATAGAAGGCACAAAGCCAGGCAAAACGATGACCACTATCCACGTCGTGAAGCACGTTCACTGGTAACCTCTGACCTGGTGCTCTTCTGTCCTTCACAGCTTTGGGGTTTAAAGCTCTAAACACTCTCTAAACAGTCAAGAGTGGACTCAGTGCTGCCTCACACCTGGAGAACATGCTGTCAGCTCTGGCTTCACACTTGTGAGGAGACCCAGACACATCTCCACAGAGCTGCCAAGCCCTTTGTCTTATGTGAAGTTGGTATCAAACCCTGATTCATAGCCCACTGTGGTCACCCGTGCCTGTAACCACAGCACCAAGGACGAATTGACACCAGTTCCAGGCTACCGTATCTACCTAGTGAGTTCCAGACCAGTCGGGGCGTTCATAGTGAGACTGTCTCAAACACAAAGCCAACAAACAAGCCTGCTGATGTGCAGGCAGCCTGAGAATCACATGTAACAAGGCACAGGGATGTAATCCCTGTCAAAATTCCAATGTCCCTTCCTAGATGAGTAAAAATAAATCCTGAAATTTATATGGAACCATTAACAACAACAACAAAATAGCAAAGGCAAGCACAGCAAAATGAACTAAGTCTGGGGCCTCAGACGTGCCCTCCCTTGGAGCTGTGCTTCACAGCTGTAGCCGTTAAAGCAGCACTGTAGAGAGATGAACAAGCTCACTGAGTAATGGAACTGAATACGGGCCCAAATGTACCAAGGGAGGAGGACAGCCTTCCTCCTCAGCGCTGAGAAAACACCAGAAATACATCATGGTTTTTATGGGGTTAGGCATTGTCTTAATCTTGTGACCATCTTAGAGTGGCTTTTTTTTTTTTTTTTTTTAAGTCTCCACCCCAAAGTAGATTTTTCCTGGAGCTGAGCAAGTTTTAGAGACCCTGAGATGTGCAGGTTTCTAGCTAAGACAGTTTAGCCTTTAGCAAACAGGACTTGGTTCCTAAGCTGATATTGGCTAAGGTTACTTCTCAAGGGAGAAGAGTAAATGTTACACTCTTCAGAAAAGAGGGAGGGCAAGCAGGTTCACAGAGCAGAAGTCAGTCAGTAGAGTAGAATTAGCTCTGCTGTCTCAAGTCTGAGATGGCTTCTCATTCTCATTCCTGCGTAAACGAATATTTCCCTCGCAAGCCTGTTAATCATAATGAATGCCAAAGCTTGCTACTTTCTTTCTGTCACTATGGGAAAATATGTTCAAGGTATACATTCAAAAAGGGATAATGCCAAACTATAGAAGGGGCTCAACTCAGCTAACATTCAGGAGTTGAATTCAGGAGTTAAAATTCAGGAGTTGACTGGGTTGTGGTGGCGCACACCTTTAATCTCAGCACTTGGAGGCAGGGGCAGGCAGATCTCTGAGTTCAAGGCCAGCCTGGTCTACAGAGTGAGTTCCAGGACAGCCAGGGCTACACAGAGAAACCCTGTCTCAAAAAAAAAAAAAAAAACAACAGCAATTAAAACAGCAACATTAGCTTACTGAGTACTTCTAGTAAGCCTTGGTTTTTTTGCAAGGATCAACTGTGAGCTTAGTCAGTACTTCATGCCTCTGATTCTAGCGTCTTCTGGGTCCTTCTGTCACTTTAAGTCATGCCTCAGGGCACTGAGACCTGGAATTCCCTTCTGTCCTCATGGCGTGTCTTCTTTGACCTTCAGAGCGTCTTTGAGGCTGGGGAGGTTGTTCCTGGGTGATGTCCGCAGTTCCAACGGCAGAGCCAGGTCCATACACGCACACTCGTGCACACAAACACACATACACAAATACACACATGCACATGCTCACACACATACATACACACATGTACACACATGCACACACATGTATATGTATGTTCAAGTGGTCCTTCCTCCATCCTGCGGTGTTGTTATTCTTTCAATCTTGCTTTATTTTCTTGGTTTTGGTGCTGAGGATGGAACCCAGGGCAGAATGCTAAGCATCTCCTCCAGCACTGAGCTGTGTCCCAGCCCTGATTTTTCATCAACTGTTTTTTGTTTTTTTTTTAATTTATAATTTGTTTTGTTTAACACAAGAGTTCACCCTATAGCTTGGCCTGTTACTTTCTTTTCTTTTTTAAACTTTAGATAACATTTTATTACACAAAGGTAGTCACACAATTGGTTTCTTCTTTACTTTGTACACAATTATTCTTACTCTCCACAGAAAAGCTGCTTCTGAATTTCTCACCTGGCAAAGGCAAGCACCTCAATCCCAACAGAGATGGAACGGTACTCAAAATGTAGGCTGGACCCAAGCACATATTCTCCTGCCTCAGCCTCTCAGGAGCTGGAATAATAGCTGTCTGCTACCATGTCATTCTGAAACTTTTTTAATCTAAATTTTCTCTTTTGTTTAATGATTTATTTTTTTTTTATTTATATGAGTACACTGCAGCTGTCTTTGGACACACACTAGAAGAGGGCATCGGATCCCATTACAGATGGCTGTGAGCCACCATGTGGTTGCTGGGAATTGAACTCCAGACCTCTGGAAGAACAGTCAGTGCTCTTAACCACTGAGCCATCTCTCCAGCCCTTCTTTTTTTTTTTTTTTTTCTTATAGTTTTTATGTTTGTGTTTTGTTGTAGTTAAAATTGGGAGCTCCAGAGTCAGCCTGGATTGAGCAGGAGGTCCCTCAGCAAACTGCATAGCTTCTCTGGTTTCTCATTCACTACCAGTAAGTCATAAAGGAGGTGTGAAGGAACACCCATCCCTGAGGATTTCTGATCGTGAGGTAAGATAAGGGAAACACAGGACAATTCACAAATATCTAACAAACGCTCCAGGAGTGTGCCAGCGGGGGTCTGCCCAATGCATTCACAGTAGGGTGTGAGCATGGCATTCAGAGAACAGGATGAACATGGGCTCATGTGCCCAGAGTGTGGCGTCCACATTTCTGCCTCAGCATCATCTGGAGGATAACAATGCCAGTCATCTGTGGCCACTGGAAGGTGACTGGCTGAAGGGCACTCAACCCATGCAAGCATCCTTTGCGGGTGGTGCTGGGGTCTTCACCCTAGACCACTACGGCATTCCAGGGAGCACGTAAGAACTTCTGTTGCACTTCACTGATGCCTGACTGAAGCCTGGAGCAACAGACGCAGGCACAGAAGCTTGCATTGGCCAGGTGAATGATGTGACCTGTGGACTCCAAATGTTGAGGGGAGAAATAGTAAGGGGAGGGTCTCCTACTGGCACATGCTTTCCATAAAAGCGCTGTGTCCAAGATGATGCTCCTGCAAGCTTCGGTTGATGCTGTAGTCCAGAGTTCCAAGAGAGGTTTTAGTGACACGAACCTGCCCCTTCCCCCAGAGAGCCTTTCATGACCCCCAGGCAGCAGCTGGCCTATGGGGGGTTGGGCACATAAAGGAGCCAGTAGCTATGACTGTCAGTCCATGTGTCCGTGTCCCAGCCTTGAACCGGAAGAGAAAGAGTAGGGTGTGTGGTATTAAGTGCCTGTGCCCTTCTGGACTCAGAGCACAGTTCACTGGATCCCACCCATCTCACAGAACTGGTCTTCCAGCCCAGCTGCAAGTAGTCAGGGCACCGGCCTTAAAGAGAAATGAACTGACTTGGTCCCAATGCTCCCGCTACCACTTGCCGAAGTGGGGAGCCACACTCCTGCCTGTGTCTTTCACACATCCATTCTGTTATACCCCAGTGCCGGAGCCCGAGGGATTCCAGTACTTGGAGACTAGAAGTCTAAGGTCTAGGTACTACCAGGTTTGGTGACTCATTTCTGCTTCTAAGGTGGTAACTTGAACTGTGTCCTCACTTCGAAGAGACAGAAGGACCCAAAAGAGTCGAACTCCCTCTCTCAACTCCTTTTAAGGGTCACCAATCTAGTGCATGAGGGCTGGGGGTTTCCTGGGCAGACCACCCCCAAAGGCTTCGCTCCTCAATACTGTGGGAGTCGAGTTTCTACCCAGCAGTGTGGCAGGAGACACATGTGGAAGCAAGGCTCTCAATGCTTGAGAGTGATATTTCCTGTCGGTAGCTGCCAGGCACACTCCTTTCTTTCTTTCTTTCTTTCTTTCTTTCTTTCTTTCTTTCTTTCTTTCTTTCTTTCTTTCTTTCTTTCTTCTTCTGCGACATGGTCTCACTGCCTTCCAGCTGTGGAATCTCAGCATTTGTCCCTCTCTTTGATCAAGGCCTGGCTAGCCTAGACCTGTTAAGTAAACCAGGCTGGCTTTGACCTCCTGAGTGCTGGGATTAAAGGCCTGTTCCTTCATGCCATGCTCATTATTTTAATCCTACTCAACCCTACAAAGTATGCACGAGAAATTATTATTTCATTGACAGACGAGTAAACTGAGTCACAGAAGTTAAACAATTCACCCAAGGGTGCAGAGAGTGGCATAGCTCAGTCCACTGGCCTCTCTGTCCCCTGTCACTTTGGAGGGTTATAGAATTCCAGGATCAACCCCAAGGATGGCCTGATTCCAGAAATGGAAGCTCAGCATTTGTCTCTGGTTTTGATCACTGGTGTCTGTGTATGACCATTCCGAACCTGGCAAGACATTGGCAGCCACCTATCCTCACATGGTCTGCTGAGTACTAGGTTGGAGCTAAGACTATTCAGCCATTTTTCCTTCTTTTCCCTCCCAGCTGCAGCAAAAGACATGGCTGGCACTCCGCCATAGCTGACGGTGTGTTTATGCCCTCCCTAAGGATGATTATAAACACCCTCAGCTGTCAGGGGCCACAGGTGGCATATTTGGTATGACAACCATACATCAACTAAAGAGTTAAACCTCCTGCCACCCGCTGTGGCCCAGGAATCAGAGACAACCTGCCCGTAAGCACACACTTATGGGATACTTATCAACCATGTGGCATGGGACACTGGGTCTCAACCTTCCTAATGCCGTTCTCCTTAAATACACTTCCTCATGTCGTGGTGACCCCAACCACAAAACCATTTTCATTGCTACTTCATAACCGTAACTTTGCTACTGTTGTGAATCGTAACTCAAATAGCTATGTTTTCTGATGGTCTTAGGTGACCCCTGTGAAAGGGTTGTTTGACCACGCCCCCAAAGAGTTGAGACCCACAGGTTGGGCCCTCCATCTCCTGAAATCTAAGGACTCATATTTAGCCTCATGGGTCTGAAGTCTTCTCAGGGCTTCCACTGAGCTGTCTTTCTAAGGTGTTAATAACTCTCCTAGTAAGTCCCCTGCTCAAAAGAACAGTCCACCTGTGTGCTGGAGCTCCTAATCTGAAACCCATCACTGGGCACATGACCAAGGTCCTTCAAATAGGAACGACACATTCGAGAGTTGTGGCCAACATCTGTGCTCACCCATCAGAGCTGGAGATGCTGTCAGGGAAGAAACTGGCGGTGGTGACCAACGTGACTGTTCCCTTCTCCTTAACCCCGAAACACCTGGGGTGTGGAAGAAAAGGAGGCAACTGAAGATAACTATTTGGTCTATGAATGATGGTTTCTGCTTCTTCTTTTTTCAATATTGATTTATTTATTTTACCAAGGATCTATTTTTGTTGTTAACCGAGTGCATGTGTCTGTGAGCATGCATGCAATACCTGAGGAGACCAGAAGAGGGCGTCGGATCACCCATAGCTGGAGTTAACAGGCCGTTGTGAGCAACCTGTAACTGGGAACCCAGCTCCAGTCTTCCAGAAGAGCAAGCAGCAAGTGATCTTAACGGAGGAGCCACTTTTCCAGCCCAACCGATAATTTCATGACAAGAGAGAACACTGCCACTACTCCCTTTAGAGAAGTGCAGGAGCCGCGGGGAGGTTTCTGGGATTTTCATCTTTATTCTAATTTTGTTTGAAAAGCCTGGGTGCCCAGCAGCAGTCCCAGCCCCTTGTCCTGCCTGGGGTTCTCCCGGTCTGGTGCCCTATTGGAGAAGTGTGGCGTTCAGAGCCCTTCTCCCAAACTCTGATGGGTGCCCAAGGATGCTTTAGTGGGTACCTCCCAAAGCCAACACAACCTTAGGGTTTTCTCATCTGTTTTCCCTCTGCCTGGCTTCCCCTCTTCCCTTTCCCAGAGTCTTCCTTGCATTGACAGTAAAGTGCAGTCGGGGGCCACAGGGTCCTGAATCTCAGGCTTCGAAGAGTTCCTGCTTTCCGGACCCGCCCCCCTCGCAGAGGAGGGTTTCCTCCGCCCCCAGCAGTGGGATCTTTAGGAAGCACACCTGGACCTCCGGCTCCATCTTTTGCTTTGCAGTCCCAGCCTATGACTGGGCGCAGTACCTTGTGTGACTCTCTAACCAGCTGGTCCTCAGGGGGGAAAGCAGCGCCTCTGGAGAGCTCCACAGCCAGGTTCCCTGCTGCAAAAAAGCCTACTCACTTCAGAGACTGGGCAAGGGGCGCAGAGGGGAGGAATGTCAGAGAGGTGCGCCATCTCCTCCACTGGGGCACTCACCATCCCTCTTCTCCTTCCCTTCCTTCCCTCTCGCTTCCTCCTCCTCCTCTTCCTCCTTCCTTCCTCCCTCTTTTCCTCCCCCTCCCCCCGAACTCCTCTGGTCCCCGCCCACAGCGGGCTGCACGGAAAGGGGAGGGGGAGGCTGGTCCGCGCGGCTGGCCCGGGGTCACACGCTGTGCGCGCCCAGGCTGAGCACGGAGAAGGCGGCCCGGTGCTTGCGCAGCAGCAGGCGGATCTTCTCGTCGTCCGAGTCTGGGTCCAGCGGCTTGTTGTACTCATCGTCCTCGTTCTCCGAGGCCGCGCGGTCCCCGCTCGCACCACCCGGGGCCCGGGGCGTGGAGGACGAGGGCTCCAGGGCGCTCTTCTTCCTCCACTTGGTCCGGCGGTTCTGGAACCACACCTGCAAAGAGTAACCGGGGTGCCGGGGCGCGCTCCACTATGGCCGCCTCGCTACCCCGGAGTCAAGTACTGACCATGCACCACTGCACCGTGCAGTGGCCTGACACTTGCATTGCCCTCAGGGGAGGGAAATATAATAAAGTTAGATAAAAGCTTGCCACAGCCCTTTCCTGTGCTGGAACAACCCTCCCTGAGCTGCAGTTTTCTCCTTGCCTCAGGTGCAGTCTAGGCATCTGGCCTGAAGTCCCTGAAATGCCACTGGTTAGAATTGTCCCTGGGACTCAGGGCATTGTAATTATGAGCCCGGGCCTAGCATGCCTCGGCCCTACGTTCCACCTCCAGCAAGAAATGCAAAACGGAATGAATGCATAAAGTCGCCCCTCTCTTAACTTGACACATCTCCAGGAACCTCATGAATAATTGCCCCTAGGAAAATAACATGGGCGCTAAGATGGCTGAAGACCGGGTGCCCTAAGGAGGCAGAGAAATGTGTCCTCATCTTCCTTCCACCTCCACACCACAGTCTTCTCTCAGGCTGTGACTACCTGCTGAGGTAGCACTTGCCCCAGAAACCCCCTAATTTGTTGACACTTCTTCATTTCTTCATGGCCTGGAGGTTGCAGTTCTGGTAGGGAGGGGCTCATGGGTTTCTTCTCCTATGTCCCCATCCAAAGTGTGGACAGAGGAGGGTGGCATTGGGAACCTTTGTCCCTGGACCTTGAAGAAGTGGAAATAGAGAGGCTGTTGCCGGCTTGTGAGGTGTGCCGGAGCCTGTGGCTGATCTCTGCCACTCTCCTCTGCAATGGGTGAGGACAGAGGGTGTATTGTCTTCATTTTAAAGATTGGGAAATTTTAAATCTGGTCAGTGCCCCACAGATCTCCGTTCAAGTCTCAGCTCAGTACTTGCTGGTCAGAAGACCACAAGCCCCAGACTTGATTAACTGACACTGTCTATTTGTAAAAGGGGCCACAATGCTGACTTGAAGAAAAGGTGAGACTTAGTGGTACTGCTTACAGGCTCTTAGATGGGACTAGGTAGAAATGGCTGTCACAGTGTGTGTGTGGGGCGATATTGGTAATTTTTATAATCTCTACAGTAAGATGGGCAGCCACGCCTCCCTCTCACCCGGTGGCCTCCTGCTGGCTAGGCTTCTGCACGGACTCACCTTGACCTGTGACTCTGTCATGCCCAGTGAATAAGCCAGCCTCGCCCGCTCTGGGCCAGCCAAGTACTTGGTCTGCTCAAAGGTTTTCTCCAGAGCAAAGATCTGGTGGCCTGTGAAGGTAGGGCGGGTGTGCTTCTTCTTGTGGATAGTGTCACTCAGGGGGTCTGGGGCTGCCAGGGAGGGAGGAAAGTGTAGTTAGCAAGGTGAGTGGAGCCGGGATGGGAGCCTGCCTAGAGGAGGCCATTCTGTCCCGAATCTTCCACAGGGATTCGTTCTCCTACTGAGAAGCCACTGAGGTCTAGGAATGCGGTGACACCTGTCATTTGAACAGTACTTCTGGCATTCACAATAATAGTTACTGTGACCTCTACCACACCTGTGTGGTTAGGGCCCCTAGAGGGCAGCCGCACCGGCTATAGAGACAGTGAGGCCTTAGAACTGGGCCTTGTGCCTTTCCTAGTTTTCCCATAATCCACTGATGCTGTCTGACCTAGGGGAGGCGTGGGAATTTCTTTTCTGTGCTAAGACACCAAGACAAGGATGCCCTTCCTTTCACCAGGATGTGGTGTGCCTTCTCTCCGATCTCACTATCAGATCCCCAAAGGGGCCGAGACCCACAGGTTGAGAACTACTATCCTAGAAGATGGCCATCTTCAGTTTGCTCTCCTTTTGTGTTGAACTGACCATTGGCTTTCTTGGCTATTTTCTGTGGTGTGCATGTATGTACCTTCCATGGCATGGAAGGCATGGGTGGTACCTTCCAGCTGCAATCAGACCTCTGGGGCCTCTGAATTCCTCCCCACTTCCTTTCTGTGAGCCCCCAGCTTCCCAGGTCTGTTGGGAAAGCCCAGAAGTGAAGGCTTCTGGCTCCAGGAGGCAATTCCTCCGTGTGGGGCATCGCCTAGCAGCCAGCCAGGAAGCCCACCCTCCCGGAGACCCCCAACTCAGTCAGTTCACGAAGGAGCTTGAGGCTCAAGTAAGCAGAGTAGTCACATGCCCCGTCTCCCAGCAACTCAGGTGCTCTTCCCTCTTGTTATGGGCAGGGAACTTCAGCCCAGAAGAGGAAAAGGACCTCCTGATACAGCGATTCGAAACCTTCCCAATGCTGGGACCCTTTAACACAGTCCCTCATGTTGTGGTGACCCCAACCATAAAATTATTTTGCTGCTACTTCATAACTGTAAATGTGCTACTGTTATGAATTGGAACTGACATGCAGGATATCTGATATTCAACCCTCCATGAAAGTGTCATTCAACCCCCAAAGGGGTCACGACCCCACAGGTGTAGAACCACTATCTTAAAAGATATTTCTCTCTTCTCTTGTGTTAAACTGACCACCAGCTTTCCGGGGTATTTTCTAGTGTGTATATGCATTCAAGATGGTGGGGTCAGGATGGCAGAGTGTGGGGTGCAGGTGTGGGAGAAACAGCTTGAGCGTATAGTACCCCAAACTAAATCGTACCGTAGGTCCCAAGAGAGGAGTGAGGAAGGTGACTGTCATTCAGCACATGGGAGACAAGAGTTTTGAGGGTTTCCATCATTGGGAGGTAGAGATTAAACAGAAGGAGAGGGGCCTTTGCCTCTGTCCCTGTCACATGTTTATCCCACCCGTAGCTTTAGTGTCGGAGAGCCCTGGAAGCCACTGCTACTCTCTCCCAGCATGCCTCACTGGCACATGCCCCTGGGCATTTCCTGGATCCCTGATTGCCACCCCCTCCACTCCGGTTCTTAGAAACCTGAGTCTCAGGGATGGGTGGGTAAGCCCCCCCCCCCCCCAGCAGTCAGGGCCAAGGTCAACTTATCGCTCTTGTTCCTGCCATTGCTGAACCGGGGAGCAGAAAGGTGGGTGACGGGCCCTGGCTTCTGGATGGGACTCCAGTGGCTTTTGGAACAATGCTATGTAACATTGGGCTCTTAAGGATACAATACTAAATTCAGTAAGTTTTTTTCACCGGGGTAGCACTGTGCCCCTGTGTGAAGGGGCGGCGTGACTCCGGGCAGAAGCAAACTCAGCTGCCAGCCGGGTGCTGCACAGGCTGTGTGTGCGGGGCCTGGAGAACCCAAGGTCCCTTGAAGGGCAAGAAGTGACTGTGGGTTCGGACACCTGCTAGGTGGAAGCAGGGAGAGAAGCAAGGAGGGTGGGATTCCGTTCTGCTGTGAGCTGAGGAAAAGGACCAGGTGTCAGGCAGGGCTATGTAACAGCGGCTGAGGTGAGGTAGGACACTGTGCAGCCCAACCTTTGAAAGACCCCAGCCTCCTGCCTCCTCCCTGGGACAGACTGGGCTGGGGGTGAAGGCCCTGTACTCACTGTTGCTGCATGGCCGAGTATTGCCTCTCCAGTCCTGGCCTGTGTCTGCCCAGCAGTTCCGGGTCCGGGTGGGGTACTCATTCCCAGTCTTGGAAAAGCTCCCCACCTGGGGACCGTAGTAGACGCCCTGGGAGCTGAGTCCACTAAAGCCTGCCACGTGGGGGTAGCCAGACAGGAGGCTGCTGTTCGGAGTGGCGACCGGTCTGCTCAGGATGTCAGTGATTCCATGGGGAGTTCCAGCCGCCAGCTGGGGGCCAAGTCCCGGAGGGCTGAGCTTGTAGAAGGAGTTCTGCACGGAGTACTGGCACATGGGAGCCTTCATTTCTGAGAACTGGGCCAGCTGTGTGTTGTTCAGGAGAAAGGTCCCCTGCAGGTTGGACTCCATGATCTCCAGGTCAGCGAGTCGGAGGTTGAGAAGCCCTTAAAGCCCAGCACTTCAAATGGTGGCCCAGAATCTCATGGCAGATTTGGAGAATCAGAACCCCCCCATCCCACCCAGAGCCTCTGACTGCCCTCTGACTCGGCCCTTCCTCAGAGATGGGGCACCTACGTCAGCCTTCTGGAAAGTCAGGTGTCCAGAAAAGGTGGGAGGCCTTCCGCTTTCCCTCTCTGCCCGCTGGGCCTAAGGAGGGGTGTTCTCCATACTCAGAGCACCCGGTTTCTCTGCCTCTGAGTCTGGGGGCCCTCCATCAGAAGTTTTAAGTTCAGAGAAGGGACATTTCCTTGATAAAGATATGGCCCATTAGAATACAGACCTGAGACTGGCTGAGCTGCAAGCGCTGTGTCGCCATTGGTTGGAGCCCACATGGGCCTCACATTGGCTTCTCCTAGACAAATTGCACTTTGAAAGATTGACTGTAAATCAGCCAGTCCGTGTGTGTGCTCGTGTGCATGTGCGTGTGCGTGTGTGAAAGAATTAGCTCTAGGCGCCCTGTGCATGGTCAGAGGCTCCACTTGCTTACCCAAGTCCAGGATCTAAGAAAAGGTGGGTACATGGAAGTAGGGACTGGAGGCTCCTGCGGAAGTCTTCATTTGAGAGAGAGAGAGAGAGAGAGAGAGAGAGAGAGAGAGAGAGAGAGAGAGAGAGAGAGGAGAAGCCTGGCTCAGAGGTCACAGTCCCAAGCTGTCCCTGTATGAATGGATATGAAACTTTAAGGTAAGATACAGCTGCTTCCCCTTCCTCCTCCAGGACAGGGTAAGTGGGGAGACTGAGCAATCTCTGTTCTCTGGGGGAAGGCAAATCTCTGGACTTGAGAACATGGGGTGGGAATTGTCTTGCATAGGAAGTGGGCCATGGAGCAGCTCTCGGAGTTGCAGGGGTGTGGGAGTGTGGGGGCATTCTACTGAGGCTGAAGACTGGTGGCTCCTGTTTCTGCCAGCCTTTCTCGGTCCCTTCAGTAGTCCATCTGGCTGTATCCTGGGTGAAGTCTCTCTCTCCCGTGAGAGGCCCTGTGCTCCTGAGGCAGAGTCCTAAGCAGAGCAGTTGGGTTGAAACTTGGGACTGCACTGCTTATAAGAACACCACCATGTGCTTTGTTTCTGAGGAATTTTTGCAATCTGCTGGTTCTTGTGGGCACACTCTCTCATTTGACAACAGGGAAACAGAGGCACAGAGGAATCAGGATTTGCCTGCCAGGCTAGTCTCTAAATTCTTTCATGAAGTCACCCTCCAAAAGTGCGAAATGGCAGGCACAAGGTGATTGGCTATCTAGATGACTTCTTCCTGACCAGGCCACTTGGACTTTGGGGAACAACACTGTCTTGTGTTTAAAAGGATCTGTGTTTTCACAGGTGAGAGACTAGAGCTGTTCCTTTGTTAGCTTTGTTTGAGGCAGAGGACTGAGGTAGAGAAAGCTGGCTTGCCAAGGAGAATTTGGCTGTAGTGTAAGCATTACTCTTCGTGCCCTGGGGGATTTAGGTGAAGGGGGTAGGAAGTATTTTACAAAGGGAGAGATGACCTATCTAAAAGTTTGGGTAAAAAACATGAGAAAGAGTGCTTTTTGTTTTTAAAAGACCCTTTAAAGTCTCTCCCCCCCTCAGTGTGTGTGTGTGTGTGTGTGTGTGTGTGTGTGTGTGTTCATGTCCTTGTGTCCATCCGTCCATCAAAGAAGTCCAGAAAAGGATGTTGAATCCCTTGGGGCTGGGGTTACAGACAATTGAGAGCCCCTCAACTTGGGTGACAGGAACCAAGCTGGGATTTCTTGGTGCCATCTCTTTAGTCTGAGAAAAAGTTGTTTTGTTTTTATTTTTTTTCCCCACCATACAAAAAAAAGGGCTGTATTTTGGGAAGTCAACTTCTAATTTATGACAAGTTTTCCTTTCAAAACCAAATCAACAGACCCACACATTGCAATTCATCCAGGGTGGGGTGGGGGTGGTGATAGGTCTGCTGCCGCTGCTGAGCAAGGAATGATCCTTCTCTCTGCAGGACTCAGGACTGGGCTTTGCTTTTTGGAATGGTTTCATCCACTAAGCCAGCAACAGGAATGTGTTCCATTTTCTTCAGTTACCTCTTTACAGTGTGCCTTCAACTGACTTGAGCTCTCAGCAACTCTTTCCCCAGTTTCTATTAACTTTCTGTTAATAGCTCCTCTCTTCTGTGTATCTCTGTTCATCTTTGGCTGTCTGGACTTAGACCCCCGAGAAAAAGTTTTAACGGTTTATGTTAGACAAGGCCATGTGTCAACTATTCCAGATTCCCAGACATGCCACCCAACCAAGGCAGTTGGGGTTCTGAAAATGTTTCAAAAACCCTCTGGGTGTTACAAAGGCAGGGGCGAGAGCTGCTGGGCTTTCAGTGCCTGAGACACTTGGACTGGAGTGGGGCTGGGGAGTACCAGCAATCTTAGGGACAAAGATTTGGTCATTCCATAATAATGAAAAGTTAGAAAGGTCATTTGCTGCAAATGATTTGGCTCTTATTTAATGCTAAAGCTGATAAGGAGGTGTTGTCTGGTAACCTCAAGTGACAATGGGAGAGACTTTAGAAACTGTTTCCTCTGTCCTTCATCTGACAAAGGAGGAAACAGCACCTATGCGGAGCGCCAGCTTTGCATAAAGTGTTGGAAACTAATTCGGAACAGGGACCACTTGCTATCTCAACAAGGCTGACTCTTGACCACTCCCCCTGGTGAATGTCAGCAGCCTGCCTGGACAGGTACTTTGGTTTGTAGGGTCCCTCTCCGACCTCTTCTCCTGATAGCCGGGTTGTCACCTCTTTCTGGGCACTTCTAAGGAGGATTACGGGGCTTTCCAGGATCTGGGCGTTGGTGAGCCCCCTTCTTGGGGCAGAGGTGTCTCCTGATGCCACTCAACCGACCCTATCACACCCCAAACCAGGCTATACTCCTACCCAGCACCTCAAACTCCCAAAGATGAGCCAAGAAGAAGAGATGGAGACCAGTGTCATGAGTCCCGTTTCTTTATTAATTTGACATTTGTTTAGCTGGTGTAGGGAGAATGGTCTATACATCAGAGTAGGGTGGGCTGGTCTCTCTCAGTAACAGAGCATGTGAGAGAGCCAAGACATAGTTCATTTTTTCATAACAATTAAAAAAATCAAGGTCATTTCAAAACTTCTAAAAAGCGTCTAAGGTGCAGACTGCAGCATTCTCTAGGCATCAAGTGGAGACCCCAAACTCCTCCTAAACAGCTCCTACTAGCAACGGGAGCGCGCAGCCATGCCGCCGAGGGCGGGGGGCGGCGTGCCAAGCAGCCAAGCCAGACCGAGCGGAGGGTGCCAAAGCGCAGTCGGGCCGCGCAGGGCGCTAAGAGCCGCTACTGGGCGGAGGATGCGGGGCGAAGCGGGGCGACCCCGCGCCCGTCCTCGCCCGCCCTCCCGGGGCCGCCGCCCCCTTCCCCCAGGGAAAGCCAGCCGCGCCCGCGGACCGCAGCATCCCTAACCCGCGCACCGGCCCGGGACTAGAGCGCGCGCGGGCTGGAGTCCCCGGGAGGGTCTCCAGGGCGTGGGAGGACGGGCATGGAGGGGCGTCTGTGCTACTTGGAAGTTTTTATTGTGTCCCGACGACACCCCGAGGAGCGGCAGGCGAGGAAGGTGACCGCCGTCCACCAGTGGCTCCGGGAGACCGAGAAGAGCCTGCCAGTCTCTCTCCTGGCCCTAGGGGGCGCCGCCCGGGCATGGCGGAGCCGGATTGTGCTGATTCGGGCCTCCCTCTGCAGGAGACTCTAGTGTGACGTTAAGGCTCTTCCCTGAGGGCTCCAAGGCAAGACCAGCCAGTTGAGGGTTCCCTTCCTGGCCTGACCCTGAGTCTAGATAGAAGAGGGTCTCTCCTCAGCCTCCTGGTCAGCAGCTCTATCCTGCTCCGGCTCTCCTTGCGCTGGGCCCCTGATCAGAGCCAGGCACTTGGCAGACCAGCCCGAGCCCAGTTGTCTGTGCCAGGACCTCCAGCCTGCGGCCACCTGCACTTCAAGCACCAAGTTGGCTCTGGGAGACCTCAGGGTGGTCTGACCTAGGAACTGGCAGGTACATTCACAGCCCTACTCCCTTCCTCTTTCGGTGAAAGACAGCCTTTAGCTCCTCCCACAGTCTGGAGAAGTCCTCCTCCGGAGCTGAGCTCTATAGGGCTTTGTACATACTGCTAACGTGTTTCTATTGGTTTGCATAGTATTTATTGTTTTCATATACACAAGGCTGATTACTGTACAGTTTACACTTTGAACACAGACTATTATAGAAGTACTTGACGATTTAGAAAACCTCTTTCTCTATTGAACATGCTGGTGCAATCCTCGGACAGCCACAGGTCCTTCCCCAGCAGAGAACTTTGAGATGGGACCCTGGCTCCCTTTGAGCCCTACAGCAAAGCCTAGGGGCTCCTTGCCTCAGGTCTTAAATTTCTAATACAAGGAACCCCGAGTGCACGCTCAGGGTGATGATTTCCCACTGGAAGATGATTAATACTGAAACTGAGAGACAACATAAAAAAAAATAAATCCAGTTTATCCATACAGCTTCAAAGGTCACAGTAAAACCAGTGTAGACTGAGTGAGGGGGAGACCTGCGTGTGTGCACCTGTGTCATGTCGTTCTGGGAAGAGCAGTCCCTCCACGAGGGTGGGGATAGGGTGGGGTGTTACAAGTGGCACGTGGTGTGCACAGGTATAGGAGGCTGGTACATGAGGATGTAGGACAATGGGCTAAACTGATTTCACGCCATTTCCGATCTCCTCAGTCCAGAAAGAACATGTGAATTTCTTACAAATGAGGTTGAAGTAAAAAATCAAAACAAAAAGCAAACAAACAGATCAACCATCGCAGCCACAGTAAAGCCCTTATTCTTGTCTGCACCTGTGTGCTCTTTGGGGCGTGTTACCCTCTCCCTTCTCCTCTCCCTTCTCTCGCGGCCTTTGTCCTGATTCCCACAGAGATCCATAGTCGCTAGAGGCAGGACTGAAGACTGTAGGTCATGCGTCTACAGCCAGTCATTCATGCGAATAGGAGACTAAAGGAAACTCCTTACAGAGGTCATGCCGGGGAGCTCAGAACACGTGCGACCCTTCAGTAGCCCTCTGGTCCAGGTCTCCTCCCGTGTGCATGACAGAGTGTGTGGAGTTCAGGGTTTGGGTGTTGAGGTGTGATCCTGCAGGACACAGAAAAAGGAGTCACTCGAGAGCTCTGTGCTTCCTTCCAGGGCAGGCCACCAGGAGAAGCAGTGTCCCCAAGCAAAGCGTCAAGCTGAGACTGTAGTAGCAGAGGCTAGCCCAGAACACCACCCACCCTTCTCTGATGTCTACCCAGGTGTTTCAGCTTACTAGCCGCCCAGACTCCACTGTTTAATGCAGTGTAAATGAACTCTCAGGAGCCTTCCTTCCATAGGGGACAGGAAGGTACTGTGCTGCCAAGAGGCTAGGGGGAAAAAATCTTCAGAGTAGATTCTTGTGCTTAGAAAGTGGCTTTTTTTTTTCTGTGACAGGCCCTATGCTGAGAAAAAGGTGAAGCTAGGCAGACATGTCCTGATGCTCTCAATTCAGGTGGGCCTACAGCATCGGTGTCTGCTCGCCCTGGACAAGATCACTGGTCTCAGGAAGTCATGGACAAGATCACTGGTCTCAGGAAGTCATGACCTCAAAATTCCTCTTGACTCTGGTCCATAGACTCTTACTGTCAACCATCCCTAGCTCCTGTTTTTGCACACCTAGTGGTGGACTAACTCTGTGATGAAGAGAGCTCTTAAGGCAGGTGCACTCTCTCTGGAATAGTCCATTTCAAGTTGGGAAGCAAACAGCTTTCCATGTGAAGTCCAAACCCGACAGCCCGGGATTCACAGCAAGACATCATTCCTGTCCCTATGGCTGTCTGTCTGCTGTGGGACATGCCTCTTTCTCTTTCCTTAAAAATTATCTATTTCTCTCTCGCGCTCTCGCTCTCGCTCTCGCTCTCGCTCTCTTTCTCTCTCCTGAGTCTGAGTCTTGTTATGCAGCTCAGGCTAGCCTGAAACTTCCAACCTCCTGACTCAGCATTCCAGGTGCTGGGATTTCAGGTATGCACCATCACACACAAATAACGTCATGTCTTCCAGCAAACACTAACGATTCTATCAATGGGCACCTAGGAATTGGTAGAGAAAAAAAGGGCATTTCTTTATTTTTGTGGGTTTTGTGGTTTTTGTTTTGTTTTGAGACAGGGACTCATCTTTAATCCAGTCTGGCCCAGAACTCATTGTCTATCACAGATTGACTTTGACTTCATGGCAATCCTCCAGTCTCAGCATCCTGATTGACAAGGTGACAGGTTTGATCTACCATGCCTGGCTGGGAAGGCCATTGAGATGAAGAGAGTTGATGGTGCTCTGGGAAACGGTATACAGGTATACAGGTTCAAAGCCATTCTGAGGCAGAGCTGTTCCCAGGCATAAAGCTGTTGTAGGTTCTACAGGTGACAGAGCTGAGTCTGTACACTGGGCACGACCAACTGACATGACTCATCTCCACGGTTCCCTAGTGTGTGTGTGGGGGGGGGGAGTGCTAAATATCTTGCCTGCAGTTGTTGAAGACTAAAAGCCAGGCCTTCTTGCTGGGCAGGAGAGAGCTGCACTTGAGAGGTGAGATCTGCCCCTCCTGGGCTACCTTCTCCTTTTATCCCATTGCTAGGCTGTGCTCATGCGCCCCCCTCTCCCACCAATGCTGTCATCCTCCCTCCTCAACTTCTGATCCTGCTTCAAACTTGTCCTCCATCCCTTCAGGCCGTCCCTCCCCACTACTACCCATTGGCTAAGGGACACCATAGAGAGCCAAGGGTCAAGATCGGGAACTCGGAAGCCAGACTGTTCAGGTTTGAATCCTGCTTCTGTCGTTCCTGGCTGTCTAGCTTTGGTCAATTTACTCAGCTGCTCTTCAACTCAGTGTCCTCTGCTGTGAGATGGGGCGGCAGCAGGACCCATCACTGTGATGTGTGTGCGTGCTGATGACAGGTTCATGGAGTACTGAGGGAGCAGGGAGCATGTCTGGCTTGTGGAAAGTGTTGCTGCTTGTTGTTTGTCCTGACCAGCTCTGCAGTTATGAGTACTGGAGGGTGCCCCCTCCCCCACTCTCCACAGTCCCTACAGTGCCTACCCTGGAGCTAAGCATTCCTCAGAGAGACGACATGAGAGCAAGCGAGCAAGCCGAGGTTCTAGACTCTCAGGCTGATTTCCCACTTGCTCTACTGCCAGCTTCTCAGGGAGAAGAGGGCTCAAGCCTCAGAGACCACTCCATGGAGTAGGCAGCCTTTGTGTTTGGAGGTAGGCGGTAAACTAAGACCCAAATGGAACAGAGACAGGCCCAGCTGGAGCAGCCTGCTGGAGCAGGGGTGAGGTAACATGAGCCTTCAGGCTACAGCCAGGATTTCTCCATGGCACCAGGCCTCCTCCCCAGGTGGCTCTCTGAAAAAGGCCCATCCTCTCAAAGCTTAGGAGATGGCCCCTCCAATGTGCTCAGAGCACCTTCGCCTTTGCAGCCAGGATCTTGCTTTTCTCTCTATGCTGTAGAACCTGCCCCCCACATCTATGCCTGTGGCCCTTACGGGTCTCCCTTTGCGTCTTACTCTGATGACCTTGACATGGCTGGATATGATAACAGAGTCTCACTTGAAACAAAGCAAAACAAACCTCCTTCCTACTTCCTCCCATTGAAACATTAGATTTTTCAAAATACTCTATCGTCAGAACTAATGGAAGTCTTTACACCACAGTGTTCGCATGGAAAGTATTCCCTACAAGGAAAAAAGAGAGAGGGGCACTGAGTTTTTCTTCCTCAGCTCCTCGGAGAGTCCTGGAGGGAGCAGCCACGCACATGCAGAGGGTAGCAAGAACCAGTACCCTTCCCAGGCTCCTGGCACCCCCAGGGCTGCGCCACGGCCTATGCTCCGTGCCCTTAGTTGCTCACCTCATACTATTTCCCAGCAGTCCCGGCTGGGACTTAACACTTAGGCCCAGTACAAGGCCCCATCAGTGCTGCCATGTGCCAATGAGCCCTGACAGCTCATTACAGTAATTTTCTGGCTTCTTCACTCTTGGGGCCTCAGACACACTCGCAAACTTCTACTCCTGAACTAGGCCCCGGCCCTGGGAGTCTGTGTCTTAAAACCCCAGATGACTTAAGGGGATACAGATGGACTACACCCTGAGAGAGAACACTGTTGATCCTCGCACTCTGTAAGAGCCCTTCCTCACCTGTTACTTCCTAGCAGCTCTACAAGGAAAGTGCTGGCATTGCTCTGCGTGGACAGGGATGCTGAGATGTGGAAGGTCCATGGACTGCTGTGAGTCACACCACAAAGCCTGCCATCCATGGCATGTCGAGTGCACACACCTTTGTTTACTCCCACACAACACAACACCTCTCATAGTTACTATTTGTGCCTCCCTCCCCTGCCACACCCACGCTGTGGTTGGAACCTGGGGTTTCAGGTAGGCTGAGCATGCGCTTTACGGCTGAGCCACACGCTGTTCTGCACACAATTTTGATAAGTAACACATATCCAGGAGAGACTGTTTCCATCTCTCCTTGAGGAGTATAAAGCTAGGGATAGCTGAGTGACTTAAGGAAATACAATTTGGGAATAGGGGGAGCCAAGTCTTGAGTCTGATTCCAAGGCTAGTTTTTATGCTTGGAAACCAGCAAGATGCTTCTCCTTATTCACAGTGGCTCTGGTCTATAAAACATGAGCATGGGATTAGTGACTGCGGAATCACTGCTCCCAAGGGAAGCAACCAGCGACTCCATCAGCACGCTGCGTGTGTATTTCTGTTTGAGGGTGGCACATCGCATGTATGTGGCTCATTCACTCCAGCTCACCCCATTGCCATCAACACCAGAGCCCTCAGGGAGCCTTAGAATTCATCTTCCCTGCACAGACAGAGCATCAACGCAACCAGTGAAGTAACTGCCAAAGAACATGGAAACGTACTATGTCATCAAACAAGTTAAAAATAAAGGGCAGCATGAGACTCAGGACAAGGCAGATCTGGGACGGCACATGTCAGTCCCTCAGTGGTCGCCCTTGTCAGTGTGTCTGTGAATGACTGAGCACAGAAGCACCGGGGGCTCATTTTGGATTTCAAGTTTAGCAAGTAGGCAAATCGGAAGAGCAACAAGGATCAGCTGGGCGGCCTGTGGGGTGGGGGTGGGGGGGCAGTTGCTGTGGGAACGGCAACTTTGTAACTTCTTGCACTCTTGTTGCACTACAACCCTCTGGTCAGACCTGGGAGGAGACTGACACTCTTCTGCACCATCCTACCCCAGGCACCACCTCTGCCTTTTGTTGGCAGAGGGCTCAGTACTGTCCAAACCAGGATGCTCAGAATTCCTCACTCCTAAGCTCATGTGGTTTGGTGGCTTCTCTCTCTCTCTCTCTCTCTCTCTCTCTCTCTGGTGTGTGTGTGTGTGTGTGTGTGTGTGTGGTGTGTGGTGTGGTGTGTATGTGTGTGTGTGTGTGTGGTGGGTGATGTGTGTGTGTGTGTGTGTGTGTGTGTGTGGGTGATGTGTGTGTGTGTGTGTGTGTGTGTGGTGGGTGATGTGTGTGGTGTATGTGTGGTGTGTTGGGGGTGGGGCATGTCAGCTACAGCTAGTTAATGAAACATTCTACTTCTGCTCTGTCCTTCGGCTGCCTTCCTGCTGCTGCCTCCTGTTGAGGACATGGGTAAAATCTCAGCCAACAAGCACAAGTACAAATCAGAATGGCTCCAGCTGCCACCGTAAGCAAGACAGGGCAGGAAGAAGACATTCTCCCTCCCTTCCACCTTTAAAAGGGACTCAAACTTTTGGATCATTTCCAGGCCAGGGTAAAGAGCTAATTTTGGCCTTTAAATCAGCAGACAGGCAGGACCCTCCTGGCAATGCCGGGGTTAACACTGTGACCTGCTTAAAGCTGCTGAGGAGTCAGGGCTAATTTTACTCTCCTATCAGCTCTGCCAACCCTCATATTGTCCAAGTGCTGAGATATGTTGAGAAGCATCAAGTCAGCACTTCTGCTGGCCCAGGAGGCCACGTGCGCGTGGGCCCTGCTTTTTGCAGAACGCAGAAAACCAGTGACTGCCTGCTTCTCGGCTCTGGAGCTGGACCCTGAGAGTTCTGGGAGGCAGTAAGCTAGTTAGTGCTGTGCATGGGGCAGAGGGCTGTGAAGCTTGCTTGTTCCCCCGCTGTCTCCCACCCCGACGCATCTTGTACTGAACTGCCCCGAGCTGAGCACAATGAAGGGCCTCGGGGCAGCTCAGTACAGGACCCCTCAGGGAGGGCAAGATCAGAGCTGGCTGCCAAGGCTCTTGGGCACTGCAGCCTGCTGGAGATCTCCACTGCATAGCCTGGCCCACCCCACCTTGGCCCGCTGCCCTGATGTACACCCGTCCCACACTAGTGCAACCCTTAGCCATGAAGACCCTCTTCACTTTCAGAGAAGATACCCTATGTCTTGGATCTGTTAACTTAGTTCCTTCTCAGACATCAAGGGAGCAGCCTTGTTCTCAGAACAGTAAGGGCATTAAAGCTATGGCAGGTTAGGACTCCAGCGAACCTTGTTTAGGCCTGGCCTGCTTTCTGACCATGCATAGTGAGACATCACAGGCTCAACAGTCTCTGCTAAGCTCTGTGGCATTCGGGCCACCAACCTCAGAGTCCAGGGTGGGTTTCTAAGAGGGAATAGCAAGATCCATGGAGTATTTTTCACACCTCAAAGCGCTATTTTAACATTGTACTGGGACAGCTAGACGTGGTGGCACATGCCTTTAATTCCAGCACAGAGACAGTTGGATCTCTGTGGGTTAGAGGCTAGCCTGGTCTATACAGCACTATTTTAACATTGTACTGGGACAGCCAGGTGTGGTGGTGCATGCCTTTAATTCCAGCACAGAGGCAGAGGATCTCTGTGGGTTAGAGGCTAGCCTGATCTATATAGCAAGTTCCAGGACGGCCAGGGCTATATATATATATAGACCCTGTTTATAACTAAATTGCATAGGGACTGAAGGTGTGGCTCAGAGGCAGAATGCCTACCCATGAGGCTCCAGCTCCACCCCCTAACACAGCCAAAAGAGACAGGAAAATATAAACAAGCAAAATAAAACCAAGCCCCTAATTTTGTGTCAAAGGAGATGCACCGGCCTGAAGAGGAAGTGGAAGGGCAGAGACAGTGGCTAGTTTGAGGAGTGGGATTCTGAGAGTCTGGTTGTAGCTCTGAACTGTGCTAGTACAAGGGTGGGCTGGGTGAGGAGCAGCAAGCAGCTACCTCATCAAGGACCATGCCAGCAAGGATGAGAAGGCCACTGTTACCTCCCAAGGGGCTACTTGAGGAGAGGTCACTGTTTGCCCCTTTTCAGGCTGGCCCGCTTCACTATTTGAGCCCCCTTCCTGCCCTCTATCAGGTCCGGCTGGAGTCCACTCCCTCTTAGCTCCACCTGGAGACAGCATCAGAGACAGAAAGTAGGAATCACATAGGCAGATGAGCAAGCATGGGCAGGAAGTGGAAAAGGTCAGGACAGCGAGGAGGAGGAGGTGGGAACACCATCCGTCTGCCAGAAAGGTAGCCAGGGGCAGCACTGCAACCTGGAGCAAAGTAGAGGTGAGGCGGAGATGAACTTGCTGTGGCCTCCAGGGGCCTGCAGCACCTCAGTACCTTAGTAAGTTTCATAAAGGACTCAATATCTGCTTCCAGATCCCCAGGATCTGCCAGGGGTCCCTCAACAATCACCTCCTCGTGCTGCTGGGTGTCGATGGCACCAGATGAGTCTACCTGCCGAACAACTTTGCGAATGATCTGGAAAAGAAGGGAAAGGAGGGGTGGGGCTGGTTAAACTGCCAGGACAAAGTCTGGGAAGAACAAGCCTCCAGCAGTGGCATCAGGAGGAGAGACCGCGGCCTCCTGTCCCTTGGAGCCAAGAAGAAGCCTTTCTCTGCTGTCCTTTATGGGGAATGTCAGTGGAGGTTGAATTGGGGAGCACTGCTGGCAGGCTTTGTCCACCATTGGCTTGGCCATGCGCAATGCTGTCTCAGCCTCCGGCATCCCATTCTGCTCCTCGGAATGGATGGGAGCTTGTGCTGACTATCTATCGTGCCTCTCCTGTGCCTAAGGACAGAAGCAACCCTTTTTATCTATGTGTGTCTGCTCCACTCACCTGCTCTGTGTTCATTTATCCAGAATGGGAGATGAACACAAACCATGGCTTAGGCCCTAGTGACACACACGCGCGCGCCGTGTCCTGCTCTCTCCCTTTGCCTTATGGGGCAATGCCTGCCAGGCAGCGCAAGCTTATCCTGCCGTGCCGAGGTATGCTGTCAGTTTAATGAGTTCCTTCAGCCCTTCTGTGAAGGGAGCTCTCCAGGACAGTTCCCTGTTTGCGAACAGCTCATTCCAGGGCCAGGCTTCACAGGACTAGGGCTATGTGTCTCATGAGAGCTGAACCTTCTGGAATAGGCTGGAACTATTCATGCTGAGTTAAACTTTGAGGTTATAGGGCCCTCAGTGTCCCAATTGCAGAGGACACAGAGGTTTCAGCTCTCTTGAGTTACCCCGAACCCCTGAGGTGGTAGGTCACAGCCTGCCTACCCTGTCAGGGCAGCAGCAAGAAGCTGGCCTAAGCTGAGCGCCTCTGCCTTTCTGCTTGCCATTTCACCCAGTTTCTCCTCAATGCAGAGGTTCTGCACTTACCTTCTTGGTGACAATGTTGCCCTGTTCATCTGTAAATTGTTCCTCTGTCACCTGCTCTCCTGGAATATTCTGAAGCTCATCCCCCTGGAATTAGAAGAAGGGAAAGACCCAGACTGGTAAGTGGGATTTTCCTAATAAGAGCAGAAGACGAGGAGATTCAAGGGACTGGCAGCAACAGCGGTGCCCGATCAAACCCGAAGCTCGGCAATAGCCCCAGCCAAACAAGGGCTCCCACGCTGTCCCAGCACCATGTTGGGTCATGAGCCCTGAGACAGACTGGAGCCAGAACCCACAAGAGCTTTGTGTGCTTGATCATTGCAATGGCAACAATACGGGGTGATTATGCAAGTTCCCGAAGGCCCCCAAGAGAAGTAAGGGAGGGAATGCCACAGACATCACAGCCCTGGAAGTGTCCTGAGTTCCGAGGTTGGCTATACACATGGAATGAGAGCAGACATCCTAAGTCCCAGAGCTGAGCTTCCTCCACTACCCGCTGCTGGGTCCTGGGGCAGTTCTGAGCAGGTACCACACGTGGCTATGACTCCCAGCACAGAACGTAACCAGAGAGGCCTTCCTGCCTTTATATGCTTGTCACATCTCCTGACTTGAGTTGGTATTCTCTCAGCATCACCACACATGCACCGCAGAGTCCCCTCAGACTGTCCTCCGGCACCCGAGGTCCAGCCCCTACCCTGCCGCTTGCCTGGTGTTACCTTTAGGAAGACCCGTCTGCGGACCACTCTGGTGGAGATGGTCTCCTCGTCATCGCTCAGGCCCTCGATCTCCCCCAGCTCCTTGTCCAGTTCCTGGTGGATGTGCTTTAGCACAAAGCACAGGGAACCCTTGACAATATGCATCACATTCTGACAGCTGACCAGGAAGAAGCCTAGCAACACCAGGGTGACCAGGAGCTGCGTGATGAAGTTCCACATCCTCCCCTCCTCCTCCTCCTCCTCCTCCTCACCAGCCTGGCCCTCCAGGGACCAGGGACACCAGGGGCCCAGCTGCTGTGAAGATCCAGTTTCTCATTCTCCTCTTGGACTTCTGAAGGCCCCAGCAAGCCCTTCCATTCTGTCTCTTTTTCCTCTCTTCTCTTTATCTCCTGTTTATTCTAAACAGGAGACCAAACGATCTCCCCTGAGCGACTCTCTTAGCTGGGACGGTGTGACCCAAATGTCCTTCCTGCCAAACGGCCTGGGATCTCTCCTCACACCCCAGAGGACGTCAGCCTTCTATAATTTTAGTAATTTTAGCTCTCAAGCCAGCTGCTGGAGCTGTCCAACTGGGATGAGAGGAGACAGCAGGTGCTGTGCCTTGGGGCTCATGAAGCACATGTCAAAGTCACCATAGAGAGGGAAACCGGGCTTGTCTATGGGAGCCAGAGGGAAAATTTCTCATTCAGGGACTCCATAAAACAAGATGTCCCAAGAACGTGGCTACGTTTTGTGTCTGTGTGGGCAGCTGTGGCAGTGATTAGAATGATATAGGCCATGTCTGGGCCCCCAAATGCCCAGGAAAGTTAGGAGTTTATTTAAAAAACAACCCAGGGTTGGGTGAGCAATTTGTTCAGACACAGTCAAGTGACGAGGTGGGTACTGGGCCACTGTGATTCTTGTCAGCTTAGAAGTGGTGTTTATTTAAGGCCTATCTCAAAGGCTCTCCTCAGGCTGGGGTGAGGCTTACCAGAGCAGGACTCTCTCACATCACACGTGTGTTCAGAGGATGGATTCATACACACAATCATGGTAGCAGCTGAGGATTTCAGTCTGGATTAGGCTGTTACCCTCTGAGCGTTAGCCTACCCCAGCGTGGAGAACACAGCCTGGGGACCCAGCAAACTAATACTACAAATCATCACTATGGGGCTCAGGAAAGTCAGTCATCTGTTCTGGGCCTCAGTTTTCTCATGCATGAGACAGGGATCACTGTGCTCTCCTGGGCGGTCTTTAGTATGCTGGGTGGCTCCCACAGGGTTGGTGAGCACAGCCACTGTGAGCTCATTACAAGGGTGAGCACTCCTCAGTGTGCTCTGCCCTGCAGGCACCCGCCTGTTTCACAGGTCAACTCCTGTCCACCATCCTACCGCTGTTGGTTAAGGTCTTTAGTTTTCCCCATTTTAGCTAAAGGTCAAAGGTTATGGAGTCATGGTAGGATGTCTACTCAAGAAGATTAAGTAGGTGAAAGAGATTTCCCACCTCTGTCACTCCCAAAGAGCTTCAAGTCAGTAGGAGAATGCCTGGAAGTATAAAATCCCCATAGCATACAAAAACCTGCAGGTCATAAGACAACCTTTCATTATAGCTGAGCTAAGGAGAGTCTAGGGTTGTGGGGGTGGGGATGGGATGTAAGAGAGACAGAATGATCTATAGAACACGCCCTAAGCCCTGTGTGCTAGATCCTAGCATGTACACTCATGTACATACACACACACACACACACACACACACACACACACACACACACACGACATACGAGTTCAACCTTGGGCGTTTCCTATTTCCACCCAGTTCCTAGAAGCATTAGTTAGGCTATGGTTGTTCAGGATTCACACTACAGATCCCAATGACAAAGGTTTAATGGAGTACTAGTAAATGGGAGCTCAGCAAACTGTTTCTCTCAAAGGGCTCGTTATCATCCCTGTCTGTCAGACATCTACTCGGGGGAGCAGTCAACCATCCAGCGAGTCCCACCACACTGAGACAGTGGCATCTCCTCTTCTAAGCTGTTATGAGACCCTGTTCACTCACTCTGGCCACAAGAATGTGGGACCAGGAACCAAGAGGTCTGGACACTCCCAGCTCTAGTTCGTCTCGCGACCCTTACTTAGTCTCTTCCTTAGGCTTTCCTCCGGTATAATTGAGGGGTCAAACACACGCTCTAAACCTGGAAGAATTCTTTCTATGATACTCTCTGCTCCTCAGCTTCTCTCCTCTACGGGGACAGAGGTGGCAGCGTGAATGACTGTGCCTGGTTTTTCCTCTGGGGATTCAGAGCAGTCCTAGTGACCATCACCTGTGCCTGGGCAGAGCTTTCATTCTTGGGTAGCAGGAGACAGCTTGTAGGGAGGACAGGGTCTGTGGTTAAAAGATGACAGGCCACCTAACTTGTGCCAGAGCACACACTTGGCAAATAGGCTTCCTAAATCAATCTCTGTGCGATTCCTAGCAGTGATTTAGAGCAGTGTCTCAGGAACACCGGAGAACCAGTTACCAAAGGTGCTCTGCCAGGGTGAAGAAGAGAGAGAAAGGATAGGACAAAGGAGGGTGACGTGGGGATGCCTGATGCTGGCTGAGGAAGCTGCAGTGGGTAGGGACACAGGTCACGTGCATCCTATACACGCCCACTACAGAATGGTAAGACTGCATGCTCAGCAAGGTGCCTGGCGTTTGTTCAAGATGACATGTGGGGAGAGAGGATGAGGGTGTCCGTGCAGATGAAATGAGATTGGTCCTGACTGGGTAGCTGTGGGCCTGGAGAGTGGAGGAGGGAGGGAAGACAACAAAAGGCAAAACCAAAGAAAAGGGGGGAGGGGTCAAGGGAGGGAGAGAAGGGGACAGGATAGCTAGAGGTGGAGGCCCAGCATGACATCCTGGGTGGAAGGGAGCTATTGCTACCCTACCACCTCAGAATCCAGAAGCCACCTAGAGTGCAGAAGTCCAGGGGAATGCTGGGGGTCCTCCGTTCACTCTTTCTATCACCAGTGGGGGCAAGAGGGTTCCAAAACACAGCAAAACCCGAGAGAATGGTTCCTACGTTGCTACTGGAGTTCTTAGCACCCGCTTCTCTCAACCCCAGGTTCTTTTTAGACTGTGATGGACACAGCCAGGAGTCATGGTGTACATCCACCATCTCAACACTCCAGAGGCTGAGGCACCCCCCATGATACACAGTGTTTCAAAACCAAAACCGAAGCACCAGACAAGACAAAAAGCCAGGATGGACAGAGCAAGCATGCAGAAAGCCATGGATTTGTGTCACTTGGACTTTCCCCAAATCCCACTACACAAGCAAGGTCTGTGACACACTGTAACATCAGTAGTCGAGTGTGATTGTGGGTACCCTGTAGGTGTGGGAAGGGATGCCGGTCACTGTGGCAGAAGCCCTTCCCTTCCAAAGGAGAAGTCAAGGTGGCTGAAGGGTAGAAAGTGACATAATAATCACTAAACATGCTTGGCTCAGGGTCTGAGTCCTGAGCTTCTGATCTAGAAAGAACAAGAGGTACGGTGAGATGGCTCAACAGCTGACAGCGTGTGGTATCCAAGCCTGGTGACTTGAGTCCAACCACCAGAATCCACGTAAAGGTGGGAGGAAAGGAATGACTCTAAAAAGTTGTCTTCTGACCTCTACATACATGATGTGGTGCACATGCCTCCCCCCACATCATGTGTACACACACATACATATATCCACACTAAATAACGAGCAAACAAATAAAAGAACAAGCGAGGTGCCCCTCAATGGCTCTCACCTGCACCTCTTGAGAGAAGGCACTCTCGGGTGCCCACAGGCTTGGTTCCTTGCCAGCCTTGGGGCTGTCCATCTCAGGTGGGCCCCTCTGCACATGCTCCCTGGAAGACACCGGCACCTGCTCATATTCCTGAAGTGTGCCGGGCTCTGGCCCTTGGATGGTGGCGATCCTTCTCTGGAATGAGTGTGGGCCTTGCGTGACCTCCTCTTGCCAGGAGCTTTGTGCGGCTTCTTGTGGATACGGCACTGTGGGACCCTGTTTATCCCAGTCCAGTGTTCTGGGGTCCAGGATAGGTGGCAGGGAGAGAGAAAGGACAGTTGTTCACCTGCAGTCTCAGCTCTCAGATATTGCCCCCTTTCCCCACTGACCTTGGCTTATCGAGGATACAGCCTGTAGTATCCTCTAACCCCGAGGGCTGGGAGACTCACTGGCCAGTGAAGATGATGGTGTGGCCTATCTATCCTTTGAAATAGAGGGGCCATGGACACCAGAATCCTTCCCATCATGTGACTCCCTCCCTCCTCCAACTCCCAGAGCATTTTGCTCACAGTAATGACCAAGTCGCTGGGCTCCCCGTGCCCATTACTTCATAACCTCCAGACTGTGACATTTACCTTCCAGCTCACTCACACAGGACAGTCTTCACCTGGCAAAGCGACCACCCTCTTCCCCTCCACAGTGCTCTTTGGTGGATTCCAGAAGGCCATGTGCCTAGCTTCCCCTTCCTCTCAGACACTCCTCAGGAGCCCCTGTTAGCCCTTCCTAACTTCCCAGACACTTCAGAGCACCCCGGGGTTCAGATCCACATGTATGGTCTGTCCACAACATGTATTCTACATGAGCTCCTCATGGCTTCCCCATGGCCGTTCTGAAGTCCCAGAGCACGAATGTGCCTGTGTCCCTCATCAGTGAGGGACACTTGGTCCTCAGTGTCCCTTTGCTTTCTCCTATTCTCCATGCTATACCAGCCAACAAGCTGTTCTTCTTAGACTTTCAAAATACACCTGGAACTCAACCACTCTCAACGCTGCCTCCTGGTCCCCAACGCCACCACTTATCCCTGTGCTCCTGGTCACCATTGGGTTCTCCTCTGCGCGAAGCTCCCCACCGGTGACCCTCTGCCTCCCCCAGAGGCTGCCACAGGCTTTGGGGGACCCCACCACCTAACATGTCAAGCCCAGTTCTCTTCCTGGTCTCATATTCTTTGCTCTGCCCCAGAAGCAATGACATTCTCATTGTCACTAGGGTAAACCAGGCACAATCTGCCCGACAGCCTGCACCCTGGGGGTACTTTCCTCTCTAGCTGTGGCTCACCCTTTCGTTCTCTGAGGTCTTGCTGGACAGTTGCCCACTCAGGGCCTTCTCTGTCACCTCACGTGTCATTCTGGTCATTGTCCTCTGCCTCGTGCCTCACTCCCTGCTTTGCCTCTCTGCTTATCACCTGTCGTTACCCAGCTAATTTTCTGCTTGCAGTTTATTTTTACCTTATTTAAAAATCCCTATTTTTCCAGTCTCATGCTTATATATCATGCATGTATGCATGTGTTTATGTGCACGTGTGAACACGCATGTGTTTGTGTGCATGTGTGAACACGCATGTGTATGGGTGCTCACATTAGAGGCCTGAGAAAGACGTTGAGAACCACCCTCCCTTGCTCTTTCTCTGCATTCATTGAGGCAAGTTCCTTCTACCACACACTTTGCTGATATGGTCGGTTTAGCTAGCCAGCTGGCTATGGGATCCCTGTGTCTCCACCTTCTGAGGCACACTTGCCCAAGGTTTGTGTGGGTCCCGGGGAGTCCAGCTCTATCCCTCATCTTTGTGCAGCTAGCTCTTAAGTAATAGACCATTTCCCTAGCTACCAGATTTTCAATTTTAGTGACAGTTATCCACTAATATCTGAGGGAAACTGGTTCTGTGACCCTCGTGGGTATCAAATGCATGCATGCTCAAGTTTCTTCTGTGAAATGGCACGGCATTTCGTGGACCCCCCCACCCCCATCTTCCACATAGTCTATCATCTGGAGACTGCTTAGCATTCCCAATAGGGTGGAAATGCTATGCAAATGGCTGCTATTCTGCACTGTTTAAGGTACGGCAAGAAATATCTGCGCCTGTTCAGTGCAGCTGCCATATACAGTCGAAGCTGTGACTTTGGAAACCATGATTATGAAGCCATGGTGACTTCAAAGGACAGCTATAACTCTGATTGCATTGACAGTATCTTGTTGCCTGTCAGTTTCCCCACTAGAACATTCTTGCAGGCAGACATTTCTCTGATTTCTTCGCTGCCTTTTTACAGGAGCCTGGCACATAGTAAATGCTCAGTAAATATGGTTAATGAGTGAGTGAATGAACTACACCTGTCCACACTGGATGCTGACCACACAGCCAGGAAATGATACCACCAGGTCAGAACTTGCCTCAGTGAGCCTGATGCTCGCTCTAGCAGAGAGGTGCCCAGCAGACAGGAAGTATTGAATAGCTGCCTGCTGAGTGGGTGGCCACACGGGTGCCACAGGCATTTCACCATGGCCCTCACAATGCAGCCTGTCCAAGTCTTCCCACTAATCAAAGGAGGTTCTTGGAAAGTGAAATGAATTCTTTACCACCTCCTTATGCAAACACTTCCCCCCACAGTGGCCCATTCTGAGGACCCCAGGGATGGCCAAGGAAGGCTTCAGGAGGGAAGAAGAGAACAGAGTTGCTCCCTGGCCTGACCAGTCCTGAGCTCCTGATGAGTCTGAGGTGTGCCCAACCATGTGAGCCACTATGCTTTACAGAGAACTCACGAAGCTAAACAACACAATCAGAGAAAGGGTCTCTACACCAGTGCAGGGACGGACACTCGACTCATGTCTGTACTCCTCTCTGCCAGCTCTGAGCCTTTGTCTATTCTTGGCACAGTGCTGGGGTCAGTGTCTGTAGAGATACAGGACTCTGGTGTCAAGAACCCAAAGGCACTAAGCCCCAGCACCATGGGATAGTCACAACTCCAACAGTGCATCTCCTAGGCACACAGTACCATGTCCCAAATCCTCTCTGCGTTCTCCTGCTGGCCACAGCTGGCAGGAAACTGGCCTTTGTGGTCCACAGCTCCTTTCTGATGGCTGGTGGCTTCAGGGGCATTTGTGTTTAGAACACAGGATGCAGCAGCATCCAACCTTTTGCCTGTGCCCAGTGCCAGGATGGTTGGCCCCAAAGCCCAGGAAGACAGAAGAGACCCACAGACCAACCTTACCTGGCCTGGCTTCTGTCCAGCACCTGCCTCACTGAGGGTGAGTCTGTGATTCGGGCGTGAACTCGCTGCTGGCCTGAAACAAGAGACACTTCAGTCTCCGTGTCCTGCTCTGTGCCTGAGACTTCCTGCCTCTTCTTTTCTGACCTCTGACCTTCCTCCTGACCTAGCAAATCTGCTAGGCCATTTGTGGCATCTGAATCCACTGTGTCGTCCTCCACCAGGTCCTGAGAGCCCAGCTCCGGGCCCTGCGTGTCCTCTGAGTGTGCCCCCTCCAACTTCCAATCTGGAATGGCGTCAGAGTCCTCGGCCTTGCTGCACTCCAGAGAGGAGTCCTCAGCAGTGACCAGGGAGGGTGTGAGGCCCGCAGACCACACCTGCATGTCAGACATCTCCAGCATGGTGTCATGCTCCGTGGCCGCCAGGGGGATGGCGTCTATGACGGCCACTTCGTTCCAGTACTGGTCTGCACACAGTGGAGAGGGAAGTGCGTAGTGCAGGGATGCGGGGGACAGCAGCTCGTCCTGCAGTGAGGAGTAACCTGGAAGGGCAGACAGAGGGCAACATGCTCCAGAAGCGATTCTTGTCACACGCGCTCACGTGCAGGACCACACACACACACTTACACACAGGCACGGCCACAGAGAGGCATGCACATTCAGGGCAGGGGTTTTCCAAGCTCCATGTCCAAAGCTCAGGCCTTGTGGCTAATGCCGGGACACCCTGGCAAGAGAAACAAGGCTCTGACCCGGATGGGGGCAGCCAAGGGGTGAGGGTAGAGAAGGGGGCTCCTTTGCTAGAGGGCAAAGAAACACGATTGAAATTTATTCTTATCCAGCTCAGAGCACTAGATAAAGAAGGCTTTATCCAAAGGACTTGTGCTCCGATCTGTCCTGATCGATCAGATGAAAGCCCCAGTCTCCGTGGCTGGCGGAGTAAAGGATGCTCTTTGCTCAGTCTTTCGAGTCCTGTTGGGAATGGACCTTGTGGGGAGAGTGCAGCCCACCCAGGATCAGGGTCAGTAACGAGGCTGCCCTGGAGGGGTCTGACAGGGTACACTGAACATCCACAGACCTCAGTGCGGTGGTCAAGTGGGAAACTGGCTTCTGGTTTGGCATGAAGTGACTTTTCCTCAAGGTGCATATTGGTTCCACAAACTCTGAATGATCTACAGTGGCACAGGTGAGGGTTCTAAGGGGTCAGAAATGGCGCAAGGTCAGAGGGCACCGTGGGCTCCAGCACACCTGCCCACAGCGCTTCATCATAGGCCCTGAGCTACCACCCAGCTCTGCTTCAGCAGGGACCCAGTACAGCTCGAGGTCAGCAGCCTGCCCCCCCTGCTTGCTCTCTGCTCTGGAGATGAGTCCTTGACAGTGTGTGCATGGCTTTGACCTTGGATCCCTGGCGTTCAGACATGACTGTGAGTGGACTGAGAGGCGTGCCTGCACATGGGGAGTTTGTGTGTTGGGTGGTCGTCAGTGTTCCCGCAGAGGTGCTCCAACCCTCCTGCATCCAAGAGTCAAAGAGAGGTCCTTTTGTTTTCAGGAGCATAGGTACCAATCTAGAGACAGACTTTCCTAACTGGTACAATGTGTCTGAGGACCTGGCATGTGCCTACGGTTGTTGAAGATCCAGGAGACACAAAGAGTTAGTGTGTGTGTGTGTGTGTGTGTGTGTGTGTGTGTGTGTGTGTGTGTGTGTGTACGTGCACGCGCATGTGTGGGGGCATTTGGATGCACGTGTACAATGAGGTGGGGCTACAGTGTTTAGGGACCTTCCATTGTCTGTCCCCCAAGCCTTGTGTCCAAACCCCTCAATCCGCCAGCCCTTTCCCGGTACCCACAGTCTCTAAGCCAGGCCTGTAGTCTCATACTCTAGGTCTTCATTCCTATCCTTTATGGCTCTCAGCTCTGTGCATTGGCTCTCCCATGCTGTCTGTGTCTAGCAGCTCTGTCTCCACTTCCTCCTTACTCCTCCGCATGCTCAGCCAAAACATATTCACCAATGTTGACAGGCGCTGTGCTGAAGGGCTGGGAGATGCATGCACACACGCACACACGGAGACAGGTTCTCTTTTTAAACACTGCTACTGTGTGGGTCTCCCGGTCAATGCTTTCAGCTTTTGCATGTCTGGAAGAATCTTTAGTTTTGCTTTAATTTCGTTTCTAACTTTTTTTTTTTTTTTTTTTTTTTGAGACAGGGTCTCACTATGTACATGGCTGACCAGAAATTTGCTATATAAATCAAGCTGTGCTGAAACTTGAGGCCAACTTTCTGCCCCTTCCTTCTGAATGCTGAGATCACAGGCATGCTCACTAAACTTGTTCTCTCTCTCTCTCTCTCTCTCTCTCTCTCTCTCTCTCTCTCTCTCTCTCCCCCCTATATAGTCCATGTTGGCTTCCAACTTGCTATGTAGCTCATATTGCTTTGACATCTCCTCCTCCTCCTCCTCCTCCTCCTCCTCCTCCTCCTCCTCTGAGATGGGGTCTCAACCATGTAGCCCTGACTGGCTGGAACTCGCTATATAGACCAGACTGGGCTTAAACTCACAGAGCTCTGCCTGCCACCTTATTTCCTGAGCGCTGAGATTGAGAGCAGTGCTGTATATATACATTTATATACATTTTTCCTCCTCCCCATTTCTCCATCCCTCTCTCCTTTTTTTCAGTCTCCTCCCTGTCACCACTGGGGAATGCTCAGAACTCTCACATATTCTGTGTAAACTTTCTACTGCTGAGCACACTCCAAGCTATTCCTGTCTTGCTTCTTTGACAGTGTTTTACTTTAAACCCATTGGTTGCTTGCTCATACTGTGTTCTAGGAGACATCTATTATCCTCATTTGGGTTGCCCTTTTCACCAGTTTGCTTATTGTATGCCTCAATATAGTTGCTAAAAATGCTTCCTATATATGGGGGGTTCGTGATACTTACTACATCCACGTATTTATAATTTTCATCAAATTCAGAATACTTTTAGCACATATGTGTACATGTACACATATACACACATACATGTACATATATGTGTACACACAAACGCACATATATTTTTAGAATTGTCCCATAGCTCACTGATGCTTTTTATGTCTTTCCTTTCCTTCCTGTATTTCAGTTTGCAGAGTGTCTGGTGATAGTCTCGGTGTGTGCTGGGCAAACGCTCTACCGCTGAATTCCACTTGAGACAGTGGTTTGAATAGACAATCACAGTTGCTTTGACTGTCCTGCCATCCTTGTCTGCTCATCTTTATCAGTCCGTCTTTTTCCCCTTATTACGGATTCAGTTTTCCTGCTTCTGGTTTCTGGTCATCTTTGGCTGCCAGACGTCATGCATTTTGCCTTTTTTGGGTGCTGGATATTTTTGTAGCGTCGCACATGCTCGGCTGCTGTTCTGTTGCAGCAGTTTGGGAAGCAGTTTGACCCTATCGCGTTTTCCTTTCAGGGTTTCTTAGGCAGATCTTACACATTGCTCAAGCTTGGGTTGATTATTTCCATTTTCTGAAGCATGACCTTCTTTGACCTTAGCTAATGTCTGAATGGTCAGGCTAGCCATTGAGAACAGCTGCTTAACAGGCAGTTGAAGTTTGTAGACCTTCCAAGGGACTCTAGTGTTCTGACTCTCTCTCTCCCCCCTCTTTGTTTTTGTTTATTTGTTTTTCAAGGGTTTCTCTGTCCTGGAACTCACTCTGTAGACCAGGCTGGTCTCAAACTCCCAGAGATCTGCTTGTCTCTGCCTCCCAAGTGCTAGGATTAAAGGCATGTGCCACTACTGCCCGACTTCATTCTGACTCTTGTTAGATGTCTCCTTCCTTGCCTAATATCTTCCGAAGTATAGCTTCTTTGGTTTCCAGCATCCTTTGGAGCTCAGCATCCTCCCCTTAGCCCAGGGAGGTCACCTGGGCATCCCTGGGATGTTGTTAGAGCTGAATCCAGTCATCAAAGGACTTGCTTCACGTGTGTCTCATGGACCAATGGCTCACACTTTCTAATGTCCAATGTCTCACAAAGTGTAGCTTCATAGATGGCTCTCTAGCTTTGGGTAGCATCATTGAAAATGGTGGTATGTCTAACCCCCAAACCTTGGCAAGAAGTGGTGTACATCATAAACATATCATCAAATACAGCCATTCTGTCTCCCCTGGGAATCTCATCAATCCTTTGGGGTGGAGGTCTTCTGCTCCCCCCTAAACATCAGAGGTTCTGGGGATCTTCTGTAATTCTTCCACCTTGAAGCTTCCATGGTGTTTATGTGAGTGGAAATTTCATCCAAATTAGGTGTGAGTGGAAAAAGCACACGTAAAATTTCTGTTCGTTGTCACTTTAGGTGATTGCCTTCAGGATGTTCCCATTTTCAGAGGAACCCCCACCCACCCACTCAGAATTAGTTCTGAGGATCCCAGCAACTATAGAACTGATGTAGGCAGGCATCACTGTCAGTGTGATGCCATGGTCACTATGGCTCATGCACCCTCAGTGGATTGTCTCACTAGGGCCAAGGGTAGAGAAGACCTCAGGAAGATCTACTTTAGTCCTACCTAAGTTTCAGAAGTGCTAGTCTTTTTAGGACTCTTGCAGTCCTATCCCACTTGGGTCAGCAGCCCATCTTCCCAACTTTGGGCCTTCTGGGAGGATCAGAGAGCAGTCATATACGTAAGGCCTGAAGCAGAGTAAGCCAACAGCTTACCCTTTTTTCTTTCTTCTCCCTTCCTTCCTTTCCGCAGGGCCACAATGACTGACCGAGCCCTCCCTCAGTGACATGTGTGCCTGTACCACATTGTTTTGGCTTCTTAGACTGAGTGAGAGTCAAGTGGGACTCCAGGAGGCCTTTCTCCACATCAGGTCCTTGTTGGCTGCTGGGGACTACTTCTTACCCTTGTCCATCTCGGGGACCTGGGCCCACATCTCCTTCACATTCTCCAGTACTGTGTTACATTGCTTTGTGAGGGCTTCCCTCAGCGCAGGAGCTTCTTGCTGTAGCGGTTGGTGTGCTCTTCATTCTGTTTTTGACTATGTGAGCACGGTGAACCAGTGTTAAGTTTCTCCTCCGCCCACCTTTGCAGCTCCTCTGGTGTCATCTCATTCTTGGGTTTTTTGAGGGTTTACTTGCAGGTTATGCCTGCTTTGGCTTCGTGAGTCCAGTGAGAGTTGGGAGGAACTCCAGGTGACCTTTCTGCTTGTCAGTTCATTGCCCTGGGTCTGTACTAACCCAAATGCTATAACCATCGTCTTAGCTCAATGTTAGCCAACAAACGGTGCAGACAGGTAACCAGACAGGAGTCACCTTCACTACCTGTATCATTAAAAGTTGATATCAATGAAGTACATTTTATTTCCAACTAGACATAACATGTTTCATCAAGACAGATGGATCTTACTGGTATGAGATGCCTGCTTTTTTCTTTCTATATAAGGTTTTATTTATTTATCTTTTTAGAAGCATGAGTTATTTTTAGGTTTTGTTGTTGTTTTTCCTCTATGCATTTTTTTCTTTGTGCGTATTCTATGGGCCTGGTTGGCCCCTTTTATGTAGGACAGGCTAACGAGCCTTTGGGCCGGGTCTCCTTTCTCACAACAGTGCAGGCATTTAGGTCAGGAAAAGCTGTCATGGGAAGATTCCTCTTAAATAAGGACCCCCACTTTCCTCCCCTTGTCCCCTCGTTTTCTGCAGGCACTGCCCTGAGTCCCTGTGCTTCAGATAGAGACAGGAAGAGGAATGAGGTAAACCTCTCAGAAACTGAGGTAATGGTGACAACCTTGATGTGTAGCTCTTGACTGGCACCAGGACAGGCACTGTGCAGCCTTGTTAGAGGACACCCAGAGATGGTGCAGGAGGTCAGTGTCTCTTCCTTCTCCTCCCTGCTCACATCTCTCATATCCTTCCATTTCTAACCAGAAGGATACCAGGCATGAGACAGTCTTCCTGGGACAGGGATGATGGTGGGCCAACCACATATAAGCCAATCCCGATGCCTTGGAAGCAAAAAGGATCAGGCCAAGAATCAATGTGTGGTATTTGTCCCCACGGAGGGCAGCCCGCCTGCAGGGCCCAGCGTCTAGGCTCACCTGGAGATCTGAGGGTTTGTAGATGCATGGGGCTCAGTGTGCTGCACAGAGAAGCCAGAAGCACAGAAGCATCTAAACTCAACAAAGCAGGGAGAAGATGACGCTCTTTTGCTCAAACCCTACCACACAGAAGCCAGTGTTCTTCTGACACCCTTATGGTCGGCTTCCTGATGTCCTTAGGCCTCTGTCTTTTCTTTCTCCACCTCCTACTGTCTCAGCCCCTCTGCTCCTCACTATTTGTGAGGCCACCAGGCATGCCATCCTTGTGGAAGGTCCTTTCCCTCTTGTTTACATATGGCTCATTCCCTCATCTTCTTTGTGCCTTTGTTCAAATGCAGCTCTCCTACTATGCTGCTTAATCCCTCCTGTCTCCTCATTCTGGCCTATTTACTCCCATATCCCATAGAACACATATTCTCACACATATTATTCATGAGCTCTTATCACAGAGGATATAACAAAGGCAGAATTTTGTTTTCTTTTCTTGTCTGAGAACTGACTTCACTCCCCTCCTAGAATGGCACCTAACATGTAACTGATGCTTGAAAAATATTAGCCAAAAGGGCTAGCCCACTGCAACATAGCCCTATCACCAGACACAGAACACACAGAGACTTGGTCCCACTCGTGGACTTGGCCTGCTGAGGTGTTAACACTCTTCTGGTCTGATTGGAGCCAATAGTCCTTCTTCAGACCCAAGAAATTCTACGGGTCTGACAGTTCCATGAATGTTACATTAATTTAAGGCATAAAAACAATCAATGGACTTAACTTGATTGATGTAGCACGGGCAATATCAAGAAGCCCATCACACACACCAAAGATCCAGTGTTTAGTCACTTGCATTTCCCAAAGCTTACAGATGTTCTCAGCTGCCATTTGACATTCTGTGAAGGGGGAGCTGGCTCCCCACAGGGCTCCAACCAGGCTCCTAGAGGACAGCTGTGGATCACTGCTCTGGAACCCTCTGGATCTGAAGAGTGGGTGGAGCATACGCAGCAGCAGCCGCCACAACATGCCATGCACACGCAACGGATGCCATGGAGACAGCCATGAGGGGGCGGGGTTAGGGGAGTGGCTAGGAGCCCTCTGTGACATGCACTTGTGAAATCTGACAGTTCTGTACACTTGGTCAGGTGGAGACAGTGGAGAACAGGAAGTACAAGAAAATGAGCAGTCAGAGGCAGAAAGGAAGGAGACAGGACGTGATTGATAGATGAGCCCCACACCCAATGGGGCTAGACAGCATGTTTCAGGAGACACAGGACATGAGAGAGAATGGGGAGGTTTAGCATGCACAGGCCCCACCTGGCAGAAGGAAGCTCTGTGTCCAGCCTAGTCTAGAACTCACCTGCCCCTGACACTCTCTGTTCCCTGGTGGTACCACTGTGACTTGGGTGCCCTGTGTCCCTCATGTACACAGCCAGGGACAGCCTTTACAACTAGCAACTTGGGGAGCATTGCTGTCACCACATAGCTGTGCATAGCAAGATATGGAACACCAGAAGACATGTCCGGCAGTTGACAAGATTTTCAGTTAGTAAACAGAGTTAGTTGGAATCTAGCCCAGTTTCTAATGAAGAGATGTCTCTGCTCTATGAGGGCCAGAAGACAGGAAGAGCCTAATGCCTAGGCTTCTTCACCCCCCACACTGGGCTGAGTGGAGATGGGGTCCCACTCATGTCCACTGGCCAAAGAGAGGGTGGACAAAGACAAAGGCCTTGGGACCTGCAGGCTCTGCTCCTTCATTGTGGTGGCTGCTTATACTGCTACGTATGAAGAGTGTAGGCCTTAGACACAGCTCAGTGGCCAAGGTCAGGGCCTCCTGGGCTGGGTCACACTGAGGCCCTTTACCATGCTGAGCCATACTAAAGAGCACAGGGAAACAGATGAGATGAGGGGAAAGGGAGAGAGTGACAAGGAAGAGACACCCTCAAGGAGGGACACCCTTAGTCCTGAGGGTTCACAGTGGGATTCTGAATACCATCAGCTGATCCCCATTAGACCTTGGGCCAGAGCGTCCACGCCCTTTGCTTCCTACTCACTGAATATTCAGAAGACAGGGACAGGACCACTGAAAGGACCCATGTCTTATAAAGAGTGAAGCAGAAAGCTTAGATAATCTAGGATGAGGGCCTAGACAACTTCTTCCCAGACTCAAACTTTCTCACCATGCCAGGCCCTTCTGGGACCTTGGTTCCAGGGGCTGGTGGTAAAGGCCTAGGAACTGCTCCACATGGGGGCACAGAGGCAGGTAACCCTGGAGGAGGATGCCCACCTGCACAGGTGAGTGTCTTCTGTCTCTCTCACTTGCCTCTACTCTCCCTGGCAGGAGGGGTTCATCACTGACCAAACAACCCTCCCATTAGCAGGAGGGAGAGATGGCTTGGGGGAAATGAAGTGTCATGGGGAGAGGCCATAAGTGCTGACACCTGGAAGGTGGGGCCCCAGCTCAGCCTTGGCCTGATGACACAGGACACTCACCATTCACCTGGGAGGGTGACAATGAGTACTCCCGGTCCCCATGTCTCCGGTCTGGTTTGAGGTTTCTGCTCTGCCTGCCGGAGCCCTCCAACATGTTAACAATCTCACTTCTGTCGATGTTCCGCAGGGCTGTGTACAGATTCTCCACTGTCCAGAGAGAAGAAAGAAGGCACTTGAGGAGCAAGTTCAGATGATACTAGAGCAGCCAGGAATGCTGTGTTAGCCTAACAGACAGGGGACAGGAGGAAGTCTAGGGAAGAGAAGAATTATCTTTATATACAACAGGTCTTTACCAAAACCTAACAGTGGCCATCTGTAGTTTGTTTTATTTTGTTTGTTTGCTTGTTTTGCTTCTTTTAATGTTGGGGATGAAGCCCATGGCCTCATGCATGCCAGGCAAGTGTTCTGGCTCTGCTGAGCACTAGCCAGATGTTCTGAGGCTGATGTGAAGCATCCAAAGGTAGTGTGTGTGTGTGTGTGTGTGTGTGTGTGTGTGTGTGTGTGTGTGTGTGTGTGTGTGTTAGCTTTAAGAGTAACAAGAAAACAAGATGAAAGTCTCTGTCCTTTTGAAGTCCTGGTCCAAGATGTAAGATGCAGTTGGAAGCATCCAGCTCCTGCATAGGGCAGGCTTTTGAGGAGATGCTGCAAAGGGAATGAGACAAGTCTTTGCCCAGGGAGGAGGAGGGTGTTTCTAAGAGGCCGAGAGTGGAAGCAGACTATGGTAGGCCCACCCCTCTGCTCTGACACCACGCAGCACTCATTCAGTCTAGAAATCCAATAGGAATGCTTTGAAAACAATAGTCTTACATCCTATAGCATATTCTTCTCAGAGGTCCTGGGCCATTCCTCACCTCACTGAGAATGGGGAATATTGAGAGCTAGATATACAGATAATGCTATCTGGTAGGGTTGCCCAGGGGACCTCAAGATTATGAGAAGCGAGAGGAGAGACAGACAGAGGGAAAGCCCAAGGTCAGCCAAGATCGGCAGCAGCAGAAACAGGGTCTGAAAGGACTCCGGTGAGGAGCGGGTCTATCTAGCCGGAGAGTCGGCTGAGTGGTACTGACTCTTTGCATTTTCGCCTTCACGGTCCACCCAGAGGGTCAGCAAGGCTGTACTCTGATCCAACAAGGAGTTAGGATTCTCCACACGGATCCGGTTGATGTCCTCCACGCTGAACTGCAGCTCCCGGGCCAGCTCTGTAGGCAAAGAAGCAAGAGCCAGTATAAGTGCTGAGTTTATAATGGCTGCCATTAAATCCGGGGTTCTGCTGGGCAATGGTGGCACACGCCTTTAATCCCAGCACTTGGGAGGCAGAGGCAGGTGGATTTCTGAGTTCGAGGCCAGCCTGGTCTACAGAGTGAGTTCCAGGACAGCCAGGGCTACACAGAGAAACCCTGTCTCAAAAAACCCAAAAAAAACAAAAAACAAAAAAACAAAAACAAACAAACAAACAAAAAAAACCCAATCCAGGGTTCTTTCCCACCAGGAAAGATTTGGTGCTGAGTAAGTATCCGCCTCCCTGTTTCCCCTGTGACTGAGGCAGGGAGGCAGAATGAGGGAGTGGATGAATAAATACAGCAAGGTTCTTTCTTCTTTCATGACTTCCCCGTGGAGGTGATGGGAACGAGCTTCCCCCACACACAGGACGGGGGAGTCCCCAGCCTGTGAAGGAGCTATAGCTCAGGTTCCCTGAGCACTGCCTTGCACAGTGGTCACTGGCTGTCTCCAAGAGCCGCAGGATAGAAAGCCAGCCCTGTTGTTACTAGATCAGCTCCCCGTTATTTTTATTGTGACTGCTCATCAGTGTTTAGCAGGTGAATATATATCAGAGTACTTAAGTGTGAAGAACGAAAAGGTGACTGCAAGTCAGAACATGCCTAACACACACACACACACACACACACCCCAAGCAGGAACTAGAACTAGCCTAACTAGCCTAAGGAATGAATGGTTCCCAAATTCTGAATTCCAGGGTTTGTAGCAAGTTCCCGCTGTGGTATCTGAGTCGTCTAAAACGGGGTGCAGGCTGAGTGCATGCAGGATGTCCGTCCACATAAACATTACGAGTGGCAAGAGAGAACATGGCAGTTTACAGGGCCCGAGGCTGCGCCAAAATGTGGAGCATTTCTTCTGCCTCCCTGCCTCCCTTTAAATCATGTTTGCAGCACTGAAGCCAGAGGTACCACAGGCTCGGCTCTGGCCAGAGATAAGAAGTTAAACATCTGAAGACCTTGCCTTTCCCCTCGGCAAGCTGCCTCTGAAAAGTCAAGGCGTGGTTCTGACAAGACAATGGCACAGTCCACTGTGTGTTTATGTTTATTTGCTTGATTTTCTGTCTTCTGTTACCAGCTAACTACCAACTCGATTTATTAAGCTGGATCCTCACATTGCCACTGACAAACAAGGGAAGCCGAGACAGCCAAAAGGCAGCTGTCACATCAAGAGTTTCTGCTGTTAGATATAAAAATCTGATGTTCATTTTCGCAGGGGTCTCAAGCCAGCTTAGGTCCAGCTCAGCTACAAATGAACAGAGAACATTGGGCCCCTGCTAATGCCCGCTGCTCTATAGCCCCGCCACTCAAACTAGAAGCTGGTGACAGCCAAGCTTTCATGCAAGGCCATGCAACCAATAGACTTTGAAATGAACAGAAGTTAACCAAGAGATGAACCCAGACACAGGTTTTGTTGAGAAAAATTCAAAACATTAACAGCAATGGGAAAGATACAACCCAGATGACACGTAAGATTGCTCCCTCCTGATTATTAACTCAGAGTTAGCATTTATAAATTCTTCTCTGCATTCAACCAGTCCCCCTAACAGCCTGGGCCGAGGCTCAGCTTGGCAAGGTCATAAAATAAGCAGATGTCCCTCCCCCCTCCTCCGAGTCTCCAGTCCTCTAGTTATAAAGTAAGGACAATTGTTTCTCACAATGGTTACAGGGAGCTGGACAAACACGGAGGGAGCTCACTGCTCTCCAATGGTACCCAATGCGTTGCTTATAAATTGGGCTGTCACAGACTAGATGCACAATGGATGGTGACAGGGGCTGGAAGCACTTCACCACAGGTCACCCAGGAAGGAGGGCCACGGGGTTAGGTAGGTATGGGGCTTTTTTACTCACCTGCCCAGCTGAGGCCGAGGTGTTCCCTGATGACAGCCATCTTCATTTCAGCACGGTCTGTGTCACTGGTAAAACCTGGGAAGACACATCAGGTTGCAGTTAGCAGCCTGGGAAGGTCACAGCATGGATAAGGCTGGTGTGTGGCCCTCACAGAAGGATGTTCAGGTTACACAGGGGCCTTCAGATCAATGTCAGGGAGAGACCTAAGGGAAGGAAGGGCTTTGCCTGCTGCAGACAAAGTAAGATGAACTGGTACCAGGACAGAGTCCTTGACAAGGAAATCATTGACAGATTCCATTTATGGGGGTCCAATGGCTTTTCACAGGAGCAAGGATGTTGAGGTGCTAGGCAGGGGGGTCCTACCCAGCCGGGACTCGCTGAGAATGCTGTATCGAAGGGTCAGGGGTGTCAGGGTCCTTCTTCTATCTTCTGCTCCACTACCCTGCAGAAGACAAAGAAGGGGTGCAATGGGTTTGGGGTGTACTCCCTCTTAGAGAAGCTGATGCAAGCTCTCATATTGTAGAGAGTGGACATGGTGGTCCATGGCCAGGTAGATAAAACCTGTGGGAAGAGGAGGGAAAGGGAGAAGGTTGGGAGAAGGTTGGTAAAGCAGCCACATAGGCGGCAGGTAAGGACAACTGTGACTTCTGTCACCTTGGTTAAGGAGATCGAGGCATAGACTGTAACTTGTACAAGGTCATCTAGTAGAGACAGATTTTGAATTTAAACTCAGTTTTTCTTTTAAATTCTCTTCTATTCAGTGTCTCACTTCTGACACTGGCCTATGGCTTCACTTTAGGGCCTATCTGTTCTAGGCACTGGAAATTCCATTTGAGAGAGAAATAGGCTCACCCTCACCCCCAGAAGGAAAAGAGAAACTGAGTCACATATATGAAGGTGACCTTGTTTCTCTTCTAGGCGACCATGGAAGGCAAATGATTCAGACAACAGCACAGTGACACTGACAGAAACATGGAGACATTCTGAAGACATGGTAACTCCAAAGGTCCAGCCAAGCAGCACGTGATCGGGGATCAGAAAAGTGCATTGGCCAAGACTCCCTGGCTGAGTTTGGAAACCTGGGTTTTGACAGTGGCTAGGGCCACCCAGGTCCCCTTGTTTGAGGAGCAAGACAGGCAAATAAATTACGAAGAGACTTGACAGCTTCTGTCTATGAGTATGTGACCTTGGGCAAGTCATCACTTAGTTGTGCTCCCTAGAGGCCTCAAGTGCAGCAAGGGGCTCAGTCCTCCACATTCTAGGGAGGCTGGCTCCATGTGAACCTTCCTAACAGCACCTAACCCTGACATTTGCTCCTCATATGGCATAACCAGGCTTTACGAACATTCCAGGGCAAGCTTTCTCTGCCTGGCCACAAAACAAATGCCCATAACAGGGCAAGAGCCTTGGGAGCCAGGGAATTCAGAGTTAGTGTTTGAGAAGGAAGAAAGAAGCCCTTGGGACACATGAGGGTTCTGGGATCTACCCAGGGCGTTTCTGAGGGACGCTGGCAGGGGGCAGCTCACCTTGGTACAGGGGGGCATGGTGACATTCAAGTGGCAGAGGATATGCTGTGTGTCCTCGTATTTCATCGTCTTTCGAAGGAACGACAAGAACCCTCCTGGCTCGCGGCTGCTGTCCCTCACCTAGATTACACACAGGGAGCTTTAGCAAGACCCTTTATGCCTCTAGACTAGTGTTCTGCTGGGGTTCCTGCCTCCCAAACTCCTAGACCAGGAAAACAAGGTGGCCATAGGAGGCCAGCACCTTCACAGGGATGGCCAGACGATTCTCTCGAAATGACTGGAAATGGAAGCTTCGCTGTTGGGCCGCTTTCTTGACAGGCACCAAGTTCCCAGAGAGTTCTGCAAATAGAGGCATCCCTTCCAGAACCTATAGGGAAAGAAAAGCATACTGAGCTCATGTAGAACTGTCTGTATGTTTCTGTTCCCCTCCCCCACCCCCTTAAGCCTTCTCTCATATGGAGGGAGTATGAGAAGTCCCACTGCTTGCTTGAGGAAAAGTGTCATAAATGAGCCATGCTCCCTTAACGCAGATTGTAATGAACAGCACTTTCACAAGCCCCCCGAGCAGAAATGTTCCCAAGCACTTGGTGGCCTATTAGGACAGCAGGTCGTGTCTTCTGAAAAAGTCCTAGGCTACTCTTAGGTCTAGCTGAAGGGGTTTTGCTCATGAGATGTGCTGGAAAGCCTACAAATCCTCCTCAGGCATAAGAATTCTTTCTCTGTGTATAAAAGCTGCAACTGAGATGATCTTGTGAAAATGTCTCGCTGTTGGGGAAGCAGGCCCATAGACAAGAAGTACCCCGAGCAGTGAGTGCCAGAACAGAAAACCAGACATGCCCAAGCCTCAGCCTGGTACTTTTGGTACCATGTCAGCTCTGCTGGTTGGTTCTTTTGTCAACTTGACGCAAGCTAGAGTCACGTGAGAAGGGGAAACCTCAACTAAGAAGCCCATCCCCACAAACAGATTGGCCTGTGGGCAACCCTGCAGTGTCTTTTCTTGATTGATGATTGGGGGGCCCAGCTCACTGTGGGAGGTGCCACTCCTGGGAAAGGTAATCGTGGCTTGTCTAAGAAAGCAGACTGAGCAAGCCACCAGGAGCAAGTCAGCGAGCAGTGTTCCTCTACAGCTTTTACTTACTTCCTGCCTCTAGATTCCTGACTTGAGTTCTTGTCCTGACTTTCTTCCACGATCGATCGACTGTGATACAATGATAAGCTGCAAACTGAAATAGGTCCCTCCCTCTCCAAGGTGCTTGTGGTCATGGTGTTTTATCACAGCAATAGAAACCCTAGCTAAGACACGGGCATTCCCAAGTAAGATTCAGAGGCCAGGCCCTCCGAGGGCCCTTAGCTTCTTATGTAAACACGAGAGAGAACCTTAGTATTGGTAATCCGTTCAAATCCAGTTCCCACCCTTTCTATAGCATCTGTTTGTCCACACAGCCCTTGCTTTCCCAGATGTTACCACACCCCAGGGTTGCTGCTGGTAGAAGCAGGGAGTTTGGGTGGAATCCTAGAGCTGCTATCTACGCAGCATGAATGTTGTTTTACACCTTTTTCCCAGTCCTGGTTTCCCAGTGTGTACACCAGGGATAATAAACGTACCCACAGCTAAGAGAGCTAAACCCTACTTTATAGGTAAGGTACTTTAAGAAAAAAATTTATAAAAAATTATGTGTGTGTATGTGTGTGTGCACACGCGTGTGCATATGCACATGCATGCAGGTGCCCACAGAGGCCAGAAGAGGGCACTGGCTCTTCTGAAACTGGAGTTACAGGTGGTTGTGAGCTGTCTGATATGAATGCTGGGGACTGAACCCAGGTCCTCTGCAAGGGCAGTAAAGTGCTCCTAACTGCTGAGCTAGCTCTCCAGCCTCGTAAGTTAATTTATATTGTACCAGATTCACATTAACTTCAGTAAGTGCTGATTCTTATCATACAAGTCACTAGGCCAACCATCTGCCACCTCCCTGAGATGCCCGCAGCGGTGACTCTTAGGCGTTCATAAAATATCTAAGGTGGCTCTTGAGAGAAGAGCTGAAGATATATATACTAAGAGTCCCTGCAGTATCAGAGGAGGGACTTCTGGCCTGGACTAGCCACCATGTTCCAGAAGCCAGCCACAAGCACCACCTTATCCCAGGGCTCTGTTTCCTTGTGTGGAGTGAGAAAGGCCTTCCATGGCTGTTATGAGGAGACCTGGCAGCCATACCTCTATGTCCCTGCTCCGGGCCACCTCCACGAAGTTTTCGTGCTGTTCCAGGGTCTTGTCCACTTTGTCATCTGTCATGCAGTAGCAACGCAGCCGCCCTTCCCGAGGGTCATTCATCTTGGCAAAAATGACAAACTTGGCCATGTAGGGAACTGCCGTGAGCTCTTTGTACAAGAGAGTGGCGAAGTGTACGGCCTCTGCCGTCCGAGGACAGTCTGACAGCCAGAATCTGAAAGGACAGGGCAAGTGGTGAGCGTAGCCATGCAGCCGGGTTGCGTCCTGTCTGGTGGTCTTGCAGAAGTATCTTAAGCCCAGCCTGGGAGAGCAGGTCAGGCCATGAGGATGGCTCCCAGGTAGATGGCTCTACCATGCAGGCTAAAAAAGGGCTGAGTCTCACCTGGCTGAGACATTGGTGGTAAAGTTGGCACACTCGTTGGCATACACAAGCTTGGTTGTTCCTGTTATATCTTCCCACTGGGCTTGGTCAGTTCCACCTATAACACCAGCAGAAGTAGAGCTAGGGAATGCTTTTTCATTCATAAGCATGAGGCTTGCCAAAGTGCTCAGGACGGAGCGGAATGTCTGGGTGATCTCCGGTCTGCAGCCGGAGCACTCTATCTCCTCACGCTTTGCCGAGGACTCCGGCCATAGACTTTTACTGAGGTCATTTTTCTGTCACCCCCCCATAAGAGCCCAAGGTGATTCCTGGCTTTGTCTTTTCACCACCCAGTGCGTTCCCCCAAACCAGCTTCTACCAAGGATGCAGACATGGAATGGACCACTCACCGATGACGCTGCACAGTAGGCGCAGGCTGGTGGTATCTCCCTCCCCACTGTCCCTGGGGTTGTCCGTCCATGAGGGAGGGAGCGGGATTCGAAGTCCAATGGGACGGTGGAACTTCCGGCGCCTTGGCTCCACAGTAACAATGGGGCTGAATGTGGCCTGGTTGCCCAGGAGCTTGGTCACCAGCTCATCTGGGACAGGCTGGGCCTGTGAAATGTCAAAGACAGAAGGTTCAGCCCCAGGCAAGTCAGTGGCTGTCCAGAGAGGGCCAGCCAGGCACCCTCAATGCTCAGGTGAGGAGGTGACCACCCTCACTGTCCCATATACATTGATGGAACTAGAGTCCACCTAAGCCTGACGCTATGGCTTAGGTGTCACTCTGAGCCTTTCTTCTGCTCCCCATTTCCATGTTCCCCTCAGCACTTTGGCTCATTTTAGACCTCCTGTGGAATCCTTCCCAGGGCAGGGGGGGAGGGGGAAGTCACAGCCGGCCATGCTCAGTGGCCACATGGGGTTGTCTACAGTTCTTCAGTAAACATCTGCTTACCCCTCCCTCCCAGAGTTGCTCTTCAGCTCAGATCTCCCAGACAAAAGTGTGGGGATGTTCCTCTAGAGTCTGACCTCCAGGTAGCCCCAGGAACCAGCAAGGAGGGGGTGCATCACCTGCAGAGCCAGCTTCACTTTCTTGGTCACAGCGTTTTCAGGGAACGTTGCCTGTACCAGGGGCACCAGCTTGCTTCTCAGGGAGCCCCCTTCGGGACCGATGGTGTCGTAGTCCTGGCAGAGCCGGGACATGATGACAAAGTACAAGGGGAAGTCGGTGGTAATGATGCGACACACGCGTTTCTTCTCCAGCTCCTCCAGGCTCCCCAGCTCTGGAACCACAGGCTGCCTCAGGCTGAGCTATCACCGTGGGGCCAGGGGCTCCACGTCCTGGACACATCCCCTCCCTTAGGGGCTTGGCAGGGAGGTAGCCTAGAAGGCTCAGGCTGAGCTATCACTGTGGGGCCAGGGTCTCCACATCCTGGACACATCCCCTCTCTAGCAGCCTGGCAGAGAGGTGGCCTAGAAGGAGCAGTCTCTGGACCCAGAGGGCCCATGGAAGAGGCACTGGCCACAGGAGTCAGGGGACACACATGTCCACTCGCATGCCTTGGGAATCCAGCACTTGGTCATAAGGACCACTCCCAGCCTCTCTCAGCCTCCCAGGCAGTGCTAACAGACTCCCCCAATATGCAACCCCAGATCCCATCTTCCTATAGCAAGAAGCCTCCCTAGAGTCCTACGGCCCCTTACCTTCATCCATGCCGTTAAGGATCTGGTCCAGGTAGCTTTCTCCATAACGGCTCTTGTGCTCCTTCCACACAGAGCCGTTTTCGCTCCTCAGAACCACCAGCTCACGGTCCCCGCGGCCATGGGAGGCAAAATGGGGGATTTCCACGATCACAGGGCTAAGGTAGAGCAGATGTGGGAGGGGGTCATCTACAGGGGGTCAGATACCTGGGCACAAGGGGGATCGCAGTGGGCCCTGCTTACAGCTTGCAGGGAGAAGGACCTACAGGTCCCGGCTATGGAGGAACAAAGCTGTCCTGGGGTCCTGAGGCCCCTAAAGGCCCTCTTGCTCATCTGGATGGACAGCAGAGCTCCAGTGACCCCAGTGGGCTCCAAGAAGGAGAGAAATGAGTCTGCAGGTCGCTCCTCTCAAGCATCATGGGGACCCTCTCTGAGGAATGCCTCAGATGAACACTCTGGTGCTTATATAACTAAACCCTGCACCCCCGAATGGTCAGTTTTTCTCTATTCTCTGACATCCTCACACTTCTGAGAATAGTGAGCTCCCCTAGAGCCATGAACTGTTTCACAGGTCTGAGAGAGGAAGGCAAGCCTGTTTGTCATCACAGCAGAGAAATGAGATGCTGGGTACTGCCTGGGTGGGGTGGACCTTGGGAGTCTCGGCTGAAGTGGCAGGAACTGGTTGGAGACACCAGCTTCACAGATTCCCTCTGAGGGCATTTCTCACCTAAGGAACTGGGCTCCTGTAGGTCCCAGGGCGATGATCCTGCTGGCCAGGCCCTCTTCCTCAGCCAGTGGGGGTGGCGTGCTCAGTTTCTGGGGCTTAACGAGGCGGCAGGTGATGCGAGTGGGCGCTGCGCATGTCCGGGGAGGGATCACCACTCTCAGGCCGTTATGACGACTTCCTCTCATGGATCCTCCCCGGGCATCCACCATGAAGCTCACCAGAAACCTAGAGGCACAGGAAGACCATGGCAGGGCTGACTTCCTTCTCAATGGCAGACAAGAAGTGGGTCCCAGAGCTGCTCAACACTCACCCTGTGTGGACGGGGCTAGCCACAGGACTGATGTTGTCTGAGGTCTCTGTGGCCGGGCTACTGGGAATGAGTGAATCCTCATCATACTCTTTAGATGCCTGCAGGAGAAAGAAGGGCACCCTGTCTTTCGTCTTACATCTCCAGGACATCCGAACACGTGCCCCGTCCTGCAGCTCAATGGGAGGAACAGCTTCCATGAAATGGACTCTGACTCCTAAAGCAGCATGGTTTCTGCTCACCTCCAGGGTCTCTCCCTGCTCTGCTGTCCTCTGCCCATGTCCTCCCGCTCACCTGTCCACCTCGTCTCCTGCATTCCCTGTCCTTTCCCCTCCTGTGTCATCCACCTCATGGCTACTTCCCCTGTTGTCTGTGTGTGTGAGGGGTCTGTGAGGTGAATCAACCTGTCAGGCTCTGTGGAGTTGCCCATCCTCATCGGCACAAGAACACTTGTGTCTCAGTCCTCACTCAGAGCTGATAGCAGCTCACAGGACACAAGTGAATCCAACCCTTATCCGGAGCCTGGGATGGACACTTAGTACAAATACGTGTACACCTCTGACAGGGTTTATGACTTAAGCAGAGTCAGAAAGAGACGCTGGGGCTTTGCTTAGCATGTACAAATCCCCGAGTCCTCTCCAGTGGTGGGGAGCAGGAGAGACTGAGGGAATGGGATGGTTACAGAGCAGGACTTACACCAGTGCCCTGGACTTGTTCCTGATGCTTGACAGCATCCAGGGGTAATGTCACAGCAGGACCAGGGCCCCATGTGATTACCATCTCCAATGTACCCCAGTGTTCTGCTATAAACGCCAATTCTACTGAGTGCAGTGCTCCAGTACCCCTGTCAGTGTTGGGGTCTCTGGGGGACAATGAAGAAAGGCACAGCCATCCCTTCAAGAGATGGGAAGCTGACATGTCAGAGCTTCATTGCCCAGGCTGCACCACATGAGGAAAGCTACCTTCCTAGTCCCAAAACTGCCTGACCTGAGCATCTTCCTGCATCGCTGCATGCTATGATAGTATTGCCCTCACCCTGAGTGCCCTGAGGCTCCCAGGACTCACAGTGGATATAGTAGGTACACCACCTGCACTGAGTTCTACGGAACAAATGGAACCATGGGTCTGAACTTGCTCTGTACACGTCGTGAACTTTTATACTTTAGCTCCAACTGTCCCTGGGTCATACAAACACAACCATGGAATGTCCTCACTCCCTGCAGCAGGGGGAGCCGAGGCTCTCCTTACTTGGTCTTGATCTTCAGATCGGATCACAACAGTCTCGGGCGTGACACACGGGATCCTCGGGATGGCTGGAGATTCCACCCTATGAAGCAGGAGTATTAGACAATCAAAGAGCAGAACATTTGAAGCCGACCCTGACATCCTTCCTGAGAGATCTGAGTGATAGGCCTCAGCACACCTGCAATAAGCTGGCTCATTCACTCCTCGTATCACCTCAGGTGATAAAGTAACTCCCTTGTTTGTTTACAAGCTGACCCATATCCCCCCCCCCGCACCCCCCCTCCCCCCCCCCCCGCACATATGCCTCTCCCTCCCTAGGCACACCCAGGCCTGGCTTTTGTCTAAGCCCCTCCATCCCCAGTGACCCGCGGGGCCTGGCTTTCACCTACATTTCTACTCCGAGTCCCAGAGCTGCACCTGGCCAACCACAGCATGATCTTCCCACCCCCACTGAGCCCATCTTACACTTGGTCTAGCTTCGGCACAAAATCCAACAGCTCTTTCTCCTCACCCACATCCCGGGAGTCCCGCCTTTCAGCCTTCGAGCCGACAAGTTCGTCACCTGAAACCCAGGAGCTTGAGTAAGGGGCAGGCTGGGGACAGGAAATCTCTCTTGTTCTTAACAATCACCTTTCCCGGTCTACCTCTCAATATCTCCTCAAAAGTGAAGGGCAATTTTGGTTTCTGGTGCCCCGAAGGCCTGTTAGCCATGGATATCCCCAGTCCTGTTATTCCAACCCTAGAACCCAGAGTGGCTAGTTCCTAGTCCCTCTGTTTCCCCGTTTTGTAGGAGGGAAAACAACAAAGCCAGAAAGAAGGTTTTCTTTTGTTTTGTTTTGTTTTGTTTTGTTTTGTTTTTTGGGTTTGATGAGTTCACCCTTACACAATAGCTCTTTCAGCGTGTAAAACGTGCCACAAAAGGAGTCACAGTTACAGATAATTCTTCCCCACCCCCAACCCCACCTGGAACTTGCTTTGTAGACCAGGCTAGCTTTGAACTCAAGGATCTGCCTGTTTCTACTTCCTAAATGCTAGGATCAGAAGCATGCACTGCCACACCCTGCCTAGGTTATAGATCTTTCTAATCCGCCATTACAGAGGGGCAAACAGCACAGGGCTCAGACCCGCTCACCCAAGGCTGCAGCGTTATCTTGCCTCTGAAACCCCTTTATTTCCATTTTTTATTTCTATACCTTGAGAATTCCTCATCCTGGAATTAGTGTTTGCAGTCCCACCTAAATTGGCAATCTGCGCACCCCTTCCTTCCCTTCGCTGGCCTGACTAGAGCAGCGGCTTGGGCCCTGGGTCTGGTCATGACTCTCACTCTGCATCTGCAGCCCTGGCCCTGTGATCTGCAGCCCTGGCCCTGTGATCGGGAGCCAACACGATGGAAATATAACTGTTCATGCAGGATGAACACAAACACAGAGGTGTGAGCACAGATACAGAGGTGGTTTCATGGTGTGCAATCCTGTTTAGTCAGCTCCGGGCCCTGCATGGGGCCGGGCCGCAGAGGATGAAAAGCAGGCATGGGTTAGTGAGGACTCTTGTGCTTATGGTGGAATGTGCTCTGGTGAGAAAGACCACAGGGAACAGAAAGCATTTCATACCCATTATAGATATGTGAGCAGTTCCTGGAAGGCAAAGAAGAGCCAAGGTGAAGGAGTGACAGCATCAGACCCAGTAAAGCGAGAGGTACGTTATTAAGAAGGGAACCTTTAGAACTGTCTAGCTGACTGTCATACAACCACCAAATTCCAGGCAGAAGGGGCCACAGAACAAGCCCATCTTCCCCACTGTCCTGTATTCCCTCAATTTGGGGCTTACTTGGGGGAAGAAAGAAGGTGAAAAATACTCTGGAGTTGAAACGTTAATCACTCAGGTAATGGAGAAGACTCTAAACTTTCTGCCCCACTATGGTCAGAAGGGCGGCCGATCAACATGTACTCTCAGTCTGAACTACCTGCCTTACCAGTTACTGAGGACCAAGGAGAACAGCAGCCAGATGTTGTCATAGCTGCCGCCAGCTCTAGAACCTGCCTTGAGTAGACCCAACCTGGATTAAATGTAACTGCATCAGACATACCAGCTAACTTGCACGTGAAGACTTGAGATCTAAAATATTAACCTCTAAGCTCTCAGTTTCCTGTCACCTAAGATCATCTGAAAGAAGCTGTCTTGTCAATAGGCAATGTTTGTAAGAAGCGGGTCTCCAGAGTTACAATGTATACTTGTACAATGTTTGTAAGAAGCAGGTCTCCAGAGTTACAATGTATACCTTGTACAGTTGGGCTAGATAGGGTTTCCAGGGACTCTGAGGGATGCCTGAGAGGATGGAGCCTGAGTTCACCCACAAAGATTTTACCTTCATCTTCAGACACATCCAGGATCTCATCCACCGTCTCTGGGTAGCTCATCCGGTGTTTGTCACTGACTAACTGAAAAGAGAAAGGACGGGGAATGGGACCCATAAGAAGCAGGGCACACTTGTTTCAGTCCAGCTACTGCCCCAAATGCGCAGCCAGGAAAGGTGCCGAACAGGTTTGTTGCCAAAGACAGCCAGAGGCCAGGAGGCATTTGATCTGGAAGCTCATGCCTATCTAATTCTTTGGCCACTAGGTGGCAGTATGTCCCACCTGTAGCTAGACAGTGCCTACCGGCAGGAGGCATTAACTTTGGGCAGCAACCCTCAGGGCCCATGGCTGCTACTGCAGGGTTAGGGGCTGGAGACATACCACCACACTGGTTTCATCTGTGACCACCTTGAGCACGTCTGTTACAGAGATATAGCCCAAACGTTTGGCTATTGCCAGAGGTGTCGTTCCGTTCTAGGACAAAGGAGAGATAGACAGGGCGTCAGAGAGGAGAGTCTGTCTCCTGAGCACAGACCAGGTTCCCTTGCATTCTTCAGAAGGGCACATAAGGACAGACTGGGTCTTGGAGCCAAGAGGGTGTATGTACTAGTATGTGATCCTTGGGGCTACAAGGATGGGACAAGGCAGGAAGGAGAATTGAACAAGCTGAAAGCCCTTGGTGTTGGGTATATGATCTTGACATGAGGATGGGCACACGCGCACACATGCAGGCATGCGCGCGCATACACACACACACACACACACACCACACACACACACACACACCACACACACACACACCACACACACACCACACACACACACACACACACACACACACACCACACACCACACACACACACACACACACACACACACACACCACACACACACACACACACACACACACACACACACACACACACACCCCGCCCCGGGGCAGGCAAGCACTGCAGGGAGGAGCCAGCTGGAAACAGAGCTCAGTGAAAACTGCATGGTGTGAAGCTTTTGTTCTCTGTGAAGTTCTCTGCTTGCAGAATGTGCCTGGACTCCAGTGGCTTCAGCCCTGTGCAAACCCTCAGCAAACACATCTACAGGCAAGGGTCCAAGTTGGGAACTGCCTTGTAGGTAATCCTACAAACCCCACAGTGAGGACAGGAAATTCATCCTAAACCACCATCAATAGGGCTGTTGGGGGAGGGAGGTGTCTCTGAGACCCAACGAACTTAAATTTGCCTACTCGTGTCATACTGAAGGTAGCTTCAAACACACCAGAAGGTGTGTCAGCAGAAACAGGTGAAAGCCGGAGGAGAGGAAGCATGGTTCTGGGAAAGCTAGTCTATGGTCACTCCAATGTGCCCTGGGATATGCAAGGCAGCCACACAGGGCACAGGTTTGTCCAGACTTTCTGTGTAGTTAGGGGTGCCTTCTGAGCTGACTGAAACGGGACCAGGTGGGTACTCACCGAGCTGACCTCATTGGGAGAAGCACCACTCTTCAGAAGCAATGTCACAATGTCTGTGTGTCCTTGCTGAGCTGCCTGGTGCAAGGGGCTGTATCCTAGCTATGAAGTGAGGAGACATTTGGCAGGGTCAGTTAACTGTCACGGGAAAGAACTGTATACCATCTCCAGAGTCCATCTACTACCCCTCCTGCCCCATTTCCTTCTTTAGGTTCAGAGCTCAGGACTGAGGCGGGGCCTCGAGTGGCTCCAGCTGCTTCCCAAGTGAGTGCCCAGGAGCTGTCAGCCTGGGAGTCGGGTGTAAGGTACCCATGTACCTTGGTCTTGGCGTTGACATCTGCCTGGTGCTGTAGCAAAAACTTCACCAGCTTGATGTTTCCATAATGACTGGCCACATGGAGTGGGGTGTAACCCATCTGAAAGGCAAGAAATGGGTGTGGGTGGCAAGGCTCCATCAGAGCCCCACTTAAATGGAATCCTTACAGAGGCAGCCATTTAAGGGAGGGAGGAAGCCGTGGGGAAGGGTGAGGGCTACCTTGAGACATAGCACTGATGCTGCTTAGAGAAAGGGCGGGGATTTGGTGTCAGACAAGTGGAGGCTGACATGAACCTGGAAGAGAGGTCTAGGTGGACAGCCTGGGAGATGAGCAAGGAGAGCTGACATGAAGCAGAGAGAGGACAGAGTGGGGACCAGCATCAGGGACAGCTCTTAGAGAGGCACTAGGGGACTGGAGAGAGCCGAACCAAGATCTAAGAAGCATTGTTTTTAGAAGGACTGGGTAATGAGCTGGCCTGTGCTCAGAGGAGTGCTGGAAGGACAGACAGCCATGCGCTGTCATGCCAATATTCAACCACAGCAGACTCATTTCTTCTACAAGGGGGCGGAGCCTCACTGTAAGCATACAGGTGCTGGCTGAGTTACTAGAGTTTGTAGGAACTGACAGTGATCTACAGTGATGGTCATGGTTATCCGCGTGACTGTGGGCTGCAGTGCTAATTCCCTATTGATTTTCATTTGTTTCTCTTTGGTAGGGATGTAGCCAGGTCTCTCACACGCCAGCTCCATATCCTTCATGTTCAAACTCTGTTCCAGCTCCCATCAATTACTTTGGTGTCCTGCCCAAATGGCTGACAAGCCAGGCCCTCTTTGGCCATGCATGTCCCTGGGGAGCTAGCTGAAGATTCCAGAAACTCTCTTAACACAGACTCTATGGGGCAGGCCTTTGTGTCCTGGGATGGCTTTGTAATCTATGAGGCAGCTCTAACCTCTAGAACAGGGTCCTTTAGGGAAGGACCCCAAAAGGACTGAACTAGTTCCAGGACACCCTTGGGTTTTAAAGAGATCTTGGCTGATGCTATAGCAGTTCTTCTTGGGGTGTCTTCAGTACAACAGTGCATCTCTGGAACTGGGGTGCATGTGTGTATGCTGCTGCTGGTGTTATTCTATTCCTTCTGTTGGGGTTGTTTTTCTTTTTCAGCACTGGGGACAGAACTGGGGACAGCACTGGGGACAGGCCTTGCACAGGGTTAGGCAAACTCTACCGGAGTTACATTCTCAGCCCTGAGTTCTGCACAAAAGAAACCAGTGCTTCTCTTCCATGCAGTTCCTTATTCCACCAGCTGGGGGTGCCCTGTTCTTCCCCTGGACTGCCAGCTCCTTAGTCTGGATGTCTCATTTTGTGACTCCTTTCTATCACTGCAGACAAGCAGAGCAGAGCAGTGTGCTGTGTGCCACACACTCATCCTTATGCCACAACACAGGGCTCTTTGCCACAGAAAGCTTGAGAGAAAGTCAAACTCCACTCAACACAATCATGGCATAAAAGGGGCCTTACCTCCAAGCAACTCCGAGAAATCCTGGTGTCCCTCACATGCTTACTACTCGTGTGAGACCAGACATGAGAGTAAACACCCCTTCCAAGTTCTTATGATGGACTCAAAGACTTGGCAGACTAAGAAATTCTCACTTGTAGTGATCATGATTGCTGGTGTCCCAGATTCAGGAAGAGGCAGGACAGTGTTGATCCTCAAGGGGTTGTCTCCATGAAAGAGGCAGTTTCAAGGTGTGAGGGTGTGCCTCTGTGATGTTCTAAGGTATGAGGGGACCCACCTGGGTGGACTGTGATGGAGAATGCAGCTAAGGAAGGGAGCCAGCCATTACAGACACAGGCAAGGGGTTGCCCGCCTTACCCGGGTGGTAGCATCCACGGTGACACCATGCTTGACCAGTACGTCTGCCACTGGAACATGGCCTTCTTGTGCTACCAGGTGGAGAGGAGTGAGTCCACTCTAAAAAGAAACAGACGTGCATCGGCTTTCAGCCAGAGAAGAATTCCAGTCTGCAGCGATAGAGCTGTGCGGTTTGAATTCCCCAAGTCTATGCGGCTTCATCTAGCTACCTGACTGGTTACTTGGCAAAAAATTGCCTATCCTGGGCTTCCTGAATGTCAGGTGACTAACTTAAGGAAAGGGTCAGGCAGCTGTTTCTGTTCATGGCCGGGCTTCAAATATGAGGACTGTGTCTTTGCCAATCCTGCTAGAAAGGAGTTCTAACCAACATGGAAACCACGGGGCATGGCTGAGTTCCAATTAGGCTTTATAAAATAAGCAATGACTGTGGCTGGTCCACGGACGATAGATCAGCTGAAGGAAGACTCTCAATTATAGTAATTGTTATTTCCATAGAAAATGAGGTGCCTTGGTTTCTTATTTTAGATGATACAGGCTACCACTGACTTTTCTCAAGGGCAGATCAGGGAGCATCTGAGAAAACACCATGCACGGGGAACCATGCTGGAACTTCTGAAGGCATTTGTTACCACCACTGCCCCACAGCCCACAGCACTGTACGGAGGGGTGGGCCACTCTGGGAGTAAAAGGTCCACATTCTTGGACTTCTCATCAGATTTCTCATGAGGATAGTATACTGGCTGGTTGTGTGTCAACTTGACACAAGCTGAAATTATCACAGAGAAAGGAGCCTCCCTTGAAGAAATGCCTCCATGAGGTCCAGCTGTAAGGCATTTTCTCAATTAGTGATCAAGGGTTGGAGGGCCCCTTGTGGGTGGTACCATGGGCTGGTAGTCTTGGGCTCTATAAGAAAACAAGCTGAGCAAGCCAGGAGAAGCAAGCAAGCCAGTAAGTAACATCCCTCCATGGCCTCTGCACCAGCTCCTGCTTCCTGGCCTGCTTGAGTTCCAGTCCTGACTTCCTTTCGTGATGAACAGCAGCATGGAAGTGTGAGCTAAATAAACCCTTTCCTCCCCAACTTGCTTCTTGGCCATGATGTTTGTGAAGGAATAGAACCCTGACTAAGACAGATAGTGGTGTGTCAAGGTGTGGATTGCTGTGTGGGAACTTGTACAAAAACTGTCGGGACATTTGCTTTATTCTCTGTGCTGAATCCCAAGCCTGGCTCCCTACCAAATGACTCTGCTTGCCTTTCCACTTCCTCAGGCCACCCAACGTCCGAGTCCTGTTTTCTAATCTGTTAGTTTGTGGTTTCTTATTGGTGAACTGAGATCATTAATACCGGGAGTTATCAATGAACAGTGCTTGTCCATTCTTTTTATCTTATTGCTATGGTATGAGCCCCCCACCTCGCTCTTTTGATATGTTTTCTGGTCTGGGATTATTTATTTCTTGTGTTTTTGTAGGCATGTATAACCCCCAAGAATTTAAAGGCTACAAAATGGGGAAGGGTATTTAGTAATAATACACCTGATAGATGGTTAATATTTAAAATATCAAAAGAGCTTTAAAAAAAAAAACCCCACCTAACATCAAAAAAATGAATAACCCAATTAAAATGGGGCACAGGGCTGAACACAGTTCACAAAGGTGAAACACAAGGAGCTGGGAGACACTTAAGGTTAAGGTTCAACAGTCTTAGTCATCAGAGAAATAGAAATCAAAACGACACTGTCAGAGTGGCCAAGATCAATAAAAAAACAAATGGCGGGTCGGGTTGGTGAGGGTGTGGGGCTAGGGGCACATTTCTCCATTGCTGCTGGGAGTGCAAACTTGTCATGCTACCGTGGATCCGCGTGGCGGCTCCCCAGGACGCTGCGAGTGGATTGACCTCAAAATCCAGCTGTAGCCCTCTTGGGAATATACCTAAAGGACTCTTCACCCTACTATCGGAAAGCTAGCTCAGTCGCGCTCACTGCTGCCTTACTCATAATACTGGAAACAGCCTAGGTGTCCAAAGAGATGGACGGGTTAACGAAAATGGGGCCCATTTACCCGATGAAATAGTTATTATTTAGCTTTTAAAAAATTAAATCATGGGATTTGCAGGTAAATGGATGAAGTTAGAAAAAATAATTCTGAATGGAGTAACCCAGACCCCAAAAGACAAATATGATGTCTATTTTCCTATATGTGCGTGTTAGCTTTTAAGCCTTTGGTAGACATACTTCAATCCGTAACACAATAAAGGTTAGATATAGGGAAGGAACTGGGGAGGGGGGCTCTCCTAAGGAAGGGGAAATAGAATGGATAGTTACGTTATGGAGAGACAGTAGGGAGACTGGAATGGGGTCGGAAGAGTGGGCTAAGGGAGGAGACAGGGAGAGACTAACACTAAGGGCTACTCGGGGGTTGGTTACATGGAAACCTACCACAGTAAAGCATCGTAAGCTTTATATACATATGCGAAAGAAATCTAAATGAAGTCACCAAATAATGGAGGAGACAAAGCCCCAGAGGGACACCTTCTACCACCAAGTGAAACCTCCTGAGCCAGGAATGCATTACATCTAGTTGAGTTGTCTGCCAAAGGGGCTCTCCATAAACCCCTAAACAGCCCAGGCTATTGCCAGAGCTAACGGTAAGGGCCTACTGGTGAAAGCGACATTACGTATGTCACTGGACATGAAGTCAAACTGATGCCTAACTAGAGCTTTGACCTCCACTGATGAGTGTCCATGGGACTGGAAGGTACTCCGCATACTCCCAGAGGAGAAAGATCAACGCCAACCAAGCTACAGACTCTGCAGTGTACAATGATGCCCCGCCTGCCTGAGACACTGGTCCAATAGTGGCACGGATGTTGTACAGGTGACCAACCACTTTTTGTTTAGATTTAAGGCCCACCTTATGAAACAGAACTCATGCCTGACACTTCTCGGGTGGTCAAGGACCTGACACGAGATAGGCTGTGAGCCTAAGGAAAACAGAAACTACGTTCTGCTAAAGAAACAGCAATGCGGGCCGGGCAGTGGTGGCGCACGCCTTTAATCCCAGCACTTGGGAGGCAGAGACAGGTGGATTTCTGAGTTCGAGGCCAGCCTGGTCTACAGAGTGAGTTCCAGGACAGCCAGGGCTATACAGAGAAACCCTGTCTCAAAAAACCAAAAAAAAAAAAAAAAAAAAAAAAGAAACATCAATGTGTTCCTGATGACATCATGCAGCGTGGAGAACTGCCTTGGGTTTGTGTGCAGACAGGCACACACGTGCGCATGTCTGAGGGGTCAGAGGCCAACCCTGGTGTCAGTCTTCAGTCTTCTTCATTGTATCTTCAGGACACAGTCTCTCACTGGAAACTGCTTTCTACTGGCTGGTCAGTGAGGGTCAATGTTCCTCCTGTCTATGTGTCACTGGCAACACTGGGACTAGAAGCATGTGCCACCAGGCCTGGCTTTTTACATGGGAAGATTATAAGAGCCAGAGAGGATAAATAACACGGAGGAAAAACACATCTTCCACCATGGAAAGTAGATACTCAGTACCAAATTCTGCAAAGTGCTCCTGTGTACGGATGCTGGCCTACACTGGGGTAGATAGACTCTGGGTTTCCATGGCGGACTTCTCGTAGATCCTCAAAGGAGTACAGAAAGGCACCATGACACAGTAAGCTCGGGGTCTCACTGCCTTGGGAGCCAGCTGTGGATTCAGTACAACACTGAGATAGAACTTACGTAGGGTTGTTATTAGGAGCCTGCCCACATACCTCATGCAGAAGCAGGGCACTCGTAGGACATGCTTAGCATGGTACATGCTTAGCAGAGAAGCTGACACCTATATTGAAGCTATAGCAAACTCAGAAGGCCTTACCTTGTTCCCCAGGTTGCCATTGGCTTGCTTTGACAGGAGAAGAGCCACCATTTCTGTGTGGCCCTCTTGGGCAGCCAGGTGAAGCGGGGTCACGCCTTGTACAGACTCTGCATTCGCTGACCCTCCGTACTGCAGCAGACTGCGGGCCACCTCAATCTGGTTCTGCTTGGCTGCAATGTGCAAAGGAGTGTAGCCATTCTGAAACAAAAGAAAGTACCTGAGCTCTGGGCCCCAACCGCTGAGGTAATGACAGGAGAACACAAGGGAGGGCTGGCTCTGGCTCTGGCTCAGCCTCTGAGCCAGGCTGCTGTCCATCAGGGAAAGCATGTTAAGTGAATGAACAAAAAGACCAGCTACGGCTTCTGAAGCTAGATCTGCAGGCTCCCAGAGCTGGCAGGTATCTGTTCTCTTCTCACCATGTTAAGACTTATTATCTTTCTCAGATGAGCTGCTGGGCAGGAAACATTGTTACCAAGCAAGATTCAGATTCCAGCTTGAAGGCAAGGTAGGTAAGAGTTAAAGTTTCCCATCTCTCCCTCCTGGCAATAAGGACTCAAAGCCCCAAATGTTTCATAAGGCAAAGAAACAGCAAAATGTGTATAACGACACACATCTGTAATCGCAGTGCTCTGGAGACTGAGGCAGGGTAAGCCTGGAGCCAGCCAGGGCCGTATAGTGAGACCCTGACTCGAAAAACTAAAAGGATGCCTGGCTCTTGAGAAGCTAACATTTCCTCTTAAGTATGTTCTCCTCTCCCCTCCCCTCCCCTCCCCTCCCCTCCCCTCCCCTCCTCTTCTCTCCTCTCCTCTTCCTTTTTTTGTTTTTTTCTAGAAGGGGTTTCTCTGTGTCGCCGTGGATGTCCTGGAACTTGCCCTGTAGATCAGGTAGCCTCAGACTCAGAGATCTGCCTGTCTCTGCTTCTCTCATGCTAGGATTAAAGCCATGAGCCAACACTGCCCAGCCCTGCTGTTCTTTTCTTAATAACTTTCTTTTTCCCATTAATTTATTTATTCGTTTATTTTATACTTGATCACAGACTCCCCTCTACTCTGAGTTCCCCCCTCACAAGCCCCTCCCCCATGCACCCTCTCCTTCTCCTCTGAAAAGCGGGAGGCCCTCCTGGGTACCAGTCCACCCTGGCACATCAAGTCACTGCAGGACTAGGCACATCTTTCCCACTGAGGCCAGACCAGGCAGACTAGCTAGGGAAACAGGATCCACAGGCAACAGAGTCAGGAACAGCCTCTGCTCCAGTTGTTGGGGAACCCATATGAAGGCCAAGCTGCACATCTGCTACATGTGGGGGGGGGGCTAGGTCCAACTCATGGATGCTCTTTGGTCAGTGGTTCAGTCTCTGGGAACCCCCAAGGGTCCAAGTTGGTTGACTCTGTTGGTCTTCTTACGGAGTCCTTATCCTATACAGGTCTCTCAGTCCTTCCCACAGTGGGGAACAGGGTGAAGTGCCAGGGAGAGAGGGCCGAGAGTGAACAGAAATTGGCAGGTGTGTGTGTGTGTGTGTGTGTGTGTGTGTGTGTGTGTGTGTGTGTGTGATCTCCAGAGACCTGGAATGAGGAGGGTGACTCTAGCTGAGACTCCTATCAGTGGGGGATATGGGGCCTGAAGTGGCCACCTCTTGTAGCCAGGCAGGAGGATTCTCAGTGAAGGAATAAAAACACCAGCCCTCCCTCAAAACCTTTGACCTAAAATTTGTCCTGCCTACACGAGGTACAGGGACAAAATTGTAGCTGAGACTGAGGAGGATAGAGTCAACCAATGACTGGCCTAACTTGAGACCCTTTCCATGAGCAAGAACCAATTCCTGACACCATTAATGATACTCTGTCATGCTTTCAGACAGAAGCCTAGCATGACTGTCCTCTGAGAGGCTTCACCCAGCAGCTGACTGGCACAGATGCAGAGACCCACAGCTAAAATATTAGACGGAGCTCGCTCAGAGAGTCTTGTGGAAGAGTTAATCACTTTCTGAAAGAAATCTTTCCTGACGAGATTGGGCACTTTGTTGTTCTTTGGGTTTGCTGGTGGGGGGACTCAAATGTGGGGTGAGCTAGCCAGTTCTGTTCTACTCCAAGGCAGCTGCAGCCCAGGACAATATTCCATCACCTAGACTTCCTTACGTATTTTAAAATATTATTAAAAAGTAGAGGAAGCATCTGCCGTGTTTGTTTCTAAAATTTTCTGGTGGATCAAGTATAATTATGTACTTGCAAGGAAGTGCTTTCCAAAGGAAAGACAGGAGAATAGGACAGTTGTGTGTGGTGACTTTGCCACGTACTGCTGGGTAAGACGAGATGATAAATGTTGGTCTAACCGGTTAACTATGTATTACTAGGATCTTATTGAGCAGTCCAAGCTGGCTTGGAATCACAATACAGCCCAGGAAGGCTTCAGACCTGAGGCAGTCCTCCTGCCTCAGACTCTGAAGTGCTGGACATACAACTGCTCCCAGCTTTAAATGTTATTTACTTCTCAGTGGTTGGGTTTCTTGGATGAATAAGGCTCCTCTCTGCTAGCAGACATGGGATAGGCTACAGGTAGGTCAGTGGGTCAGCGGGTCACCATGTTGCAAACAGTTTCTATGATCTTACTGGAGCAGTACCCCAACCATTTATAGTAAGTGAGGCAGACATCTGCATTACTTCCTATTTTGTGATGAAGCGATTCTCTGAGAGGTAACATGCTTTACCTAATATTACATAACAGACAGCTGACCCTGTAGGGCTTTTTGGCTTCTCGGACTGTGCTGTGTGTGCATAGCACTTGAGACCTTGTGCAGTGCAGAAGGTCTAGATTGGATGTGAGTGTCTAAGTTCCTCACCAGCTCCCAGGTGATGCTGAGGTGCTGCTCCATGAACCACACTTTGAGTAGCCAGGCCTTGGAATATTCAGAGTAAAGGAGCGCCAAGCCAGGGGACTTCCAGGGCAGGACCCATGGCCTCCTGGACCTATGCCCACCCAGCCTATACAGCAGAGAGTTACTATGTGCAACTTTTCCAGACATGTGCTTCTCCACATCGGCCAGCGGTCTTCCAGTCATCCCTGGACTTTCACTTGCCACCCGCTGTCTTACTGAGGGTCCACCAGCATTTCTGATTGAGATGTCCTACTGAAACAAGGGCAAGACTTCTTAGAGCATTTTTTTTCTATGCCCAAGGTACAGTCATTGGAGAAATGTGCAGTACACCCAGGGATGTTCTATCAGGAGTCCCAGGTCACTCAGGCTGCTGTGGGTGTCTAACCTGGCATGAACGGGCTCTGATTTGGCAGGGGCAAGTTTGCCCTGGAGGCGGCAAAATCTTCCAGATCACCTTGGGTTAAACTGGAAGACATGAGTCACTGACCATCTCAGAGCATGGTGTCCCACAAACTAGGACTAAGGGATTGATGATGACCTTTTGTGGGTGACAAGGAGAAAGGGCAACTAGGTTGGAGAGCCAGGGAGAGGTCAGACAGGGATAGATGCCAGTAAAAGGCTCCTTTCCCCAAGGGAAGACGCTCTAGGGAAGGGATGCACATGGGAGGGGATCTGTGAGCATCAGATCGAGGAAGGGAGAGTTTGATTTTCGTGCAAAGGGATTTGCTGTGAAATTCTACAAAATTGCCAGACTACTTTGGAAACTATTTTTGCCATGGAAACAAACCCCATCTGTGCAGGCTTTGAGCTGCTGTTCGCTCTCTTTAAATATCATGAACCTGGCTCCAGCTCCTTTTATATAAGCGGGGATAGGGAGGAGGAGGGGGGGAGGAGGAGGAGGAGGAGGAGGAGGAGGAGGAGGAGGAGGAGGAGGAGGAGGAGGAGGAGGAGGAGGAGGGGAGTCCGGCTATTTATTTTTAGAAGCAGGAGTAAGTCAACATCTTAGCTGGCTGTGTGCTGCCTCTGCACAATGACGTAGGGCTGCTACCACAGGAGGCAGGAATAGGGACAGAGCCTGACAAGACCAGAGCTTCCTGAGACATGCTGTGTGTGCAGGAGATGGACGGTGTGAGTTACGGTGAGCGTCATCCTGAGCAGGGGAAACAAACTGAAGCCATATATGGTCTCTCCACTGGTGAGACTGGCAGGTATACGCTGAAGTACATAGTGACCCACCGAATGACTCGCTCATGGGTGGGCAGCACGGAAACTAAATCATTCTCAGGCTGCCCTGTCAGAAGGAAGGGTTCCCAGTGCAGGCTCCATGGGTGTCCCATCTCTGCTGGCCCCGACTCTTTTCCTGACCACCAGTCTCATAGTCTTCTCCTGCTTCTCACAGACACAAATCCCACTTTGCCCAGGGGGTAGTCTGGTCTTGGATTCCCCTTCCCTGGTCCTGCAAGGGTCATGAAGTCCTATACTTGGCAGCACATTTCAGAGGCTAAATATGTGATCAATGCAGAGCATGTAGAAGTTTCTCTCCATCACAATGTCTCTATTCAAAAATCAAACTAAACCAGAGTGACCCTCACACTGAGACGAGACTTTGCTTCAAGGTCCAGAGAGCTCATGGGAACCTGGATATCCCTCCAGGCCACTGTACCTAGCACCAGAACACATGGGAAACAGAATGAGACACCTAGTGGGTCCCAATCCCATGGAGTGGAATCTCTGAGAACAAGGCTTGTGGCTCTGGAAGATACTCATGCACTAGGCCTCTGAGCATCAGCTGACAAAATACGGCTGATGTGTAGCTGATGGAGGTGGGGACATGTGGGGTGTAAATCAAATTCCACCTTTGGGAGGGACCTTCTGACAGGAGACTTTTACCCACTTCCCATCTACAATGAGCCCTCAGACAGCAGCATTAATCCTGCAGTCGGTCTTTGGGAAAATGTGTTGATACGTCTGTGTTTACAGAGTCAAACACAAAACCTCTGAGGTTGCCTAAGACCAGCAGTTCTCAACCTGTGGTTGTTACCCCTTTGAGGGTCAAATGACTTTTTCACGGGGGTAGCATATCAACTATCCTTCAAATCAGATATTCACAGTACAATGCATAACACTTGCAAAATTACAGTTATCAAAATAGCAACACAAATAATTTTATGGTTGGGGTTACCACAACCATAAAAGCACACCACACACCATGACACACAACATGTACGAAAGGGTTGCAGCATCAGAAGGGTTGAGAAGCCCTTCTCTAGACAGAAGCAGGTAGAGGCCTTACCCAGGCAGGGCTGTGTGGGGAGCCACCTCGGGGAAGGAGAAGCTTTACGATGTCCAAGTTGTTGTGATGGACGGCCACATGCAGGGGAGTCAAGCCATTCTGCAGGGGGACAAAGGAGAGGAACGTGAACAGCCTCACATCCATGAGGAACTGTTTAGTCAGCCAGGACACACTCTTCCATCTACAGCGTGGCTTTCACAGGAAGAACCCACCCCAAACTGGCCTGGTGGGGCGTTAGAGTTCAGTGATGAAGCATTTGCCAGCATGTTCAAGTCCCAGGTTTCATCTCATCCCAACGAAAGTGAAAACAAATCTCTTTCATTTAAGGCTGGGGATGTAGCTCCATAGTAGAGAGGTTGCCTACCATACATTCTTAGTGTTGGGTTCCACTGTCAATATTGTAAAAAAGTAATGTAAAAAAAATCTGCCTAAAGCCAATCTGGAAGGAGAGCCATTGGAAGACAGCTCCAGCAGGATCCAGGACCATTCCTCACCCCATGGGGGAGATGGGTCATGGAATCATCACACTTATTCAGAGAAGGTACTGGGTCCTTCTAACGGACAAGGTGTGTGTCGGGATTGCTTTAGCCAAAGACCATTCTTATGGAAGTCTGCCCAGCCAAGAGAGGTGATTCCCAGTGGGGAACCCTGTCCCGTGTCGTCCAACAAGGGAGGAGAGGAAAGCTCACATTTACCTTCCCGGCCGCGTTGGGGTGTGCATCGCGTTCTAGAAGCAGCTCTGCCAACCGTGCCTTCCCATACTTAGCAGCCACGTGGAGAGGGGTAAATCCTTTCTGAGGAGAAACACGGGCCATCAGGACCATGGGAGACAGTGCTGCCACCCCAGGGGAAAGCACGGTTAGGGCTCTTCCTCCCTTCCCAGCATAGAAATGCCAATGGGACAGAAAGGCCCGAGGATTTTGATCCCTGCAAGGGGCTGCAGGCCTCCCCAGTACAACCTGGACAACTCTAATAGGAGAAGCAGAGAAAGCTGCCTCTGATGTTGTCAAATAGTTGTTAACTCAGGCAGGGGCCGTCTCTTGTTTGTTTCGTTATTGTTCCTTTGGAGACAGACTTACTATGTGGCCCAGGCTGGCTTGAACTCCAGATTCCCTTGCTCCATTCTCTAAAGCACTGGGACCACAGGCATGTGCCACCATGTCCACAGCTCTTACCCATTTAGTCAGTCAGTTATCATCTATAGCTTGGGAGGGTGCACAGGCCAGGCAAGCCCTCCTCCAGGAAGCCGCTCCCCAGCCCTTAGCCCTGTGAACCTTCCTGTATGTCAGGAATCTGTCTGATTGGTCTACAGCTAATGTCTAGCACCTTAACTGCTGCAGGAGAACAGAAGAAGCCTGGTTAGAGGAGAGACAGACTGCGCCCTTTCTTTTTGCCCGGTGACCGCAAAGAAGGTTAGATGGGGATCCCCTCAGCCTATTGTTTCTTTAAAAATACATGGAGTTTATTTTTGTTTTGTTTCTGGTTTTGTTTTTTGAGAACCGGTCTTGTTATGTTTTCCAGGTTGGCCTCAAGCTCCCTGACTCAAGTAACTCTCCTGTCTCAGCTTTCCAGGTACCTCGATCACAGGTGGGTCCCTGAACCCTGCCCGTCTGTTGCTCTCTAAGAATCAGAACAGTGGCTGTAGGCTGTACCTTGGTCATGCAGGCTTGGGATGCCTCTTTCTCCAGCAAGGCCAGGGCTGTGTCCACGTGACCTTCACGGGCTGCAGTGTGCAGGGGCGTGTGGCCGGCAGTGGTAGCCAGGTTGGGGCTGGCGCCACTCTCCAGAAGAAGCTTCACCATGCTCGTGTGGCCAATGCGAGCAGCACAGTGAAGCGGTGTCTGGTCATCCTGGGCCACAGGGTGAAAGCATAAAACCGGACACATTAACCTTCCCAAGTCCGCCTCTATATTTCACGGGGCAGGAGGTGAGGACCAGACCGTGTACGTGACTCGCAATGAATAGAAAGATCTGGGATTCCTTCCAGTCTCTGACTTACAGAGACTAACACGCTCTACTTCATTCTGTCCTTACAACTCATCAGCTTCAGGGTTATTGCTACTTAATTGCCCAAAGGTTCAGCTTTTCCAGTTGTAAGTAGCAAGTGTAACATTATTTCATAAGGCTAGGGTTCAGATCAAACAGCTAATGGACACAAAGGGTTCCCAATGCTGGTCACAGGAAAGACACTCAGTAAACTGATTGCTATTACATAGGACAAGCAAGCCCTGTCTCCTAGGCTCTTTCTGCCTGGTATGCTCGTTTAGTTTGAACTCTACTTTGATGCTCTCTGTGCCAGAAGTCATGGGGCTCCAAACCACCAACAGGGAAAGACAGCCATTTATCCCTTTTCTACAACATCCAGCTATAGCTCCTGGTGCAGGGGCTCCACAGATGAGGTATCTGTTACTGGGTCCAAGCAGAGGAGCTCAAAGGAGCCTGTCACCCACAGAGACCTGGTCTTTACCACACAGCCTGTCAACTTGCAGACTTGGTAGCTGATCTTGCAGTTTATTAATCATCAAATGTACAAAAGAGGATCCTGCTCGTCTAGATCAAGTGATGCCTGACTGACTTCCCCGGTACACCATCTTATGGGCTCACTTCTTCACCATTCACTTCCTCACCATTCACTTCCTCACTATTCGCTAGCCTGACAAACACTGCAGGCCAGCCTGCTCTCTGGGTTTCAGTTACTCTACAGAAGCACCACTTTCCTACAAAGACACCTCTGCCCCGCAAAGAACTCCAACAAAGCAGAGCCAGAGCTTTCAGTGTGACCAAAATGGGAGTGACAATGACTATGAGCCCCAGGCTGCAGATAAGAATGGCTTCCTTCACCAGGCTCGGGTGGCCTGCTCTGTGGCACTCTCCCTTTCCTGTCTGCAGAGCTCACCTTGGCCTTTGCGTTGGCTTTGGCTTTGTTCTGGAGCAAATATTTGGCCACTTCTGTATGCCCTGCTCGGGCCGCCATGTGCAATGGGGTTTCTACTTTCTGCAAAATAAGAAAATTATAGAACTGTTAACACATGCTGGGGTCGCAAATGACACATGTTGAACTCAGATTGCTGCCTGGGCTCAGTAGGATTTTGTCCAAGAGTTGGAGCTGCCCAGCTGAGTCTCTGTCTGTCTCTCTTCCCCTCTCTTAGTATTCTAGATATTTGTGAAAGTAAACCTCAGAGCTCACAAGTATTCAAATGTGGGAATGCATTTCCAGATAGCACTTATAGAAGTTCCAAGATAAAACTGAGAATACCATTACTGTAGGTACAGAAAACAGGGACCCTTTCCACAGCTCCCCTCAGAGCTGTGGACCAGAGCCAAAAGCCCTTAGACAGTAACATGTACAATGTTATATGTTATATCTTATGTAAGATATAGGATGTTACATGTTCCATCTTATATCTCTTTATCATTTCTGATTGGAAACCATTTCAGGAACTTACCACATTGGAGACGTTGGGTGACGCTCCCCGCTGCAGTAAGTTCTTCACAATAGGGAGGTGTCCCATGAAGGCGGCTACATGGAGAGGTGTCAGGCCAGACTAGAAGAGACAGAGTGGAATGGGCTGAGCAGGCGCCTTCCCCTCAGAGAAGCACAAGCCACAGTCTCTTATGTTCTTCTGTTGCCAGGGAGCTCCAGGAAAGGCTATCTGAGAAAATGGACTTAGACCAGGTGGACTTGTCTTTAGGAAAAATGGCCGCAGGGTTGCTAGCACTGGCAGAAAAGTGCTAACCACTTTACAATTCAAACGATTGTTTCCCACTTTGGAAAGTCCTCTTCATCCAACCCTTATGGGAAATGGTCACATATACACACACATGAAATCAATCATGTATACATGCACACCTGCATACCTGCAGCCACACATAGCTATGAAAAATCGCCATGTAAGGCAATGGAGGGGAGCCCAGGCTGAAGGCACACCTACACTCTCTCCTACCTCAGTGACTGCATCGATGGAGGCTCCTGTCTTCAGCAGCAACTCCATGACACGTATGTGGTTCTTCTTGCAGGCGATGTGTAAGGGGGTAAAACCATTCTGTATCCCACACAAAGTATACAAAGATCAGGAACTCACACAGTAGCCAAAGAACTGGAAAGGCATCCTGCCCTTTGACTTAGAGGAGGTCCTTTCCAAGCCCACCAGCAAGTACCCATAGACCAAGGGACAGATCACGTTGGTTGGTGAGCTGACAACAAACAGGTGTCTCTTCTCTTTACAGACAAGCATATTTCTGACCATGATGTTTGGAAACATTTTTAAAATTCTACCACATTTCTGGATACACTAAAAGAGTGCTTTTTGGAGGCAGACCACTTTCTTTCTATTGGACACCGAGTGAAATTGATTATGTTCTATTGCAACATGTTACACAGTGCAAGCATGTTGCATAGTGCATGCTACATGGCTCGCTCCTCCACAGGGCCAGGGTTTGGACTGCTAGCCTCTTCTGTACTTCATAGGGCAGTGCTCCTAAAACAAGCTCAGTTTTTTTTGGGGGGGGCGGGGGTAAGGCTGTAGCTATGTCTTTGCTGTCACAGGTAGGGAAGCAGGGCTCCTACAGTTGAGGGGAGAGGCCAGAGATGGTGCTATACATTTTACAACAGACAGGACAGCACACTCCAGCCCCATAGCTAACATTCCCAAACTTAGGAAGCTGCGGTGGCCCCAGAGTCTGGGCTCTGCTCAGTGCAAGCAGGTTTGAAGGAATAAATGATCTATCTTTCGCCTCCGGAAGTTACCTGCCCTTTAGTTAGTTCTCTGAGAATGGCCAAATGTGAGACAATAATTCTGCACATGCTCTATGGCTCTCTGAACCATCCTGGTGGTCTCTGACCTGGGAAGGAAAGTGAGGAGCACAGTCCCAGGAGGACTCTGCCTTAGTTCTGAACTTGTTGTCTCCCAGGGCTGTAGCCACAGTCCCTTTAAGAGGAGAGATACATAGCTCAAACTAGTCTTCAGTCCAAAGCAGGTTGAAGGCCAGGTCTGCTTCAGAGATGCTACTGTCTCTCAGCTCTGAGTTTGGCTGGGGCTACTGAATCCATATGCACGCCATAAATATCAATTCCTGTGTCAGATCTCCTAGGTAGAGAAACCTAAGTGGACCTCAACCTGTTGGTGAAGCTATGGTCACAAGTGCAGGAGGCCACCCCTAGGGGGATGTGGAGCGCAGTAGAAGACCCCCGTGCCCTGTGTGCACTTGCCCATGGCTCTGCTCCCAGCTGTACCCACGCAGCTCCGGCTTCCCAATTCCCTTGCCCTAGCAGCATTCCTAAAGTAGCCCCTTCTCACCAGGGCTCTGGAGTTAGGCTTGGCCCCTTTATCCAAAAGAACCTTAGCCACCCTGTGGTGGCCACAGTGGGCTGCTACGTGGAGAGGAGTCAGGTGATCCAAGGTGATGTCATCTATCTCTGCATTGTATTGCAATAGAAGTCGGACACAGTCGAGGTGGTCTCCCTGAGCCGCCATGTGGATTGGGGACAAGCCATTCTGCAGGAGAAAGAGCAAAGCAATGGCAGAGCTTCTGGGAACAGAGCATCAGGTTCAGCACGGTGACGACAGTGCCGCTTCCTCCTTGTCCACACAGTTCTTCTTCTGTGTAGATCCCAAATGAGCTTGGCCCTGATGAAAATCTTCTCTTCCCACTTCACCAAATCCTCAAGCTCATCCAGACAGCCCCACATCTTCCGTGAAGCTTTCCCTGACTATCCTGGGGTCACCTCCTTGGGTTTTGCTAATCTGTACTGTTCACCCAGTCTGACCTTATTGCCTCTTTCCAAACCATCTAATCTGTGGTCACCATCTTGGGCATGTCTTTTCTCCTAAGGACCAGAACTCTGCCTCAGGCTTCCCAAAATACTCACAGAATCCGTTAAGTGCATGCAACGCATGTGGTGAGCCTTAGTTGATGTGTCTTTGAGTAGATAAAGGATGACAAAACAGGTCTTAAATCTCTCTGAACATTTTGAGGTGGGAAGAGAATATTTTCACCATAGCCAAGCTCATTTGGGATGTTTTGATTGACAAACATTCACTTTATGTATTGTGTATGTCTGTGGGGTAGTGCGTAGGCATGTCTGTACCGAGGTGTACGTATGGGAATCAAAGCATGCTAGAGTCAGTCCTGTCTACTGTGTGAGTCTGGGTGATTGAATTCAGGTTGTGAGTCTTGGTGGCAAGAACTCTTATCCACTGATCTATCTTACTAGCCTGGATATACTCTGTTTTATTTATTTTGTTTTGTATGCCTAATTGCATGCATGTGCAGAGGCCAGAGAAAGATGTTAGATGTCATAGAATTCTCTGCCTTAGTCCTTCGAGACAGGGTCTCTTACCAAACCTGGACCTGAACTGGAGGCCAGAAGGTCTAGGTGACCCTGTCTCTGCTCTCCACAGCCCTAGGATTACAGTTAGTTTTTTTTGCATGGGTAATGAGACCCCAAATCTCATGTTTGTACAGCCAGTGGTCCTAACCACTGAGCCATCTTCTCTAGCTCTAGGAGTTGGCTCTAAATCCCTCCCCTTTGTCCCTAACAGAAACATGTCTGTGATTATAAATGGGCCTGGTTTTTGCCTTAGACATATTGTCTTGATTCATGCCACTCTGGATGGGACCAAGAAAGCACCGTGTGGTTAACTGCTTGACTTTTCCTTGAAGATTAGAATCTAGAGATGAGCCTTCTCTATGGCTTCTAGTGGAGCTTAGCCGGAATGGTTTTATATATTTTTAAAACTTCTCTTCTGTGTGTCCTAGACACTGAAGACTTTTTGAAGGCTTGACTCTTGTCCTTTTAGGGGTGAGGATGGTAGAAATAGGAACTGGTTTAGAGCAAAACCAAAGCTGCTTGCATTCTGAAAACAAAGCTGCCAGGCAAACCGAAGCTGTGGGCCAAATCTAACATGTCATATGGGTTTGAAAATGTTCTTTTGAGATTTCCTTTAAGTGTGTGTGTGTGTGTGTGTGTGTGTGTGTGTGTGTGTGTGTGTGTGTGTGTGTGTGTGTGTACACAAATATATGCTGGTGTTCACAGAGGCTAGAAGAGGGTGTTGGATTCTGAAGCTATAGTTACAGGAGGTTGTAAGCCACCTGACATGGGTGCGGGAGACTGATCTTGTACTTAACCACAAAACCATCTCTCTGGCCCACAAATAAAATTTTATTGGAATGCAGCCACTTGTTGGCATATTGTCCATGGATATTTTTCTGCCACGTTGGCAGAGAGTTTAATTATAGCAACAAAATTGTCTACAAAGCCCAAACATATTTGCTTACCTGAGGTTTAGATGAAAAGTTTTCTGACTGCTAATCTAGGTAAGCTTGGACAGGAAGTCTTACCTCCAGAATGGCAGGCCCTGGGGCAGATCCCACATGGACCTTCGCAGTTAGAATCAACATTTCCGATTTTACAGAAGTGACTGGTCCTGGGTCTGTGTGATGATCCCTATCCATTGTCAATGTGTCTGGATTTACAATCACTATGGAAACACCTCCAGTATATTTGAAGGTGTTTCTTGAAAGGTTTATGTGAGACGTGAAGACCCACCCCAATAAGGGGGGACCCATCCCATGGGTTGATGAGCACCTGCATTCACCTCTCTGGTCCCTGACTGTGGGTTTAGGGCGACCTGCTCCCTCATGCTCCTGCCGCCATGATGGGCTTACAACCTAGCTGTGAACCCAACCAAACTCCTCCTTCCTGAATCTGTCATCTATTTTATCCTAGCAACAAGAAACGTAACTAGCACAGAAACATTGCTGCCAGGAAGCACACACTTTCTGTGATAAACCTGACACATTAATTCCCAGGCCTTTGGAACTGGTTTGCAAGAGAAATGTAGTAGGTTTTGGAGCTTCAGGCTAAAGAAGCCCTAGAATGCTATAAATAGGGCTTAATGGACCATGTGGGTGAGAGTTTGGAAGACCAGAATACTAAGAATAATGAATGCAGGCAGTGATGGCCCAGCTCATGAGGTGTCGGAAAGGAACACGCACCCTTTCATGCTATATTCTGCCAAGGAATAGGACTTCTTTCTACTATGTACGGAGAAGTTGGCTGAGGATGAATGCAAAGTAATGGACAAATCTGTTTTAGTGGAGGAAATCTCAGAATAGGCAAGCATTCTGGCACTGCAGTTAGGGCTCACTGTCTTATGCAGGTCTATAGTGAGAGAGAACAAGCAGAGGAGAAAGATACAAAATGTGTAAATAGGAAGGAAACGGATAATGAGGGAGCTTAAAGATGTAGACAAGGGCTGGAGAGATGGCTCAGTGGTTAAGAGCACCGAATCCACTGCCCTTCCAGAGGTCCTGAGTTCAATTCTCAGCAACCATGTGGTGGCTCACAACCATCTGTAATGAGTTACGATGCTCTCTTCTGGCCTGCAGGTGCACATGCAGATAGAGAACTCATATACAAAATAAATAGATAAATCTTTAAATAAAAGATGGTGGAGAAAAAGCAGAATGTAACAGTTAAAGAGATTAACATCATTAAAAAAAAGCCCTCCTTGCTGTGCTCTAAGACAATAAGAAGATTCTTCGGGGACAGGGCATCTATCTGTGGAGATGCAAATTCATTTGAAATGGGAATATCTGAACAGAGGATGCCTCTGAACAGGGATTCCCTGCTCATAACTTCCTAAGGATCAGCTTGTGCCAGTGCCAACTGTACTCCAGTTGGGAGGGTCTTGGCTCTGTGCCAGGCTGTCCGCAAAGCCTGGCAGTGTGGGTCATTGTTAGTTTTATAGACATAAAAGATGCAAGATTAAGGGGGCTCTGGAGCCTTGTTCACTGTTCTAGAGAGCACTGAGACCACACAGTGGAAGGCAGGGTCAGACACTTGGCAAGGAGGCCCTGAGATGCCATTGCATGAAGCTGTAAAGATGAAGCGTTGACTGCAGTGTGGGTGTCCTCTGAGGAAAGCTGCAGGCACTGAGGTAGTGCAGCCTCAAGAGGGACTCTGTGTACTGTAGGCAGAGGAGCAGGAGAGGCAAGGACTTGTAATCTCAACACGAGCCCAGATATTGTACGGAGCTGTAGGATCTGGTGTCTGCCCTGCTGGGACCTAGTCTTGGTTTAGTCTGATCTTCCCTTGCTTATTCTGCGTCATGGCTTAGTAGGAGTGTGTATGGATCATGGTTAAGAGACTGTCTTGAGTCTCAGAAGAAACCTGGGACTTTGCACTCCTTTTAAAAAATGTTTTAGGAGCTGGAAAAATGACTCAGTGTTTAAGAACTTTATGATACAAAAGACCTAATGGTAGCTCACAACTTGAATTGGTAATTCTAGTTCTGGGGGAATCTGACAACCTCTTCTGATCTCTGTGAACACCATACATGCACATGGTATACAGACATACATGCAGAAAAACATACATTCACTTAAATAAAGTAATGATTATCTAAAATAAAAAATTAAAGTGTGTGTGTGTGTGTGTGTGTGTGTGTGTGTGTGTGTGTGTGTGTGTGTGTGTGTGTGTTTTATAGACAGTCATGAGATGCCTGAGATGCCTGAGGTGGGTCCTGGGAACTGAACTTAGGTCCCCTTGGAGAGCAAAAAGCTCTCGTAACTACTGAGCCGTCTCTCTAGTCCAGAGCTCTGCACTTTATATGGTGTTGGGACTACTATGAGGCTATCTAGAGACAGACTGAATGTGGTCTGCATTATGAGATGGAAATGAGACTTTAGGAGCCGAGATGGAATCATGTGACCTGAAAGTGATGTGCTTGGGTGTCAGGCTGGCAGAGGGTGGAGCTATGATGATTAATCTCCATTATTGTCAACTCATCTGGACTTGGACTCTTCCCAGAAATGTGCAGGTGTGTTTATGAGGGTGTTTTCCAGAGAGGTTTAAATGAGAGGACCCCTTGGATGTGGTGACATCGTCCCTTGGACTGGGACCCCAGACCGACTAAAAGGGCAAAGGCCAGCTGAGCACCAGAATTCAACTTTCTCTGTTTCCTGCTGCAGTTGTGATGTGACCTTCTACCCCTGCTGCCCTGACTTCATCACCACAAGGGACTGACTGTGATCCCTAAAACCGTGATCCCTAAAACTCTTCTTTCCTTAAGTCACACCTACAAGGCATTTTGTCACAACAAAGAGAAAAGTCCAGCTGACTTGGAGTACGACCTGCAAGATGGCATGCCCGAGGAGGAGCACGCACCTTGGTTTTGGCTTGGATGGGTGCCCCGTGGTCCAGCAGGATCTCTGAGATTCTCACGTGTCCATTCCGAGCTGCACAGTGGAGCGGTGTCAATTCATCCTTTATAAGACAGTGAAGACCAGAAAGCTCAAAAGGCAGCCATCAATGGCTACGTGGCACAAGTCCGTCTATAGAATTACTCCCAGGTGTGGAACGCCTGAGACTGCCTTCAGACCAGCTTGCCTTTAGCTCAGTTTTGACTGTCTCCTGCTGCACCCAGCAGGACCACTCACTCAGTGAGGCAGGGGGCACATCACTCATTCACAGCCTACCGCCCGATGAGACTCAAGGGCAGACTTCACCCCCTGTCCTGGCCCTGAAGGCTGCGGGCACCTACCTTGGTCCTCGTTTCTATCTGAGCCCCTCGGTCCAGTAGGAGTCTCACCATGATCACATTCCCCCTGCGGGAGGCAATGTGCAATGGAGTAATGCCGTTCTGGAGAAAGAAATAGGGGAGAGTCAGAACCAGTGCCTCTTTGGAAGTGTACACACTAGTGACTCCCTAGCTCCTGCCCCATCCCCTGACTGCTGCAGAAGAAGCAGCCATTTAACTAAGGGAGAGTCGGGGTCTGTGTGGACCTGATGGTTCTGTAGTTAATCATAGCAAGCTGACCAAGCCCACATCCCCCAGAGCAACAGAGGAGATGGGAAGGAAGCCAGTCATTCACAATCATCTCCTGCCTCCTGTGTTCACCTGAAGAGCAGGCACATGGAGCTCTGAATTTTCTCCAGAGCAAACTGGTGAAAACGGAGAGACAGATAGCCAAGCAGGAGGTCATAATAGACACAGGAGCTCTGGTCCCTGTGCATCTCTGAGGCACAGGTGGACTCCGAGATGCTGGAGAGAGTATGTGTGAGAGAGGCTAGGGCACCCCAACTCTAGACACCCTAGACTCTGGGCAGTGTGCAGACTCCAGGGAGGTTACCTGAGGTGTGAAGTTGACGCTGGCGCCCCGGTTGAGGAGCAGCTGGGCCACATTGAGGTTCTCATAGTGAGCTGCGATGTGGAGGGGTGTGAATCCCGTCTGGCACAACAGAGTGGGGAGAAACACCCATAACACACCAGCACCTCTGTCCCAGAACCAGTCTGGGGATTCTAAACATGTTAACAGGGACACAGGACCCAACACACAAAGCAGGCTTCGACCTGTGGCAAAATCTATAGAAGGGGTCAGGAGGTCAGGAGGTCAGGAGATGCCCTCACGGCAAGCTGTATCCAAAGGAGTGGCAGCAGTGTGCCACCTCAGAGTAGCTTCCAGTCTTTACCTCATGGCCAAGGCAAACCACAAACTGAGGTCACCTCTCATGAAGAGATTTTAGTCACCAGTGAAAAGGGTTATGGGGTCCATGACAACCAGCCTCCTAACAGGACCTGTGATTCAGCTAGCTGGCTAGAGGGTCCACTGTTATCTTCCTGCTCCACACCTTTAGACCACATCCAAAAAACCCCAGGGACAGGGGCGTGGTAGAACAGGTGGAGGAAGGGGGGCAGGGTGAAGAAGTTGAGCAATCTAGCTGGTTGAGGGACAGCCAGCAGCCTAGTCGAATGAGCAGTGGTTAGTAACACTTAAAATAGCCACCCACATTTCCAGGAATCCCACTTTCTATCTTCCTGTTCTTCCACAGCTGGGCATGGTGACTACCTTATCCAGCAAGGGCAGCAGGGGAGGAAGAGGGTAACAATCAGAGTCCCCTCTGAAGTGCAGCTTCATTCTGGATGAAGGCCCTCCAGGGTGCTGGTTCTGGATGCCCCAAGTAGCTGGAACTATCCCAGCATGATCTCAGCATTCTCCAGAGATTTAAGACTGCCTATGAAGGCTTGGGTATTGAAGGCACAGCTGGACCTCAAGATGCCTCTAGCCCACAGTCTTCCGGTGCAGCGTCCCCTGGTGGACACCCTGGCTTCTCTCACCTTGGAAAGCACATCTGGGTTGGGGTCATTCTGCAGAAGGACTGCGGCTGTTCGTGTGTCGTCATTGCGGGCCGCGATGTGCAGGGCAGGGAGGCGCACTTTCCCCTTCGTCCCATAGTTGATGAGGTGAGCCACTACATTCTCGTGACCCTGCTGGAGTGCCACAGCCAGTGGAGTGAAGCCATCCTGGTTGAGGGAGAGCAAAGACGGGATGTCAAAGCCCTCTGCCTCCTCTAAGCCCCACTCAAGTGCCACCTCCTCCCTGAAGCCTTCCTCTGCCCAACTTCCTTGCTCCGTGTGCCCACAGTATCTGCATTCTTCTTTCTTACCTAGTTTTCCTTTACCATACGTGCGAAGTCTTCCTGTGTGTGTTACGATGGTCTGACTCTGTATGTCGTGTTTGCAGCCTACCTGTGTGCTTTGACGGTCGGTAGCTGACCACGTGTATCAGGTGTTTGTTATTTGGCTATGTGCTAAGGAGGTCTGAGTGTACATCATCTGGTTGCAGTCTGACTGTGTGCTGAATGCACATCATCTGGTTGCGGTCTGGCTGTGTGCCGGGAACTATTTCATGTGCCTATGACACTTCTTTCACTGAGGGACTTACTTCTGTGGCTACATTCTGATTGGCTCCGTTCTCCAGTAGAAACTTCACCACCTCCAAGTGATTCTCCTGAGCAGCCATGTACAGGGGGGTAAAGCCTTTCTGTAAACCCAAAGAAGAAGCCATTAAAACACTGGAACAGATGTGAAGGCAGGTGCAAACCCTCTCACTTGGAGGGGGCGTGGCTGCCTCTTCATATCCTTGCTTTGCATCTGGAAAATTATTACCAAAGGCCAAGATGGGGAGATAACTCCATAGAAGCATTTTTCCCTCACCTTCTGAGTGAGCCCCTAGCTCACAATCCTCCTCTACTTAAAAAGTGATTTTGTTTTTAATTACGTGTGTATGGATGTCTGTGCTATGTCAGTGTGCGCACATGAATAGAGAGGCCAAAGGTCTCAGAGCCCCTGAAGCTGGAGTGACAGGTGGTTGTGAGCCACCTGATGTGGATGCTGGGAACTGAACTTGGAGTCTGCGTGCTGAGCCATCTCTCCAGTCCCACTCTCTACTTTTATTGCTTTTAACACCAACCAACCAAGCCTTATCACCCCATCCATATGACCCACAAATAATATGTGTCCTTTCTGGTCTACTTAACCAAGATGGAGTCCACAAGGACCAACTCACCAAGCTAAGGATGGTAGTCTAGCCTTGTAAAATTAATGCAGTAAATGCCTGCATTACTGCTTGGAGAGATGGCAGTAACAAATCTAGTCCGTGTATGTGTGTGTGTGTGTGTGTGTGTGTGTGTGTGTGTGTGTGTGTGTGTGTGTGTGTGTGTTGAAGTATGTAGTAGCCAAGAACTGTGTAAGTGAAGAAAGACTTTACCTATACTAGGGACCAGGGAGCCATTACCTGAGACTGTGCATTGACGTTGGCTCCATAGTTCACCAGTTCCCGGACCACCTCATCCTGACCAGCAAGGGCAGCAATATGGAGAGCAGTGTTCCCCTTCTGAAACACAAAGGCAAGGAACAGAGGAGGTTTTCCTCAGCCCGCTCAAGGGATTGTCACAGGTAGGAGAACGAAGGTGCTAGGTGGCAAGAAACATCTGTATCTACACCCAGCCGGTCACTGGTCATGAAAGAGTAGTAAAAGCACAGGAAACAATGTTCCTCCTCTCTCTCTCTCTCTCTCTCTCTCTCTCTCTCTCTCTCTCTCTCACACACACACACACACACACATACACACAAACATGCAAACAGACATACACACATACATAGACACACAAACACATACACAAACAACACAGATACACCCACAGACATACCCATACCCACAAACACACAGACACACAGACACAAACACACACACATAAACAAACACCCAGACACACTCACATACAGACACAAACATATACATACATACACACACAACACATACACACAAACATATACAACCACACCCACACCCACACACAAACACACACACACAAACATACACAGACACACACAGAGACATACACACACACACAAACACACACATCAACTGTAAGCCTCGTGAAGGCCCCTGGACCTGTGGAGGAATCACAGGACAGTGGTGTGGTCCTCAGTATTCCTAAAGAAGCAGAAGACATTATTTAATTCTATTTTGATTTACAAACACCCAATTTCTCTATATTTAAGAAGCCATAAACCCATGGGAAGAGGAGGTTTGGGCTGGCACTTGGTGAATCTGTAGGGTGATATGAAGGTCTACTTAGCCACCCTGGAGCTGGGCTCTCGCTTCTGGGACGGAGAGGGAGGAGAGGAGCTAAGGTGTCCCTTTTCTACTTTTCCATTCATGAACCCAGGTAAGGAACTGGGGCAGGCTTTGGTTTCTTCCTTTGTCTTTACTTCTAATCTTTCCTAAGCCTCGGAGACCAACGAGGATTTCCCAGCGTGTCAGGAGTCTGCCCTAGCCTCAGCTCTGAGGTTCACCCCTGTTCCTCTGTAGCATTCAAAAGCTACGATGGCTTATAAATGTCTATAGATAAGATCTACCAAGAAAGTATTCATCACAGAACAAAAACCAAAGGGGAGGATCTGGGAAGTGTGCCATTTCCTCAGCTGGCAGAAAGCCAGGGAAGAGGTGCTGCAGGTTTGCGGCCAGGAATGTTAGAGGTCAGTAATTGCCCCTTGGTCCCTGGGAAGAGCAGGTAAAACCGATTTCTGTCAAGGGACTGGGAGCAAACGCAGACTCACTGCACCGATGAGCGAGCAGAAAATGACATGAAAATGAGGGAATTTTAACTTGAGGAAGGCATCTACTTTCATAATATTTTGGAAGTTCACTTCATACAAATTATATCTGTTCTCTCTATACCATTCAGCGGCATTTTCTGCCTGAGAGGTGGCAAATGTTTGCTGCAGAGAGCTGAAATTGAGGCTATGTTCAGGACCCCTGTTTAACAAGCGAGGGGTTACAGCAACTCAGGCAAAGAGACAGCAATGTGGGGAGCTGGGAAGAGAGGGGCCAGCATGAGCCGGTAAGAGGAGATTATTTTAATAAACAAGTTGAGTGTACGTGAGAAATAAAGCTCATTTTAGGGGTCAGGCATAGGTCAGTTGTAGACTGTGTGCTTACAATTACCATGCACGAAAAACAGTGTTCCACTAGCAATTGCACTAGCAATGCAAATATCATATTTTTGCAATCTATATGAATTGATGCTTCTATGCGAAACAGTTCCTGATAAGGGAGTGCCACTTCAGGTAACTAATCTGGGAGAAAATAGATTTATGGGTGTATAAGATTTGGTAGCAAAGGACCAGACTTTCTTCAGTGACAACAGGGTGACAACATCACTTTTTCCCACCTGATTCTCATGCCACCTACTTTATAGACACAGCTTGGTTATTTTCCACACCAACCCTGCAAATGCGTGATAAAGTCCCTTTTACAGATGAGAACACTGAGAATTTCCAGTGCCCAAGGAACCTGCCTAAGGCCACAGAGTTGGAAGCAAGTCGGCTGGGGCTCAATTCTGGAGTTTGCAGGGCTCCAGGACCCTGTATGAGGTGGCAAGAAGCCACCATAAAAGAGTCATGGTTACAGAGCCCAGTGATGATAGAATACAGGCCTGCTGATGAGTTCTGCAGACAGGGTCCTGGGTTCTTAACTGGCACTGGGGACTCAGAGAAACAGAATGTGACGAACAGCATCCTGGGAACCCAGGGCCGTGTTTAGGATGGTTTCCACACTGCAGCTTCGGAGGAGATACTAAGGCCCACAGACTTGAATTTCCAATGTCAAGTTCTTACCTTGGTTGTCGTTTCTAGAATGATTTCTTTGTGCAGAAGTTCAACCACCATCTTCACATGGCCTTCTTTGGAGGCCAGATGCAGGCCGTTCAACCCATTCTGAGAGGAGAAGAGAGAGAGGTGGGGAGGTTTCAGTTAATGAGACTGCCCACTCCGACATCCTAAGGACTGGGTAAGGTCCCGAGCAGTGGAAGGCAGACACGCAGGGCCACCAGATGGGTAGAGCTGACATGGAGAGAGCCACCTACTGACCAGTAGCGAGGAAGGCCCTTGGCATCCCAGGATCAGAGTACCAAGGAACAAGGAGTGAAGACAACAAAACGGCCACACTCTGGACATGAGTCAAGCACAGGAGCTCTCTCAGAGCCTACAGGGACCCTGAGATTTTGGTCCTAGATGGTCTTTTGGCTTTACCAGGGTTTGGAAATGTTCAGATACACAGACATAAAGGCTCAAAGAGAAAGACAGTTCTCTTTCTGTCTTTTACTTCCTACCTGCTCAAGACCAGCAGCCTCTATTGCCACAAATTCATCCCAAGATGTACTATGTCTCCACAGGCCCCAAAACAATGAGACCAGCTGGCCTTGGACTAAGATCCTGAGCCAAAATTAACCTATTCATTTTATTAACTTCATTTTTCTAGGTATTTTGTCACAGTAGCAGAAAGATGACCACTTGATTGACAGGAATTCCCCTTGATTGAGATGGTTGGCATGGCTCCAGCCCTGGTGAACTGTGAGCAGTGACCAGAAAAAGTAGAGATGACACACCAATACACACTCAAAGTCTGCAGGGATCAACCCAGACTTACCAAAATAAGCTTCAAAACAGACCCTCTGAGAACTAGGGACACCCTCAGCTACAGGGTTTCCTCATTTTTTTTTTTTTAAAAAGCAGTGCTAAAACAACCCCTTTGCTATCAGACAGTTTTTAGGTGCCACCAAAGGGGCTACGCCCAACCGTAAGAGTTCTCACCAAGCTGTGAAAAGCTCTTATCAGTCTGAGACTGCTTCTGTGCTCCTAAAAGGCAGCTGGGCTCAGGATGGATCTCTCAGTCCTTACTTCCCGCTTCCTGCTCTCTGACCTGTGTACTGAAAGGCCCTGAAATTTTCTGGCAAGATCTGATACCAAAAACTGCTTGTTAGGGGCAGGTGAGGAGGCCTGGTTGGTAAAGGCATTTGTCATCATAGCTGATGACTTCAGTTGGAGTCTTATGACGGAGGGAGACAACTGACTCCTTAAAGTTGTCTTCTGACCTCCACTATGCTCATGAAATCTATGTGCCCCTTCTCCCAAATAATATATTTTTAAAAATACTACCCATCACCACAAGTGATACTGCCAATGTGTTGGCAGAAATTTCAGTTCCATGACTGAGAAGGCTCCATAAAGCAGGCTCCTGCCAGTCATGGTGAGGCCTGACTCCTGTCTGTGATGTGAGGTCTCCCACTCACCTCTCCAGAGAGCCCCTGTACCCTGAGCTCCAGAAATCCCCACTCCTCTCTTGGGTCATAGCATATGTTCAGCTTCCCACTGAAACACAGCTGTCCACCTGGGGGCAGTACTACCTCTTATCACTTGACCCCGGAGGAGAGTCTTCTGGGATTGCACTAGAGCGGCAGGGGACACAGGAGGGTTGCAGGGCAGTCTACCTTTGTCCTCTTTAGATCAGGCCTGTGTGAGTACAGCTGGCCAAGTCCTTGTAGGGTTGTGACATTCCTTACTAGGTGTGAAGGAGTGTGTGTGTGTGTGTGTGTGTGTGTGTACATTGTGCCCTTGCATGCACACTGTGATGGTTTGCATACACTTGGCCCAGGGAGTGGCACTATTAGGAGGTGTGGCCCTGTTGGAGTAGGTGTGGCCTTGTTGGAGGAAGTGTGTCACTGTGGGTGTGGGCTTTAAGACCCTCATCCTAGCTGCCTGGATGAAGATGTAGAACTCTCAGCTCCTCCTGCACCATGCCTGCCTGGATGCTGCCATGTTCCTGCCTTGATGATAATGGACTGAACCTCTGAACCTGTAAGCCAGCCCCAATTAAATGTTGTCCTTAGAAGAGTTGCCTTGGTCATGGTGTCTGTTCAGAGCAGTAAAACCCTAAGACACACATATACTGATGAGTGGGGCTAATGGGAAGGTTACTTTATCAAGAATTTTCTAATGAAAACACGAGACTCTGGCCATGACATGCCTTTCTCTTGCAGTCTGTGCATAGCACTTACTGCAGAGCCCAAAGCTAGCTCTTTCATTCCACTGTGTGAATAAAATTATCAGATCAAAGAATGGCTACAGTCAGTCATGGTGACAGGAGAGAAAGGTCTGATGGCAGGCAACAGTCTAGACAGGAAGTTAGGGGAGGGGTAACAAACACCAGGCACACACAAACCCACGGTCTGTATTTGTACAGTGTAAATCAACTGCAGAATCATCTACCGAGTGAGGGAGCTCCTGGGAGTTCCCAGCCCTTTCTTCAGCTGCTTCCCTTTGTGGGATGGACCTGAAAGGGCTTGTCCTTTAGACAGAGATCTCCCAACCCTATTCTAGAAGACTCCAAGCTCTGGCATGTGAGGCTCCTGGGATCTGGTGGTGGGGTTGTGGTCATGGCTCCACTCTGCTTACCACAGGAGATGGTTCTGGAATCATGCCAGCAGGGATGTGGCTCATTTAGTGCTTGGCTTGGCAGCACTACCACCTACACTGTCCTGAAAGCCTCAGAGCTGCTGATGAGCCTTGGATGCTCTGGGAGCTTTCCCTGTTCTTTGGAGCCAATGTGAGGACCCTAATCCGTAGGATGCTGGATTTCTGACCACCAAAAGCTGGAGACAAGGTGTGTGAGAGGCCCTGAGGTTCTACCTCTCATTCACAGCTTAGGAAACCAAGGCCAGAGTGCTTACATTAATAACACATGAAAACCAGCCTGGTCTTGAGTGCCCTTCTCTCAGGAGCTAGCTCACTTCTTTTTAATTAGATAAATAAAAGCATAGTTTACTTTTGATTACAGTCACAACAATCATGGGGTTGTGACTTATGCAACTGATCTCTAGGGTTCTACTTACTGTCCTGGTCTTCAGGAGTCTCCTTTTATTTCCTCCCTGGTTTCTAAGCCTTCTAGAAGCCCACTCCTGGCTGAAGCAATGGCCTTTCTTCCAAGAAGGTCTGAGTGGGCGTGTATCCTAGGGGTGTGTCTCACTTTCCCTTCCAGATGCTGCTTCTTCCATCTCTTTCTCCTTTATGACTTTGTCTGTCTGTCTGTCCGTGTGTGTGTGTCTGTGTGTGTCTGTGTGTGTTTGTGTCTGTGTGTCTGTGTAGTCCTAAGGTTAATGTCAGGAATTTTCCTGAATCATTCTTCAATCTTATTATTTGAGGTAGAGTCTCTCATTCAGACCCAGAGCTCATAGATATCATTAGTCTCATAGGCAGCTTGCTGGGGGATATCCCCATCTCTGCCTTCTGAGACTGAGGCTGGAATTGCCAGCAGGCCACCATGCTGAAAGAACATCAATGTGGATTCTGACTCTCTGAACCCAGGTCTTATTGCCTGGGTACCAAGGCTGAGCTATTTCCCCAGCCCTCATGAGGTCTTTGTAAGTTACTTTTATATCCCTTACTCGGGTGATTTGAATTTACTGTCCTCACCCCCGAGTCCTATTAGCCAACCAGAAAGAAACTCTGGACTTAGTATACAACAAAAGCAGAGGTGCTGATGCCTGCTGCTTTTGCCACAGACTGCTGAGCATCTACTGAATCCCAAACCTTGTGAGAGCTGACAGTGCGTGGCAGTGTGCTGTAGGTAATCAAGAAGCAAATACTTTCTCTTGAAGAACTCACTGTGGGTGATGCAGAAACAGATACATACACAACAAAGGCCCTAAATGTTCCTGCAGGCATGTGTGAATCAGTAGCACAGACGGGAACAGTCTACCCTTTAAGAAACGATTTTCACAGCCAGACAGCCAGTTCATGTAACACTGGGCTGAAAAGTGCACTTATGAAGGCGCCACGTGTGATGCTATGTTCTCAACCCATGGGCGAACAGTCAGAAGCCACGCTTCCAACCCTTCTCATCATGGGTCCTTCTCCTTTCCCGAGGTAGCTGGGTTCAACAGATACACAAATGCTCCAAGCCCCAAAGGCAAAGCCAACCTCAGCAGGTGGATGACTGGCTGCTGTAAGTGACCAGCCAGCCAAGCAGCTAAAGCTGGGGGACACCTGGGCCCCGATGTCCTGTCTTGCATTCTAAGGAGCCTCTGCCTTACTAAATTCATAACTAGTCTGCATAAGAGACAGAAGAATGTCCCATGGATAAATACTGAATTTAACACTTTCTTTCTCTTTAAACAGATTTTTGAAAATGCTCAAGCGTGAGGAGAGAGGAGTACGGATTATGTGAACTATCTGTTCCTAGCTGTGACTATGGACAGGGATAAACTGTAATTTACCACCTCTTCATAGCCAGGAACCATATGCTTTTACTTTAGCTAAATCACATGTAAGGCGGTTGCCAAAAGTAAGAGGCAGCCTGCTGGATCTCTCTTGATAACTGAAGCTACGCATCCCAACCTTCACAGTCTCTTTCTCTTGAAGCCAAATGGCAGACAGGCTGCTGAGGGGATTAGGAGTGGGATAAATGACATATTTCTTCTCTCAAATAACAGAGTGTTGGAGATAAGCACACAGGAGTTCAAGAGACTCCAGACGAGAGGCTTCAGCTAAGTGAGGCGTGGTAGCTACTTGTGGCCATTTTCCATTGTGCTGTCCTGCAGAACTCTGGTTTGCTAGCCCCTTCCTGCAGACCTCTTGCACTAGACAGTGGCCCACATGTTAGACAACCTGACACACCCTTAGTCTCTCTGCTGTGTTCTCCTTCTGCTCTCTTTTGTTTTAACTTGAATATTTTCTCCTGATCTATTTTAAGTTATGAGTCTCACCCTGCCTTTGTCTAGTCTACTGATGAATTTTTATCGCTGTAATGCATGAGACTCTTCCTTGGGCTTTCCATCTGTATGCTGAAATTCTCCATCGGTGCATGTCATTCATGTCTCCACTGAATTCTTCCACATGTCAATCATCCCTGTCTTCTCTGGGTCTGCTTCTGTCAACTACTTTGTCTCTTGACCATAGTCTGTGTTTTGTCTTAAGTGCATGTTACGCTTATGATGATTAATTGACTGCGGGTATCATGCATAAGAGCAGGAGACATGGAAGCACTTATCTATCATTTATGGCTGGAAACAGATTTGGCATGGTTAGTTGGAGTTAGGAGCTATGGTGGTTTGTGTTTGAATGCCTGGCCCAAGTGAATTGGCACTATTAGGAGCTATGGCCTTGTTGGAGTGGGTGTGGCCTTGTTGGAGGAAGTGTGTCACTGTTGGGGTGGGCTTTGCCTCACAGGGGTCACTGCTTCTGTGTGTACTGTACATGGAGATGGTGTGCATAGGCCTCTCTCGGTGGCTTTGCCTCTCTGGAATCCAGGCTACTTAGTTGCTGTCACTCCCTTGGCTCTCAGCCGAGTTTGAGAAGACTTATAATCTTGTGGATTATTGGTTCTGTTTTCACACAATTAGGGCAACAGCAACACCCTCTGAAGCTTCCATATTCACACACTTCCTGTCTGGAGTCTTCAAGACCCCCAGACTTCATAGTTTCATACCACATGGCCTTAAAGAAGAGATGGTCTCTTCGAAGGGCAAAAGTCTTCACACTATCATTCACAGCAGCTTTCTTCTTGTGCCTTTGCCCCCCTTTGGATAAAAATGTTCACTTTAGATCATTCTTCTGAGAAGTGTCTGAGGCAGTGTCTGGTGGAGGAGGAGAGTCCAGTGAGCCTGTGCAGCTGCTCCCAACCGTTCTTAAGATATTAAGTCACATTCCGCCTGCATGACTTAACTTGGAGTATTTTCTTGTACCAACTGTGAGAGATTCCATTGGCAGAAACATGATTCCAGACATTTGTTCTCAGTAAACTGTTCCTCTGTTTAGCTGCTCTGATTGTCCCAATTACACTAATTGATTTCCAAATGTACAAATACCGTTGACATGTCACTGGAAACTTAGCACTTATCCAGTCAGGAGCAGAAGGGAAGGTTCAGACAGTAAGCACCTGGTATCCTGAGGGTCCAGAGCTCATGGGAAGTGGCAGGGATACCTCAGAAGCTGATGCTGATGGTCCCAGAACACATGGCCCTCATCCCTCCTGCTCATTCATTTCACCCTGTTGAGGAGCACAGAGCCTGAGATGGCGTCCTTTGACTAATGGCTCAAAGCTCCCACCTCAAAGTTTCTCTTGATTGTGGTCACTGTCACTGTGATGAAGCACCATGACCAAATGCAACTTGGGGAGGAAAGGATTTATTAGCCTTACACTTCCACATCACTGTTCATCATTGAAGGAAGTCAGGGCAAGAACTCAGTGGAGCATCCCTCTTTCAAAATGACCCTACCTGTTTTAAGAAGACACAAAACTATCCAAGACACAAAACAACAACAACAAAAGAACCAGGCAGCAATTTTACTCCTGGTGTGGTTGGAATGTCTACACGGAGCTTGTGCACCTTGGTTTCTGTTTAGAGCCCCATTCTCCTGTGCAGGTCTTGGTTGAGAACGAGAGACAATGTGTGCAGCAGTGGGAATGGGCGTCTAATTTCCACTGTGCGGAGTAGAAGCCAAGGACTGACTGGAAAGTGACCAACACAGCAGTCACAGGTGGTAATCCATGTAGCCACCACTAGCACAAGAAACCCAGGATGGATCTGGGCAACTGAGGCAGGAAGTGAGGGAAGCCTGAACGGACGAAAAAGACACTACAAAGAAGTCAAATGACTAAAAGGATGTCCCTTGTTGTATCTTGGATTTTTAACATCAGACATGCATCACTGAGGTTGAAACCACTGAATGGAACAAGGTTAAAACTGAGAGGCGGGCAAAGCCTGGGGAACTGATCCTGACACCTAAGGCCAATCGTATGCCTAGGAAGACCCTTGGAACAAGAAGGGAGGGTGAGAAGGTGGGGTGGGGGTGCAGAAAGAGGAAGGAGAAAGGAGAGACAGACAGAAGGGAAGAGAGGTTACAGAGAGGGACAGCTGGACTCTGGGTAGAATGCTGACTTGGGCACAGATGGGAGCCAGGTGGGTGGTCCTTACTTGTGCCTTGTACAAACTGGAGTGTCTAGAAACAACAGAATATCATGGGTGGGTAGGAAGGCCAGTAGATTTGAAGACAGGGAAAAGCAGTCACATAGCAAGCAGCGGGAGGCAGGGCTTCCTTTTTCTTACAGTACAGCTTCTGTAGATATAAAACAATTTCAGTTTGTAAGAAGACAGGAGGGAGGAATGGAGGCAAAGGTTTAGAAAGGCCAAGGGAGAAGGAGTCCACTCCAAGTTCTGGTTAATGAGCTGGGGCTGAGCTAGGTTTTCTGCAAAGCCCTTGCGGAGATTCAGCCACCCAGTCTATTTGCAGGGCCTGTGAAGAGCAGCCTGGAGCAGGGTTCCGATGCTCTCCGGTAAGTATATAACCTGGCCTCCATGCCATCAAATCATGCCAAGGGAACAGTCTCAGCCTCACACAGATGCCTGCTGATGAGGACCCGCCACCTGCCATCTTTTCTACTTTAGAGGGTTTATGCCTCTGTGGAGACCACTCGATGGGCAACGTCTGTTAAAAATATTCCATCTTGCAATTTAATGACTCGGGAGGCAGATGGAGCTGAACAACTGTCAGGGTTGGGAGGGGCTAACCCTTTCCTCCTCTGTATGCCTGCATCCCTCTAGAGACCTGGACAACTGAGGAGTGCAGGGACCCAGGAGGACTGTACCAACTTAGAGAGGGAGGCGAAGCGACAGAAACGAGCTGGCTCGAAGCATTTTCCCTTCTTTGTTTTATTACAACCTAAATTCAGTTTTCTTCCCAGGTAGCTCTTAAGGATCGTGGTTTAGTTATACTCAGGAGGAGGGGAGGTGCCGCGATCTGCTTCATTTATCTTAAAGCTAAAAGGGACTGCAGCCATTTCTGAGCTCTGCCTGGAGGCCAGTCGACCTCAGATCACCTTCCCTCTGCTGTGTGGTTGCTCAAAACTTGCTGTGGCCTCCATGCTCCAAAATCCCACAGCTCAGCAACAAACCCACTGCTGAGGTTTCAGGGCCCTCGGGAGTGGAGGGGGAGGATGTCCGTGTCCAGGCTAATGAGAGGATGGGTTCTGAAATTGAGCTCAGCAAGCTAAGAATATCTCCCATGCACTAGAAAGATTCTATGTCCGAGATCTTGAGTTTTCTTTTTTAAAAATCAAGAGAATCAGACCTCCCGAGGAAGGGCAGTAGGATTAGAGGGAAAAGTCTGGGGGGGGGGGAGGTCTGCAACGGGTCTTACCGTTCATCTCTCTATCCCAATAATACACATCTTGAAAGTGATGACCTGCCTATCAGCAATCAGCATCCACAGGAAACACTTTGGATATGTGTTTTGCTGGCACAGGTTAAAGCGTGACAGTCTGCCTACCAAACTGCCAACAGTGGTGTGCATGGAGTGGAGGAGAGATTTTCAGATGTTGCACCTTTCTGTACAGTTTTGATTTTTAAGCAAAGCATGCAGCCTTCTTGCTGCTAAATTTTAAAAACCAAAACTAAAATCAGAGACATGCTTATTATATACAGTCTATAACCATCCCACCTGAACATGTCCTAGCTCAAAAACTGAGCAGGACTCGGCCTGGTCAGTACATGGATGGAAAGATGTCCTGTAAACAATGAAAAAAGTATCAAGTTCACCACCAAGTATTAAGAATTCCAGGCTAAGTCATACACATAATCTATCTGTCAGGGCAGTTCTGCATTCAAGTCTCCTCCACTAACCAGATGGTCAGTCTGCTCAAGGCTGGAGTCAAGAGAGGGTCATCGTACTTAGCAAGCCTACCTGACTCTCACTCATATCCATGACCTACTTTTCAAAGGTGAACAGCTCACTGAAGCATGTTCCCAGGGAATGTAGAAATACTCTCCATGGTGATTTGAGTGAGAATGGCCCCCATAAGCTCCTAAATTTGAATGATTGGTCCACAGTTAGTGGAGCTGTCAGGAGGCATGGCCTTGCTGGAGGAAGTGTGTCATTGGGGGTGGGATGTAAAGTTTTAAACACCCATGCCAGCCCTGTGCCACTCTCTCTGCCTGCAACATGCAGATCAGATGTAAGCTCCCAGCTACTGCTCCAGTGGCATGCCTGTCTGCTTCTACATTCCCCGTCATGATGGTCAAGAACTAGCCCTCTGAAGCTGTTAGCAAGCCCCCCCCAGTTAAATTCCCCCTTTATAAGTGCCTTGGTCATGGTGTTCCATCACAGCAATAGAACAGTAAAGAGGAATCTCTCTAAAGGCCCCATCACTTACAACTGCACATATCTCTTCTCGAGCCTTTGTGCCCCAGAAGCATGGCTTTTCGGAGGTCCTGTCCTCACTTGTAATCAGGTCTTAGCTTGGCTGGGCAAATGGAGTGTTTCCTAAAGAAATGAATGAACATCCATGCACCCTGACACCGATGCAGCCTCTCTTTTTTTTTTTTCCTGAAGTTTCTCATGAGTAAGAGGATCATGTCTGGTCTTCATATTGTGAAGTCAACAGTCATCAAATTGCAAGGTGGAACTGGTGGATTTGCTTCCCTTCCTGACCTTGGCGATGCAATGTGATGAAGATATCTCTTATGTTCTAAGAGACTAGAACTTTTGCTGAACCTTACCGCCAGAGTCAATAACACACCTTGAAGTCACTAAAGACTGCTATCTTACGATGTGCTCAGACTTGTCTTAGATTTCTCATGTGATCAGCTTTTATAATGAAGATAATACAGTGATCATGAGTTATGTATTCCTCCATGCTCCTGACCCAGAATAATGCAGACTCTGCAAGCAGCAAAGGCAGAAGTTGAGAGCAGCTTCCTAAAATCTACCATAAAGGTTAGAAGCAGCTAGTTATGAGTAAGGGTTGATGAACTGATGTTTATTGTCTGGGTCATTTGGGATCAGCTGAAGCCAGTGACTTAATCCCTTGTAAAAGTCTGTTAAGGGTTTCTGTAAAGCACCCCCTTCCTTCCTCTTGTGATGCACTCCACTGTTTAATAAAAATGGAACAGACACACATATACTAGACAGTCACAGAGACACACAGAGAAAGGGACGGACACAGACGCAAGGACAAACAGATCCACAAGACAGCCTTCCAGCAGGCGTATATTCAGACATAGTCCAGACAGATAAAGGGAGGACAACACAGGAAGCATGAAGTAGAGAATTCTAATCTGGATTCGCCCTTGGCCAAGGGACTCCAAGGGGAAGTGCTTTATGTCTTTTCCTTAATGAGACACTGATGCATTGTGGGTGGCTCTGAGTTATTCCCTGATTTGTATAATCTGAGCACCTATTGATGGCCCTGAGTTCTTTCTTCTCACGGTCACTGGTGTGTGCTGGTGTGTGCTGGAGCCTGCTAATCACTAATGCACATACTCTGCACACCTGATGGCGCTAGTCCCCCATCTAGCCTCTGGAATGTGAGAGATGGCTCAATTGGCTACACAAGGACACATTTATGAACCGTAATTAGTCAATTACCCTTCTCTTTCCTTCACTAGGACAAGTGAGAGGGAGGGAGAGAGAGAGGGAGGGATGAAGGGAGGGATAGAGGGAGGGAGAATAGAAGGAAGGGAGGAAGGAAGGAAGGAAGGAAGGAAGGAAGGAAGGAAGGAAGGAAGGAAGGAAGGAAGGAAGGAAGGAAGGAAGGAAGGAACCAGGCCCAGGCAGATGGGTCTAAGCAGCCATGACCTCTGCTTTGGTGTTTTAGCTATCTGGCATTGCTAGAGCGGGTGCTTTATCTGAAAGATTCTGAAGCCCTCAGCTTCATTTGCCCTGTACCTGTTCTGGTCATCTAGCAAGCAGAGATGGGTATTCAAAGTGGCCAGATCGGGAAATGGGCTTGAGGCATCCACGATGAGGAAAGGGTGACATATCCCTCCATACAACCAAGAACGCCTTGCTTTTCAACTGTCGGTTGGTCCTCATAATTAGCAAGATGGATGCCAAATGGAGTAGCTCCTGCTAAACCCAGAACACTTATTTCCCTTTTGAAAATAACCCAGATTCTTGACAGAAGCTCCAGCAGGCTCCAGAGCACCGGCCTTGCGCTGCCTTCTTCCCTTTCTTCGACGAAAGCCACACTCTCGCAGTACCAGATGTGGACCCATAGAGTCTCTCTCCCCCTCATCAGTGCCCAGAGCTGCACCCAGGCAGCAAGGCTTAAGAGTTTGAATGTTTTCTGCGTAACTGTGGGGCATAGGCAGAATCTGGAACCACGTGGTTTAATGTTATTCTATGCTTGACAGGAGTTCTAAAACAACAGGAAACACGAGACAGTAACAGGCCCATCTGTGAAGATCTGTAGTCAGCCTCCCAAACTTGAGAAATGCCCTCCTTGCCCTCCTTCTTGCATGTCCCAGGGTGCCACTGGGACCCCTGCACTCCTCTGTAGGTCTTTGTTTCTGAGCAATGGAAGATGTAATGCAGGGCTCACCTGTGACTGGGCATGTCACAACAGCCCCGGAAGTAAATGTGGCAGACATCAAAATCATTTCTGGCCCCTACATGGCCAGGAGAATGCTTCATCTGTACCCTCCCAGACTCAGGGAGGCTTCCTGCCTCATTCTTTGAGTACAGGTTGTGATTTTCCCCATGTCTAGTACAGTAGTGGATGACCACCATTAACACTCAGCACAGTGGCCGTCCCAAAGGCCTTTGCTGCTTCAGCTCCAGAGCATGGCCCTGGCGGTACCATGTTAACCTGACGTCTGTGGGGATGAGCATGGGTTGCCCCGGCAGCTTGCTTCCCTTCATGTGGCTAGCTGGCCGTGTGAGAAGCCAATCCGCTCATCCTACACAGTCTATTTTTAATCACCGTAGTCTCCACACCATGACATTTGATTCTACAGAACGATTTCTAGATGACACAAGGGCTGGATATATGAAGTTGGGCCTGCAGGAGTATGCTTGCTCCGGGCAACACTCCCCAGTCACACTGTCCTTATTGCTCCTGGACAAAGCAGTGCCTCCTAACCCGGGGTTCCTCACACTTTTCCTGTTCCCAGAAACTGCCAGGCTCTCTCCCTTCCTTTGTCCAGGCCTCTCAAAAGTTATTTCTTTCACATGCATAAAGCAGGCTTTGCCTGCCAGGTACCACTCAGCCGTAAGGATGCTGATCGGCATGCTTTCTTGCCTGTGGGCCTTCCCTTTACTAGCATATAATACTCCACCTGTGTCTTCTGTCGGGTGCATACAGTACCTAGAATGGAGCCTGGCCCACAGTAGCTGCTTAACAAACTTGCAGATAATGACTCTACATTCTAGCTGTATACTGAGTAGCTCATATCCATTTTCATGGTGCTAGAATGAGCTACTTGTGGGGACCTGTCTCAGATTACCTTCCCTTCCCGTCTGAGTTCTAGCCTCAAAAGTCCGTGCTGCTGTCTATCCCAACAGTCATCTGTCTTTAACACTACTCAATTGGTGACTTTACTATGCACACACTGTATGCTTCCAGAATACGTGGATAGCACTACTCTCCTAAACCAGACCCCCAGGGTCATTCCGAGTCCCTCCACCCATTCCAGTTCATGGTCCAGGCTTATTGGCTCTGTTTCTTCTCCTCAGCCATGACTTTTATCCAAGCTACTAACAATATTCTTCTGGACTACTGCAGTGGTCACATGACTGGCCCTCCTACTGCTCACCCCACAGCCTCCGTCTGTTTTGAGTACAGTAGCCAGTGTGAGCCTTTACATTACACCTCTGATGACTGAACTCATGCCATGCCAGAACCCCAGGTTCATCCACCTTTGCTTAACGTGGCTGCATCTGCAAGTAGGAGAGCTAGTCATCCTGGAGGCACTGATGCAGCTGTGCAGCTGTTCACTATCGAGAGCCTCCTCTCCTCTCAGATCCATCCCCTCAGCCATCAACTTCAGAGTTAATGTCTAGGGCAGCGGGTAAGTGCACATACACACTGCATACATATGCATGCCCTACTCAGGCCCTGAGTATGCTGTCCAGCTGCGGAATGCTGAGCTCTTGTCACTGGATAGAAGCAGCTCTATCCAGTTTTACCTCAACTGGGTCCCTGTCTACACTCGCCCATGCTGGCTGTCCCTTCATTAACCTCAACTCAGCTCCCAGTTCCTCTGTCTCTTGCTTAAGGTAAGAAACTTTAAGGTGTCTCTGACCTCTGACCTCTGACCTCTGACCTCTAACTCTAGATCAGGCTCCGTCTTAGTTAGGGTTTTACTGCTGGAACAGACGACATGACCAAGGTAACTCTTATAAAGGACGACATTTAATTGAGGCTGGCTTAGAGGCTCAGAGGTTCAGTCCACTATCATTATGACAGGAAACACGGCAGTATCTAGGCAGGCATGGTGCTGGAGGAGCTGAAAGTTCTGCATTTCGAGCTAACTACTTCCAGTAACTGACTCTTCTGCACTGGGTAGAGTTTCAAAGCCTACCCCCACAGTGACATACTTCCTCCAGCAAGGCCACACCTACTCCAATAAGGCCACACCTCCTAATAGTGCCACTCCCTGGGCATATTCAAACCACCACAGGGTCCTATGTGCTATATTCTACTCAGAATATCCAAGACCAGTGGTTCTCAACCTTCCCAATGCTGTGACTCTTTGTTACAATTCCTCGTGCTATGGTGCCCCCCCACTATAAAATTATTTTCATTGCTCCTTCATAACTGTAACTTTGCTACTGTTATGACTCATAATGTAAATATCTGCGTTTTCTGATGGCCTTAGGTGACCTCTGTGAAAGGGTCATTCGACACGCAAATGGGTTTGTGACCCACAGGCTGAGCACCTCTGTCCTGCACCTTCCTTTCATGGCCTTAGCTATATGTGATTATTTGGTTATGAGCTCTTCCTGCCCACAGGGGTAAAGGACCAGGATTAGTCTATGTCCCTGTACACAGGAAGACGCAGGATGTGGGGGTGGAGCTAAAGATCTCTTGACGCTGGAATAAGTGACAAGGCAGGCGGTGTGGAGACATTGTGTGGATTCATGTGCACCCTGGTGGGAGTGTCTTCTGTGAGCAGAAGAACGGTGACAGGAACTTCTAATCTGTCCTGGGCATTCATGTCTCTTACATAAGCTCATTTCCTTTATGTACAAGGGTTGAGGTTTGGTCTTTTGCTGTGTCTTGTAATGCTAAGTGTAGGCCCCCAAGACCTGGTTGCCCCAGAGACAAGAGAGTCTGCATGTAGACCCAACTGAGCTATGTGACCTTGGCCCCAAGTTATTTCTGATTGGTAAATAAAGAGGCTAAAAAGCCAATAACTGGGCAGAGGAGACATAGATGGGTTTAGGGCTCCTGGGCTTGGGGGTGGGGGTTCGGAAGAGGACCATGAGGAGGAGAAGAAGATAGAAGAGCAAGAAAAAGTTGCCAAGAGTCATGAAAACATGGCCCTGAGGGCTGGTCAATTGGAGTTAAGAGCGGCCCAGATGAAACATCATAAGTAATAACTCGGGGTTATCGATAGGAAAGTAGATTCTAATAGCACAGAAGGTGGATATCAGCCCAGCTCTTGTGCCGTTTAAGCCTTATAGTAAATGATAAAAGTCGTGTGTCTTTTACTTGGGAACTGAATGATCAAAGGTGGAGTACAACATACAAGACCTAGAGTAATTATCCTCTTTTGGGAAACACCAGTTACTCCTGTCTCCAGAGTACTTTTTGGAAGGGTATGTTCACATGAGGTGAAGTCTGGGTGTCTCACTGCCATCACCAGCCCCTGACCAGAAGACAAAAGCTTGTGTTTAACTTCAAGCAGTCAATATGCAACATGGACAGTAAGCTTTGCACGGCAGTGGGCTATCTTAATCCCTGGTGCCTTTCATTTTCTTGGTGTGCCAGGCAGTATCTGCTTTGAAATGAATGGGCTGATGGCAGCCAGGTCTGTCATCTGAAACCTAAGGTAGAACCCCTCCTGCACCAGCATCCAGGCTCTGCACTGTCAGGAGCCCAAGAGAAAAGGTGTCAACAAAGCACCAAGGATGCCCACCCACCTCTTGCTTTCATCTTCTGAAACCTACAGCTGGCCAGATAAAGATGGAAGGCCAGGGACTGCAGCTGCCACCACAGGAGACCCTCAAGATGAAGCCATCCCTTGATGCCTCCAAACCCTCCACTGCTACAGTCAGCCAGGCACAGCCTCTGGCACTCAGCTGCCCCCATTTCAGCTCAGGGGTTTCTTCATGTCTGGAGGATTGATCCTGCAAAGGCCTCCTTAGGGCTCTGATACCACTGGAAGTTTCATGGCAGCTAGGATGCAACGAATCTTGGGACCCCTAGAGGTTGGGGCTGCCCACTCAGCCCAGAGATATGCTCTGGGTTGTACTATGGAGGGTGCCTTGGTTTCCTCTCAGACCCGTCACCCAAGGCTTCCTCCTTGTCTCCAGGCCTTTGCCGTGCCTCCTTGCCCACTGCAATACACTCAGCCCTCTAGCCAGCCTCTCTTCCATCCACATGAGACATCTGGTTCAACCCCTGAGTGTTCAGGGTCTGCGTGTGCATGGCTGTGTGTCTTTCTGAGTAGGAGATGAATAGAGGAGATGACAGTATCCTTTTCCTCACCCCACCTGTCAGCTCGAGTCCAGCTCACACCCTTACGACCTCAAGTCCACTGCCATGGGCAGACTCAAAGTCATACCCTCTACCTATTACCTGTCTTACCTCCCTTGCTCTTTTAGCTGTGGGTTGAAGCGCGTATAAGACCAACTCAACCCTAAGAGGATCTTGGCCCTGGGAAGAGGAAGGCTGTATTCTATAATCTCAGCCAGGCCTGGAGGGACAGGGAGAGAATGGGGGGGGAACGGCACAGAGGCAGGTGGCCCTTTGCATTCTGGGGGTTTGTCACTGTTGTTGGGGATGGCAGGCAAACCTCTACCACATTAAATATGAGGACATTGGGCTAAGGGGAAGAAGCCAGTCCTGGCAAGACAAATATTATGGATTCCACTTGTAGGAGGTCCCGGGAGTGGTCAAGTTTCTAGATGTTGAAGGCAGAAGATTGTCTCCTGAACCACTCATGCCCAGGAACCCCAAAGACTGCTGGTGGTAAATGGTATCTATACCACTGCTCCAGCATTGGTTTAGGGCCCCTCCTAAGTTCATTTTCCAAGGTCATTTCTAAGGCAACCATGGGATACACAGTGACTTTCGAGGGAGAGGCTGCATTGGTCTGGCCTGAGCCGGGTCCCACTGTAGGAGCAAGGTAGTGTTTCTATCTATGGAGCCTAGACTGGAAGGTTAACACACGGCGAACCTCAGCAGAAGCCCCAGAGACTTTTGGGGAGCTGGGAGAAGTGCAGCAGGGCAAGTTCCAAAGCTCTCAGGACATCCAAGAGGATGCGCTGTCTCCACCCACTGACCTGGTTACAGGTGTTAATGTCCACTCCATTGCGCAGGTGATCCAGAGCCTTGTCCAGGTTTCCTGAGCGCGCTGCCCGCAGAAAGCTGGTAGCAGCATCGGCCTGTGGGGGCAAACAACAGGCCGTGAGTGTCCCCGTGCGGCAAGGATTTAACCATCCTGTGTGCACGCGACATCCCCAGTGGTGCTCTCAGCACCTGAAGGTCTGGATGTGCAGCGACCTGATAGCTTGGGTTCCCCTCGCTTTGGGTACTTCTACACAAGATCGTCCTTGCAAGGGCTGAGGAGAGACTATCTTTGAGAGTGCTCCCAAACCAGTTCCAATGGCGAAGACTCAACACGGCTGGTTTTGGCTGCTTCCAAGGTGCAGAGCCCTCCATGTCCCCTCCACCCCTCACTGCCCCTACTGTTGGTTATTGAACCTAGGGCCTCACAATTGCTAGGCAAGCTCTCTACCAACTGAGCTACAGCCCCAGCACCCCACCCCCACTTTTCTTTTTTAATTTTGAGACAGAATCTCACTAAGTTTCCCAGCCTGGCCTCAAACTCTCTGTAGCCCAGGTATACTTTGAACCTTTCATCTTCCTGTCTCAGCCCCCCAGGTCTCTGGGGCTGCAGGCCTGAACCTCCAGACCTGGCCTGTTTGTGTTCTTGCTAGGGATTAGGATATCACACAGGCTCCCGTGCCAAGGACTCAGCAACATAGGCACAAAAGTCAGCATGAGCTTTGTTTTTAGAAATAAGTGTGTACAAATATTATTCTCCAGCTAAAACCCTAAGTGGCAGGTCCCACTGCGGTCTCCATTTTAAAGGAGAAGTCACCGGAGAGTGAAGAGCTGAGGAGACTGTGTAAGGTCACGCTTGAGGTAAGATGTACAGCTGGACTCCAAAATAGGGAACACGGCTGTGAAATCTTAGGTTCTTTTAAATTTATTTTTATTTAAGGAGTCATTGTTAATTAATGACTTATTACTTCCAGATTAGGTTCTTTTTTTTAAAAAAATTTATTTATCTTTTTTTTTTTTTGAGTACTTTGTTTAGGTATATGTAAATGGAACTGGAGTCACGGACAGTTGTAAGTTGCCATGTGGGTACGGGAAACCAAACCTGGGTTCTCTGGAAGAGCAACCAGTGCTCTTAACCTCTGAAAGATCTCTCCAGTCCCAAATCCCAGGCTCTTAACCTCCCAGCTCTCCTGCTGGCATCCTGGGGCCCTTATCAAGCAGATGCCCAGCATAGTTCTTTTGCCCTTCCTTGCCTGCCATTTGGTCACCTGCCACAGGTACCACAAGCACTGCTTCTACAACTGTTGTCCAAAGCATTGGTTTGCATTAAAGGTGAATGTCAGCCAGTGAGAGTCAGGACAAGGGACAGTGTTCATGCAGACAGGGCAGTGGGCACAAAGGACTGGAGGGCAGAAAAGGCTCCTCATGGCTGTCCCAGGTCCTGACTAAAAGCTGGAGTAGGGAGAAGCCTTTCTTGTACCCTTGTGGTGCTTCGGAGGATTAGCAGACAATACAGAGGATAAGCACAGCTCTTAGCACACAGAGCACGCAAGAGTGTGCTTAACACGGGAGGGAGGCCATGCAGTAGTGGACTGTGGGGAGCCTCCACAAGAGCGAACACCCTTATCCCCACAGTCTGTGCTGTGTCCTCCTTTGCGAAGAGTCTGTGCAGAAGTCAAAAACTTGTTGTTCTCGAGATGAGATCAGCCTAGATTCCTTAGGCCAGCCCTCAATCCAGAACTCAGTGTCCTTAGGAAGCGCACCCAGAGGAGAGAAGCAGAGAGGGAGACTGAGCCATGAGCCAGGTGGCCTTGAAGAGGACAGAACACAGAAAAGCGTCCCTTGTAGATGGAGTGTGGCCCTGCTTCTGCTTCATTTAGATGTTTGGCTATCCTGTCTGGTAGAGAACAAACTCCCATTGTTTTGAGCCATCTAGTTTGTGGTGTATTGGTATCATGGCCGCAGAAAACTAATACACATGGTAGTGGTCAAGTTCCCTAAACTCAGAAGAGTTGCAGTCCACAACCACAGATCTCAGATACTGCTAAACAGTCCAACACTAACCTCTCCCTCGACAAAGGGCCTCTGTGCCACCGTCCATAGCAAGCACATGCTGTAAACAGTCATGAGTATTGAAACCTTTCCCCAAAACCTGACTTCTCAGGTCCATGTATATTCCTACTATTGAGTCCAAGCCCTGGAGCTGCCCACTCAAGTCCAAGGCGTGTTCCTTTCCCTGCCCCGCCACGTCAGGAGGCTCTTCTCTCTCTTCTTGTGCCCTGTGGCATTTCTGGGCAGTAACTACAGGCCTGCACCTGGTTACTTTCTGGACTCCAGGGTTCTGAATCACTCTGGTCTGTGGATTCATCTTGTTTCATCTTCTTCATCATTTTCAAGGTCCCGCTGGGTACCTCTGCTACAGGTCACTGTAGCAGACCATAAAGAATTTAGTATCTTTACATCTAGAAATGATAGGGAAGGAACTTGATTTTAGATTAAAAGATGCTTTGTTTTTAAATGTATCCTTTCCTAGTTTTAATTGTTTGCTTCTTGGAGCAGGCACTAAACCCTTTGAGCCAGTCAAAGTATTCTCTGACTGGAAGGCCAGTTTCTTCGGCAGGACACCGGGGATGCAGGGGACATGAAAAGAGGAGGACCTGCCCACAGGCTCCCCGTGCTCAGTAGAATCAGACTCACAGCTTCTCCCTCAGATGACAGCTACGACTGCTGACTCAGAAGGATTTTCTGAATCCAGCTAGAGGGAAACACATTATTTATTTCCTAGGCAGAAGAGCATTAAAGAGGCCCTCTTCCCACCAATAAACTGGTTTTTTTTTTTTTGTTTTTTTTTTTTGTTTGTTTGTTTTTTTTTTTTTTTTTTTTTTTGTTTTTTTTTTTTTTTTTTTTTTTTTTTTTTTTTTTTTTTTTTTTTTTTTTTTTTTTTTTTTTTTTTTTTACAGCACAATAATAGGATTCAGGATAAAAACCTGAAAGTGTTTGGATAAAAATAGAAGCAATCTCAGCTACCATTGCCTGCTCAAAGCCCGGTGATAGGAAAGAATACGACAGACCAGCAGGTGAGCCGGAGCCAATCCACAGTAGAGTGGGTAGAGGGTTTCTGCAGCTTCTAGAGCAAAACCAGGACAATACCAACAGCAGGCACTGGGCCAAGTACGCTGCCAACTGCACAGGGGCTGGGGATGGAAGCTGAGGCCTTGCACACACGAGGCAAGTGTCCTGCCATTATTCACAGACCGAAAGACGAGTATCATCATCACCCCTGTTTTAGAACTGGTTTCCCTGAGGATTGCAGAGGTGAATGACTTCCCCAATTCTACAGCGCAGCAGTGTCGGTCTAGGAAGGTGGGCAGGACTAAGGCCTATGATGCCAAGGTGTGTTCTCAGTGGTATTTTATATTTTATTTATTTTTACATGACTGTCCATTCAGAAAATTTTGCCAGGTATAAGGCAAGTAAGGGTGCAGTTTAATTTAGGTAGGTCCCACAGGTCCCATCTCTGTCTCTGAGCACTGTGTCAAGGCCAATGTAGGCCTAGAAAGGAATCACCTCATTGCAGGCCTTTTGTTTTCTTTTTCTTTTTTCATAGATGATGAAACTATGAACACAGAAAGAATAGCTAATGCCACCTGGGTAGTCAGAAGCAAGGTCAGGGTAAGGCTGTGTCCCTTTGCCTTTTGCCTTTCAAAAGGATAGAGTAGCCGGGACACAGCAGCATTCTTGGGGTGACATGCACATAACGATGTCACTCTCACTGGCTACTATGTGCCACGCCCTCTAATTCTACAGTGGATTTATTGAGGTTCTATTTTAAGGCAGGTATCACACTGGGAGTAGGAAGAGTAAAAGAGGAGAGGGAAGAGAAAGAGAAAAACTTGGAATATAGTGGCCGAGTTCTAAAGTGGCCATTGATGTGACAGAGCGCATGGCTTCACTCCACCCTCATTCATGAGAGCCTCCTAGCGGTGGGCGGATGATACTCGGGCTGCAGAGCAACGGCTCTGGTTGGCATACAAGACTCATCCCCACGATCTTGTTCTTCCAACCCCCCACTGCCCATCTGTCTAGTTCAACTAGTCCGATTTAACTCCCCGTGCCTGCTGCACACGAGCACAGCCTAATGGTTTAACAGGGAAAGAAAGTCAGAAGAACCCGACGCCTTCCATTAAAAACACTGACCTGAGCCGGGCAGTGGTGGCACATGCCTTTAATCCTAGCACTTGGGAGGCAGAGACAGGTGGATTTCTGAGTTCGAGGCCAGCCTGGTCTACAGAGTGAGTTCCAGGACAGCCAGGGCTACACAGAGAAACCCTGTCTCTAAAAAAACAAAACAAAAACAAAAACAAACAAACAAACAAAAAACCAAAAAACTGACCTGAATAAAATACTAACCAGGAAACCAAAAGTAGCAACACACTAAGCATGTCCCTGGGCTCTGATTAACTAGAACAAAGTTACTGGCCTTCTTGAAGTTCATCCATCTCTTGCCAGGTAGTCTCAGAGACTGCTATGTAAGAGGAGGCTGGACTGAGGTCCCCAGAGAAGGCCTGTTCTCTGTCACTCAATCCACAGATCTTTACTACCACAGTTGGTTATAGAAGGAGCACACTCCCTGGGTGCCCCATTCAGGCTACAGTGCCTTTGTCCTTTCCTCATGTCTCCATCTCCCTTCCCTCCTCCTCCTTCTCCTCCTCCTCCTCCTCCTCCTCCTCCTCCTCCTCCTCCTCCTCCTCCTCCTCCTTCTTCTCTCTCTCTCTCTCTCTCTCTCTCTCTCTCTCTCTCGTGTCTTCTGCCCATATCCCTTCTATTTAATCCATGTGCTATCTCTGAACTTCCTTTCAACACAATTTCAGAGCTCTTGTTACCTTTTAAGCTCTCAACATCAATCGATTAATTTGCTCCTCCCAAGAATTCCTTGGCCAGGTTTTGATTTTCTCTCTCTTTTCACCAGCTGAGTGGCTAGCTCACAAAGTTGAGTAACTTGTCCGTCAGTTACTAGCAGTGATTGGCCAGGGTTTGATTCGAGTGTATTTCCAGGATATCTCTCTAACCACCTGCTATCACTTTCAAATGTTCCTCGGGTTCCTCTCAAGTTCATCTCTAGCTCGAGGACACTATTTGCCTTCAGAGGCTGTGTGTACAGTGGAAGGAAGGACACAGAAGAGGGAGAAAGGGAACGGAATTGTTGTTGAGACTCAGGTTAGGGAGAGATAGAAGACAGGGTAAACCCAGGTTACCTGGAATACTCAGACTATCCAATTTGTACTTCTTGAGTGGATTGATTCTAACATAATAGCCATGGCCCAGGAGACTAGTGTTCTGGGAGAGGAGACTCAGGGAACATAATAATAAATGTCAGTGCCCCTGTAACTCTGAATGTAGTTCAAACTCACTGTAGGCTAGACACTGTTTCATTTCATACTAGTAGGAGAACCTGGAGGCCTCCTGGTCACACCTCCTCTGGGGTCTGAGCCTGCCTGAGTTAGGCAGAGCCTAACTTTCCCAATCAAGGTCTTGAGTATCCAATTCCCCTCAGCAAAGATGGATGGAAATGAATCTGGGCAGAGTGAAGTTTATTTGGCAAACCATGGTGGGAACTCCAGGAAAGATGATCTCATAGATCCTGGATGGGTGGGGGTCAGGTGGGGGGTGGCTCACCCAGCAGCTCAGTGGTAGAGTGCTTGTTTAGCATGTATGAGGTCCGGGGTTCCACTCACACAGCATAAGTGCAAGATAAGCTTAACAACCAGATCTGGTCCTCCAGGCCTATAGTCAGACCTCACATGAAAGTACAGTGTTCCAGCTTTGGTGTAGCCCTGGCTTTTATTCTTTGTATTACACAGAAACAGAAGTGAGGCCCGGGCTACCATCATGCCTAGGATTTCTTTCCAGAAAACTGGGCTGTCAAAAGCTTTTCGGTGTCCCCAGAACCCTAAACAGACCACAATTGGATACAATGAAATGAAAACCAGAGATACGATGCAGAAGCAGCTATGTGCGTGGGAGCCCTGGGCTCCCCTTTAATCCCTGCAGGGACCTATCTTGCCTTGGAGGCTATGTGGTACAGGTGTGTGCAAAACTATGTGGGCCCCCATGCAGAAGACCTACCTGCCTGTCAATCCCAGTTCTGCTTTTCCACTTGGTGTCCTGTGCCTCTTCAAGTTGCCAGACATGAGTTTTCCCATTGTTAAAACAAGAATAATGCAAGTTGGGCTCTGGCTTAAACAGATCTGCTTTTCTGTGCCCCATTCATTTCTGTTCCCTAAGGGACCTCGGGGACTTGAGGGTTTCTAAGGACGTGGAGTCAGGCTTGCTCCGGACAGGGTAGATAGTGCCAGTGCAGCTGAACCCACAGGACCCTGACTCTGTCCCCCAGTGAGGGGCAACGCGCCCCAGTGCAGCTGCCCCCTGGCTCTAGCCAGCTTCAGGTCATGCCCGCGGGCGTCTCCCAGGCCCAGTCGTGGCTGGCCGCAGCCTCCAGGCCTGAGGAATTTTCCTCTGGATTCCGCGGAGCCGCGGCGTGAGGCAGCAGAAGGGCAGACCCGGCGCGTCCCCACTCTCGACCCGATACCCCGCAACCCAGAAAGTTGTCACGCGCCGCCCCCGACCCCCTGTCCCAGCCTCCCGCCGGGCACTCACCGCGGGGTCTGACCCCGACCTGCGCGGCCGCTCTGCCATCGCCCGGAGCCCGCTGACACCGGAGCTCCCTCGGCGTTATCTGCTGGGCGGCGCGGGGCGCGCGGGCAACTTACGAGGCATCTGGCTAAAAATACAGCCGCCCCCCAGCCCCCTCCGCGCACGCCTGCTCCGGCGCCCCGACCCTGCGCGCGCCGCTAACGCCACCGGATCATTTCCACTCCATTATCGCGCCAGGCGGGAAAGAGCCACGATCCTCCGGGGACAGGCCCCGCCGCTGAACCCCTCAGGCCACCGAGCTGCAGGTGCGCTGCTGAAGCCGGGCACATGTGGCCAATGCGACCGAAGAGCTCCAAGCTGCATCTCGCTCTCATCCTGTCGCGGCCGCCAGGGAGCCCGCAGCAGGCCAGCGTGAGCTCAGCAAAGTCTGTTTGTGCCCCGTGGATAATTTGTATATTTCCAGCTCTTCCATCATATCCGAGACTCCAGATTGCATAGCTTATTCCAGAGGCTATGCCCCAGTGAATGAAGCTGAGGAGTTAGGGACAGGCGTGTTAATGTTACTACTGCCTCCCTTTCTCCTCCCTGAGGTGGCCTGGTTGAAATGCCACTTCTGGCTGTGGACCTGGAGGAAGTACCCTGGTTTCTGCTCTGGGACGTTACCCACCTTTTCCTGGGGAGTCATTTCAGGCACAGATGTCAAAAGCGTGTCAGGAGCTGGTGTAGTGTTGGGGATGATACCAACGACTATTCCAGGCAAGGCCAACTCTGACTGCCCCAAGCGACATGATGCAGGCCCTTGCTCTCTTCAAATGACAATCTACGCCACACAAGAGCTCTTTTACCAGCCCTGCTGTAGGGCCTGTCCAGCAGCCAGTGTCTTGTGTGAGGAATGAGAACGCAGGACAACTGTAAACTAAAGGACATAATCACACTCTGCCCTCTGTCACCTGTGAGCTGAATGGTCAGTGCTGAGCTCAGAGAGTCACAGTACGGGTCAAACTCACCACCAGTAAACAGAAGGTACAAGGCCCAAGGTAAACTGAGTCAAGATCCTTCCATGAATAGCTCTGTCAAAATTCCCAAGGAAACTTCAGTGCATGGGAAATGGCTCAGTGGATAAAGCCCGAGGTAAAACCATGGTGACCAGAGTTCAGACCCTCAGAACACATACAAATGCCAGATAGACATGGTGGCCTCCTGTAACTCCAGCACTTGAGATGCAGAGTAACGGGATGCCCAGGGGAAGCTGGCTAGCCACGCTTTCTGGAATTAGCTGGCAAGCTCTGTGAGAAACTCTACCTCAACAAATAAAGTCGAGGAAGACACCTGACTTTGGTCCTCCACACACATGGGTTAACACAGCAAGCATACCCACATACATGTGTATCCACATACAAATGCATACATATACATAACACATACATGCAAAATAAATGAGTGTGCAGTGCTAGGAGGGCCAAGGTGATAACCAGAAGACCACGGAGTAGTCTAAAGGGTTCATCAAAGAAATGGTAGAAATCCTGAGTGAGAGTTGTCCCACCAAAAGGCACCCTAACGAAGCCAGCGCTATCTGAAGTCAGAAATATCTCAGCTCTCCAGGGCCTCAGCACCACTGGAGGCTGAATTTGAAGACAGACATGTTCTGCACGACTTTGGAAAATGCCTGTACTGCTGAACCAAGGTACAAGTGCGTTAGAAGAAGGTCTTTTGCCTTCTTACCCATTGCTGAAACACAGGACAAGCTATAGATTTCTTGCCTGTGTGCCCCTTAAAACTGCCTCCCGCCCTTACTCAGAGCCTCTGCACAGAGAGTGTCAATTAATAAGTCATGGTTACCGGAACAGCCCTGATTGCAGCTCAGGAGAGCACCCCAGGGGGTAACACACTCCTCTTCCATCATTAATATTTAGAGAGAGAAAGCGCCCTACTCAAATGGAAGATAAGTAATGTGTTTTGTTTTTTTACCTCCAAAACACCATGTGACTTGCAGGAAGAACTAACAGGCTGTTTTCGAGCTATGCGAAGTGTGACTAACTTATTAGGACCTGCCTACTTAAAATGCACAATTTGGTAAGTGTTGACATCAGCACACCTCCAGGATACCATCACCATCATTAAAGTACGGAGCGTACAGATCACCCCCAGTGCTTCCTGAGCCCCCTTGGTAGTCGGTCTGCCTCCTGCCCGCAGGGCAACACTCTTTATCTTTAGGTTAGACATCCTAGCAGATATGTGGCAGTATTTCACTGTGGTTTTAATTTGTATTTTCTTTAATAACTAATAACTAATAACTAGTAACATCAGGTGCACATTTGCCACCTATGTTTCTTTTTCAGCAAAGCATTTGTTTATATTTTTTTGCTCATTTTAAACTGAATTGTTTGTCTTCTTATTTAAATTCTCTGTGTGTTTCTGTCTCTCTCCATCTCTCTGTCTCTCTGTCTCTCTGTCTCTCTCTCTGTCTCTCTGTCTCTCTCTCTCTGTGTGTGTGTGTGTGTGTACATGTGAATTGTGCTAGGAATCAAACTTAGTGTTCTTTCCCAAGCATGTTAGCCTCACACAAGTGAATTATAAGCATCCACTCTTGCAATGGCCGAATCGCTGTGTTCTATAGTCCTTACTCTTTCTCTATATGACTGGAACAGAGCTGGGCTAGTTTTCAAGGCTGACACATAGTCCATTTCACTTGTCATCGGGATGCTATATGTCATGGGATGAAAAGGATACAGAAAGGATCTGGCTGGACAGAACATTCCAGCTGCAAGGGGAGAGACAATTCAGCTCACAATTCATAAAGAGTGTCCCGTCTGGGCTACCATAGCAGAGAAGCTAGTTTGTCATGGAAATGACAATGGAAGTGGTAGACTTCCAAGCTTCTCTTTGAGCACTCGGGGCTGAGCCATTGTTTCCCTAAAAGGAACTTTCCCCTCCATCCACCATTGTTACTACATTCTTAGACCACAAATATGGTCTCGCTCTTTCTCATCTCCCATGTTTACCCTACAACAAGATGCTACATTTTCCAAAGCTCGTACCTACTGTGTCCAAAATAGCTGCTCACACATCCTTGGAAATCTTCCCCAACCCACAGCCCAGCATTGGTGGGCTGAGTTATAGGCAGGAGCGGCTGGCAAAGAGACTCTAGGCTCTGTCTTCTATTCCATATTTTTACAGGCTCTGCAGATTCCCCAAGCTTGCAGATTCTTTCCAGTCTTTCTGCAGTTCCCTCGCCTTAGAAGTACAATGAAGTACTGGGGTCCCAGCTGTGGAACTGAGTCACTTGAAATTATGTCAGGAGACTACGTGGGAGGAGAAGAAACTAGCTGGGCTTCATAGCACACACCTCTCATCTCAGCACTCAGGAGCCAGGGGTTGGTGGTTAGTGAATTTCAGGCCAGTCTAGTCTACACAGTGAGACCCTGTCTCAAAGGAGGGGGGGGGCTTGATAAACTGGGAAGTTTCCAGGGTTATGGGAACCTTAGACGTTTGTAGACTGTGCCTGCCCTCCCCTGACACCCAAGGGGCTGTTCATTCTCTAGCTCTTCTTTTTTTTTTTTTTTTTTTTTTTTTAAGATTTATTTATTTATTTTCTGTATATGAATACACCATTGCTCTCTTCAGACACACCAGAAGAGAGCTTCAGATCCCATTACAGATGGTTGTGAGCCACTATGTGGTTGCTGGGAATTGAGCTCAGGACCTCTGGAAGAGCAGTCAGTGCTCTTAACCTCTGAGCCATCTCTCCAGCCCCTCTCTAGCTCTTCTTAAACTTGGAAAAACACTTTGTATTTTTTAAGTTCTCAGCTCATCATACATCCAGGACACTGAGGAACAGGGTGAGCTTTGTTGACTAATCCAAGTATGCAAGGTGGCTTTTCCATAAGCATGATATCAGAGCCACGAGCTGGGGTAAAGGTCCCTACCATAGTTGCTCTGCTGTCACTTTCCCATTGAATGACAAGACTATGAACTCACTTAATTGCAACAGAAAGTCTGCTTTCCTGGGTGGTGTAGCACCGTCTCTGTGAGCAAGGTTGAGCTGTGACATTGTCCCGTGAGAGCAGCTGCATTTTTAAACATTGCCTTCCACATCAGAGAAACAAAACCAATTCTGCCTACCTGTCCTAGGGTGATGCGGTGATGTGAAGGTACCCAGCACACCCTGATATCAGGTAGGTGCCCAATCAGTGAGAGCTGACATACCTTTCCTCTTTCTATCTTCTCCCCAACTGAGGTTTTGTTCTCAACCTTTCTCTCAGAGGTCTGGAGTGCTTCTGATTTACCCTGGACAAATTGAGGCCTAAAAGAGGAGCCCCTCACCCACAAGGGCCTTCAGATCTCTGAGTTTTGCACGCACTGTCTTCCATTTGCCATTTTCTACACAGACACATCAGTTCTCAAGATGCAGCTACATAGACATGGTACCTCCAGCCATGTCTGAAGGCTCCTTGTAGCATCCTCCTGACCATCCACCAGAACAGCTTTGCCCCGGTCCCTTCTCTATCACTTCTGCCCATCACCCACACAGGGAGTCACCCTGGCTCCTAAGGACTCTGGGCACCATTGATAAGGGTGTGTCTGGAGTACTCCACCCTTTACTGAGAAAGGCAGGAGGTTTATCACCCTTAGGAACCATGAGTGGACCACCCACTGGAGTGTGTGAGGCACCAGGGGTGTCCCTGTGGGGAAAATGTTATTCCTCCTCTATGTAACTGACTTTACCATTCTCTTCACCAAGTAACTAGGAAGGATCTTTCTGAAATGTTTCAGAAAGCATCGACTGTTTTGTTCTGTTGAGTGGCTGAGGGTTCAGTGGCACAGTCAGTACTTGGTATGGATGAGGCCCTCGGCAAAATAAATAGGTAAATTAATGTTATATTGAATTGCATAAGAAACACAGCATCACTACCTAATGCCCATGTGGTGCCTTCTGAACACATTCACATAAGGGTAGCAGAGAGGAGAGAGAAACCCCAGTTCCTCTTTAACAGTCCGAGGTGAGTGAGCTCCCAGTAGCTAATTGGGTAACCCTGGGCACACAGCCTCCCTGAGTGAACTGAAGGCAAGCGTGGGGACTATTTAGGGAGGTGACCAGGGCTGGGTATCAGGTCCCACTGCATTGGCACGGGTGTCTGTCATGTTCCTTTTAAGAGAGTTGGATACCTTGGAGTCTATTTTTAAACCCATAAGAAAAAACGCTGTATAGGTTCCATGGGGGCCCTTGGCAAACTAGAACCAATTACAGTGGGGGCGGGGTGGCAGAGGGAGTCTGATCTAGGACTTTCTACTTACATCACATGGAGGTCTCCTTATTCCTGGGATCAGGTTCTAACACGGGATGGCTTGAGCTATATGCCAACAGTTTGGCACAGCCTCCATGGAATTGGAGTCTGAATGAGCCTGTTAGTTGGAAGCAATGTCTGTGCTGGCTCTGGGTTTTCAGGACTGAGCTTTGTTTCTTTTGTTTTGTTTTGTTTTGTTTTGTTTTGTTTTGTTTTGTTTTTTGATACCTCTGAGTCCTAGTGTGAAAAAAAAAATCCATGTTTTTATATACCTGTCAAATATCATATGTTCTGGAACACCTGCCTCTTCTAGCACTGAAGAGACTACAACCAAGATTTTGCCAGTAGTGTACAAACCAAGTGTGACCCTCCCTGATGCCCTTCCTGACGGCCACTGTGCTCAGTGCCTGGGAAACCAGTCCTTAGGCTGGAGAGGAGAGGCCAGGAGATTGGACCAAGTAGTAAGTCTGCAGGAGACAGAATTATTTTCCGAATACTGAGTCAGAAACAGGCTCCAGTGTCACGGTGGTTCATCAGACTTCCAGATGAAGAGCACAGACTGTGTTCTATACAAAAGCAGATCAGAACTTTAATATCCCTTTCTCTTTTTGGGAGGAGAGGGAACCAGAATTCCTAAAGAAGGACATGCCTTGAGCAATAAATATTTCCTCTAGGACCACCAGGGGCGAAGAAGGGGTAAGTCTCCTTACAGACCCACTCACTTTAAAACTCACAGCAGGGAGGCAGCGTCTTCCTCGAGATGAGGCAGGACCAAACTGAGTCCCAGATCAACCAAATGAGATCTTCTGCCAGGCTTGGCCAAAACAACAGATGTGAGTCTTAGCCTTATGCTGCCACACACCAGAGACACCATACATAGGAGCTGAGCCAGAATCTCAATGAATTTCATCCTTTCCCGTTTTTAAAAATGAGCCATATCTGTGAAACAACAATCCACTCCCGAGGCTGGTAGGCTAAGCCGCTCAATGCTATGTGAGCTGTTATGGTGCCTGTTGTTAGGACATCCTTAGAACTATTGTCTTCTACGGTGAAGATGTGATACCTGCTTCCCTTCCCAGAGCTCTGGGCAGCGCATCCGGAAAGAACCGTGTCCCAATCTTCACCTCTCTGGCTTCTCCCACTGTCTCTATAAGATACATGGCCAAGTCCAGGCCCACAGGAGGCATCTTGTTTCCAGACTGTCAAGACAGTAAAGCTCTCAGTTCTCTCATGGCCCCCATAAGCTCTTCCTTGCTAAGGCAGAGAAGGTGTGGGGATGGCAGGAGGGATGTAATTCTTTGAAAGTTTTTTGATATGAGGTCTTGTGCAATTACCCAGGCTGTCCTTGAGCTCCCAGCAACCATCCTGTCCCAATGTACTGGCTAGTTTTGTGTGTCAACTTGACACAAGCTGAAGTTTTCACAGAGAAAGGAGTTTCAGTTGAGAAAATGCGTCCATGAGATCTAGCGGTAAAGCATTTTCTCAATTAGTGATCAAGGGGGGAGGGCCCCTTGTGGGTGGTACCATCCTTGGGCTGGTAGTCTTGGGCTCTATAAGAAAGCAGGCTGAGCAAGCCAGGAGAAGCAAGCAAGCCAGTAAGGAACATCCCTCCATGGCCTCTGCAGCAGCTCCTGCTTCCTGCCCTGCTTGAGTTCCAGCCCTGACTTCCTTTGGTAATGAACAGCAGCATGGAAGTGTAAGCTCAATAAACCCTTTCCTCCCCAACTTGCATCTTGGTCATGATGTTTGTGCAGGAATAGAAACCCTGACTAAGACACCCAACCTCCAGAGTGCTTTAATTTCTCTGTCTCTCTCCCCCTCCTCCTCCTCCTCCTCTCTCTGTCTGTCTCTCTCTCTGTCTCTCTCTGTCTCTCTCTCTGTGTCTCTGTCTCTGTCTCTGTCTCTCTCTTTCTGACACACACCACCACCACCACCACCACCACCACCACCACCACCACCACCACCACCACCACTACCTCCTTGCCTGGTCATAACTATGATTCTAAGAGCATCACTTTGAGGGCGTGAACCATGCCCTGTAGCTAACTAAGCTCTGCTTGTCTTCTGTGGGCAGAGCTGACTACATGTGCAGCTGATGCTCAGAGTAAAGGGCTGACAGGAAACCCAACTGTAGGGGAATGAAATGCTCTTGGAGCCATGTGTGAGCTGTTTTGCCAGGGTGGTCCCATTTACTACCCTGTCTCTGGTGTTTCTAAACATTAAAGACAATTTCTCTACAGCCTGCTACTGTGGGAAAAACACAGACACTGGAGAAAAGGCAACACTACACTCGAAGTCACCATGCTGGCAAGGAAACTTTCTTAAGGCGCTAAAAAGACTTGACTACTGTGGGTCTTGAAGAAGGCTCAAGGATGCTCAGACAGCTCTACTGGTCTAGGGCAAGTCAGGGCTCTGCCCTTCCTTAGAAATGCAAATCTGCCCTAAAGGGACAGTCCTGCAGAGCAGTCAGGGCCAACCAGTGACCCACTTAAGCCTCTCCTATACCAGAACAAGTCCTCTTTAAGAGACAAGAGATGATGAACGAACGGACGGCTGCCAAGCACAGCGGTTGCTCTCTACAGCTGCCAGGAGGGGCCTGTGCCCTGAAGTTTGCCATTAGGAAAGGGGCCCTGATGACCACGATTTGATTGCCTTCCATAGCCCTGGCCAATGATAACTCCCCTTAGTGATGAGGAGATGTAGATAAAGGAGCAGGAAGGGGAAGACTTTGAAAATAATAGCTGAAGTGTATGAGCCAGACACTATTCAAAGCACTCTAGATGTCATAACACATTTAATCCTCTGCCTCCCCCGGGTGTCTACTGTTATTACCTCCCCCCATTCTACAAAAGCCGCAGCAGAGACACCTTGAGGAACTTGCTCCCAAATCACCCAAGGGCAATGCGGGGGCCTGGGCTTGGCCCTTTTAGAGGGGCTGAAGGATAAGGTGACAAAAGTGAATTTTGGGATTTTACAGGACTGCTAGAATATCATCTCCTTAGTCATACAAGACCCCAGGCACCCATCTTACTCATTCGAAGTGGACTCTTTAAGTCATTGTCCACAGAAAGTAGGCTCCCCAGGATTTGGTGACAGGTCACTGACCAGCGGGTGTCCTTTTCAAGAACAGTGGGAAAACAGTCTTGTAATAGCGAACTTGCTCCAACCCTGTCTACTCTCGCCGAGCTTGCTGGAGCTAAACACCAATGGCAATCCTTGCTTTAGCCACAGCACCCCAGTCGGGAGAAAGGAGGTCTCCATGGCAGTGCTAAGCATTTCCGGTGGGTCCCGTGTCCTCAGATAGGAAGCATCAGTTACTTGTCTCACTGCTGGTACAAAATACCCAGCAAAGGCAATTTAAGGAAAGAAGGGTTTGTTCTAGACTATAGCTGTCGGAGATATGTCCCATGTCCATATGACCTGTCACAGCAGGGCAGGCACAGTGCTGGGAGGAGAAGGGTAAGCTAGTCACATTGCTCCTACAGTCGCGGAGCAGAGAGTGGTGAGTGGTCAGCTCTTTTCTCTTCAAGTACTCCAGAGCCCTAACCCATGAACCTGTAGTGGGTGGGGCTCCCCCATTTTAATTCACCAAACCTAGATAATCCCTAGGGGTATAGCTGGAGGCTAACCTGGTCTGGATAATCCCTTGCAAACATCTCTAAAGATTATCCTCTAGGCAATTTCTATTCCACCACATCGTCAGTCTAGATTAACCATCACATATGATGACCAAAGTGACCCAGTAACCCACGAGGTAGGTCACTTTCCTTCCAGCCCCATGATCAGGGCTAATCTACTGGTTGTGTGCTGACTTCTGAGGTTTCTTCTCTCTGCCCAGCACCAAAGCATTGTAAAGCACAACTCAGGTTAAGCTACCAATCTGGACGGTCCAGCTCAGACCACCATATCTCTGCCCTATTTTCTTTTCTCTGCCAAGGCATGGAGAGCAGATGCTATACATATTTTATATGGGTCTCATTCTTGATAATTACATGGAGACCATTACCTTCCTTTTAATTTTTGTGTGTATTCTGGCTGGCTCCTCTTTTAACTGCAGTGCTAATGTCTCTCTTTTTATAGTTATTTAAATAAAAAGGCAAACACTTGGCTACAGAGAACATCACTCCACCCTGCTCCCCTGCAGAAGGCCGCCTCCTGCAGTGGGAGATGCCCCCTTCCCCATGGTCCATCCAGACACCTCTAACCAACATCACAACAAAGCAAGTCTGGATGTCCCTCCCATTTCAAACACTGTCTTTAGCCAGTGTCAGGAATGGGTAGCCTCTTTTGGAGCTGGGAGATCACATAGATCCCCAAACCTTACAGACCTACTGCCATGCTTTTGGTTACCCTCCCCCCCTAAAAAAAAATCTTAATGGTAAGACCCTATTGCTAAAGACACCGGATCCCTGAGTCACAGAACGTGGAGAAACCAAGCTAGTACTGACGGAAGCCTCACCCCTACTGGCTAGCTTTGATGGTGCTAGAGGCTGCTCTGTGCATGCTACTAGTGGAGAAAGATGGGGCCAGGAAACTGGGGCTAGACAGGTCATAGGTTCTAGGGGAAAACCCAGTCCTCTAGTCTAGAAACTGGGGCTAGACAGGTCATTGGCTCTAGGGGAAAACCCCAGTAGTTATTCTGCATGTATGCACCAGTTAGTCCTCATTGGAGAAGCTGCTTTTTCTGTAGATAATGATTATGGATAGAGACCCATGACTAGTCAAGATGCAGAGACAAGGAGACTGCAGAATGCTCAGCCCTAAGTGGGGCATCAGCATCACCACCTTTCTTCCCAAGCTGAGGGATGATTGTAAAATAGGCAGAATGACTGTGAAGGACTATAAGGAAACTGTTTTCTTGGATATAATAGGGCAGTTGTACATGTGAACTCACATCGGTTGTGGCGACATTCCCAAGGCTTGTACATGTTCGAGTCAGGCAAAAGGAAGAAGCTACAGCCTTAGGATTGGAAGTCAGCAGGTAGAGCCAAGTCTATGGTATATGCTCAATGTTCAGTGTCCTAAAGAGGTGGACATCAGGCTGTGGATGACTAGGAGACTCAGAGACTCTGAGAAGCAAAGATAAGAAGCCAGGGCATCTGGCTGGGACCAAGCTGAAAGGCAGTCTCAGGAGAGTCTATTCTGCTGGCAGTTTGGCATGCTTGGTATTGTGGCACCGTGTCCAGGACACTTCCAGTGTGCTCCCCACAGGCAGTGCGAGCAGCCTTCAGGTTCCCTCTGGGGACTGGCCTGAGCACAGCCAACCCGAAAACAGACCATGTTCACCTCTTCTAGATTTTAAAACCAACATCCTCCCGTTATTTCCTCTTCTACTCCAACTGAATTCATAAATAGGACAGCATGTCTCAAAGGCCTGTAGGAGTTTGCTGCATTAACCTGAGTGACTCAGGATATAGCATCCACTCTCTTTCCTCCCCCTTACGGATGAGGCATCTCCCTTGCTGGAGTTAGGGTAGGGCTTAGTGGATCCCTGGTGGGTGTCACTGTGGGTGATGAGGTAATGGTTTTCCTGAGTCTGAGGCTCCTCAAAGAAGCTCTCTCCCCCAGGAGTTGCTCGTTCATGTCCAGCAAGCCTGCCCCTTGAATATCTGTGACCCCACCCGAGCCCTGGGTAGTTTGTAATTTTGGGAGGGATGGAGCAGAACTATCTCAGTGATCTTGGGGAATCAATGTCTACATATTTAGCTGGAAGATTTATTACATTGAGTGTTTGTTTGTTTGTTTGTTTGTTTGTTACATCAGCCTGTACTCTAATCACCTACACAAATCTGAGTAGCCAAAACACAAATCTGGATCCCAAACTAAACAATTCTACCATCCTCAGCTTGTGAAATTTGGTGTGTCATTGACATGATTGTTAGACCACAGCTAATCAAAACAAACAAACCAACAGCAACAACAAGCCATGCAGGTCTATATCTTTGCCTGTACCTAAGTAGTACAGGCATTTCCAAAATTTCCACACTGGCAAAGCATCTTTGCTCATCTGAGTCCATTTCACCTGACTGGAAGATTCCCCCATATCCACCGGGAGCTATTAAACCATCCATGTGTGAACTACTGAAGCCCTGCTGGCCCAGGGAGAGAAAGAAATAAGACTTTTGACTAAGCCAGTTCTCCACAGAGGACACTCTGGTAACTGCACACAGCAAGCATTGTTAGTCGGGCCATCCTGCCAGAGCTCCAGAGTTGCCTAACTGGCAATGAACAGAAGGGGGAAATGCTACAGAAGTCATTGGGGACCCACCCCCTCTCCCATGTACTGAGAGTCTGGGAGCAGATACCTTCCCGGGAGTAATCTCATCATTGGAAAGTGCTCTCTCCTAGAGTTGGAGTCTACTCTGGTCATGCACTGGGCACACCACAGCTGAGTCTGTTCCTACTGAGGCAGCATAGGAAGAATGGATTTCAGCTGTGTGACTCTTTTCTTCTCTCCGTGACCCTTCACAACCTTTCCCTGCATGGTTCCAGACTCTTCCCTTGCCAACTACCTGCTTGAATTTCTGCCATAGAGACTATAGCCTTCTGGGATGGAGCCTGAACACCATTCTGAGCCTGTGCTTCCTAACACTGTGCTCCCAGGAACACCCGCATTGCCGCCCACTCTGACCCAGGAGGCATGCTGGAAGAGTAGATGTAGGAACCATGAGTCAGCTGAGCATTCTAACCCTCAATGGGAGCCTTGAAACCATCCACGCCAGTACTTCCTAATAGTGCAGGCTACTCCTGTCTCCTTGTTCACTCCAATGCCACTCACGCCCCAAAGAGCCAATAGAACATACAAAATGTCCACACTCACTACTTCATTAGAACACCCCGGTTACGGCAGAGCATCCTTTGGGAGTCTAATTGGTTAACCCTACAATAAATCCTACAAGGCACTGTACATATGGCCTTCATTTCTTTCTTCCGTGAGCTCCATGGCACAATTTCATAGAACCACCACAGCACTTTCCCAGGATAGAGTCTGTCACTGAGCTCGCTGGCAAGGAAGAAAGGCAGGAGAAAATGATCAATCATTTCCAGGTACTTTTAGCATGTGAGTGATCAGAATCTCTGTACAGTAGAAGCATTCTCTGTGCCTCCCCCACTGCTTAGTGTATAACATTCATATGCATTTGGGAACTAACCACTTACAGGGCCCCATGGTGACACTTGAGCAGATTGAATAAGCACGCTGTAATACAGTAGCTTCGTACGTCTATATTCGTGTGGAGGAGTTTGGGGTTTGATTTTTGGAAGTAGAGATAACTTCTCTAATCAGTGACCCCAATAAAGATTTTTGGAAGGAATGAAAAAGGAGTCGATGGGAAGGTCCCAAAGGCAGCATCCTATGCAGGGTCACAACTTCCATCCTTGGAGCCAGTGCCTAGTGTTCGAACTCCTTGGAGTCCCAGTGGGAAGCCACCACATGGAGGACCGCCCTTGATGAGCCCTGATTGTCCTCTGGGGTCCCTGCTTCCCTGGCAGTATGCCCATGAAAACTGAGTGGGATATTGAGGAAGAATCTAAGCCTGGGGACCCCATTACCACAGCCATTCAGCCTTGAGTAAATGAGCCAATAGTTCTGTGCCTCTGAGTCCTTATCTGTCAAATGCCACGATCTGTGGGGTCACACCAGTGGGGGTATAGACCACAGGCTGCCCAAGGACCCAGAGAGCATTTTCCATTCTTACTTTGCCTTCACAAACTCAGTGTCCATTCTAACTGATGCTCCCTAACCTCTGTCCTTCACCCCTTCTCTGCTCAACTCCTCACCTGCCAACTCACCTTCCCACCTTTGGACCTCCATCTGTTGCCCTCCACACAGGTAGGTCTAGGCCATTACCTGCCCACAGCCAGGATCCTGTTCTAATTTTTTTCTCTCATTTAAAAAAATATAAAGTGTATTTGTTTGTTTATTTATTCGTTGTATGATTATGCCAGGGTGGCGGATACGTGTGCCACGGTGCACATGTGGAGGTCAGGGTGGCGGATACGTGTGCCACGGTGCACATGTGGAGGCCAGGGTGGCGGATACGTGTGCCACGGTGCACATGTGGAGGTCAGGGAACAGCTTGTGTGAGTCAGCTCTCCGTCTACCGTGGAGGTTCCGGGGTCAGACGCGCCATCAGGCTTGGTGGGCACCACCTTTTTAGCTGGTCAGCCCCCTTTCTACCCGCTTTCAACACAATGCAATTACAAATCCTGGCCTTAAACTTTTGGCAGTCCTCCTGCATCAACCTCCAGAGTGTTGGGGTGACAGCGTTACTATAAATGCCATAAGATCTGACTTTCTGTTGGCTGGGGACCCTCTATTGCTCACTGTTGCTCTGACATCATTCAAACACCCTGAAGAGCCAAGTTAGGTCCTTGTGGATCCCATGCCTACCTTAAATGTATGGCTCTTCTGTCTGGGCCTTGATCTGCTCTGACACCCTATGGTTCAGAGCACTTCCTCCTTCAGTGCCCCTTCCCCTCGCTCTCCAGTGCCAACGCCAAATCTGTCCTTATAGTCAATTCGGGGCAACCCTCTTCTCGGATTTCCTGCAGCCCCCCTTTTGCAAAGCTTCCCCTCTTCTGAAACTCCCAAGATGACACCATCTGAATTCTGGACCTCTGCATTTGGGTGCCTGCCTTAGCTCTACTTGAAGCTCTCAATGTTTTGGGAGCCTCCACTGCAGGCCACTTCAAAGCTACTTCTCCATGGGCCTTCTCTATCCCAGAATGTTCAGCGATTGCTTATCAGTCAGAAACAGCAAGCTATTCAGGACAGCGAGTGAGGACCCAAGCCAAGGACTCGGGGCTGGGTAAGTAGCAGGAAGGAAAATCCTGGGAAATCCCTGAGTGTTGCCCCAGAGCCCTGAAAGGACTCCATGGAGAGGAAGCTTACTAAAATGAGATGTTCTGAAGGCCGACCTCCCACCCCCACCTAGATCAGTTGTCAGTAATGGCTGTGAGGCCAGTGTTGTTAAACAAACAAACAAACAAACAAACAAATACAATTAGCTCCAATAAGCAAAGCCAAGACACGAGCCACAACTTAAGGCTGGTCCAGGCACTGCTTGCTGTGCAAACATCCTGTATATTAAAATGCTGGTGACCAAATTCCCCTAGTACCCAACCTCAAATGAGTGAAGTAGAGAGCAGGACTCAGCTCTATTGGCTTTAATCCTCGAGTCCCCACTAAAGGTCACTTTGTGCCTGACACACCCAGTGTAATCTGCTAACACAGCTCAGTGCCTAATACTGGGTACTGCCTTGAAGAGTCAGTGGCAGGTGCCCAGGTGTAAGCTTCATATGGAAAACAACTAAGAATGTTGAAAGTGAGGTGAGTGTTGAAAACCGAAATAAACAATCCCAATGGATAGAGGAAATTAAACCTCTCTCCTTCATTCATCACCCCTATCAGAAGCTGCTCTCACAATACCAGAGAAAGACTGGAGCTCTGGCAGAAGGCTATCTTAACGGGAGAGTCCACACAGAGAATTAAGATGGCGTGGAGCAAGCCTTCCTTAATGAATTGACACATTTTCTAATTCTCCATGCACATGCATGCAGAGTGGTTTTTCAGTTTTAAAAACTGCAAGTATTGATTTAGTGTAAGAGATCCCAAACAGGGAGGAACCAGCTGCGCGTCGAGCCAGAAGAGGTGGGGAAGCATTCCGGCATACCAGCAAAGGAAGCAAGGTTGGAGAGAGTAAGTGCCATGCTGAGGGAATGTGCATTGTTTAAGGGCACAGCCACGTCACAGACCGGCACCTCAGCACTATGGGAGTGGCAAAGTTCTCCCTAGGTGTGGCTCAGAGGGATGGGAAAGCCATCCTTGGGTCCTAGTGTCAATGCTGATAGTCTGTGCAGAAAAAGGCCACCATAGCTCCACCCCCATGTTTACAGTCTGAAGACTGCTACCTTATAGAAGTGGCTTCTATTGAGATCAGCTAAAACAGCCTCCTTGTTCAGCCGTATGTAACAACCCTGCCTCCTGGTTCAGCTGTATGCAATAACCTGTCTTCCTGTTCAAATGTATATAACAACCCTGCCTCCTGGTTCAGCTGTATAATACAACCCTGCCTCCTGGTTCAGCTGTATATAATAACAACCCTGCCTCCTGGCTCAGCTGTATATAATAACAACCCTGCCTCCTGGCTCAGCTGTATGTAACAACCCTACCTCCTGGCTCAGCTGTATATAATAACAACCCTACCTCCTGGCTCAGCTGTATGTAACAACCCTACCTCCTGGCTCAGCTGTATATAATAACAACCCTATCTCCTAGCTCAGCTGTATGTAACAACCCTACCTCCTGGCTCAACTGTATATAATAACAACCCTACTTCCTGGTTCAGCTGTATGTAACAACCCGCCTCCTAGCTCAGCTGTATGTAACAACCCTGCCTCCTGGCTCAGCTGTGTATAACAACCCTGCTTCCTGGTTCAGCTGTATGCAATAACCTGTCTTCCTGTTCAAATGTATATAACAACCCAGCCTCCTGGTTCAGCTGTATAATACAACCCTGCCTCCTGGTTCAGCTGTATATAATAACAACCCAGCCTCCTGGTTCAGCTGTGTATAACAACCCTATCTCCTGGCTCAGCTGTATGTAACAACCCTACCTCCTGGCTCAGCTGTGTATAACAACCCAGCCTCCTGTTCAACTGTATATTACAACCCTGCCTCCTGGTTCAGCTGTATATTACAAACCTGCCTCCTGGCTCAGCTGTGTATAATAACAACCCTACCTCCTGGTTCAGCTGTATATTACAACCCTGCCTCCTGGCTCAGCTGTATGTAACAACCCTATCTCCTGGCTCAGCTGTATGCAATAACCTGCCTTCCTGTTCAGCTGTATGTAATAAAGGCATTGTCGTTCGGGGGTCACCTCTTCTCCATCTGAGAGCCCAGATCACGTGACCCCAGCATAGCTGGGTGTCCTCATTTGTCTCTTCTTCATTCTCGCTCCATCCCAGGGTTCCAGGGCCTGAGCCATGCAAAGACATGGCACAGGTTGAAGGGGCAGCTGGCCTAGAGGCTTGCTGTCAAGTCTGGTTTGTTGGTGATTCCGTTGAAAGCTAAGGGAGCAGCACTGGCAGCTCTGTACTAACTGATAACCTTGCATGGCAATTTGCTCACATTTGACAATGAAAAGACCAATGGCCACTGTTTCTTCCACTCTGGGCCTCTTCAGGCCCAGCTCAGAAGGAAGCCAGGCACATACTGACTCTGATGTGTTCAACCCCAACTCCAAATCTGACTATGTAATATGGAAGGATACGGAATCAGGAATATGTGACTCCACATTGCTGTCTGGGAAGAGGACTGCATTAGCGTATGGAGTTCAACAGAATCTAGCATCAGGCATCCATGACAGACAGGCGTCTCACAAGCGTGAGCTGCAGCACGGCTTATCTAGTTAAGGCTGAGCTGAAGGAGGCAGGAAGATAAAGAGTAACCCAGAAAAGGTTACACAACACACCCACCCAGATGTCCTCTCTTGCTCATCTGCCTAGCAGAGGGGACTTCTCTACAGTGCTCTTGCCCATGAGTATGACCGTAACCTCAGATTCTGTCAGCACAGCATTCCAGGTAGCCTCTATGCCATGGGCCAGCACCGACCCCAGGAAGCAAGATTCATTTTCTGTCTTCAGACACACCAGAAGAGGGCATCGGATCCCATTACAGATGGTTGTGAACCACCATGTGGTTGCTGGGAATTGAACTCAGGACCCCTGGAAGAGCAGTCAGTGCTCTTAACCGCTGAGCCATCTCTCCAGGCCCGCAAGATTCATTTTCTATCCCCGCTTTGCTGAGTCAGCAGTCCATACCAAACCCAGTGCTCTAGGCTATGGGCATGGATGACTGGTCAGCCTTACCAGTGTTGATGACAGATCCAAGGTCATTTCCTCTCCTGTTTCTCTGATTGCCGTTTACCAGGAGATGTTGGTAATGGGGCAGAATTCATTGATCAGAGACTGAAGAGGAGCAAGACTATAAAAGTTCCACAAAGCCTGGGGCTTCCTATTCCTCACCGTTGACATACTGATGTGAACACAGACACAAGTGAGTTCACTAGCATGAAGTCATTCCCAGACCTAAACCCTCTTTCCTATTATGCTTCAAAAATCAAGCTGTAAGACTGTCCCGAACCTAACGCCCTTGTGCGAGCAGCCAGCCAACGTTCACCTTATCTCATCCCCCTCCTGTCTGTAGTAACCATCTGCCTTGTTCTTTCTCTCACGTCCGTGTGGCCATCATTAATATTAAATGGGTTAAGGCATTTTTTTAACCGCGTTTCCCTACTCAGTATGATCACCCTTCAGGACTTCAGGCATCTTCACCCAGACACCGACACTACTGTCTTCTCTGGTGTTTACTCTCATGGCCCTTCATTCTTTGCCAAACTGAGCTTCCTGAGGCACAAAACAGGTCCTGGCACTGTTCTACCCCAATCCTTGCTGGCTTGTTGAATGCCCACAGAGACGTTCAGAATGTGTGGTGTGGCCTCTGATTATCTCTTCATTCTCCTCTCTACTTTCTACACCCTACCTGTCCCCCAGCGTCCCACAGCCAGCTCCATGAGGTGTCTCTACAAACCCCACACGTCCATGCTGCCTGCATTCTATGGAAGCCCACTGTTTCTCCAAGCCTATGCTGAGCTCTCCCCTTCCTGGGTTTGCTGGTGACTTCCCTATTCCCACAGAATCAATGCTTGTCTCTCAGTGCCTACTACACTAGATCTAATCCACTAATGCAAGTTTACCACTTGTTGGAGATCAGAAACTATCTAACTGTTTCTTCTAACTTGATACAACTCTATTAGCTTGAAGAAAAGGCATGGTGAAAGAAGGAAGAGCTTTTAATTTTTTCCAAAGTTCTTAAAATGATGCAAGTTATTGATGTAAGGGACTTTTGATCCCAGATCTAAAGCAATATCCCCAACATCTCCTGGAACACAAGGCACTGCTCTCATACATGCATCCTTCCTGACTGTCCCAACAAAGCCTGAGTTAACAAGTGAGGACCAAAGGGTGGCAGAGTGGGTATTTCTAGTCTAAGAGTAATATTTAGAAAGTAGCCGATCAAAGATTCAAAGCAAGGAGTTCTGACTGCAGAGCCCACGTGTAGAACCATCTGTTGACTAGAGGGCCTACACCTCATAGCCAGGGTTTGGGGATGCCAAGAGACAGACATATAAAGAACAGCTTTCAGCATGCCCAGGGTGTAAGTGATGAAGACACACCCCCTGAACACTGGTCTGGAAACTGAGAAGATGGGCTTAGTTGTACCCTGCCATGGGGCAAGGCCAGTGGTTAGCTGCTCAGCCTCAGTTCTTCCATGTAAAGTGAGAGTAACAAACAGTACTGTCTTACAGAGCAGCCTCCATGTCCTATTAAGATCAGGAATAGACAGGTATGGAAGTACATGCCTATAATTCAAGATCTTCAGAGACTGAGACAGGAGGATTGCCATGATTTTGAAGCTAACCTAAGCTACATAGAGAGATCTTGTCCAAAATATTTGCAAGATTAAAGAAGTGCTTGCTATTTGTAAAACTCCAGTCAAGCATGGCGCCACATCCTGTGACATCTGTACCTGGGAAGCTAGGGCAGGAAGATCCTTGCAAGCCCAAGGCCAGCCTCTATGACATAGTGAGTTCCAGGCCAAATCTGCCCAGGGTATATGGGGGGGGTGCAACAAGAAAACAAACTTTAAGCCCCCCAAATCATCCAACCAAACAAAAACTAAAAATAAAAGAAGAAGGAGCAGAAGAAGAAGAAGGAGAAGAAGAAGAGGAGGAAGAGCAGGAGGAGGAGGAGGAGGAGGAGGAGGAGAGAAGAGGAAGAAGAAGAGGAGGAGGAGGAGCAGGAGCAGGAGGAGGAAGAGGAGCAGGAGCAGGAGGAGGAGCAAGAGAAGAAGAAGAAGAGGAGGAGGAGGAAGAAGAGGGGGAGGAGGAGAGAAGAGAAGAAGAAAAGAAGAGGAGGAGGAGGAGCAGGAGCAGGAGGAGGAGGAGCAGGAGGAGCAGGAGGAGGAGCAGGAACAGAAGAAGAAGAAAAAGAGGAGGAGGAAGAGGAGGAGGAGAAGGAGAAGGAGAAGGAGAAGGAGGAGAAGAAGAAGAAGAAGAAGAAGAAGAAGAAGAAGAAGAAGAAGAAGAAGAAGAAGAAGAAGAAGAAGAAGAACAAGAAGAAGAATCCTAAACAAAAAAAGGAAGCAAAAAGCAAAAGCAAAATTAACTACATTATTTCCACACCCAGCATTGGGAAGGCCAGAGTTGGGGCAGTAAGCCCAGTGTGTTCCTGGGCTGATCCGTGGCTACCAAGACATGTGCACGAGAAGACATTCAGAAGTCATGCAAGATCTCACTGACTTCAGCTCCTACTTCAACATCCCTACCAACTCACACATTCTGCAGCGTGACAGGCCTGACTGCTGGGCCCAGGCCACTGTCCCTCCTTTGCTCCCCATCTACCATCTGCTCCGAATGTCTTCACTCTTTGCTTTTATCCTAAAACTTTCACTCAGAACTAGTTCCTTGTGGAGTACAAGTCAACATTCTATCAAAAAAGCTGGCATGTGTGAAATTAATAGAAGACTTTTAGAGACAGCTTAGGGAAAAGCCTCCCGTGGCTGGTCCTTTGGACTCTGTGGCAGATGTGGCAAAAGTGTTCCAGGACTCTGGATTCTTCTGGCACCTTCAAAACATACCGTGGAGATCAATGCTGAACGATACACAGACATCCCAAGAAGAGTTCCTGCCACTTTGAAGACAAAAGAGTGTGGTTTCCCACTCAGAGCAGCTGCGAGCAGCAGGCAGAGCTACTAGCCAGCCTTTGGATAGCTGGAAACTGCCCATTGTTTGAAAATCATCCATTGCTGAGCCTCCACAGAACACAGGAGCAGGGCTTTTAAATCGTCTAGCTTCCTGAAGGGTATAGAAGATAGATGTTCCCTCTTCCAAAATACTTCTTTGCATCCTATTTTGGGAGAAGACAAGGCAGTTTTCTGGCCAGTGTCATCCCAGAGAAGGGCTTGAGACATTTCCCACTGCCGTCTACGGCCACAAGAAACCAGGAACCTTCTCCAATAAGAGAGAGAGTCTGGGGGAGAGGAGAATGGGTGGAGCCATTCGCTTGTTCAACTTTTCACTCATCTGTACATGAACAAATGTGTCTGCAGGTACCACGCTGCCTCCGTTCCTGGATTCCTCCCACTGTGCACTAATGTACTTAGTGGGTTGGTCAGGCGATGACCGCCAGGATCACTTCCTTCCTGTGTGGATACAGGAAATTCAGCACCCACACAAGCTAGGAGGGATGGTGGTGACCAGGTGAACACAGGATTCAGGGTTCAAAGCAGTTCTCCCTCCAGCAAGATCTTCAACCATTGACACTGCCTGTCCAAGAATGACAACCCAAACTTGCCCAAAGCAGGACAAGCAGGCTACAGTCCAGGCCGGGGATGCCTGGACTCCCAGGCACAGGCACTGGGTCTTTAAGCTGTGACCACCTACTTCCCTTGGGCCTGCCTGGAGATTTATTTTCCAAATTAACAGCCAGATGGATCCTGACAGTCAGGGCTCACAACTTGAGTTAGTAAAGGAGAAACGAGAGGCTCACACTCATTCACTGCTTTTAAATTAACTCACTTGAAAAATATTTTTTCAGTCCCGTGTTGAGGAGCTCCTTGGATGCTGGGGAAAGTGAGAGGAAGTGACTCAGGGATGAGTCAGTCTAGAGCGCCGCTCTCCCCCAGCTCAGCTTGAGGGAGCAATGACACAGAAGTAAATACGCCTAAAAGTGTGGGAAAGAGAAGGGCTCTCTGGGGGAGTTCCTGTAAGGTGAAAAGTAAAACTCCCAGAATGCAGCGCGCATCGGGAGGAGATCCCCGGAGTGGGGGCAGGGTTAGCTACAGCTGCAGCCTCACCCATCAAGGGGGTGAACGATGATCAGTCAGGTGCTTTGCAAATGGTTGACTCTTGGTTCACTTATTAGTGTCATTGAGATTTATGAATGCTGACTGTGTGCCAGGTACTCAGGGCCACGGATACAACAGGACTAACAGCTCCACAGATCCTACCACACGGCGTGTGTGAGCTCCCTGTGAAGATGACCCATGCCAGATTACTGTGAAAATGCTGGGGGTGGGCCTGAGGAAGGAGCCGCCAGACTCTACCTTCAGAAGGTGAAGCTACTGAGGACAAATGCCAGACTGAGGTCTACCTCTCTCAGTGCCACTGAGGCTGTTTGTAAAGAGGGGGGAAGGGGGAAGCATGGGGGAAGCTCAAGTATCACAGTGTGTGCTTAGCAGGCCTAAGGTCCTGGGCTTGATTCCCAGCAGAGAAGGAAGGAAGGACAGAAAAAGAGAAAGAAGCAAAGAAGGGGGGGAGGGAGGTAGCCCTGGAAGCGGTGGGGCCATTTGGAGCAATACCACTGCTACTTCTAGAAACAAAACAAGACCACCATCATCAGAGAGACTTCCTTCTGCAGCAGATGGGAACAAACACAGAGACCCACAACCAGACATTGTGCAGAGAGTGAGACCTTGGAACACTCAACCCTAAATGGGATGTCTCCATCAAATCCCTCCCTTCAGGGGTCAGGGAACCCCGTGGAAGAGGCGGCAGAAAGAGTGGAAGAGCCAGAGGGAAGGAGGACAGCAAGAAATGGTCCTCTAAATCAGCGTTAGCAAAGCTCATATGAACCCACAGAGACCCAGGCAGCATGCGCAGGGATAACAGGTCTACACCACATGTATATTATGGCTTCCAGTTTAGTGTCATTGTGGGATAACTTAGTGTGTTCCTATTCCCTTTCTTGGGCTCTTTCCCTTGTGTGTGTTTTTTCCAGTGTGTTATTTTTCGTTATATTGTATCACATCATATTCTATCCTATCATCAGAACTCCGTTTGTTTTCTAAGGAGAGGCAGAACGGGAGTGGAGCCAGGTGGGAGGGGAGGTGGGGGAGGAACTGGGAGGAGTAGAGGGAGGGGAAACCACAATCGGGATCTATTATGTGAGACAAAAATCAATTTTCAATAAAAGGAAAAAATTAAAATTCAAACAAGAGCAAGATTTGGGCTCCTTCTCCCTCTGAGCAGCTTGGCTTTCCAGCGCTGACACCGCGAGCGGTCTGGGCAGCTGGTGTGCCAGAACCCCAGTCTACTTTCCCTCCTAGCAGCTGGGATTACAAATGACCATACTGCAAACACACTGTGTCTCCGTCGTAGCTTCTGCCTCCTCTCCCACTGTGCCAACAGGAATGTTTTGCATAGTGAGCACCCACAGCCTTCCTTGTTTTCTCTGTTCATCGGAAACACTACACATCATTCTGGTGGCAACTGGCCCCACATATTCCAGAGGGAAAGGCCGAGGCCCGCTGTGGAAATGAGGGACAGGGGAGATCTGACTCCTGGAGTTTGCCTTCAAAGGTGCCAGGAGGAGGCTAGCATAGGCAGAGGTTAAACACTATTAGTCTCAGACCCACACTATTGAAAGTCCCTTGTCTTCCAAATTCTCATAATGATATGCAAAGCCCTGTGTCTTCTGCACTTGTGCCCTGGCTCTCCTTCCTGACCTCTGACCTCTGTCTGACCTCCCCCTCCTCCAATTCTTCCTCCTGTTGCTGCTGGCCTCCTGGTTATTTCTCTAGCCCTGTCTACCTTAGGATCTTTGCAGGGGATCTCTCCTCCATGTCTCCCTGGGCGGTGTCATTCAGCTTTGGCTCAGTAGGACATGGCTGACCAGCAGAAGTCCCTTGTCTGCTCCCCCCTTCCCCACTGTCATCAGTTCTTTCTCTCTTGGAAGTACTCTGGATGGATTCAGGTCTCTTCCGCCCTAGCCACGTCCCCACCCCAGGCTTTTACTAGGTGTGAAATTTTCTCATTCACACAACATTGAGCCTGCGCCCCTCAGCTAGAGCATAAACTCTTCCAGGGTGGGATTTCTCTCTCCTCTCTGCTTTGTTCCTACTCCGCAGGACCTCACCTGCCACTTCATAAGCATTGTTGATGACTGTTGAACAGCCCTTGAAGACAGGTTTTTTGTGTCTTTTAGAGAATACTCTGCTAAGCTTCTCTTTTCTGTGGTAGTGACAAAAATCCTGCCTTTCTACTTAACCTATGTTTCACTTAGGTTAATGTAAATAAGAAGAAGAGGAGGAGGAGGAGGAGGAGGAGGAGGAGGAGGAGGAGGAGGAGGAAGAAGAAGAAGAAGAAGAAGAAGAAGAAGAAGAAGAAGAAGAAGAAGAAGAAGAAGAAGAAGAAGAAGAAGAAGCAACCAGCTGGCTTTGTAGAAAGACTGACAGGTCATTTTGGAGTGAGAGGTAGCCAACTTGTATTACCTATCTCCCAAAGCCATACTGGTCTCTTCTCCCCCCCTCTCTCCTCCTCCCCTCCCTCTCCCTCTCCCTCTTCATCTCCTTCTCTTTTCCTCTCTTTTTCACTTTCTCCCTTTCCCTCTCTCTCTCCCTTTTCCTTCTTTTCCCCTCCCCCTCTCCCCTCTCCCTGTCTCTCTCCTAATAGACCTCTTTCCCTTAGGTGAGCAACAGAAATTCAAAATCTACCATTTTAAGAACCTGGAAGGCATGTCCACGAGGTGCCTGGCTTTTGAGAAAACAAGCAAACTCCTTTTCAAAAGAGGGTGGCAGCCGGCTGGCAGAGTGATCACTCTCCGGTGGCTTTAGTCTCTACTCCCTGTCACTGGCAAGTTGCTCAAAGGTCAGGAAAGCCACTAGAATCTCAGCGGGTTTGCTCTGTGATGCATCACAAACTACGATGCCTAACCCCGGAAGCAGAGCATAGATCAGTGAGTTCAGAAGGAACTCGGTTCCGCAGCAAGTCTGAGGTTGTGGAAGAATAAGAACTGAAATAATTGAGTCCGGACAGAGGCCAGCGGCCCTGACTCTTGTCACCTTCAGCAGTAAGTCCTTTGGGGAGTGCGGGTGGTGACAGCCTTGAGGCGCACCTGCTCCCACATCTGCCCCATATCGCCCCCAACGACGCGGCTCCCAAGTACTTACTTTACAGAAGCCCATCTTCTGCTCAGGACCAGGACCACGCCGGCCGGCGGGAGGGCGGGAGAGCGGGAGGGCTGTCAGAGCAGCGGGAACAGTCTCACCCCAGGGGACTTGCCACAGCTGCCCTGCAACTAGAAAAGACCTTATCGGGGGACCAGGGTGCAGGGCGGCGCCTGCATGTGGCCCTCAGATTGGCTTTGGCGCGGAACCTGTGCTGTCCTGCATTACCTCCTAAGGGTTTGCAAACCCTCTTGAGGCCGAGTCTACAAAGACACTGGGACTCTGTTTTTTCTGTGCTTTCATTGATGTCTTTATGTTGTTTAATGGTTGGTGAATAGGGAACCAGGGCACAATCTTAATAAACTGGGCTTCAAGTCACCCTGTTCCTGGGAATTAGGAGTAAATCTCTAGAAGAAAACTGCTAAGAAGGAAAAGACTTGGGGGGTTGGGAGTGGGGCGGGGAACCAGATCCAACCTGCTGGGTTTCAAGTCATTCTTATGCAGTTCCGGCAGGAGAAGGATTTTTATCCCCAATACGTGTTTTATCCAGCAGTGGGGTGAAGTGGCACCAGCCCAGCGTGTCTGACCAATGAGAACACTGCACCCACAGCACTTGACAGCTAATAGAGGGGGTCGTTGACCTGGAGGGACGGAGCACTGAGGCAGCGTGGGACGCAGGGTTTCGTTGGAACCTGGGTGTGGGCTCATAGACAGGGCTGCCATTTGTGACCCTAAGGGGTTCCTGGGGTCCATTCCTAGGAGCTGTGTTGCTTGTCCCCTCTCTTTCTGAAAAGGGTCTCTCCAGTCTTCCTCATGACGTGACGGAAGCTGAGCCAGATCTCCTGGCTAGGCAACCATCTGGCTTCACAGCTTTGCGCAGAACCAAACAGGCCCTGCTGCGAGGGCTCAGCTGCCACGGAAAACGCCCTAGACAGCCACGAAATGACCTTCTACGTTTCACAATAGCTGGAGACCACCCCCCCAGTGGAGTCCCAGCCTTCTTTAAGGTCCAACACTGACAGGCAGGGGAGGGCTAACCCAATTGGAGGCACTATTAGGACTAAAAATAACCAGCATGCTCCCAATGGTACACACCCTTAGGCTGGCATCTTCTGGAGCACTGAACTCAAAACAGCGACATTCTTCCTCCTTCCTTCCCATCTAAAACCCAGAAAAGGAGCAGGCCCACCGGGCAGCATTTCAGACACAGTATGTGGTCTGATGTAGGCACAAACCTGGGGCTAGGCTAGCTCAGGACAGGCAGGGAAATGGCTCTGGAGAAGTAGAGGGCTTGGTAGGTAGGTAGTAAGTGCTCAGTAGAGACTTCTGGGATTAATCCATGGTTGTCACCAGTAAAAAGGATAAGATCAAGAAGCCATATCATCATCTACCGAAGAGCAACGTTTCCCTGTTACAGGTTTTCAGACTCTAAGAGGAAGCATGGATAAATCAGTAGATATTGTACCAACTCTGGCTGGACCTCATGTGGTGCTTAACAGTCCAGCCCCTCACAGATTTCTGAAGCCTAGGACTCAGGTTACTGGCATCTCTGAGAGCTGGGTCATCTCAGTGTTAACTTCAGAACTGTCCCTCCAGGGAGTTTACACCCTCTGGAAGGAAGGCCAGCTACACTCATGGACAAACCAGTTGCCCAGGCTAGAGAGAGTGGGGCTGGACCACACAGCTCTTTTCCAGGAGCTGCAGTGGCAGAGCACTTCAGACCTCAGCTGCACCTAAAAGCAGCTCTTAGGTAGCAAACCCCGTCCTGAGCAATAGTGATGTTTGTCACTTCTCTGTTATGGGACAGTTCCCAGGAGCTTTCACATTTTGCTGTATAATATCCCTTTTCCCTTATTTTCTGAGATGAAGCCCAATGGAAGGCCAGGTTGCCTCTGCTCTCCAGAAGCCGGGGAACCACTTCGTGTACTAAGGCAGGGTGGTGTCACCGCGGTGTGTGCTTGGTGCATGTAGCTCTTGTTATTAGATGGACCACTGTCCCCTCTGTACACAGGCATTCCTCAGTGTCTACAGACAAGTTCCAGTATCAGCAGACACCGAAACCTGAGGTGCTCCAGTTGCTCGCTCGGCAGTGATCACATAGAACCTACGCACATTCTTCCATGGACTTAAACAATCTCGCTTTGCTCACACTAGCTCGTACAATGTAAACCCCACGAGGAGAGCTGCCATACTATTTTTACATTCGTATTATTTTATTGCTCTTGCGCCTAATTATCTTCTATTTTTGACTCCATGGGTGTGGAATCTAAGAGGTGGAAGGTTAATTGTCTATTTTCATTTGTCTTTGTGTTCCAAGGTCTTCTGGAGAGTTTGACAAGATTCTCTGGCTATGTCCTAACATAAATAAAAGTATCATTTCTGTTCATCAGAACATATTTATCTCTCAAGAGCCAGTTGAAGTTCTGTGGTGCTTGTCTGCAGGCACCTATAAACCAAAACACCAAGTGTCATAGCTGGGGATGGCCTGGCATCCTATCATGGAAGACACTCCCCGCCCCATGTTGGGCTGGCTGCTGGCTGCAGTCCATTATATAAACCACTCTGGTGTGACAGACCCAGTGGTTCTGAAACACTCATTATCTTGAAGCCCAAATATCCTCTTTGCTCATCACGTCCAAAGTCCAGACAGGTTTCTCCACTGTTTCACATACAAAAATAGATTTGAATTTCCAGTGTGATATTAGAAAATAAACAGAAGCTCTATGGCTGCTTGTCTATGGAAGCAGTCCTGGGGTCAGGGGTCAGGGGTCAAGGATCAGGGGTCTCTGAAGCATTTTCCCTCTGTTGAACCTGGTCACATTTGTTTATGGCAGTTTGTGGCACTTAGGGGATGCTTTATTTTATTTGTGTGTGTGTGTGTGTGTGTGTGTGTGTGTGTGTGTGTGTGTGTGTCTTCTTTATTAAAAGCAAAGTCTTTGGGGGCAGAGATTGCAAGATATTCATCACTAGCCTGGGGCCTTAAACATAATAGAAGCTGAGGAATTGCTGCCAAGTGGGCCATGACTGCATACATGCAGTAAGGGATGAAAGATCTCTTCCAATAAACAATTGCTGAGAATTATAAAGGAAATGAGTTTTGTGGACATCACTAATTTCTGGTGAACCCACGGTAGCTGCCAGAACACATTGTTTCTCCCCTAATTGGACAGAAACCATCTGTTTAATAATCATTCAATTTTTTTTTCAGGAATTTGGCCTCATAAAATCTGCTTTCTTAAAAAGGGAGACATCTACCTTTCCCTCGATGTGTTTGAACCAAATCCCCAAGAATATCATAGTGGCTGCATTTGCAAGACCACCCAGTGGCAGGGATATGACATCACTCTTTGACATAGAACCCGAGCTCTCTTGAAAACTGGGTGCTCGTAGCTGACTGGGAACAAGGTAGACTTTCATAGTTCTTAAACTCCACTCACAACCCTAAGGCTGGTAACCTAACTCCAGATAGAGACAAGCACTGTCACTAGGTCACATGCCCAGCTCTAGTAACTAAACTGTTGAAATCTCATATCTCTCTCAAAAGAAATGTCTTTGGGCACGCATCGTCAACAGACGCACATTTGGCTATTATTTACGAACCACACACAAGTATTATTGTGCCAATACATTGCGAGCATCACAAAACACTCGGCGAAATGGGAACTTTTCAAAAATGAGATGTTTTCAACCTAGAAAATAGACGTTCTGATGTCTTCTTCCTGAAGCTCTTTTCGAACTCCACAGAGATGCATGGGCCTAGGGCTTACAGTAAGGTCAACAAGCCAGTGCCCTGGAGGCCAGGAGGGCTCACAGGATGTGTACCTAGTCTGGCATCCTTCACCTTCTAGGTACCTTACTAATGAGTGCTGTGGTCCCACGGTTGAGATCCAGCATTAGAGCTGACATACACAGCTGTGTTAGAGACAGCAGCAGAGAACAAATTGGGTGTGATCCCAAATGTCTCACAGGCTGAGTGGGGGAATTGCACCTGATCCAGGGCAAGTTACTGAGTACCCCTGAGCCATCCTGACTCACTAGGAAGCAGGAAAGCTAACGCCAACATTTCAGGCTGCTCTGAGGAACAATTGAGGCAACATGGGCGTTTTGTAACAGAAGCACTGGGCTGCTACCCAGATGTCTTGTGTCTCACATACAGCATGTGATCTTTTTACTTTGGAGGTGATACAGGAAATACAGACTACGAAGCCGCTCAGACCTCACTACAAGTCTCCATACAGATGCATGGGGCCGCTTTCTCTCTCCCCGTTAGCTAAAGATGTAATTACTTAGAAATGCTAGAAAGGACAGTCTAGGGGGAAAGACGTGGTTGGGAGAGATAAGGAAGAGAGGAAGAATTAACCAGCAACAGGAGAAAGCGCCCAAGCTTAAGGAAGAAACAGACATACGTACTCAGCGTTCTTGTCCTCTGCCTCTCCTCACGGGAGCAATCTCTATACCGATGTTACTTTAACGAAGCTGTTCACATCTTTAAATGCATGGTGTAAGTCAAGGCGTGTATTAAAAAGGTAAAGAAGAATACAGTGCCCTCAGCTCAAGACCGGAATATCATGAATATCGGTAAATCGCCTCTGCCGTCTTCCCTAGCTCTTTCTTAGCCCGTGTTCATCTGGTGCCACAGCACACATCTTTGTAGATTCTTAGGACTCATGTATGTGTCCCTAAGCGGTGCGTAGTGCGGTTCTACTGTTTTCCCTCTTGAGACAATGTGTGGCTGCCATTATCCTTACGTTGGTTCGTGACTTGCTCACACTGGCTTATACAGTGCCTGGGAAGATGTCCACAAAAGTCATGTGGAAAATTTGTGATGGGGGTTGGTGCCATTACAGATGGCTGTGAGCCACCATGTGGTTGCTGGGAATTGAACTCAGGACTTCTGAGAGGGCAGTCAGTGCTCTTAACCGCTGAGCCATCTCTGCAGCTCCCCCTTACCCTTCTTAAAGCTAATGGTCAGTGGCATTGCCTTCTCAGCCTCTGTGCCTCTGTAAAAAAACTGCCTTTGTGACACAGTTTGAGTTGCGTTCATGGCACAATGTGCTGTGACTGTGGTCCCTCATTCTGTGTCCTTCCACACCAATGCATAGAAGACCTCCAGTGACCCAGTGACCTCTTAGGTCCCCAAGTGGCAGCTGCCACTGAGAACTGCAGATAGCAAGTCATTTGCTCAGCCTGCCTATCAACCTCCATTTACAACTAGGCTTTTTTTTTTTTTTGCTTTTTGGTATTCTGTGTTTGTTTGTTTGTTTGTTTGTTTGTTTGTTTGTGTGTGTTGTTTTGTTTTTGGTTGTTGGTTTGGGGATTTTTTTTTCAGGATTATATTTAACACAAATTAATTGCATAAATAAATTCATTCGCTGTGGTGTTTCCATACGTGTACGCACCGTTTGTTAATTGTCTACCCCTGTATCCTCTGTCCTGCTGCCCGGCAGTTTTGGAAAGAGAAGGAACTTATCACCTAGTGATGGCTCTGTGGGAATGGAGTCCACATCTGCCAGATAGTAGAGCCGTTCTCGTTCCCCTTCTGCCTGTGAAATCCGCCTGTTTTTCAAGAGGCTTCTCTGTCCCTCCTTTTTGTAATTCTCACAGGCCTGAATTACTCGCAGTAAACGCCCAGAGCTCGTGCTCGTGCTCACCACTCAGCACACCTGCCTTCCCTGACCACACAGACCCCCAGCCAGGGTGCCACCAAACCTTCTCAGGCATGCGTTCTTGCAGCCATCTCACCTGAGTACCACAGTCTCTCTCACAGGGAACATGGCTTCCACTCAGAAAGATTAATCATTTCATCGCACAGAGTGAGAAAACATTAACAGCAAAAAAGGAAGAAGCTAACACTCACACTCATGCGTGCATCACAGACAGGTACAACCATGCGCAACTCAACATATTCTCTCAGTCACTTTTCTCTATGTATGAATAGTAAATCACTTTTGAAAGTGGGAATTATGACACACATGATATTTTTCGTTTAATTTTTACTTTATGTGTACGGGTGTTTTGCCTACGTGTGCATCTGTGCCTGGTGTCTGTGGAGGCCAGAAGAGGGCATCTGATACTCCGGAACAGGAGTTACATGTGGTTGTGAGCCACTGTGTAGGTGCTGGGAATAGAACTTGGGTCCTCTGGAAGAGCAGCCAGTGCTCTTAACTACTGAGCCATCTCTCCAGCTCCTACACATAAGAATTTGAATCTGTATTTGTTCAAGCCTCTATGTTGTATAAACATGTCGTTCTTATGATGCCTCTGTATTCACATACGCTATACTGTTGTTCTCAGATACCCTCCCCCTCCCCACCCTCCAGCCACTCGTGTTCCCTTTTCATCTACCTGACAGAACCTATATCCTAGTCTATATTAATTTTCTTCCTGTCAATACGTTCTTTGCTGCACGGATTGCATAATTCACTGCTTGACCTGTGGTCTTGTCTTTCTAATGATTTTGACCATTGTTTTTTTCCTGGTCATAGTGTCAGTCCTCAAGATCAGTAACTGTGTCTCACATGTAGCAAGTGCTCAGCAAACATGTGAAGATTTTCGGGTCACTTCCTAGGGCTTGGACTCTTCTTCCTTCTGTGTCTTGTGCTTTCTGTGCATCTGTAAGAACATCCCAGACTCACCAGAGGATGGGAGTTAATACTTAGAAGGGGTTGAGTCTCCCTGCCTGTAACTTCCTAATTCTGTTCTGCCATCCTTTGGTGGTGCACATGAGATCTTTAAGGTGCACTGATCCAGGGCCGAAGCACCCTGGGCCTTCCTGGGGTTTACTGACAGTGGGTCATCCTAGGACACAAATGATTCCGGCATCAAAGAAGAAATAATGAGATTCGAACCCTCCTTTGTATTCTACGTCGAAGGCCTTAAAATAAATACAGCAACCTTTAAAAGAAAATTTAGGCTAGGCAAGATTATAAATTAACACATTTATTTTTCTATCATTAAAATGGCAAAAATCATTTTCCAGACTCTATTTTATACTGACTGTTATTTTCTATTCCCAAACACAAGCGCGCACACACACACACACACACACACACACACACACACACACACACGTGCGCGCCCTTCTTTTGTTACTTGTCTACTATTAATGATGTGCTAAGATCATTTCTGCATTATCTATCAATTCTGTCTTACAGTTAAAGTGTGCCAGAGAGGAGAGGAAGCAGGGCCCTGGGCTTATCTCACGCCTTGCCACGCCCTTACTCCCCCTTCTTGGCCCCGCCCACTCCTGAGCCCTTTCCCACCCAGACCTTGCACTTATTCAGCTGTGTTGATTCTAACACACCATTTTCCCTCTCTGAGCTGCTTTCCCTCATTTCTTCTTGCACTGTGGCTTCCCACCAGCTGTGAGAAATCTGCCAGCACCATCACATCTCTGTATACCAAGGCGTGGAGAAAACTGCAGGTTCCTTCTGTGGCACCAGCCTCTATATCGTGCCTGATCCTTCTGCTTCAACAGTAGCCCAGGGGCATCCAACCACCAGGGAGGCAGACACATCCTCCAGAAAGTCTTTCCGCCGCAGTGAACCATGCTCACCACCAGAGGGAGTGCATCTGCTCTTCTGGCCTCAGAGTGAACTTGGATCACTCTGTGGCTCTTCTGGTGATGCTCTAAGGCTAAGCAGTACTGAAATGCTCTCACCAGCGACTGTCAATTGGAGGACTCTAGCTCCCAGTGCCAGGGCAAGCCTGGGAACAGCTCAAAGCAGGTTCCATTCCCCACAGTGACTCGTCTACTGCATCTTAGGCGAGGAAACTCTAGTGCCTTCTGGGCCACTTGCTTCCTCCAGTCTCTCTGTGGAACACTTCCCGAGGTGCCTTGTTTATTTTACAGCCCTCTGCTGTCTGGGGACGAGGCGTCTTCCTCTGCTGTTTACACACCAGGGCCCTGGGAGGACACATGGTTGGTTTTGAGAAGCTTCCTCCACAAGGCTTCAAAGGAAAACCTCAATTTTGACATTTCCTAGAAAAACAATTTAAGGTTTCTTCTTGTGGCCCATGCTGTTGGAACAAGACCAGAAACCGGGGTCTCCGCAGCACTTAGTGCCACGCCTGTGCTCCTGGGAGCTCAAGGTGCCGCTCGGTCCTCATTGCAACCCAGAGAAGGGCTGCTACTGTGCCCAGTTCACAGATGTGGAAAGTGAGGTTTCCTGGGGGTGGGGTGGGGTGCTGCAGCTGCTAGCAGATCCAGGCAGCCCAAGCAGAGAATGGAGTTGGGTCTATCCCCAGGAGCTCTGCCTCCAGAGTCTCAGTCCCCAGCAACAGGCTTGCTTTCTACTGTCCAAATCTCCTACGATGTGACAGTCACAGTTTTCTAGAGTACAGCACTCTTGTGATGCTCAGATTTTCTTTCATTCTCTGCATAAATTTACTTGGAAATCTTGTGATTTAAAAGGCTACTATCTCCTTGCTGGGTTTTTTTGGAAAGGAAAGCTGTCTTGGCAGGGTGCTTCCTGGTTTTGTTTCTGCTTTTTGCAGTGCTAGGGTTTAATCTGGGCATTTTGCATTCTAGAAAAGATCTCATCCACAGAGTCACAGCCCAGCCTTAGAAAAGTTCGTATTTCGTACATGAAGGTCTGCTAGCTTTGACTAGGCATTCCTCAGATAACATTAATAGGGATACCCAGAATGTTGTTCATGCCTACGGTGAACAAACAATTGTTTGTTCAATCTAACTTGGGGCTTACAGGAATATAAAGACACCTTCAGCTGGTCTTCCTCTCTGAGGGACATCCATGCTCCTCCAGTAGGCTATCGGTCAAGATGGGATGGCCAGTGTGTTCTGCCCCAGACTTCTAGATCAAGTCCATAGGTCCTGACAGGCCCAGACCTGCTTCTCCTCAGAACACAAAGTTTTACCAAACACACAGACCACTAGATATACATATAGTTCCCTCTGGGGTCATCTGCTCCCCAAGAGACTTGTTAAAATGGGACACTATTCTTAAGCTAAATTATCAATCAAAAGTATTCTTCTTTTTGGTATGGCTGCTTTCCACAGATAATAAAATCCCATCAACTTCCTCCAAAGAAAACATGACCTACATAACAATGAATAGCAATTAATTCTCTGCTGCAATGTTCAAAGACTGGTGCTGGGCTAGAGCCAGGAGTCCTAGGAGTTCGCTCCATCTTGATTGGGAGCCTGTAGCGGGTAAAGGGACCATCAGAGACAGGTCCCAAGTATGAAATGGTAGCACAAAGGGGAAGGGGTCAGAGCCAGGCAGTATCCAGCACCCAGAGCATGCCAGAATGCCAGTTCCAGGCCAGGCCTGCTACCCAAGAGCCCAGAAGAACTCTATAGATGAATCTCAGAAGAATGACTTTTGTAGATGATGCTATCTTACCAGGTTGCTTGAGCTAGAATGCGTCGCAGCCCTGTCATTACCTTCAGAGATGGATGCTGTCCATCAGCATGCCCAGGGGCTACTTGGTCTCTGCCACCTGAACCTGCTCTTTGGGTCACATTCCTCATTTACAAGTGAGAAGCGTCAGTGGTAACTGTTCAATGTGTCCCAAGAAGGTCTCCATGAGAATACGTTCTCTCCATAAGAGAATGGGCTGGGGTGGGGGTGCGTTTAGGAGGGTGAACCAGGATCAAGGGTTGTTCAAGTCCAGCTTAGGCAGCACGGCAAGGTGCTCTCTCAAAAAACACAGCAAAGATGAATAAGGGAGCTAAGCAACAACCGACCATGGACGCAGGGTCCAGACTCTGGCTTCAGCTTGACCTTAAGACTCGGACCCTGTCTGCATCTCCCTTCTCCCAACAGTAAAACCAGAAGCCAGTTATGATGATAGTGCACACACCCCAACAGCAAGAGCAGACTGTGTATCTACTTGCTCCTGACACCAGGCAAGCCCAGAGGAGTTGTAACTATGCTAAAGGATAGTCAGGGTAGACCTGGGGATCTCATGCTAGAGCATGTGCCCGAGGTGAAGACCTCTGTGGATGTCCTGGAAAATCAACCCAATGTCCTTAGTAGGGAGTGATCCGCCTATTGTAACCCATCCAGAAGGAAGTTACTACTCAGCCACCAGCTCTAGACACACGAAAATGTAGAGGTTACTGACTACATGGGCTCATGTGTAAGATAGTCTGGAGGAGACAAGATTCTGGGTGTGGCGGACAGACCTAGGGGACAGTGGTTGGGAATGGAAGGCACATGAGAGAGGCTTTGTGAGGCAGCAGACCTACTCTGTCTCGACTGAGACAGAATACGGCACTCTACGCATTTATCAAGACTTGGGAATTGAATAGAAGAGAAACCTGTGTTACTGCGTGTGAGCTTGAAAAATAACTGTGCAAGCCATTTTTAAAAAACCAAGCTTACATCTTCCAAGACAAAAAGAGAAATGTCTTTATCATGGCTCCAATCTGCAGTGTTCCTTACAAGCTTATGTTTTTGGATGTTTATTTCAGACCGTTTGGGGAGGGTAAGAGAAGTTAAGTCGAGATTCTGGCTGGCAGAAGTAAGTCACTAGAGGCAGGCCATAGGAAGTTGTAGGCCCTCCTGGCTCCCACTTTGTCTCTGCTTATAGGGCAGTCAGCTGGAGATCCCCTGTCGCAATGATTTGGAACCTCCAAAACTGTGAGCTCAACTAAATCTTCCTGCCCCCAAAACATGTCTGCTGGATATTTTATCCCAGTGACACAAAGGTGACTAACACAGTATCCAGAGTCAACTTGGCTGGGCCCTCCTTTCTCTGAGCCACCCTTCTGGCTCAAGGTTTGCCTGCCACATGTGTAGACCAGTCCTTTTCTGGAGGGTCATAATCAGTAGAGCAAGAGCTCATCACCTAGCCAGCAGGGAGATATGCCAGAAATATTAGCAGCCAGCTCTCTGAAGCTTATATGCTCTCTATCCTCTGAAGATTATATACTTCCTATCCCACATCAACAAGACAGAACCTATCTCCTGTTGCCAGGCTAAGCCAAAGACCCAGAAGTTAAGAAAGCCAAGTCAATGAGAAGTTGGCCACCAAGGCTCAGCTTTCTGTGCCCTGTACCTGGACAAAAATCATCTTTTCTTGAAAGACCAAGACCAATAGTGCGTATCTCATCCAGGTGAATTTCCCAAACAAAGGGTACTTGAGAAATACAGGATGTCAGATAAGCCACAAATAATGGTCTAGCATAAGTATCTCTGTGAAATACTTGCTTGTACTTTTTCTAAGTCTTGAAACTATATCTCCCATTTATAGAAGTGTGGCCATTAACTGGAAATGTAGTTTGTCATAACTCCATAAAGGAGCCCCACCTACCCATGTCTACTTTTGAACTCAATCCTGGGTATGTTTGCAAACCTCTCTCAAAACCTGGCCACAACACAAGCTGAGGTATCAAATAAGAGACAAAAAAAAAAAAAAAAAAAAAAAAGACTAAACCTGTCTCACTGCCCCACCAGAAGCCGGACCAGAAAGCCAGATGGTGGTGGGGCATGTTAGAAAGGCAACTCCATCTGAGAGTGTACTCCTGGGCACGCTATCGGGCAGACAACAGAGCCAATCCTTTCTCTCTGTAGGAGGTCATCTCACAGGACATGAAGGGGCAGAATACATAGTCCTCCAGATGCGCTATGCAAATAACCCACTCTCTCAGGTCCTTCCTAGTCACTTCTATAAGATTCATGAGTTTCCATATTCCAGGGCCCTGTGGTTGAAGCAGGTGTTTACAGATGATGCTATTCACAGGGCTCCCTAACGTCAGGAAGGGGTGCTGCTCTGACTTTTCTGTTGCTGCTAATAGAAGGATGATCTAACCAGAATTTGTGTCAAAAGTTATAGCAGGTGCCAAGCAGCTGTTCTCTACCAACAAGGTTGGAGGGACAAGGTCAAACTGAAGTCTCTGTAGGTTAGATTTGTTATGGAGAAAGGAGAAGTTAAAAGGAAGATGGTCAGACCGGAAGCAGTCTCAGCCTAGACTGGATTTGCAAGGATAGATGAGAGTCTGCAGAGGATGGGCCAGGGCTGCTTCATCTAGTCCCATGTATACCCAAGGTTCCCAAACACATATGCATGGGAGCCATAACAGAGGAGCAGAGAAAGAGAAGACCTCAGAAGCATTCAAGGTACAATACCAGCACGCTTGGGAGTCCAACTGGAAGGGGTAAAGTAGAGGCTGAAGTTGAACCCCAAGTCTGATTTATTGGCTCTTTAGATTCTCAAGACCCACTGCTGATGGAATCACAAATATGTGACCCCAGGATCAGGGCAGTGCTGCAGTTTTTTACAAACCATGGTTGTATGACTTAGGTAGACTATAGCTTCAGCAAGTCGGGGCTCCAGGCTGACTTTAGTGGTCATGGGGGGCAATGTCCTGAGGGCATCGGAGAGGTCAAAGGAAGGTTAAAAATCTGTCCCAATCTTATTACAGAAGTACCATGGATAGAAACAAGGGGTGCCCATCCCGTCTCTGGAGCTCAGTATCCTTGTTGTCCAAGGATGGTGACATAGAGCCACTGTCCTACTGGGGATCAAGGACTTAAGTTCAGCTCAGCACACTGTTCACTGTATGCCTCTATGCCAAGAAGCACATCCCATTCCCTTCCCCAGGGACACCTCCCTCCAAGTTCAGGGTTCCGGCTCGGCTCATTATCCCGTTCCCTTAGGGCACTGCCAATGGACAGGCTCTCTGGAGCTCTGTTGGCTAAGCCTTCCCTATGGCTTCACGCGTGAGTTGCTGGCATTGCAGAAGTGATTGGAGATCCAGCTAGAGTGGCTTAGAGAGCAATGGGAGTCCTAGAGATCTGAGGCCCCCATAGCTACTGTAGGTTCTTATGCAGCCATTAATAGAAGTTATGGGTGATGTTCTATTGGACTGCTATTCAGGCCAAGGCTAGAGAGTTACCCCTGCTCAGGGACCCTGGCAGAAAAAGATTCAAAGCCAGAGACTCACAGCCTACAACCAACAGGCCCCAAACCAAGCCACCCTTTTTTGAACAAACTTCACAAAGGACAGTCTTTGTTTTCTTTTACTACAATTAACAACACTTGAAATAATCAATCCAAAAGAGGAAATATTTGTTTCTGCTCAGCTTTGGAGGTTAAGTTCATTGTCTGATGGCCCAGTGACCTCAGGACTTGTGACACTTAAGTCCTTGATCCCCAGTAGGACAGTGGCCCTATGTCACCATCCTTGGACAACAAGGGTACTGAGCTCCAGAGATGGGATGGGCACTCCTTGTTTCTAACCATGGTACTTCTGTAATAAGATTGGGACAGATTTTTAACCTTCCTTTGACCTCTCCGATGCCCTCAGGACATTGCCCTCCATGACCACTAAAGTCAGCCTGGAGCTCTGACTTGCTGAAGCTGTAGTCTACCTAAGTCATACAACCATGGTTTGTACAGCACATTCCACAGAGGCATATGTGGCCAGAAAACGAAAGAGAAGAAAAAAAGGAGGAAGAGGAGGGGGAGTAGGAAGAGGAGGAGCAAGAAGAAGAAGAGGAGGAGGAGGGGGAGGAGGAAGAGGAGCAAGAAGAAGAAGAGGAGGAGGAGCAAGAAGAAGAAGAGGAGGAGGAGGGGGAGGAGGAAGAGGAGCAAGAAGAAGAAGAGGAGGAGGAGCAAGAAGAAGAAGAGGAGGAGGAGGAAGAGGAGGAGGAGGAGGAAGAGGAGCAAGAAGAAGAAGAGGAGGAGGAGGAGGAAGAGGAGCAAGAAGAAGAAGAAGAGGAGGAGGAGGAAGAGGAGGAGGAGAAGGAGGAAGAGGAGGAGGAGGAGAAGGAGGAAGAGGAGGAGGAGAAAAAGGAGGAAGAGGAAGAGGAGGAGGAGGGAGAAGAAAGGGTTGCACGCATGTTGTCCCCTGTCACCTAATACCCTCTGACTAGGCCCCATCATCATGGAGGGATATCCCAACAGACCCTACCATGGGAGCCATGCCTTTAACACATAGGCCTTTGGGAGACATTTTGGATCCAAACTAAAGTATATAGCTTTAAATATTTTTTAATAGTTGAAAAAAAGAAATCCAAAGGAAGGCTACAAATGAGGTAGAGACTGTGGTGGGCAGTCTGAAGTTTGACTCCTTGACTCTTTATAGTAAGTTTCTGACCCATGGCTAAGGGAGAATGAAGGGTCCTTACTCTTAAGATTCAATTCCCTGTATCTAGGACAGGGCTCCCAGAGGCTGCCGGGACCCTCTGCAGGCCACACTTTGGGAGAGGAGAGGACAAGGAGGAGCTGGAAGCAGCTCAGATCAGATCTGTTAATCTTCAGGCTCTCCACTGTGGGCCAGCCCAGCTGTTCAAGCAAACACTGCGCCTTCCCTCAGCTCTGTCAGGGGTTACATAACCGCAAAGGCCCCAGAAAAATACCTCAGCCGTTCTCCAGAGCCGAGCTCCAGATTGACTAGAACATTTCCCTGCATCCAAGACGATACAGGGGATTTGTCAAAATGGCCTCCTTCCATGCTGCAAGTCCTTTTCCCAACCAAACAGTCCTGCTGAAAGTTCAGGGGTTTTGTTAAATAAAATATTTTTAAAAGAAAAAATATCCTGACTTTTTGCTCTTTCTGAGCAGGGAAGTCATTTGTAACATAAGTGAAGAAGCGAGGTCTTTAGCATCCAGTCACTTCATTTTATACTCTGTCTTCTGAGCAGGTACTATGCATCAAAGAACAGGAGTGTGGAGTGACACAGGCCCCTTGCTGTGCACAGCTCAGGGCCAGGCTCACCAGCACCATCTCCAGGGTGGGGCAGCTGCATCCTGGCTTTGCCTGTGATGGTGCAGGGGTGGAAAATGAGCATCACCAGTTCCTAGGCTCAGGGCTCTACCTTCCAATTGGTGGCTGTCAACTGGGCTGAGAGTAGGGAGAACAGGAGGGGAGAGGCAGCAGGAACAGGCAGAGAATACAGCCTGGGAGTGAGCAGGCATGGAGATGCCACCAGAGACAGCTTAATCAGTGCCCACCCCCTTATGGTTGCCTGATGCCTGGGGGGCAGTACTCTCTTACACCTCTTTCTTACAGAGCATTTGGAGGGTTTTGATGAGACAAAGGCTGCAAGGAGCTACAGAGCCATAGAACTCCACCATCACACATTCATTCACTCAGGGGATCCTAGTCACAAGAACAGAGCTAGTTCTGGGGTGAAGGTGAGCAAGACAGCTCAGCCCTTGGTCTGATGCCATGTGAGTTGATTTAGTGAGGAAAGTGATACGGGGTTTGTATAGGGTTTCCTTTACAGAAAACCTTCTCAAAACACAGACAGTTTTCTTCCTTTCCTTTCTTGTTCTGAACCTAGAGCCTACTTTTTCACATTTCTGCCTGTCTTAACTCAGTCTGCCTTACCAAAAACAAAAACAAAACAACAACAACAACAAAAAATCACAATGCTGGGTGATAAGCAACAGCCATTTCATTCTCACAATTCTGGAACAGTTAAAGATCGGAGGTACCAGAAAACTGGTTCTTGATAAAGGCTCTCTCCCTTAGCATGTGGTAAACACCAGGACTAAAATCACCTTGCGGAAGACAGGATTTATTTGGCTTACACATCTGAGTCACAGTGCATCATTGAGAGAAGTCAGGGCAGGGACTCAAGCAGGAACTAAAGGCAGAAACCATGGAGGAGCCCTGCTTGTGGGTTTGCTTATGCTTGTCTAGACCACTTGCCTAGAAAATGGTGCCGCCCAGAATGGGTAGGCCCTTCTACACCAGCCAAGAATCAAAACAATCTCCCATAGATAGGCCCTCAAGACAGTTGGTCGAGGCAAGCCCCCAGTTAAGATTCTCTCAGATAACTCTGGGCTATATCAAGTTGACAGCTGAAGGCAACTAGAAGAACTTCCAAAATGCCTATTCCAGGAACACCACAAGAGGCATAGAACTTGACACGTAATCCGGGCATAGAGACCAACAGCACAGTGAACTCAGTAGCAGCACTGATGCTCCCAAAGTAGATAACGTGCAGTAGCAGGTTGCCACTTCCAGCTTGTTAGGATGGCCATTATCAAAAGCACCCCAAAGATGAACACACTGGAGCAGCAGGGGAGACATAAGCCTGGTGTACCATTTATAGAAAAAAGTCTTATACTTAGTACAGAACCAGTACGGAGACACCTTAAATCTTACTGTGTGGCCTGGACGGCCAACGGCCAAGTACTGCAGTCACATGTATGATGGCATTATTATTCCATTTTAAAATGAAGACAACCCTGCCAGGTGCCCTGTCCCTATAATCCCAACACTGAGGGTTGGGGAGGACTGAGGCAGGATGGTGTGTTTGACTTCAAGGCCAATCTGGCCTACTCTGGCCTCATAGAGTTCTAAGCCAGTGTACAGAATGAGACCCTGTCTCAAACAAACAAACAAATAAGCATGATTTTAAAAGCATGAGATATTCAAATTCCATTTTTGTGATCACGCGGATGAGCCTGTAAGACATCTATCTCCCCTGGGGAACAGGTCCCAGAAAGACAGAGACTGCATGATTCCACTTATCTGAATGTATTGTTGGTCTGATCTTGCTGTAAAAGAATCTCGAGGCTGAGCGATTCATAAAGCTTTTGAGACTATAAAACCAAAGTGGACTGATGGCAGATGGCATCATCAGAGTGAGGACGTGTGAAAGAAACCCCATGGTGACACAGGAAGCCAGAGGACTCGGGGACCAGGCTTGCTCCTTTTATCACAACCTGCTCTCTTTAGGACTCACTGCCTCCTAGAGACCTGCATTAACCCCCATGAGAGTGGTGCCCTCAATAACCTCATTATCATGCAGTAATGAGGCTCCACCTCTTAAAGGTCCCACTACCTTTCTACTTTATTAGGTCTAAGCCTCCAGCACTCCAGTGTGTCCCAATGTGAGGAATCTATTCGCTTCACACCCAAACTATAGCAATGATGTATTTTATGTAATCATGAATGTTAAGTGCTGGGGAAAGAGAAAAGTGGGGCCTTCCTTCTTGTCCCGTGGGTAAGAAGTCTTAATTATGTAATATGAATGTGCTCTAAAAGGCTGCATCAATAGCAAGCAACTCTGTGCTATGTGCTTGGATAGAAAAGAGGGGAGAGTGCAGGCCACCGTCCTTGTCACCCATGCCACAAGGCAGCAGGAACAAAGGGGTACAAGGAACCTTTGGTTGGTCATGAGCCATTAATCACCATCCCTGCTGTCAGAACTCCAGAGAGGTAGGCAGGTGTTCAGATTCATCAGACAGCACACTCTAGACTGTACACTGTCCCTCAGTCAAGCTGTACAAAAACAGGGTGCCCTTTCTGTTGTGTATGACTGCACGTGGAAAGGGCAAAACAGAGCCTCCCATGCTGAGAGCAGTCAGACCACTTAGCCCAGGATAGCTCCAGTGTATCCAGACGTGTCATACTAAGGTTCTTAAGACTGGAGTGACCAGCCCTGGATGGGGCAGGAGGGCCAGACCAGCCTTCTTTAACAACTGGGAGCAGTTCTCTGATAGGCCTTGCTATAAACATGAAGGCGGGGAAGCAGGAAACATTGTGGTGATCTCAAACCAAACCATTTGGAGGCCAGAGAAGGCCAGCTGATGGAGACAGGGCTCCGGGGATCGAGGGGGCACCAGGGAGGAAAGGCAGGACACAGTTGCCTTTTGCTCAGCCCATGGCTCTGGAGATCTGCCTTCCATGTCTCATTCCATGGGCAAATGATGTCTCCCCTTTCCAAGCCAGATGGTTGGTAAAACGGTAATATAAGCCTCTCCCAGTGGCTGCCAGAGGAGAGCGTGTGTGAAGATCCGAATGTGGTCACCACCTGAGGAGATTAATGGACTGGCAGTATCATGGAGGATCTTGGTTTTAGAAGGCAGGCAAGGAGTAGGAGAGAGACGGTTGTCTCAGATGAGCCACAGGCATCACCACTGGTGTGGAATGTTTGAGCTTCCATGTAACTCAAGCCCACTTGTGGAAGCTCTCAGCTCTGCATCCAGCATGGGGGCAAGCACACGGTAGATGAGGCACATGGAACTTCTGGCCTATCAGCGGGTTCCCTCACACGCTGGAGGCCTGAGCGCTTTAGGAGAAAGTCACACACCAGGGATGGGGCCATCCAGAAAACCATGGTGAGAGGCACAGGCAGACATCAACTTGTTCGGCAAACTCCAGAACATCAGGGTGAGCAGATCTCTCTGGAGTTTGTGAAAGATGTAATTTTAGAATAAATTTAATAATTTATAATATAAATTATAGCAATTTATAAATATATGAGGCTTGTTAGCCTGAGAGACAGTGTGGGCTAGAAAGCATACATAGGTCAGGAGAGGGTTCTATAAATCTCTTCTTATTTATAGCCAAAGAGTGCCAAGAAGTCTGAGGACCGTGCCCTGGATTTTCCTTGGAATGCATAAGTCTACATATTTATGGTTCTCATGTCCCTCTTCAACCTTGGTACACCATCAAGGATGCCCACAGATAAATCATGGGTTTGTTCTGTGTCCTAGTTAGGGTTACTATTGCTGCGATGAAACACCATGACCAAAGCAAGTGGGGACAAAGGGGTTCTTTGGCTTTCATATCATGGTTGTCATTGGAGGAAGTCAGGACAGGAACTCGAGCAGGGCTGGAACCTGGAGGCAGGAACTGAGGCAGAGGCCATGGAGGACTGCTGCTTATTGGGTTGCTCCCCATGGCTTGCTCAGTTTTTCTTATAGAACCCGGAATCACCAGCCCAGGGATGGCTACACCCACAATGGGCTGGTCCCTCCTCCTATCCATCACTAATTAAGAAAATGTCCTACAGGTTTGCCTACTGCTGGATCTTACAGAGGCATCTTCTCAACTGAGACTCCCTCCCTTCAAATGACTCTAGCTTGTACCAGGTTGAAATAAAACCAGCAAGCTGCTCACAATCTGGTTGGCTATAGACAGTCAAGAATGGGAAAAGGAACCCAACACTGCCAGCTGTAATGTGGAGGAATTCACACACACACACACACACACTTAGGAACCCCACTTAGATCCAGATGCCAACGTGCTGCAGAAATGAATCTCAGAACAAGCCAGGTTGAAGCATAATTTCTTAAGAAAATGGCAGTGCACACTCGGATTTAAGCATGAACGTCAGAGTCAGGAGGCACTGGAAGTGTATTCATGATAGTTTTGAATTATATAATTTTGTCCTCTCTCTCTCCCCCTCTCGTGTGTGTGTGTGTGTGTGTGTGTGTGTGTGTGCGCGCGCGCGCGCGCGCCCATAGAAATCAGAGGACAACTCTTAGGAGTTGTCTCTCTTGCACCTTCTGCAATCTGGGAACTGAACTAGGCTTTTCTTGTTGTCATGCAAGCACCTCTGTCTGCTGGGCCATCTCACCAGAACAAAATCCTCTTTTCCGAAGGAAGCTATAAGGTGGCGTGTGAGTTGCATCATCCAAGCTCAGAGGCAAGCAGGGAGTGATGGCCTTGGAGGGAGCTTGTGTCTGACCCTGTTGTGACCTCAGGCACACCACTGAACCTCCTAAGCCTAGAATTCCAAGCTGTAAGTACCTCCAAAGAGAGAAGAACCATAAACCAGAGAAAGGACTGTTTTTAGCAAGATTGCAAAATTGTGAGCCGTGAATAAATGTAAGGTTCTTTATTAAAAAGATCAGTTCTCCTTTAGACTATAGGAGATGAACTTTCTTGGTCCAAAGACGTATGCATGAGGAGCTAAAGGAATGGGAAGACCACTCTCTCTAGGTGAGCCTCCTGCATTTGCTGCATGTCTAAGGCCAGAGCCTACATCTGTGCTTGCCCAGAGTTGCAGGGGGCAAGTGAGAACCTTTATCCAGCTCACTGGTGGTGTTTATCTCTAATTTGGAAAAGGCACTTGCTTTGCAATGTGATGGAGTAAACCAAAGATCTGCGTTTCTGAATCAGATGCCTGGGGGCTCCTGCCTTTGGTTCTTCTCCCTTCTGTTTTCAGTGATCTCCCTGTGGAGATCTGGGGTTAGTGAAACAGCGAGTCAGTCAGTCCCTCCTTTCTGCTGTAGATGTGGCTCACTAGCTCCCTTAGCGGGGACAGGAGAAATGGTGAACTCCAGGAAACTAGCTCATTTGAATAAATGTGCATAAATTATGCCTTCCAGCAAGATCATCTGACCATGGTCTGACCACGGGGAAAGAAAAGGAGATGTGTCTTTCTGCTCCTTTCCATCTGGTCCTCTTCCTTCCCACTGCTTTCTTAAATACCAAAACAATTTTAAGCTTCCATATGCAAAAGTACATGTTGGTACATAGATTACACAGAGATGTGCAAAGTGTTTGTGTAGCAGGGTCACCCAAAGTCTAGTTTTATTCCATACTCCCGTCTCGCCCTCCCACTTCTCCATTTAATTTCTGGGTGCTTCTCTGCAGACTGGAAGGCTTGGGACTAAAAGGACTCATGAAGCCCCATGAGCTCAGTGATGGATAATACAGTATCCCCAGCATCTGTGATTGGACAAACACAATCCCACATCCAGACCTTTTCACGGAGGATAAAACAGGCTCAGAAGAGGACTGTAGCATGTCCAGGTTTGCTAAGTCTCAGCATCCTGTCTCTGAGCCAGTGATCTTCCAAGGGCCATGTTGGCCCTTCCTGCTGGCACATTGATTCAGTAGGCAGACTTCTTACTGTGCCCTAAGAGGCCCTTTCCAGACGTGCTCGCCCTTAGAAGGGTGTGCTAGATGGCAGGACCAGAAGCAAGTGCAAGCACATGCAGGTGCATGTCACCTGTCCTTATCTGAGCCACTCTTGCAGGCAGGCAGCTTTTGGCATTCATCCCAGGAACAGAGGCCAAGGGCAAAGCATTTCTTAATTACTGCTTACCATGCAAGTTTTTGGGTCGGTGTGGACAATGGCCAGTCTGCAAAACACAGCCAGTTCTTACTAGCCTGCAGTGAATTGATCCCAGGAATCCATCCTTGCCTAACTGTGTCCTATTGCAATTGGAGAAGAAGTGGCAAGCACTCTAGGCAAGGCCCCATCCACCCTGCAAACAGTTAAGCCACACCCTCCTGATAATTCTTCATCCAAGGCCATAAGCCGCCTAAGGGTTCTCGCCTGCCCTCAGCGGTTGATAGTATTTCGGCTTCATAATCCATCTCACTCTGGTTTTCACACACAAACACCTGAGGTTGCAAAAGGCTAAATCATGTGATTTTCCCACTGTAGACGGAAGAGACTGAGATTTAGATGATCATAGGACTGAACCACAAACTCAGAAGCAGAAGAGAAAACATGGCAGGTATTTAAATGAATCTAGATTAATAACCTATGATCTTCCCCCCAAAACAACAACAAACTGTCTCCTGTATATGCCGCAGCTCCACATGAGCCAGCAGGCTTCCCAAGTGTCTATCCCCCATGGACACTGTTTTCTCTACTGTTTGCCTGAAGGAATGAAATGGTACCTGCTCCAATAACATATCACTCTGCGCAGTTCACTGGACACAGCTAGTTATAAGACAGATGCAACAGAGGCCAAGAATACTATCTTCCTCAGTGTCTCTGGTGAAGGTTGGTTCTGGACACGGATGGTTACTGATGAAGCTCCCTAAGTCAAGACTGGACTAAGAACTTCTGAGCTCCCCACACCAATCCCATGACAGGTCACTGAGGATAAGATGAGGAAATGCAGAGACCACAGCCCCTGCTCTTCCTGAGCAAAACAAAAATATTGCAGAGAAATCCTTCTTAAACCACCAAGTTACCAGTGATGAAGTTTGGTTTAGTTTAGCTGAGATAGTTTCTCACTATGCCATCCAGGATGATCTTGAATTTGCAATCCCCCTGCCTCCACCTCTCAGGTGCTGGGATTACAGGCAAGCACCACATACCTGGTGTGTTGGTCAGTTTTGTTTTGTCAGCTTAACACAAGCTTCTGTTATATGGAAAGAAGCTCACTTGAGAACATGCCTCTAGGCAAATGTGCAGGGTCTTTTTGTCATTCATGACTGACATGGGAGGGCACAGCTCACTTTGGGCAGATGGTCTTAGGCTGTCTAAGAAAGCAGACAGAGAAAGCCAGGAATGGCAGTCTAGGAAGCAGAACCTCTCTGCGTCCTCGGTTCAGTTCCCGTCTCCAGGACTTACCTTGAGTTTTTGCCCTGACTTCCCTTTATGGTGACTATAATTGTAAGCTGAAATAAACTCTTTCCTCCCCAAGTTGCTTTTGGTCATGGTATTTCATGACAGCAATACAAAGAAAACACACCTCTGTACATATAATTTGTGTGCATATACTCTCCAGGAATACTTACCTGATTTATTTTCTTTAAAAGACAGAACTACAATATACATTTTTTTTTCAACAAATAAATAACACAAACATTCTCTTAAAGCATCCAATGCTTCTCTGCACATGACCATCAAGTTTCTACCCCAGAGCAACTTCTTAAAAATGAGGAATAATCTTGAGATGATCTTGGCTACGACACAAATATCTCCCAGGGGAGGTACTAAGCATGAAGGGGCTACACCTTAACTCAATGACATGCATTCTGGGATGAGGCCCTGGCCCCTCATTTCCAGAAGCTACCACTCAGCTTACTATCTAGTCAGGGACAGTCTGTCCCCTGCCCTAAGATAGTACAGTGTGATCACCATCTCATAAAACCATTCAGGACGCTGGAAGTTGTCTTGAGCATACCCCTTTGGGGTAAACAAAGTCATCTCATTCTTATTGAGAGTATGAGTAGATCACACAAACCTGAAGACATCTGAATGTACTGCCCCTTGGGGTCATCTTGTGTATCTTCTATATGGAAAGCCAGGAATTAGTCTCTCCATTTTACATCAGGTTATGGTTTGGGGGCAGGAGGGCAGTTGCCCATGGCTGGATCCCAAAGTCCTACAGAATTTGCCCTCCTGATCCAGGCTGGGGCTGACAGTCCCAGAGCTGAGGACATCACTCAGATGGCCTATTCAAAACCCAGTTTCACCAGGCAGGCCCTTGAGAAAAGCAGAGAAAGGGGAGTTACAGAGCAGGTAGTGCTGGCCATGCAGCATCCTGCAGCCAACATCTAAATCTTCAGATCTAGATACAGGGTTCTCTTAAGGTGAAATCAGGGCAAAAAATTGCACAATTCCAGGCTCAAATGGTGCTGGAGAACACAGTCAGCATGCTCCACTCCCTCTGCCACTGCAGATGACTCCCCACACAGAGGCACGGAGAGGCCCTGAAACTACCGATGCACCCATGGCTCAGTCACTCCACAGTCTTACATAGCTCTCCTCAGTCCTGGAGCTGCTAACAACACATCCAGGTACTCTCTGTAACTCTTCCTTTTCAGAATGGAAGGAGCTGGATCACCCCCTTCCTGTTCACTGCTGAGAAGACCTATGGGTTGGGACATAGTAAGGTAGAACAACTAGTGGTATTTGAGACCTACTATGGTCTGTATCTTCTTGAACCCCCCCACCTTCCAAAGACCATGCTGAAGGATTCACCACCAGCCCATGCACTGCTGAGAGGCAGTGGAACCGTAAGAGGTGAAGCCTAGCAATAGAAACTTAGGGCACTTGTGAGTGGGGGGAATTGGAGAGGATGTTAGTCTTCCAGCCCCTGCCTGTTCTCTCTGCCTCTTGACCACTGGGAGGTGAGTACTGTCCATTGCCACCCACCACCACCATGATGTACTGGGCTCCTTCAGGCCCAAAGGTAACAGAGGTAGACAACCATGGGCAGAAACCCTGAACTATGTATTTATATGTTATATATAACACAATATAATATTATATTTAATTATATAATATATCATAATATTATATTTAATTATGTATAATTTATATCTAATTATATATTATATAATATATTGTTTTATAAAATACAATATATATTTATTTATAATGTTATTATTATATGTTATATATATAATTATTATTCTTAGATATATTTAACATATAATTATAATATGTTAAATAATATAAGTTATTGTTCTATTATATTACATATAGTATAACATTATTATATTATAATATGTTATATTATAATTAATATACTATATATCTCCTCCTTATGAGTTTTCTCAGTATTTTGTCATAATAATGGAAAGCCGACTCACACAAGCTCAGATGCCTAACTGGGAAGATGGAGTCAGGCAGAGTTGGGAGTGTAAGTACACAGAGCACAAGGCTGTTACACAGCAGGAACCACAGAATGGACAGTGGATCAGAAAGAGAGCTGAGTGCCCCGAGTTACTGCCCATCCACTTGCCTGGAAGAGAACACAGAGTCAGAGCTTGACAAAACGTAGACAGCAAGCCTGCAAGGTGGCTCAGTGGGTAGTGTTGGCTACCATCAAGAATGACAACATGGGGTCCCCACCGGAGAAGGAAAGAACTGATTCTTGATGGTTGTCCTCTGACTTCCACAAAAGGGTTGGGGTGCATATATCACCCCAAAATAAATACAGCTTTTTTAGAAAGTTAACTAGATAGCCCCCCCTGATGTCCTGGCTTCTCCAGCTGCGTTTCCTGTACAGCAAGGGCTGCACTCAGGTCACTGCAGCCTGCATGAGCTCTCGGAAATGAAAGCCAGGAGCTCACAGCCTGATTGACCACGGACAGCACAATGTAGGGGTAAGAGCAGAATGGAAAGAGGGGATACTAGGGGGACCTCAGGTCGACCTGGTGACGAGCCCTGTGCCAATGGTGTGTCCTAGAGTGGCCCCCATGCACCCGGGAGCTTCTGTTGCCCTGTAAATCTTGTTTTAGGGCCAGCCTCTGCTAAGGGAAATATGGAGAGCCTGGGCTTATGGGAACTGATGACTTATCTAGAATGGGACAGCTGTAGTGGCTGAGGCAGGAATCAGCTGGTTAGCACAGCCCTGAACTATTTCACCCAAGAGCATAGATGTTTTCCCCAGTCTCCAAAAGGCTTCCCTGAAGATGGGCGCTGTAATACTTCCTTACATCTGGCTTGATTCTCAGAAATGTCCTCCCAGCCTTCCAGCCGGTGGTGGTGTGGACTTGTGGACACACTGTCCCTCAGCTCTTGGTTCATAGGTGGTCCCACTTTTAGCCCATTCAAAATAAGAAAATCCAGAGTAGCTTCAAATGCAAAAAGAGTAAGAGAGGGAAAGAATTTAGTCAGGCAAAAGGCAGCCAGCTTTTACAACTGAGGGATTTCCCTAGCACATTTAAGAATAAGACTCGATTTCCAAAAATTCCTTTGGCGCTCAACTTTTCAGGAACATGACTATTGTCAATTTATGAGAACAAAACAGTGCTCTTTTTTTTTTTTTTTTTGGCTTTGCTCCTGATCCTGACATGCCAAAGAGAGTTGGGGTTTGCTAGGAAAAAAAAATACATGATTTACTCTTAAAAAAAAAAATGTTCTGGCATCTTTACTTATAGTGTCTTTTCTGTACACGCCAAATAAACTCTGGAAATTTCTGCATTGCAAAGGCAAAACAGGGAGGTGAGACTGCAAACTCAAAAGTGCTCTGATGAGGCTGATAGAAGATGCTTGAGATGTTCTGGGCCTAGACATCCAGGCTTTCCTCCTCTGGGTAATTTTTCAACTTAAAATGCTAGTATTGATTGGCTGTAGGCTTTATTGATGAGCTACTTTTGAAAACTCAAACCTGTTTTAATTTTAATAGCCTTTCTTCTGAAAATTCGATCCCCTCCCGCTCCATCCTTACCACCAAGTAACATGTCTGTGGAACAACGGGCGTGACCACGTTGGGGACACTGCCTCACTTCAGTAATTTATTAGCTAAGGAAGGGCTACTCAGATCGACATAGCTCAGCATAGCTCAGCATAAAGTTCAGAAATTTCCTAAGGAAAAAAACAGAAATGCTTTGCCTTTTCAGGCTAAAGGAGTGTTTACTCTTGGATCACACACCTGGTATTAGTATGGCTTCCTATCTCACCGATTAGTTAAATAGCAAAGCCACACCTCCGGGTTGAGGGTTTCTGCGCCCTGATGGGAGGTGTGGTAGGTTCCACGCCCTCTCAGGAGAGAGGCACCGTTCCTATAAAAGCTGGCATGAAACAGGAGGACTGGAAGGAGAGTCACTGTGTAGCCACCTGCTCTAGTTAGGCTTCTAGAATCTTCTGAAATGAATCAAGCTCCACGTCAGTCCCAACCCCACTAGGGCAGCTACTGAGTCAGAAGATTCCAAGTGAACCGCCCATGTCACCTAATTGATGGGGCCCGGCAGAGGACAGCTTTCGAAGACAACGATTCTATTTGAGAAGAGCCATCTGCATTTTGAAAATGGCTTTACATGGATGTTGTGTATTATCAATGGGTTCACTCAACAACACTGAGGTGAAGGAACATGACGGGCTCCACCCAGCCCCATCTCCTCAAAGTGGTCTCACTGAACTAGAAATTTCTGTCACTGTTGCCTCTGTGTGCTTTAAAAGTGCAGAGCAGGTACAGGTGACAGGGCTCAGTGGGTAAAGGTACTTGCCACCGAGCCAATGACCTGAGTCTGACTCCAGGAGCCATATGGTAGAAGGAGAGAGACAACTCCCACTTGTTGCCATCTGACCACTGTTATGCCAGGAAGCGTTCGTGAACCCCTAAAGACCACCAAGAGCTGACTGCGATGCAATAGCACTAGGGTCCTTATTCAAGTTCAAGCTTGGGCAACACCACTGACTCTGACACAGCAGAACAGGAGGGTGAAGCCCGAGCTCTCAGCGGGACAAGGCTTTTTAGGAAACGGCGAGCAAATGAAGGGGTTTCAGCCTGGCAAGCATCGAACCGTATGACTATTGTAAGCCAACAGGTGGGTGCTCTGAAGCAAAACCAGGAGCAATCACAAATGGTCTGAAAATACATCTGAAACAATCAGACTAATCTTTGATCGACTGTTTCTAGGAAGTAGCTGGGAAGTGACTCTGGGGTATGGGCCAAGGACAAGCCAGGGGGTCCATCCTGGTACTTGGGTGCGTGAATTATGTGACACATATATACACACACATAAAGTAAGTTTTAAGTGACAAAATGCAGAATGCTTGGCCCTGATCCTCACACATAATTCAGACGTTGTAACAAAATAGCTGGATAACTCATGTACACGTCAGACTGAGGAACACTGATAGGGACCCAGAGCCACATTCATCAGCACACTCCCAGCTAATAGTCACGATGGGTATATTAGATGGGCAGATAACATACATAAATACCTGAATGGATGGTCGGACTGATAGGTGTTTGGTTTACTGGGTATATGGATCAGTGAACGAACACCTGCCTGATTAAATAAACGAATAAGATTCATTGACATGGGAAACAAAAAAATGTTTAACTACCAAAGTCAAACCAACATGAAACACTTGGGAATCCTGGCCATTGCTGGGCTCATTCGCTTTCCTTTTTTCTTCTTCTTTTTTTTAAAAAAATGTCAAATAACGTCTCCAGAGCCCACAAACTCCTCCTTAGAATGTGCCCACATAGAATATGTGGCACTGCACAGCACTCACCATCTTCCCGTGGCTAACATCTCAGACAACTGAGTCAGAGTCTGTTGCACAAGGCCTGGTCAATTCAAAAGGGGGGCACTTTATGTGTGGAGGAAACCTTGGGGCACTTGGGATCTATTTGTTTTTTGAGCCATGTCGGCGATTACTTGGAGGAGTCGAAGTCAGGAAGAAGGTCTCTGCCAACTCAGGAAAAGCCACTGCTCCCGTCACACTGATCATGACAGGTCCTGTGGATTACCTGGCAGTGAGGACCCTGCCCAGTGTGTACACTGCAGCCTGACTGTTTCCTGCCTTCCTCTCCCCTGGCATCAGCAAAAACACCAGAATGCATTAACTCAGAATCTGTCCTTGCCAAGCGGCTCCTGGACCATCTACCTCGGTCACGTCCAATTCATCACCCAGTGTAGGATGGCCTTGGAAACTGCAGTCCACACACATTCAGAGGCAAAGGGCATGAGGAAACTTCTGCCTACACGCTCTGAGCACTAGAAATCTCAATGTCAAGCACCCAGGATGGAGGTCTTTCCATCAGAGGCGCACAGGTAATATTTCCTTTGAAATCTTTTTTCTTTTTTTCTGAGTGGGAAGCCTTCAAGTTTTTTGTTGTAGATAGCTTTGAGAAAGGGATAAAAGCCATGGATCTCTTCTCTCTCCCAGGGAAAATGTTCATGAGGACATTTTACTTTAATTTCAAGAGAACTTTATTGAGAGTTATTCAGAGAGTCCCTAGAGTGCAGAAATTCTAGGTTAATAGTCATTGATAGAAATGAGGCTATGATCCTTTTCTCTAAACACAGCTCGACTGCAGCACTAACACCAACAGAAAAGATTAAGAGTTGTGAGTAGTGAGGGGGTGAGCAAGACTTAGAAATTAGACAATAGCATTCAAGAGACAGAGGCAGGAATATTAGGACAGACCACCAGACTAGGCTAGAGTGGGGCCCTGCTCAAAAATGGGGACAAAGAAAAGAAAGAAAAAGAGAAGGAAGTATGACCAGAAGGGCAGGTCCCATGGGACGACTGGCAGGAGGAGAGTAGACCCAACGGCACCTTCAAGAATTTTCCCAGGCCTTGGCTCACTGACAAGAGTCAAGTTTCTTAAATCCATATTGCCTTAATGGCTTCTTTTTTGGACAGTTGCAGACTACACGCTCGATAAATACTTATTGATTCATTGATTTCTTCCTGGGTTAGTGTTGCCAAGAATTAAACTATCTACACAATGGCTACAGTATAGGGCTATAGGCTGCCTGTCTTCCCACCTCCAAGGGACTAGAGCTTTGGAAGTCTGATCAGTGGTTCTCTGGTGAGTAAAACAGAATCAGTTTGACAGGTTTTACTGGCCCCAAACAACTAAAAACACTGATGTACCTGCTGTCTGAGTTGTTAAGAAAACTGCCATCCTTCCCTTGACCTCTGATGCCATGGACTGGCTCTCATAAGTGAAGAGAGAGCCCTCCTCAGACAGGGGGTGGGGAGAATAAGGGCATCCTTCCAAACTCTCCCTTCAGCAGAGAAGGAGGCTACAGGATGAATCTGCTCAAACATTTATGATATAAAAGGGGGGGGGGCCTGGTATGGAAGTATGCATCTGTATTCTTGATGGACATTTTAAAACCCTGCTAGATTTTCAAAGCCCAGAGGAGTCAGATCATTATAATCTTGTCTTTGCAGGCCAAGAATAGCTCAAGATTTATGCTCCATGTTGGACAGACCTCCTCTGCCTGGATGCTGCGTCTAAGAAAATTGTGTAATCCTACCCTGGTTTTGCCCAGCTCTGTGCCTGGGGTTCACTGGCACTCCAATTTACCAAGAAGTGCCAGGTCAGCCTTTCCCAGGGAATGGTGCAGTCAAGGCGCAGCTAAGGCCAGTAAGCAATCAACATTAACAGTGTTTGTGGGCTGCCTGGGTGCTAAAGGGCTGAGTTCCAGGCTGTGGATTGTGGTGGAAAGGTCATTTCTGAGACGGTTCTTGACCCCTCTGAACCTCGGGCTCCAATCCTGAAATCTGGGGGGTCATAAGGTATCCCCAAATTATATGGTTGCCATGGGGGTTGCTATAAAGAGGTACCCGAAAATGGAGATGCAGCAATGGGAAATGTCTTTAAAGTCAACGTCTTCTCCAAATATGGGGGAAGCCAATAGGTAAAGAAGTCACAAGAGCATGAGGTATCCCCTGGGATAGAACCATCTTAGGGTACCCGAGGGAGTGATCTGAGACCGGACAGACTTTCTAGGAGCTTGCCTATCACTAGGAACGCCTCTAGAGAACAGGTGAGCAGCCATCCAAAGCCATGGTGCAAAGCTGCCAGCAGCAAACGGCAGCACTGACAGAACACCCTCCCTCAGTTGGCACGGGGTCCAACTGCTGCTTTATAGAAATTCTGTTATTTTAGCCTCCGAAATCCCTTCCCTTGGGTTGTAAAGTTCTTTATTGTTATGAACAGAAACAACATATGGAAAGAAAGACGTGTTTCAATCTTGGTTTGAGAGGTTTCTGCCAATAATGGCGGGGAGGGCAAGGCAGCAAAATTTGCATCATGGCACACAGGAAGGACAATGGAGACACAACAGGAAAGGACTAGAGTGAAATACAGCCCCCGAGCGTACATGGTCTGTTGACCCTTATGACCTATTTCCACCAGGCCCCACCTTCCACCTCCCAATAGTTCATCAAATATTGAACCTATTCATGGATTAATCCATTTCTTAGGTCGGACCCTTATGATTTAATCTTCTGGAAATGCACTCAGCGCATCGGAAGGTGTGCTTTATTAACCTCTCATGGGTTCTCAGTCTCCCCAAGTTATCATGATTAATCATCTCAACTAGGAAACATTGCAGTGGGAGACAGAAGCAGTAGCAGGGGCCCCTGTACCCACTGTTCATCGGGAAAACCACGGGAGCCAAGGCCCCCGAGGACCTAAAGGAGGACAAGCTCTCTGGTAGTTGCTATTGGAGAAGAAGAAGCAACCAAGCAGGCAGAACATCACTGCATGCTGTATGAAGCCCTCCCTCAACTGAGCAGCAGTAGGTGAGCATGTCTGCATGAGGCTCTCCTTCAGGAGTAGCCTAGCATGCTTTTAGTCTGTTATAATCCTGGATAGTGTGTCCTAAGGTGTGCTTTTGTGAGCCCTGCACAGTGTAACCCTACTATACACTCAGAGGGTGAGGAGGTAACCCAGGGGTCATGCAGGAAACAATGCTCAGCTGCCTGTGCAGGGCACTGCAGTTTGCCATTTTGTGGTCCACCATGGGTTACGCTTCGTTGGAGTCTTGTGATGACACAGCTTTGGTGTGGGAATCTCCACCCCGCTGCTCATTTGGCTGCAATTCTTATGTGGGGCCATTGGCCTTTTATCTCCTTAGCCCCATGGTCATCAACTTCACCAAGTTCAGCTGAGATGGCCAAACCCGTGCAATGCACTGTACCAGAGATGAACTCTAGAGTAACTCTACATAAAGTGTCACAACAGGGAGCTCTCCAAGGCTGGTGTCTGGAGACTGAAGGCAAATGTCACCTCTCAGCCATGGCCTGGCCCACCAATTTCCTTGCTCACTTTTTACTTTAGTAGCATGACTACTTAGGAAAGTCGGGTTGGGAGTACAGTTTGCCTAGCATTTATGAGGCTGTAGAGTCTATCAGCAACCTAGACCGGGTTATTCAATCTTCTGAGCTTTGGTTTCCTTATTAACAAACTGTGTCACAGGATTGGGGTGAAGCTCAGATGCATGTCACAGAAAGATCTGGGACACACACGAGCCAATGGGACATTAAAGGCAAGGGCAATTCCTGGCCCTGTGCTGTGAGTGAGTAGAAGAGCTCACCATGTCCCTTACTCTGTGCTTAACATAGAATCGGTGGTTCGTCTTCTCTAACAGCCTGGAGCAGACACAAGAGAAGGAAATAGCGGGCTCTACTCTTAAAAGCACAGACACAGAATCGGCTGTGACTTGGTAGCTAATACCAGTCTTGTATGCTCAAAGTCTTGGGCTCCACCCCCAGCACTTGCTTTATACTCAACTTCTGAAAGCCAAAAGTCTGGGAACGTGTTTGTTTATTTTTTAAGTGAGAACGTTTATTTTAAGACAATGAAGGGGAATGGTGATAGACAGAAAAAGAAAAAAAAACAAAAAAAAGAGGAAATTCTGGACGTAGAACAGAAGGGGAAAAAAAACCACCATAAAGAAAACTATCACTCTGTACATGTCAAACTATATATGTCACTAAGTTTAAATTTGCATTATTAGAATCTGTTTACATTATCAAAAAAATTTGAAATTTCCAGGTATGGTGGTATACACCTTGAATCCCAGCACTAGAGAGGCAGAATCAGGAGGATCGCTGTGAGTTTAAGGCCAGCCTGACCTACATATCAAGTTCCAGGACAGCCAGGGCTACATAGAGAGAGACTCTGTCTCGAAAAACAAACAAAAAAGAAAAAGGAAGAAAGTGTTGCCCATAGAGCAGCCACTCACGGTGCTGCTACTGTAGAACAAGAGCAAATGCCAGCCGAGCCTTGTGCCCACTCAATCCACGCTCAGCAGAGCTGCCTGGGCTCTCACCAGTCGGTCTGCTACTCCAGCAAGGCCTTAAGCAACCCAGAGCCAAGACTGTAGAAACAAGGTCTGAGGCCAACAGTGTTGATGTGTTAATTGTTAATATGGAAAACAACTGTTATTACTTAGCACTGCATTTTGTAGTTCATTTTGGTCATAAATCATTTATATGCACAAAGTGCCTAGAAGGACAGTTACCAAGTGAGAAAATGGGGGGGGGGGCTTGGGGAGGTGGGTGGTGTGTAGGTGTGCACAGGCCACCGTGCATACATGGCAGTCAGAAGATTCTCTCCATGTGGGTCCCCTGCATGGAACTCAGATCTACTGAGCTACCTCACAGCCCTGGACAGAGCCCTGAAATCACCTTTATCTGGAGGGACAATGACAACCCTTTAAAAATCTGTTTACATTTAAGGGTACTTTGTAAATTTTTTGTTGGTTTGGTTTGGTTTTGGTTTTTGAGACATGGTTTTATGTAACCCTGGTTGGCCTGGACGGAACTTGGTGTATATATATATATATATCAAGATCTCAATCTCACAGAGTGCTGTCTCTGCTTATCAAGTGACCCCATGTAGAGCTATCTTTACATCTAAGAGTACCATTTCCTCCCCAAAAGCCCACATCTTGGGATTGGAATACTATTTCCCCCATTGAATCATATATGAAGATAATCTGTAGTAAGGCATATTTGCAACGCTTCAGAGACTGTTTCCTAGCCCCACAGGGCCAAGGGCATCTTCTACAGAGGCCATTGAGACAGCAGCCAGCATTCAGAGAGCTGGCACCTCCCACTAACGTGGTCTTTGAACATCAGCGACCCTGAGAGAACACAGCCTGTCTGCCATGTGGTCTGATCTGTAGTGTTTGTTCCTTCCCCCTTCACTATGCACCCCAGGTAAAAACAGTGGGGAATTCACCATCTGGTGACCACGTTCCAACTTCACTGTAAACACAGCAAACTGCCTCACCTCTGCCACAGTAACTGAGGTAAATCAAATAGGTAGGAGGTTCTAGCAGTTACTCTCTCAGAAGGATTAGCACAGAGGGAACAGAGAAAGAAGACCAACCACATCTTCACGGCCATTGCCCCTGGAGCCTTGCATGGCAGTAACTGTGGAAGAGAGAGGCTATCACTCTGGTTGTCTGCCTCCTTCCAGGGGCTCTTGACTGTCTGAGTCAGGGTTTCCATTGCTGTGAAGAGGCACCATGACCAAAGCAACTCTTATAAAGGACAATATTTAATAAGGGCTGGCTTACAGGTTTTTTGTTGGTTTTTTTGTTTGGGTTTTTTGGGTTTTTTTGGTTTTTTTGATTTTTTTGGTTTTTCAAGACAGGGTTTCTCTGTGTAGCCCTGGCGGTCCTGGAACTCACTCTGTAGACCAGGCTGGCCTCAAACTCAGAAATCCTCCTGCCTCTGCCTCCCAAGTGCTGGGATTAAAGGCGTGCGCCACCACTGCCCAGCACTGGCTTATAAGTTTAGAGGTTCAGTCCATTGTCATCAAGGCAGGAAGAATGGCAGCGTCCAGGCAGACATGGGGCTGGAGGAGCTAAAAGTTCTACATCTTGATCCAAAGGCAGACAGAAGACTGGCTCCTAAGTGGCTTAGGTGGAGTGTCTCAAAGCCCATGCCCACAGTGACACACTTCCTCCGACAAGGCCATACTTTCTCATAGTGCCACTCCCTGGGACAAGCATATACAAACTACCATACTGCCCAACCCCGGGGGGCATCTGAAAGTGTTTCCTGATACAAATTTTGCAATCCAAGTAACTTTCTTCTTCCCCCAGCACAGAAGGCTTGGGCGGAGGCCAGCCTGCTAGCAAGAGGAAGGAAGAGCAAACTATGGTGGTCTAAGCAATCTTCTCTGACCTCTCTTAGAAGCCTGAAGGGCCTTGGGGATCCAGGCTATCATCCTGCTTCTATTTCTGCTGGCCCGTCAACCAAGCATAGCCTCTTGGCTGTGTTCCTCTCCCCAGAACTCTCAGGTCTTCCAAGGATTCTGTGAGCTTTGGATCAATGGGTTTCCTCTGCTTAATTCATCTAGGGATTCTGGATTCATGAGACTAAAAATGCCCAAGTTACAATTAACTGGGGGCCAACTTAGGATGTTCACAGAGCAACTGAATTCTGTGCTCAGATTTGACTCCAGATACCACAGGAAGACCTTGGCCATGGATCCTGCAGTGTTTTACTCTGGAGGCATGTGTGTGTGTGTGTGTGTGTGTGTGTGTGTGTGTGTGTGTGTGTGTGTGTGTGTGTGTGTGTGTGTGTGTGTCATGGAACATAATGAAGAAACCATAAGTTCTGCAAACCCCACACTTTGAAAATTCTGTTGAGTCTTCATGGGCCGTGGCTGTCTCTTAGTTGACCTTCTCTGGGAAGTAACTGTTGGCTAGGTGTGCGTAGAGTCTAGCAGGGCTTACATCTCAGCTCCATTCCCAGCCAGGTCCATACAGACTGTCACATGCCCACCTGGCCTGGGGCTGTAGCTAAAAGAAAGAACCCTGCAGGGCCAGGCACAGGGCTCAACTAGGTGCTTAATGAATACCCAGAAGGCACTTCCTCCTGTTCACAGCTCCAGCTCATATCTGCACACGTGGGCTCTCAGATCCACATCTCAGGTCCAGCTGCCTTCAGACCAAATGATAAACCCAACCCACAGGCAGAGAAGACAACCCTTGGCACCCAACAGGACCCTTGTGAAACAGAACCTGCTCAAGTTCTCCTGCCTCACTGTCCTTCACCCAACACAACATAAGGCGGCTGCACGGAGCCAGCTGCCTCTCCCCTATGCCCTCCTCCATGCCAGGTGGAGTAGCTAGCTCCCGCCCCTCATCTCCTGTCATCCATTCTAGAAAGATTATAGTATTCCTCGTAAACTGCCTGTCTCCCAATCACCACCATCTCTTTCCTCCTGCAAATTTCCTCAGATGCAAATGAGCCAGTCAGTGCCTTCCACAAGCTGCCCTTCCCACACTGTCTCCACCACACAGTTTGCGATGAGCTCCGAGCCTCACCCCCACAGCTCCTCCACCAGGGCACGGGCTCTGCACTGCCGTGTGGAGACTCTGCAGTCTGCAGACTCTGCGGTCTGCCCCTGTCTATTCTTGTTCCCTTTCTCCTAAGCAATGGTCCTTCTATTTGGTGCTATCATGCTCTCACACACACACCCCCGCAAGTAATTATCTTTCCTTAAAATAAATTAAGGTAAAGTACATATAACTTAAAGTTTCCCAGTGTGACCATTTTTCAGTGAACATTCGTTTCACTTGTAGGTCACCTCCAGTCATTAAAAACAAAACAAACAAACAAAAATTGAACAACTACCAAAGTGAAACTCCACTCACTGGAAACACCTCTCCTTGCTCCCCCACAGGGCTTCCCGACAGTCATTTACGTCTGTCTCTTAATGTGACTACTTTAGGAACAGAGGATTTGTCATCTAGGGCTTGTCCCTTGGTGGCTGGCTTATTTTGCTGAGCTTATGGTCCCCCAGGTCCCCAGGTCCAGCTACATGATAGCCCATGACAGGATTTCCCTTTTTTCAAGGCTGAGCAATGGCCCATATCATACACATATCACATTTTCTTTACCTACCCAACCACTGATGGCCATTTGCCTCAGCCTTTTAGTGGCCATGAATTAAGTTTCTAAGAATTTTTGGGTTATAGATCTAAAATCTATTTAGAATTGCTAGACCATGTGGTAATTCCATTTTCTCCCCTACAACTGCTCTGAGAGAGACCCGTAAGAGGGTGACCTAGAACAGGGTGAGTGCAGGAAAACCCCTTCCTGGTAATGTTCCAGTGGCAATGGAAATGTGTGCTTAAGTCTCACAATGGAGAGAAAATGCCGTGTGCCAGGTAAGGTGCCCCACACCAACAGGAAGGCCCTTGCCCTGCTTCTCAGGATGCCCAGGGGTACCACAACACCAGTGAAAATTCCTTCAAATGCCATAAAACCTCTTAGATGACAGGAAACAAGGCTTGATTTAGAATTTAGGGACACAGCTGAAGATTCAAAGCCCGAAGCACCTGGGCCCCCTCTCTACATATGCCGTCCCTCAGCCTGGAGCACCTCCCAGAACTGAGGTCACCCATCTCTGTCATCATGTCCTTCCAGAAGCCTCCTGGGCTTGGCGGAAGTCAAGCTCCTCTGCTCCAAATGGCTCTGAACACTGCCTTGGACGCTTTCTCATCTCCCTTACCATCCATGTTCTATGCGGAAATAAGTGTCTCCATACAGGAGCTCTGTAAATGCTTCCGACACATACACACATATGCAAAGCGCTGCTGATGTGGATCCAGGGGTTTCCAATGCAGGTCCTCGAGCTTATCGGACAAGCACCTTACTCATGAACCCTACATCTGGAGTTTAGACCCGCCCCCTACTTCCATGGCAGACAGATTCACAAAGGAACGCACAGTAGCAGAGGCAGTGCTATTATGAGGTCCGTTGCTCCTTTCACCACGCCTGACATTGGGGTTGGAACATGCCTCACATGGGGCTGACCTCGGCATGCTAGATATCGACAGCAGCCTTCCCTGTTATAACAACCCAAGTGTTTTCTAGGTATTGCTGCATGCCCTCTTTCAGTGGCAAGGGGGAAAGCACTCCAGCTTAGGACCATTGCATCAAGGTGATGTGTGGTGACTTGGGCAGAGTTCTTCTGCTTAGGGACCTTCTAAAAGGCAAAGCTCGAATGCAGATTAGGGACAACACACAAAATCTCATCAGAAATATCTACAATACTTATTATCGTCTGTACATAATTCATAACTTGATATATCTTATGAATAATTAAACTGCTTGGGAACTTCTTCCAACAGAAACTTTTGGGAGAATGTGAAATAATTTGCCATAGAATATTGGTCTTGGTCTAATTCATTTACAAAGCTCACTTAAGTCTGGAGAAAGGGCTGTGTCAAAACCGCTTCATGGCATCTTTAAAGAACTTGGACAATTCAGGGAACATAGAGATAACCCCGTAGAATAGAAGTTCATGCTATCTTTAGCACCATGAAATCTTGGGACAGGGAGCAAAGTCTCTAGAACTACTTCATGCTCTAATTTCAGTCCTGAATATCCCCCTAAAGGCCCCATGGTAAAGACTTGGTAGTCTATTGAGAAGTGCACCCTCCAGGAGCTAGGTCATTCGGGAGGCCTTTAGGCTACTGGGACTATGACCTTGGAAGGAACAGTGGAATCCAGGCCCCTCCCTTCTCTAGGCCATGAGTGAGTGGTTGCCTCGCTAAGTGCTCCTGCTTCAGTACAGAGCAGTGGGCCAGCCAACCTTGGATTGGAACATCCCAAAACCCTGCGTCAAAACACACTTTCCCTCCTGGAGAGAATTTTTCCTGTCATTTTGTTGCAGTGGCAAAAAGCTTTCTCAAAACATTGGTAGAAGTCTAACTCTTAGATGATAGAATTCCACACAAGGGCACTCAGCAGAAGAACAAGGCAGGGTCAGGGTGGGCCTCAGAGAGGAAGAAAGAATGAGGGTGCTCAGTCTCAGGACCCAGCTGAGGTGGGCCCCGAACAAGGAGGGGGGACAACCTGCCTAAAATCAGCCCCTGTCCTTCGGAGAGGTGAAAGCTCTGAGGAGAGTCACAGTCCTTAGTACAAGCATGACCTGCAGGGAGGTGCCTCATTCCTTTGAATCTGTCTGCCAAGGAAGGAGGGGACAAGTCAGAACTCAAAACTCAGTGGGCAAAGTGCTTGTCCTAGAGGCTTGAGTACTTCCAGAGGAAACCCCAGCACCCGTACAAAAATCCAGCAGTGCCGGGGAGACAGACAGTAGGATCTGGGAGCTGGCTAGCCAGGAAGTGCTCTCCCAGTTCATAATGGATGCTGTCTTAAAAACCATGGAGAATGACTGAAGAAGACACGTGTGTCTCCTCTAGATATGTCACACATCTACACCCACACACACCTGCACCCACATGTAAGCATGCACACACATATATGCACACATACACAACATTAAACTGTGGGTTGAGACCCTACATAGGGTTGAGTGACTGACTCAAGGAGGTCGCAAAATTCTTTGGCAACAATAGACAGTTTCTGAATGCACAATGGCCTAAAGCTAAATTAAAAATGGAATACGTAATGAATCTGAGTTATTTCTGGAAGCCTTATGATGTTCCGTGCAGCTCCATTGTGGCCTCGGCTCCAAACACACACGTGTTCTTTGCTGTCAGTGGCAAGAAACCTGTCTGAGATGCCTCTGCTCAGATTTCCCTCTTGAAGGTTATGAATTGTAGAGGTTTTTTTTTTTCTGTGCATCCAATGTTTTCTGTTCTTGTGGAAGCATAATGGTTTAATTATGGAAGACAAAGATTTTCAAAATTCCCTACTGTCATTCCTTACCAGGTAAGCACCAAATTAGCGTACCTTTGTATTGCATTAGAAAGTTTGACTTAAAAAACTGCCACTTGAAATGATACTGACTTGGGTAACATAGATAATCATTAAATGGAGTTTTGCTTGGGATTAGGACAGAATTTCCAGCAATTTCAGAAATGACCTGAACACGTTCCTGCCACTCTGCACTATGTATTTATGTGATGCAGTTTTCTCTGTGCTGACTAGTGTAAAATCAAAACATCAATCCGCTCTGAAAAGCAGCAAGGTGCTCTGAGGTCTGTGATGTCAAACACTTAGCCAAGACTTAATTACCTACATAAGATAAACACATCCACCTCATTATGCAAAAGTGCTTTTCATGTTTAAGAAATAATACAATTTTATGTAGACCAAAGAATTGTTTTAAAGTAAGTTTATGATTTATTAGTAGTAAATGCTTGGTTTGTATTCCTATCTTATATGCCTGAGGGTCACACGTAAAGAGATCTTAAGCGGAAAATGCTGCAGAGGCCCCTAGAGGAGCAGAACTCAGGTGCCAGAGACTCTTCTGCAGGGATTCGAATCTAGCCTTGCCCACTGAGCTTCTCTCCACCTTGTGTGAGGGGGGAGGGGTGTGGTTTGATAGAAAGCAGAGCCCTCTCTCTACCGTTTTCAAATCTTCAGTCTTTACCAATTGATTCTTGAATTGTGTGTGTGTCCGTGTGTGTCTGTGCATGTGGGGGTTGGGGGTGGGCTAAGGGAACAAGTAAGGAGCCCGGGCCAGTATTTCTCTTTTTGAGAATGGAGATTTTTTAATAGTTACATTGTATTTATGCAAATCTATTTCAGTTGTTTTCATACATTCAAACCAGCCCCATTGCATGCAGTCAGGAACTAGAGAACCGGAAGCTAGCGGTGGATTTTCACTTTTTATTCAGCCTGGTACATTCAGGGTAAGTCTTCCCCCCTCAGTTAAACCTCTGTGGAACCTCCCTCCAAGACAGACTGAGAGACATGCCTTCTAGTCAATACCAATTCTAGTCATATTGGTGATGATGAAAAACTATCACACCTACCCATAAAGCACAGGGTAAATCATGTCCCATCAGGTTTACATGTTGAAGTTCTAACCCAGTACCTCAGAACAAAGCCTGATTTGAAAATAGGGTCTTTATTCAGCAGGTCACGAAGCAGCCATGAGGTCATTAGTGTTAGCCCAAACCCTAAATAACTGCTGTCCTTACAGCCAGGGAATTAAGAACTGGTCCACACCCAAACACCATGTATTGGTTAGCCTGCCATCTCTGAGAGGAAATACATACAAGGAGAGAGGGCTTATTTGTCTGTGGTTACTTGGCTCTATTGCTTCTGGGTCTATGTCAAGGCTAGACACCATGGGAAAGAGTAAGCGATGAAGGAAAGTGCTCTCTTTATCATGACTAAGAAACAAAGGAAGGAAGGAAATAAGTAAGGTTCAGTAGTCCTTTTGAGGACCATTTCCCCCAACAAACCAACCTCTTCCCACTGAGCCCCACCTTTAGTAGTTCCACCAACTCCCAGTAGTGCCCCAGGCTGCTGACCAGGCCTTTAGCCTTTCAGGGAACATTTGGAACTCAACCATTTCACCGTGTGAAGCTGAAGGTAGAGGTTGGATAGGTAAGCTACCAACGGAGCCAGGAGACATCAGAGACAGCCACCAAAAACCAGGATTCCTTTCCAGTCCTCAAAGGAACCAAGCTACCGCCCAGCCAGGGGCTTCAGCGCCCCAAACAGTAAGCATATTTCTGCTGACGGAGCTTTCATCACCCCTACCCTGGAGTGGTGTCACTCTGTATGCATCCCTAGCAAGCTAACCTGAACAACCATGAGCCCTGAGAGAACGCGGAACTCTTAAAGCAAGTGGGAGTCCTATGGGCTCGGGCAGCTGCTGTGAAACAGACAGCAGGGGCTTTGGATCTGTCCCTAGAGTCTCCTGCCAGGATCCTGGCTTGTTGTTTGGGGCCCTGAGGTAGGACAGGAAGATATATATAAAAATATATATTATAATATATAATATACAACATATACTATAAAACATAGTATGTTATATATTAATATTATAACACATTATATATTATATATAATATTATATGTGTTATGTTATATGTTACAAATTATATATTATAATCTATAATGTATATATTAATATATACATTAACATTAATATAGTATGTGTATAATATATATACTGCATTATATGTAGTATACAGCTGAACAAGGAATGAGGCTTATAATTTACTGCTGGATCAAGGGGGCAGGTTTACAAATCTTGGTAGGAGCAGTCTCTGTAGTGCCGCTGTCTTTAGACTTAAATATCAGAGAGGGAGGAAGCTATGGTGGATACTTCTGCTATACTGTCAGTATTTGCATGCCATCCCTCTGAGCCTGAAACCCTGGTGTCCTTAGCATGCTTATGCCCCACGGCTTCATACACTCTCCTCATGATCCCTTGGAGGCTTGGCTCCTTAAACATATCTAGAGAACAGCCAAGTGTAGCACCACCATAGCTGGAAGGCCAAAGCCCCAGCAAGTTCAGGGCCCCACCATCCTGCCCTCTGTGCACCTGCCTAGGCTCTGTCATGTACCTGATCAAGGCTCCATACACACTACCCCATCCACCTCTAGAACCCTCACCCCCACCCCCAGGCTGCCTCCCATGTGCAGCCCATAAGGCCCATGGCCTACTGACAGGTGCAGACATCTGTAGCAAGATGGCTGTCAGCTGCTGTGGGGAGGGGGGGAGACCTTTATTCCTCCTGTTGCCCAACTGCCCTTGCTTTCCCATTGCTCACTTGGGGTGTGCACCTTCTCGTAGGCATGGTAACTGCATCCCAATAGAGCCCCTCTCTGTGGGACAGATCCTTTCTCTGGCCCCATTTTCCTCGTTAATATCTGGGCAATGAATTACACTCTGAGCATCTTCTATTAATCAGGCTGGTTATATTTAGGATGTCACAGAACCCATGACAATCCTACAAGACAGGTATTATCAGTCTACCTCCATTTTGTAGATCAGAAAGAAGCTAAGGCTTCATCTGCCCACCAAGAATTGGACATGATTTAAGTGTGTCCTCCAAGGTTCACGCACTGAGATTTTATTCCCATTACAAGGTCATTGAGAGCATGTTCTAATTAGTTTTAACTGTCAACTTGATGTGACCTGGAATCATCTAAGAAGAGAGTCTCTTTTTTAAAAATAATATTTTTATTATTTTTGAGAATTTCTTATATTTTGATCATATTCAACTACCCCAAATCCTCCTAGATCTACCCCACCTCCCTACCTTCCCATTTCATGACAGTCTCTTTCCCTTTTTAAGTTCAATTTGTTTGCCTAAATACTCTCAGGTATGGGGCCTGTCCTGGAGCATGGTCAGCTTACCATTGGTCATATCCTTAAAGAAAACTGGCTTTTCCTCTCCCAACAGCTATCAAACACCAATAGCTCCTCAACTAGGAGCAAGCCCACCTCCCTGCCTCCATGTTTGGGGTTTTATCTGGCTAGAGCTTGCACAGGTCTTATACGTGTTGTCACAATTTCATTGAGTTCATATTTTCAAGTGCACTGTTGTGTCTGGAAAAAATGTTTTCTTATAATCATCCATCAGCTCTGGTTCTTATGATCTCTCTGCTCCCTTGAGAATAGAGTCTTAATGAAGAATTATATAGATCAGGTTGGCCTGTGGGCATGTCTGTAGAAAACTGTTTTGATTGTTAGTTGATGTAGGAAATCCTAGCCCATGATGGGTGACATCATTCCCTAGGCAGGGAGTCTTGAACAGTATGAGAGGATAAAGCTAGCTAAGAACAATCAAGTAGTCATGTATCCATCTGTCTCTGCTCTTGACATGGATGCTTTAAGCTCCTGCCTTGACTTTCCCAAAGCCTAGAACTGAGATCTGAAATTAACCCTTTCTCTCTTAAAGTTGCTTATGTCAGGATGTGTTGTCATAGCAACAGAAAGAAAACTAAGACAGTGTATAAACCTATGGGCTTTGAGAGAGGTACTCATAGGACTTGATTAGAGTTAGAAATAGTCATAAGGTTAGAGGACCATAATTAAATTATATTGGTTTTAGAAAGAGGTAACAGTCAAAGGATACATACATGGTCCCTTGTCTCTTGACATGCAAATACCACCTGTGACTTTGCCAGCCAGAGAGCCATCACACCCCTTTGCTTTGACCTCCAGAAGTGTGAGACAAAGTAAACATCTTTTCTTTATAACATTCTCAGTTTGTGTCATTGCATACTGATGGCAATTATTACTAGTATTCTGTTATTGGAAAACAGACTAATATATGGCTTATGACTATAAGCAGCAGAGTCTAGATTAGGATCTAAACTGGTCCTACTTCAAAACTCTGGATGTAGTGGCACATACCTTTAACCTAGCACTGAGGAGGCAGTGGTGGATGGATCTCTGAGTTCCAGGCCAGTCTGTTTTAGAGAATGAGGTGCAGGAGAGCCAGGGCTACACAGAGAAACTCTATCTAAAAACAAAACAAAACTCTAGCTAGAGTCACATGCTAACATGACAAGTCAATTAAATCAAGAATCACATGTTAGGGACTCAGTAAACTGACCAATGTCCAACTGAAGTTCATTGATATTTCTGGGGATCAAGACTGGGTCTTATCACAATGGATAGTCCTAGAGCAAAGCCTTGGGTCTTGTCGATTCAGAGCCCAGGAACACTAACCCCTGGGATCCTAGACACTACAGCAATCTCTTCCTTGAATGATCAGGTCTTTACTAGGAAAATCAGGCAGCAAGCACAAGTTTTATGCCTGTGATCTTGAGTGTCATCTAGACTACGTCTAGAATCAACTAAAACCCAAGATGCTGGGCATACCTCTGAGGGATTTCCTTGATTGGACTATGTACAAAAAGATTTTGACAATTTGTGAATAAACAAGAGAAAAATGACAATGTGCCAGCTATGGTTAACTTCCAGGAGCACCAGATGAACTGACAAATGGAAAGGATGAGCTCATTGAAAAACCAGAACCAGCTTCAGAATCATATAAACAGCCTAAAGTTGCCTAAGTGTGCCCTGGAAGAGAATTGCTTCTCTAGCAGCCATGGAGTTCAAGACATAGCAAATCAAATCCAATTGTTCATTATAAAATTGGCTGACTTACAAGGATCATGGAGAGCAGCTCTCACTGTGAGAAAGGTCAGAGTCCATATGGAGAGGCCAAAAGAGGCCGTCAGTGAAGGTGTAGCCTCAGTTACAATGGAGACCCCAGACCCCAGAACTCTGGAGATGCCAGCACTGTTGAAGTTCCACCAAGGACAACAGCATGTAAGGAATCAAGGTTGACACAAGCTATGTGTACTTCTGATGGCAGATCTGGAGCCAGAAGACTACACAGTAATCATGTTCCCAGTGTCAAACGTTGAACTTTGGGATATGGATATACACTAGTGGGTTTTAGTTTTTGCTTTGATCTGATTTTTCCCATGTCTTGGCTCATCTATTTTGTAATAAGAAGTATGCAACTTTTTAAAGAGCCATATTGAGCATTTTGAGCATTTTAAAGCTATTTTAAGCATTTTGTGAAATTCATAAAGACCTCTGGGCTTTTAAAAATTGGACTATGTTTAATATTATAATAGTAACAGGAGAGACCTTGAAGGACAGGGGCTTGACTAGTTATGTCTTAAAGCAATGTGTTTTTAATGTCATGTCAACAAGGAATGGAGTGTCCTGGTTAGCTCTGATTATCAACTTGAAACAGCCTAGAATCATTTGAGGAAGGAGTTTCAGTTAAGAAATTTCTCAATTGGCCTATGGGCATGTATATAGTGTGGTCTTGTTAGGTGATGTAGGAGGTCCCAGCCCACTGCGGGCAACATCATTCCCTAGGCAAATGGCCATGGCTGTATGAAAAAGCTAGCTAAGCAAGAGCCTGCAGATGAGCCACCAAGCAACATTTCTCCATGTTTCATCCTCAAGTCCCTGCTTCAGTTCCTATCCTGACTTTCCTCAGTGATGACTCTGACCTGGAAGTGTAAGCCAAGTAAATTCTTTCCTCCTTAATTTGCTTTTGCTCATGGTGTTTGTCACAGCAACAGAAATGACATTAGATCACGGAATAAAGAGCCGTATATGTGTGAGAGGCTGGGACAAAGAAAGGCCACAGGTTTGTGGCAGTGTGAGGGGGAAATGAGGAACTCAGCAGGGAAAACTGGCCCTCAGTTTGCCTCCACTGCAAATAGTCACTGACTATGGCTGCTATTATTCCTGGTATGATTATCAAATAAGAGCACATCCATGGCATTCTACAGAAGAGCAGAGCTGAAGAGCCCCAGATCCCCACCACTCACAAACCATTAGAATATATTTTATATATATATATATATATATATATATATATATATATATATATATATATATATATATATATATACACACACACACACACACATATACCTATATACACATGTAAATGTATGTATATATGTATGTATGTAACCTGAAACTCAATTTGCAGCAATGACAGAGTCTACTAGAGAGCTGAGTCTGTGGGGATCTAGGAGGTGGAGAGACTCATTATTCCCTCCTGGGAAGATGGTGCCTAAAGGTCTTCTTTGCACCTCAACCTTACCTTTGTTGACAATCATGCCCTGATAAAGGTGGAGAGAAGAGGGTTAGAGGCAGGTCCTGGTCCTCTCCCAAGGAGCCACCCAGGAACTTACCTTAGACAAGGTCTGGGAAAATTGTTTATACACAAGAATTTCCTCTGGACGTTATAGTTGTGGTGGCCAAGAGCAAGTCACACTCAAGGTCATTTGGACAGAAAAATACAAGTGTTGGCCGGTGAAGACGATTGTATAGGCAGGACTGGCTATGCAACCCGAGTGTCCAGTGCAAAATGAGAATGCAGAGTCCATTGTCAAAATAGGATGTGTTATATCAGCACAGTGACAAGCACTCCTCAGAGGGTGAGACCCAGTGCAACTGCCCAGGCTGCCCATCTACGAAGCCAACATCACTTACAGCTCAAAAGAACCAAAACCAAACCCCAAATCAGGATGCTTAAAATACATCGTCAGCAGAATGGAAGCCGCAGGGAAATCAGACAAGAGCAGGGCCTCAGGACCAGAAGGAGGGCCTCACACTCACAGGCCTTCTCGGGTTTCACATCCCTGGCTGCAGCCTTTCTAGGTCTATCGTGAGACACCAGAAGTGAGAACCGAAGCCTGCTGGCCTTGGAGAGGCAGTGCACAGGATAGTCTGCTCTTCAAGACTGGCAGAGCTCTGGGATTTCTGAAGAACACTGACATCCCCCAACAATTAAGTCAAATTAACATAGTTCAAACAAAACATCTAATTTTAGCTCTGTGTAACAATTCTGTCTCAACAGAACAGACATCCCTGCCTCATTCCAGGAGTGCCATGCCAGGGAGACGCAGACTGGAAGGCAAAGCATTCTGGCCCAGGCCTTCTACCCAGGCCAAGGACAGAATACTTCTGTTTCCTGTCCCCCCCCCCCCCAAACCCCATAGGCTCCCGGAGGCTTCTAATCCCCAGCAGCTGATCAGTTTGCGTCCCTCACACCTCCCTGTGCGTTAAGAAGCAGCAGCAGCAGCAGCAGCAGCAGCAGCAGTCCCCCTGCTAGTGTGGAACCTGAAGCTCTGAAACTCTTGTGATGAACTGCTTTTACCTCTCTGGAAAATAGGAGAAATAACATCTGCGCCAGTGGGGCGTGTGTGCCTGTAAGCCTAGTAGTCAAGAGGTGAAGGCAGGAGGATCCCATGTTTAAGGCTGGCCTGCCTAGCTGGTTCCAGGCAATCTTGGACTATGTCAATCCTATCTCAACACGCCAATGACTGTGGATATCGCTCAGTGTACATCGAGTACTTACCTCATATATGCAAAAGTCCAGGGCTCCATCCCCACTCTGACATAAGCACAGACAACAATAACGCCTATGTTGTCTGCTCCACTGAAGGCTCAAATGCTTTAGTATTTATTATCCTGTACGTCTGAGCTGACAGTAAGTCGCTAGATCCATCCATTCAACTAATAGATTTAGGACCTACGAAGATGACCTGGGTGGGCCCCTATACATGACCAGCATGGGAAGGAAGCAGTCAAGCTAGTGATTGGCAAATAAGACCCCAAGGCTTAGGCTAGCCTACTGCCAGTTTCTGTGCAGCTCACAAACTAAGAATTATCTTCACATTTTCACACGACTAGGCGAAAATGAGTAATATTTATGAACAATCAAATCTGAGTCCGAGTGTCTTAGGGTCACTATTGCTGTGGAGAAACACACGACCAAAGCTACTTGGAGAGGAAAGAGTTTACTCAGCTTACACTTCCATAGCACTGTTTATAATGAAGGAAATCAGGACAGGAACTCAAACAGGGTAGGAACCTAGAGGCAGGAACCGATGCAGAGGCCATGGAGGGGTGCTGCTTACTGGCTTGTTCCTCATGGCTTGCTCAGCCTACTTTCTTATAGAACCCAGGAACACAGCCCAGGGATGGCATCGCCCACAGTGGGTGGGCCCTTGCCCATCCATCACTAAGAAAATGCCCTATCAGCTTGCCAGCAGCCTGATCATACAGAGGCATTTTCTCAATGAGGCAAGATGATGCTAGCCTATGTCAAGTTGACATAAAACTAGCCAGCACACTGAGTGTTAATTAATAAACTTCATCGGTATTCTACCATATTCACGTGCTGTCAGTCTATGGCTGCTTTCCTGATCTGCTGAGCATTTGCAACAGAAACTGAAATATTACTCTCTGCTGATTCACAGCAAAGGATTGTCAGACCCTTAGTCAAACAAGCACTGAGGGCTGTGAGAGATAGACAATCAGTGCTCACGAAATAGTCTCTCTGCCCAGTACAGCCAGGAAAGGTTTCCGACAACACTGCCACTCCTGAGGCTGATGATCAGCTCTGACTCTCGAGGGAGTCACCCCAGACTGTTCCTTGACAGGAAAGATCCAGGTCCCTACGAAGTGGCATGCCCTTTGACACTATACGATGTAAGACTACAGCTGAAGAACACACTAAGTGTTCTCAGCAGGCGGTGGCTTCCAGCACTCCCCAACCCATCAAACTAAATGTGGCACCCCAAGAGACTAAGCACCAGAGCAAGGAACAGTTTGGAATCTTCTGTTGGGGACACATTCCTCCCACCAGACCCGCCCAAGGATGACAGCTGAACCTGAGACCCATGGTTGCTGCTGCCTCTTCTGCAGGCACCATGGATCCTGAATAATTTAGCACCTGCAGCAGCGGTGCTGAGGCAGATCCTGCAGCAGCTGTGCTGGCTGCCTCTGGCAATAGGCCTGCTTCCACGCTGGACCACAGAACAAGGGCCCTCACTTCTCCAAGCCCCTTCCTCTGTTTTAGACGCAGACGCTTTGCCTCTAATAGCTGGGATTTCTCAGCAGAGGAGCCTGGACACATATTCTAGAACTGGTTTGGCCGCTAAAAATAGCTGTGTGCTCTGGACAAGCCATTTCCTTTCTACCAGCGTGTCTTCCCTTGAAGGAGAGGCATGTGCGATCTCCCCGACGCCCTCTGAGACGTTCTCTATCCAGCACAAGGGTATGCCTGGGATCCCCACATCAGAGGCCGAGGCAGGGAGATGCTCCAGCTAGGAGTTCAAAGTTGGTCTGCACAATATAACAGAATAAATAAAATAATAAATACATAAAATGTTAAATAAATATAAATAAAATATATAATTGGTATATATATAAATAAAATACTTATACATATATAATGAATGTGTATAAAGATATGTAAATTATGAAGATATATCCATATATCATGTATGTGTATATATTATATGTGTGTATATACATATACATATCTATGTGTATACACACACACACAAGCCTGTCACCTAGGCTAGTCAGAGCTCTTCATGCTGCAGGTGAGGGGAAAATAAAAAGGCCCACATGAGTGAAATAATCGTTCCCAAAGCCATGCAGCCATTGCTAAAGCGACCGTCAGGGCTAGCATTTATTCCTAACATTCCTATCCAAGCCACCGTTCATACACCACAGATATCCGGACATATTTCCGTTTCTCCCTCTCTACCTCTCCGTCCCTTCACACACACGCACTCACACACACACACACACACATACACACACACGCACTCACACACACACACACACTCACACACACACACGCACTCACACACACACACACACATATACACACACGCACTCACACACGCACTCACACACATGCACTCACACACACGCACTCACACACACACGCACTCACACACACGCACTCACACACACGCACTCACACACACACGCACTCACACACACACACACATACACACACGCCTGTATTCCTGTCTCTGTCTAGCTCGGCACCCATTTCCTACGGTTTATTCTTTCTAAGGGAATACATCCCGAGGTGTTTTAGAGGCTAATGTGGGTGGGGTCAATATGTCACCTTTCAGCCAAGGAGGCTGCTACACAGAGCTCACTTAAGTTCTAGGCTTTGTGCTGGGTTCTAAAACAGTATTTAGGGGCCGGGGCTCAGTCAATACTGTTTGCCTTACAAGCATGAGGGCTTGAATTCTGCTTCCCAGCTCCAACACACACACACACGCACACGCACATGCAAACACACACACACACACACACACACACACACACACACACACACACAGAATGGATTCACTAGTATCTTTTTGTAACCCTGACGCTGAGCAAGTGGACAAGGTAGATCCCCACAACTTGCTAGTCGGGCAATAGCAGAGCCCTTGGGCTTTAGATTCAGTGAGAGGCCCTGTCTCAAAAAATAATGTGGGAGTGACTGAGGGAGACGCCCGAGGGTGACCTCTGGTCTCCACATGCTTGTTCACCAGAACCTGCACACTACACAGACATACATTTAAAATGTGTTTAGCCCACCCACGCCTTCTCTTCCCCCCTCTTTCATCCTCTCATGGCCAGGCATCTGGATGAAGCCAGCTCTAGTTCTAGGAGTTGTGCCTTGATCTCCCCATGCCTCTGAGCCTCGGGTATAAAATGCGTGTTCCGTGCACCAGCCAGGACTGGGGGAGTCAGAAGAATATGAGAGTATTCGTGCCATCTGCATTTCCTGTTCCCCTGTGGAGGAAGTATCCAACACAGCCAGATAATCCAGGCTGTTCTCCTGCTGAAAGCAAGCAGGGTAGGCAGGTGATTGATGGAGAAACCAGGAAATGATATGAGCCCTGATCTATAGATCCTACACATGCCACCAAGTGTCCGTACAAACTGGGGCTTCGGAGAAACAGGCTGAGATTTTACCGCCAGCTCTGGCACTAACTTGGCATGAAGTACACTTAGTCTCCTCTCTGTGGGGTAGAAGCATGCGTCTCCATTCTCTGCAGAGATGCAAGGAGGGGTGAGAGCACAGTACTGTGGAGGCATGTGGGGAGCGTTGGGCTCTGGTCTAGGTTCCTGAGCATCTGGCTTCCCAGGGGTCCCAGAGGTAGGGCATCCAAGAGCTTATCTCCTGAAACACAGCTACAGAGAGTTTCTAGTTGATGGCAGCCCCAGCCAAGCCATCACCTCTCTTCCCTAACCCCTGCAGAACGGCTTCTGTGGAAGGTTTTTAGCACCCCCATGAAGACGAGGAAGCAATGCACTTGAGAACAGTGGAGATGGCCCCTGGGTCAGAGACTGACTCTAAAAGAATCCCCTGGAAGAGGAATTATGGGGGCACACCTGGAAACCTAGCACTAGGAAGGTTGAGGGTAGAAGACTGAGTTCAAGGTCCAACTGAGCTACATGGCAAGGCCCTGTCTCAAATATCCAAGATGCTCTAGAGACACAGATTGATGATAGTATGCTGAGCTAGCATGTCAGACTCTAAAGACACAGATCAGAGCCTGGATGCTGACCTAGCCTGTGTGAGGCTCTTGAGACATGGATTGGTGACAAGATGCTGACTTAGCATGCGTAAGGCTCTGAAGACACAGATCAGAGACTGGATGCTGACTTAGCATATGTGAGGCTCTGGGTTCCAACCCCAATATTGACAAAACCAAACCAAACCAAACAAAAAACAGAATTTCAGAGAAACATAGTAAGTAAAAAGACTAGAATTTGCTCCCAATAGATAGTTCATTTCCACTCTGGTTTAGATGTTTAGTGTCCCCAAAAACTTGTGTTTTAAAGGCTCAGTCCCCAGGATGGCACTGTTGAAAGGTATGGTAGAGCCTCGAGGGCAGTACAAGGTCCTTGGGAACATGCCTCTAAGAGGCGTTCTGGGACTCCAGCCTTCTATGATTTGAGTGGGTCTCCAGCGTGTACGCTCTGTCCTTGTCATAAGGCACTCCAATCAGATGTCTAAAAGCAACATGACTACCTGAGTACGGTCGTGAGCCTCCAAAATTGTAAGACAAAATAAACCTTTTTCTATCTGGAAGTTAATTATACCAGGTTGTAGTACAACAAATCCAGTGAAGCCTCTAAAAGTCTGGTTCCTAAGACACCAGGTCTGACTGGCAAACTACAAACACATATGCCATAGAGTGCCAAATCTGCTTTCTAGGAAAAAAGAGGGGTAGACATAGATATTCAGCCCTCTTCCCCCCAGAATCAGAATTTCCTACACTCCTGTAGGCTGCACAAGACCTTGAGTGCTTGGCAGAGACAATTAGCATAGCACAGAGTCAGTGATACTGCACTGCGAATAGTAGGTCGTCAGACTCCTACACTTCTCCATCCATACCTGTGGCAGGTGCTCTCACCCTCTCAGAGGCCACTCTATTAAAAAGAAGAGGGGATGATGAAGAGAAGGAGGAAGGGAAAGAGGAGGAGGAGAGGTGGAGGAAGAGGAGGAAGAAGAGGAGGAGGAGAGGAATTAGAAGAGGAGAGGAGGAGGAGGAGGAGAGGTGGAGGAAGAGGAGGAGAAAGGAGGAGGAGGAAGAGGCAGCATCTCGTCTCCTTTAAATATGGCTCACAGAGATACAGGGTGCCTAAGTACACAGGCTCTGCAGCAGCAGAGTCTGCAGACACATACTCACTCAAAAGACTTAACCTGACAAGCATGAGCACAGATAACCTTCCAGCATCTGCATGGCTGCAGGTGCCCAATCAGCCCACAGTCTCCTTATCTGCTCACCACAGCATCCGCATGGAGAACCAGGCACTGCACGGACCGGAGACAAAATATGAAAAGCCAGAACCCTAGTAGGGTAATTTTCACACGTTTGTGAACATACATCGACCTTTGAGCCTGCAATCTTGTACAGTTGCACCTTGACACAGGGCGATGGGAAGGAAACCGAGTGCAAACAAGCAGCCCGTGTGGGGTGCTAGTCCAGGACCACAGAGAAGCCCAACGGCTGTCAGCTGATGAGTGGCCTGGAAGCCATGGGAGAGTTTGCTCCTGCTCTAGAGGCCATAGGGAGCGATGAGAGGATCGGTGGAGGTGAGTGACAACCACTGGTTTTGTGTTTTTAAAAAAGTAACTCTAGGGGCTGGAAAGATGGCTCAGAGGTTAAGAGCACTGGTTGCTCTTCCAGAGGTCCTGAGTTCAGTTCCCAGCACTCACATGGTGGCTCACAACCATCTGCAACTCCAGTCCAGGGTTTCTGACACCCTCTTCTGACCCCCATAGCCCACAAGTGGTGCACAGACAGACATGCAGGCAAAGCATCCACACACGTGAAATATAATATGTGTACATAACTCTGGTTACAAGAAGAAATACTGGGTTGGACCGGCGAGAGCTGCAAAGCTGGAAATGGAACGACTGACATCAGAGTGCAGGAAGCCATGGCACCATGGTGCCTTTAAAACTCTTTATTACTATTGTGTGTGCACGGTAACAGTAAGTATGCATGCCACTGCGTGTATATGAAGGTCAGAGGACGGCTTTGCTCCCTCCCACTTTTATTTGGTCTCTAGGGATCGAACCCAGGTCACCACTCTTGCACAGCTGGCGCCTGTCCTGTGAGCCATCCACCTCTCTACCCCGACGGCTATCAAAGTTCTCCATGAGCCCGTTGGTGGCACAGCTGGCCCTCGTCTGCACTGCACTCAGCACTTTCTCCATCCTCGTTGTGGTGACAATGCTGACGTTTGGGTCTGAAGTGCTAAAGTTAGGGGGGAGGTTGTGTTCAGTGGTAATGCACTTAGCTAGCATGAGGGAAGCCCCTGGGTTCCATCCCTGACACTGTACAAGACAGACAGACGGATAATAGATTTATACATTTATTTCACATTGCATGTACTTCAATGTCCTCCAAAGGCAGTTGTGTTCAGCTCGAAGTCAGAAGTCCATTATGTGTGAAACAAGGAAGAAGACATATATGGATATATATGTATATATGTATGTATCCATATATCCATGTATCCATATATATAAGTATCCACATATATATTTATATTTATATTTAAATGATATTTCGTCTATGGTTTGCTCAACCAAAAGCAGAAAAAAAGTGCTCTCCCTCCAGAATTCAGTAGTAGTATCATGGTTCCCAAGACTGACATGTGAGTGGTAGGTGCTGGTTTCCAGCCCCCCTCAGTTAAAGGACACCAATGGCGGGATTCACCACACATCTATCAGATCTGCCCTCTCAGTCTCCAGTCACCACCATGAGACCTCAGAGCAGAAGCTCTCTAGTTCCCGGGTTCAATGGTAGAAATCAACGTAGCTCTTTGAATAGCTCTAACTAGCTCTGCTAAGTATCCATGGTAAGGGGAAAGGCTATGTCTACAAATCTAAGGCCACCCCTGCAGACAGCTCAGACTCCAAAGTGATTCTGACTTAATCTGTTTCTGATTCTTTGAGTCAGATTCACACTTCTCCAGTCTTTCCGGTTCATTTAATAAAACTTTGGCACTACTAAATAAACACCTTCAAAGCCTTCTCTGGAAAGGAACTCATAATATTTAAACAATACAAGTGGGACTACGGTTTCATGTTTTAAGTCTTTTTAGGGGTAAAGAGGAAGACTCCAATGGCTATGTTTTCTGAAATCTTATTTACCCATTGAGACATGAGGGTCTCTTTGTCACTCACATACCCACATCCTGTTCATGCCTGTGTTGGGGTTTTAGATTGCCTAGGGTAGAAGCAGGAGGTGGGAGTGGGAACCAGGTACTTGACCTGAAATCATTGAGTGCTTCCTACATCCTTGGTACCTACACCTAGTAAGCCTTCTTACACAACACTGAAGTCCTTGCGATGTTCCAGCAACCTTATTCACAGACATCTGGGCATGCTGCAGGCAGGATAGGCATATCTGGTGGTCATTCGGACTTGGAAGCCAAGGTTGGAATTGAACTCTAATGGAGGAGTTTCTGTTAGTGATACAGGGAGCTCTAACAGCCAGTGAAAGCCTTCATCCTTAAGGTCTTGAAGATGTTCCCAGTTCATCTCAGAGATGACAGGTTGGTAGACACACAACAGACCAAGGTGCCCAGGGGTCATGAAGCTGGGACTTCATCTCAGGGAATCAGGAGGCCAAGGAAGGTTTCAAGGAGGGAGTAAAACTGATTGCAATTTTGGAAGCTCACCCTGAACGCAGAGTTCAGTACGAAGCCCAACATCCATTTCCATGTTAGTTTACAACGGATTCTTTCCATGCCCAGATGTCGAAAGGACCATGGTCCAGCTGCACGTTGAGCCAGGACACTGCCACCTACTTGGCTCTAGTCCATATCACCTTGGGATTCTTAATTGAGTGTGACGTCATCTATCAGTTCCAGCTCTCCTCCCCAGAAGACTGTGCTCAGATGTCCTGGTTGACAAGCAGGGCAGCCTTCTGTGCATAAATTATCTGCATTGGTCTTTTTTTTTTTTAATTGTATGAGTACAGAGGAGAGTTGAAAGGAAAACTTAAGTCACCTGGAAACACACATCAAAGATTATCCGTGCTGCCAAGTGTGGTGATGTATGCTTACACTGCCAGCACTCAGAAGGCTGAGGCATGAGGATTGCTTGAGTCCAGGCTTTCAAGACCAGCCTGAGTGACACAGAGACATTCTGTCTCCCTAAAGGATCTTCTTAAATGTATAGCATGCTGTCAACTGGGTAATTGTGTGACAGTCCCTCTTTAAAAATTAAGTTGGGCAGGGTGTGGTGGCAGATACTTCCAGTCCCAAGGCAGAATAGGTGTTTGAGGTATGCCTGGGCAACTTAACATGATCCTACCCCCTTTTTAGGGGTGGGGATGTGGTGTCAACCATGCCTGCTCACGTGGAGGCAAGAGTTACCTGCTGGATGTCTCCCACTTCCTTGTCCATCTTGTCTTTTGAGAGAAGGTCCATCACGGAACCTGGAGTTCAAGACTGACTTGACAGGCTGCCAGCAAGCTTCGAGGATCTACTCCTTCTCTAAGCCCTGCAGTTACAGGCACACGGGACTACACCCAAATCTTTTGTGGGTGCTGCAGATCCACCTGAAGTCCTCATGCGTGTGCAGCAAGCAATTTACTTACAGAGTCACCAACCTGACCCACAACACTATCTCAAAATGGAAACTTTTAAAAAATGGCTCGGACATAGCCCAGGGGCAGTAAGTTCTTATACAATATAAAATCTCAATTCCTGATAACACACATACACAGAGAGTGGGGGGGGAAGAGGGAGAGGGAGGGAAAGAGAGGAGAGAGGGGGTAGAGACGAGGGAGAGAGGAAGAGAGAGGGAGAGGTAGAGAGGGAAGAGAGCTGGAGAGGGAGAAGGGGAGGGGACCTGTCCTCTCTAGCCCACCACTGGTATGATGCCTCCAGTAACATTCTTTAGCTCTAGTCTTCTTTCAGCCCAGTCATATGTGCCTTATTTAAAGTCCCCAGAATGTCTACATTCCCGGCCTTGCTAGAGGGCACAGGGTTGACTAGACCCCCACATATAGTTAACATGTTCCCATATGCTCTCTCCCTCTGTCAGGAAACTACTTAAGGGCATATTTCTGAGAAAGCACCAGTCCTCTCCATTGCTCTGTTCCTTACTAGCTCAATGACACATGCCACCAACTACCTACTCAAACACCAAGTCAGAGAAGAGTCCCTGTTAGGGCAGAGTCCCACTGAGTCCCACAAGCACACACATCTGCATCACCCACATCTGCATCACCCACTTTTGTATATCAGTGTCTATGCAAATACACTAACGCAGTCCAAGGGAGCCTGGAGCTGTCTGGGACTACTCCCCGTTGCTCACACAGGGCACCCCACTAACCAAACAACTCTCTAGCTTCCCATTGGCTTTTGGTTCCTACCTGCTGTCCTGTCCCAGCTCAGGACAGCCTGAGCATCAGGGTTTTCTCTGTTTTGCTTACCTCATATTGAAGTAACCTTGTTTACCTCAGGGTCTCCTCTGTCCTCCTGACTGGCCCTGCCCAGCTCCTTCTCCAGTCTGAGGTACTGGCTACCATTGCTGGGCCAACAGCTCCTGACCATCTTCTCACCAAGGATCACTTTCTCATGTGCACACATGCTACTTGCGACACTAGATGCTCTGTTCCACACATCTGGATGACTCCTACCAGCCCAGAGAAGCCCTGCTCAGTGGCCGCCTCCCTAACCTCAGGGAGCCTCCACCATACCAGGCTGGCTTGAGGATCACCTATAGACTGCTCAATGTGCTGAGGTCAGCTCTTGCCCACTTCAGTCAGGTCCAATCGACCTTCGAAGTCTGCGTGTACTCTGTACATTCTGTGTAAAATGCAAAGGCTCTCAAGAACAGGACAAAGGAGAAGAAAATGACAGAATGGGCTGCTATGCCTTTATACACTTGAGCACACTATTACGTGATTGTACAGCAAAGATGCTGATTACGTGCGGGCAGAAATCTCTGAATCAGAAAGCTGGATGGGCAATAGTCATTTTTCAAGATAGACTAACCACAAGGAAAGCAGACTTCGAGCACTCAGTCTTCACCCACCCCTTCCTCTGGACTCTCAGCGAGGAGTTCCCAGTCATGGAGTAGGCTGCTCTAAGACATCCGTGGAAGTCTCTGAACACTCCTGAGGCCGCCACAGCCAGAGCTCAGTGGCTCTGTGCTAAACCTCTAGCTTGTAATCCTTCCATTTCCAAGAAGGGCAGCTATCTATACTCAGCTCTGGCTTTCCTCAGTCTTCCCTCAACAACAACAACAACAACAACAGAAGAGCAATCTTTTCAGGGGCACAGGATCTAGTCACATTAGCAACTAATGAGAAAAGAATTCCAAACTATCATCTGCCTTGGCTTGTCAATTTATAATGCAGGTTTTCTTTCCTGGAGAATATGTTGTGCTTTGTGCGCCTAAAACCCAGATTCTCCCTCCCATAAAAGTCCAGTTAGACCCATAAGCCAACATGTCTCCTCTCTGTATGTTCTAGACCCTAGAGTCGTTGGTCATGACTATTCTCAGAAAAACCGGAAACCACTTTGATGTTACCTGCTGCTGAACGGCTAGCTCTACACAGTACTGGACTTTCACAAAGCCTGAAATACCCAAGCCCGACTCACAATACAAACTGCCTCTGCTGCAGGTGACTGAGTGGACACATGAAAATAAACCTATCCAAACAGAAACTTCATTTCTTTCCTGAAAATGAAGTGAAGATGTGACTTAAAGCACCTATTTCTCACTGACTAGCACTAAGACAATAACATGCCGGCCTTCCCAGATGAATATCAACATTTCACACTGAGGTTTGGCCATAGAGTTTAATTAAAAAACAATTAATTAGCTCTGGATTATCAGATATCCATCACCATAACAAATACCTGAGATAAGCAACTTATTGGGAAGAACGGCCTATTTATTGGCTCACGGTTTTTGGAGGTATCAGTCTGTGAATGCTTGGTCCTGTTGCTCTAGAGCCTGTGAGGAGATGACCACGTGACAGTGGAGAAAGCTTGGCAAACCCAAACCTCTCACTACTGCTGAGGCACAAGAGACAGGAAGAGTTTGAGGAGGCTAAGTTCCCACAATGCACTTCTAGGCTAAATTCCCTGGTAACCTGAAGACTTCCCACGAGGGTCCGCCTCAAAATGTTCCAACACTTAACTGAAGCACCTGGCCTGGGACCACTTTTTCAATACAAGGACCTTACGAACATTTCTGATACAAAGTTCAGTAATTATCCTTATAACCCTGTGTAACGCTAACCGCTAACGTGTACAATGCTCACATGTTGGTTAAGACAGAAGAAATGGAGTTAAACTTAACATCTCGTCATTACTGAGAAGCCCAAAGCAAAACTGGTAAGTGAGCAGCTTTTGCTGGAGTGAAGAAGACAAAGGTTTGGGGGCAAAGCCACAAACTCATGTGCCTTCCTGAGGAGGTCCACAATCTGGCTGAATTTCAGCTTCTGCCTCACCGGCCTTAATGGGATAGTGGGGAGAGTGTGCCCTGGAAACCCCAGAGTGCTTGGTATACACACAGGTAGTTTCTCTGTCTGCTAGGCTGCTCTGGCTTATGGCCGGGAAGTAAAAATAACCCCCAAAGAATACCATACTGCAGGGGAGGAAGAGCTGGGCCAGCAACTGGGCTTGGGGCAAGCTAGGAAAATCCTGTCTTCAGCCACAGCCACAGCCAGTGCCTTTCACAGCTAGAGCAAGAACTACTTCCTGTTTTATGCGGTTCTCCATGTACTACAACCAAATGTCAAAACAGGGTTAAGTGTTCAAAACAGGCAATATGGTTTAAAGTCTTGCAATTATCAATAAATTGATGCTTTTAATAATTTGCACACAGTGCCCAAATTATGCAACTCGAAAACCAAATTGGGACTTTACACACAAATATCAACTCACTATAGCATGTGCTAGAAAACTGGCTTAACCACAGGGGCCAGGTTTGAAGACACAAGGAACAGTATTCTCTGAGCCCTACAACTCAGCTCTTGGGTGGAGTTTTTAAACCCATTTGGAGATGACGAAAGTTTAAACATGAAGCTCTTAGCAAGTGGGAGTCCTGGGCCAGCAGGACTCCAGCCTAGCTCTCTGTCTTCAATACTGCTGCACTAAATCCCACAATCAACCCACTATATAACCCACTAAATACACACACACACACACACACACACACACATGCATCCTATATGTCACAATCTACACACTATATAGCCCACTAAATACCCAACACACACACATACACACACACACACACACACACACATATATATATATATATATCCCACCAACTACCCACTATATAACCCACTAAATTTCCACCACACACACACACACACACACACACACATATCTATATACTATATCCCACCAACTCCCCCACCCTCTCACCACCCAGAACTTGAGCAACGGAGGAGAGTTGGGAGCCCCTGTGTGCCTTTAGCTAGGGCAGGAGCCCTTCCCACTGCCAGACTTTTGGGTTTTTGCTGCCTGTGCTTTTCCACTGTTTTTCCACAAGACTTTGTCTCCTTGAGACCCTGCTAAGAAACTGTTGTTCCAAACAGCTAACACCACTTGACATGTGGACAGCCTGAGAGGAATAACTACAAGCTCACCAGCAGAATGCTGCGCGCAAAGATCAGGCCGTCCCCCGCTTGCCTGAGGTTTCTATTGCCGTGCAAAGGACTTGGAAACGATGCATGAGGCTCCCTTCCAATACCCCCTGAAGATAGCCAGAGAGTGTCCCTTTCACCTGAACACATGCTGCAGCCAAGACAGAGCCTAGGCCAGCAGAGACAAACGTAATTCACTCGTCAAACTGTTAATTCTACAAACATCCAGCGTGCCCCTGGTGTATAAAGTACTGAGCTAGGTGCTGAGTGCTCAGTCATACACAGAGCACGATATAGCGTTCCCTGCATCTAGGATGAAGTAGGTGGGTAGAATGAAGGCCAAGGAGAGAGCCTAGGTAGTGCTAACCAGGGCACTCATGGGCATTGATGTAGCCAGCTTGGGACCCCTGATAGCAGTTCTGTCTCCCACCCAGCCACCCACTGCTGCTACCTTGAGTTCTGCCCCTCCTTAGTCCTCTGCCTCATTTTATCTCCAACCTCCATGTCCTCCCCCACCCCAGCTTCAAGCTCTAAATAATCATAAAAAGCACACAAATCCTCATTTTCACAGCCCTAGGAAACTGTCCTTTTTAATGCAAATGCCTGCTTTACAAGGGCCTTACCCCTTCCTGCTTATTCCTTTCCACTGTACATAACAGTAAATGTCATAAATGCTGTGCCTTGCTTTTTAAAAACAATAAGATATAATTAGCTACAGCTAGGAGCAGCAAGGGCTTGGTGAAGATGTTGCTACTTAACCAGAAAACTGAATGAAGCACTGTCAGAGCTCCCAAGCTGAGCTCCAGTCTCTGTACTGAGATTCCTGTGTCAGTCAGTCAGCACGTCACAACCTCAGCCTCCACCCCGATGCACAGCACCCTTAGCAAGCACCTTCCCACACAGTATCATAACTGCAAAAGCTGCAACCACTGTTCAGGTTACAACCACGGTTATTCCTGCGAATGGGAGGATGTGGCTGGTTCTGCTCAGTCAGCCCCAGTTAAGCAGTTACCCGAGACTGACACCTTTCTTTCCTTCTAGTAAATTCAGAGTGTCCTTGGCTCAGGGACCCATTGCCAAAAATTGCCATGTCTCTGTAGTACTGTATCCATTTGTATGTAGGAAGTTCTTTTTCTGTGCTCATGGAAGACAAGGGAGATGACTCCAGAGCCCCTGGGTCATCTGTGAGATCGGCTAGAGCATTCCCCACTCCTTGATTTTAATATGTTATATCTGGAAACATTCCGCCTCTAGTAAACACTGGATTTAGATCTCACCTTATACGAACCTTCAGTCAGTGCTCAGCCCACTGCTTAACACAGATATGGCAGAACTTTCTCTAAATCCTCCTTTGGGCTAGGGGTATAGCTCAGTGGTAAAGCACCTGCTTAGCATGCACAGGCTCTGGGTCTGATACCCAGTGCCCTTCACTAAGTGGAAACAAATGAATGTTCCTTTCTACTGCCTTTTGTCCTTCTCCTTTCTTCTAGGGTCTTTCCACTTTCTTGTGGTTTTATATTTTACTGTAGGTGTTAGCTATGTTACCTTATGTGACTGTCCAGAATATCTCACAATCACCATGAAATACAAACAAAGCATCCCCAAATAACCTCATGATGTGTCCCCCCCGATAAACAATAAGTCCTGGGAGTTCACATCATCGCTATCAGTTTGGATTAAAACTTCCTGTTGTTATACCAATCATAGCTCTCAAGACACTGCAGAAAACCATGAAAATCTGTATGGAAGATTTCCGAACACCTACTGACGCAGTATGCTGTGACCAGCTAGTAAGTCAAAACAACGAAATCCAGGGTCAGGGGACAAGACTAAAACATGGAGCAAAGTTTACCAAGAATGCAAAGACAAAGATTTAAGACATAGAATCGCTGTGTTTCAGAAATGCACATTGCATTCAGCCAGAAGAAATGAAATTAAAGAGAGTTTTGTTTTTACTGTTAGTTGAACTGTTATCTCTGGTGTCGGGAACATGAAGAGGAAGCTCCGGGCAAGAACTGAGATGAGAACGTGGAATTGAGTTTTCCTCCAAGATCAAGAACAGAAATGGGAATACAGAGGCCCAACACCATGGCCAAGAAAGTGGAGGAGTGCTAGGCTCTCCTAGGAGACTTCCCTGCCAAACCTACAAGATTGGCATCTGAGACCCTAACATGGGATTCTCCCTCTAAGTGGCACCAGCCCAAACTCTGATTCACCGTTGGTTTGGGAAAGACCTCTTGCTTAAGGAGTGTGTCATGCTGAAATTACTATTTACACACAAGATGCCAATATTGGGGTAGGGGGGAGAAGGGGCAGAGAGTGAGAGTGGAGGGACACTATAGTATTTTTCAGGGGTGTAGGAACACCTAACATGGTGATTCCTTAAGTTAAGAGTCAGAGAACATCTCAGCCTGCCCAGTGTCATCTCCAGGAAAAGAGTCGTATCAGTCCTGCCACCTACTGCGAAGTAGACTGTCCCCTACACTGCTGTCAACCGCAGCTTCCATATTTCTTTCTCAGAACGAGTCAGTTTCAGGGAGGGAGTCTTTCCTAAGCAAGGGCGCATCTCTGTGGGGAAGATCCATGAACCCAAATTCTCTGGCCAGGGGACGTTCCTGAAGGCCCACATCAACTTCTCCAGGTTAAAATGGCTCTCTGAAGCTAGAGTCCAGCTCTACCTTGGACTCCCAGAATTCCATCCACGCTGGCTTTCCTAGCCTGTGCATCCCTGAAGCTCTAGCCGGCGATTCAGTGCCCTGCTTAGTCGGTGTGTACATCCAGGTGCTTGTAATTAGACCATGGGTCTAAACTAAGGTGGTTCTTAGCTAGCCATGATCTGAAAGAAGGACTGCAAATAGCAACAGTTGCTCTCAGGGGTCTGGATCCCTGGACTGTCTCAACACAGACCCTTGTCCCAGGAAAGACTACCCCACGATGACCCATGGCAGAGCCCTTCTCCGACCAGGCCTTGGATCGAGCTGGAAAAGCCCCAGCGAGGCTTCTAAGGGAATTCCTCTTCCCTGCCTCCAATGACTCCTCTGGAATGACCTTAACAGAAAATGTTGCCAAATGCCCAAGGGGTGAGTTGCGTCTTCCAGGTCCAGCCGCGGACCTACAGGGTCAGGAAGGGCTCAGGAAGGGCAGTCGCCCCAGTTCGTCCTGAGCGATCTGGGGGAAGATGCTCTCTCTCCGGCGGCGCAGGAGAACTCACTAGTCACCTGAGCAGGAGCCGACAGTACCACCTCTGGAGCGCCTGCCCTGTTCACCCAAAGCAGCTCCCCGAGAAAGCCAGGCACCGCTGCGCCCCGCGGTGCAGCCCCTGACCCGCTCCGCTACCCCAGAGGCGGCAAAAGTTCCTGCCGAGCGCGCGGGCCTCTGTTCAAGGTGCTGAACGGAGTCTCGGGAGACTCGCCCGAGCCCCGGGACTGCTCGCTGCGCGCCCTGTCCGCCTCCCCCCGGCCGCTCCCGCGGGGTCAGCCCGATCACGGCCGAGCGCCTTCCCGCAGCTCCTCCGGGCGCCTCGGTGCGGGGCCGCCGCCGCCCCCTTACCTTCTTCTTGCGGTCACGGGAGCGGTTCCGCCGCTTCCTGTTGGATTCTTCCTTCTCCTTCTGCTCCTGGAGGGCCTGCGCCTCGATGTCTTTGATTTTCTTCAGCTGTTTGGCCGCCTGAGCCATGGCGGGTCGCGGCGGTCGGTCCCCGCCTCCCGGGCCCGCGCCCTCTGCGAGCCGCCGGCGACGACACCCTCCCGGGGAGAGCCGGCTCCCTCAGCTGCGCAGGGCGCGAGCTTCTCCCCGGCGGAGGCGAAGGCTGCGGCGCCGGGGGGCCGGGGCGCAGGGCGGAGGGCGAGGAGAGGCCGGCGCGCGGCTACCCGAGCCCCGGGGTGGCGCCTCCCGCCGCGGCCGGAGCTCGCTCGCCCGCGCCCCGCACCGGCTCTGGGCTCGCCGCGCGCCCTCGCCGCGCCCGCCCGCCCGCCCGGGCCCCCCCTCTCCTGCGGCGGCGGCGGCGCGGGGGGCGGGAGGGAGGAGGCTCGTACTGCGGCGCGGGCCGCGGAGGGCGGACTCGCGGGCTCGCGGGCGGAGCGGGGGCAGCTCGGTTCGGCCGCCCCACCAGGCTGGGCGCGGGACGCTGCGAGCCGGCACTGGGTCCCCACTGCAGCGGGGTCCCGGGGTGGGGGTCGCGGGACGCCTTAGGGGTGACCGGAATAAAGCGGGGCCGCTCCGCCCGGGCCCGGCGACCCTGCGGGCCGGTGTGCCTGACGGCGGAGGAAATGCCAGCATCGCCCGGCCGAGCTGCGGAGCGTGGGACCTGGGCGCCGCTGCGGCACGGACTCTGCTAGCGCCGAGCCTGGCCCGGGGCGCCCTCCGGGAAGGGCCGCGGCTCCTGGAGGAGAGCTTGATCTGCCCCGGTCAAACCAAGTGGGCCTTTCCTTTGCATCTTTACCAATTATACTTAGAAAACGAGTCCAGCGTCAAGTCCATTCTTTTTCTTTTCGCTCGTTTTGGACGCGAGTGGAACTGGGTCTCCTCAGGGACCGCCCACCCTGCAATACCAGGTCTCTCCCCACCCTCCGTAGGTACTGTGGTCTGGACTGGTGTTGAGCTGCTGTAAAGAACCTTACCAGCTGGGGTCACGCAGCTACCAACGTAGACTGTGGGAGTGGGAAGTGGCTTACACGCATTTCACTACTCGGTCATGTGACAGGCGGGGGAAACTGAGGCCCCGACCTATGAACATTGCTCTTTCAGTCTGGTGCAGCTTCCAACCTACTCCTTCCCTATCCCGCGGGATGCTAAGGACAGTTTTGAACACCGGTGTTCAAGGCTTGGAGAAGTTATTATGGAACAGCCTGCTTCCTCCTGTCCCAAACCCCCTCCCCCAGAGCCCGTGCGGGGTTTTAAGCAGCTCTGGTGAGCAGCGGAAGGAGTAGTGCTAGGTCCTGTCCCCACCCCCTTTCTCACAAACACATCTCGCTCAGTGATTTCCACTTCTGTCTTCCCCACTAGGCCCCTGACAGAAAGTAAGGTGCTGGTCAAACACAGGGGCTTGACGGGTCTAACTGCTGTCTTTTCCCAGGGGTGAGTCCTGGGTCTTCTCACTGTAGGCATAACCACGAATACCAGTCCCACATGCGACTTCAATTGTCATGTAGCCACTTTTTTTCCATGTAAAGAAACTCGAAGATTGATTTGAAATGTATTTTAAGCCTATATATCTCCCAAATCATCGTTTCAACATGAAGTTGATATATTATTGATGGGATTTTACATTATTCTGCTGAGTCTTCAGAATCTAGTCTATTCTCGTCTGGATTCAGATGAGGTACACTCCCTCACCACCACAGGCCCCTCTCTAGATAACATATCTTGGCTGTAACCAGCCTGCTCAGAAGGACCCCTCTGGAGCCCCCAACCCCATGTCTTTTGCATCCCTCTGGCCACCACCCATAAGTCCCTTGACTATAGTCATGATAATATTTACAAACAGGTATAATTATTGCTACTTCCCAGATACACGTTCTTTTTGTCCCAAGATGAAGATCAAAATCTGCTCTGCTATCTACAAGGACCTGAATGCTCAGCCCCACCCTAACCTCCAGTTTTTCACTCCAGGCCTTTTTGGTACCCACAGCAAGGTGCTGGAGCCATCTGCGTCAGGACCTACATCCCTGCTCCCTCTGCCCAGCCTGCTCTGTCCATACTCGATCTTCATCCATCCCCACTCCCTGTCAGCTCAGTGGAGCTCAGAAGACCCCAGAGAGACAACCTCTTCACTAGAACCGAGCAGGTGCTCTCATCACACCTGACGTGGATTCTTTTACATTAGTGTGATCAGACGAGTTTGGTGCATTGTCCTCCGCTAGTTTGTTGTTGTTGTTGTTGTTGTTGCTGTTGCTGTTGTTGTTGTTGTTGTTGTTGTTTTTAACTCGGTGAAGAGAGGCGAAGTGCTTTGTTCGGAATTGCGTCTTCAGCACCTTGGTCAGTGCCGTGCGGAAGTTAAAACCAAGCCATCTTTGTTCTGGTTTAAGGAAGAAGAACTAAAATGGCAGCGCTTACACTGCACTGAACATTTATTTCCACTTTTTTATCAGTGACTACAGATGAGGAACAGGGAGGCTGAGTAGCTTTCCTGAGGTCACAGAGCTAATGGAGAGATTCATGAAGACCAACAATCTAGTGGCAGAGTCCACCCTCCTCACCAGCCCACTGCCTCTGAAAACGCATGAAACCATTTCTCTTCCTAGTCTATAAACAAGGATGGTGATAATGCCTCCTTTGAAAGACATGGCAGAGGGCACAGTGCAATGCTCCAGTAAAACACAGAGTGGACTAAACTGGTGTTTGTCAAGACCTGAGACTCATCAAAACTGCTGTAAAAGTATACAGTATCTCCGGTATACAGATGTCTCCTATGTATCAAAATCTCTATGGGAGTCCCTTGGGGGCAAAATACAATGGGAGAAAATGGCTCTGAGACTTGAAGGGAAGCATTAGTAAGAAGCAGAGCTCCTGCCTCAGCTGTCCCTCAACATACACAGTTCCCATGGGGCCAGCTGTAAATGCTGTTCAGACGCTTCTCCTAGGACTGGTGATGTACTGGGAGACCTCTGCCTTAGAGAAAGAAGCAGGAAGGTACAGGCTACAGCCATCTGCTCAGCAGGCTCATCTACACCCAAAGGGAGGCTGGAAGACATAGCAGGTGCCCTCTTCTATAGGAATGAGGTCATGGGTGAAGCCAACATGGTGGTGCTGGAGGGACTGCCTCGTTCTTGGTGGGAACACTACCCAGGTGTGGTGGTTTGAATAAAAACGGCCCCACAGGCCCTTAGGTAGTAGCATTGTTAGGAGATGTGGCCTTGTTGGAAGAAGTGCGTCATTAGACAGGTGGGCTTTGAGATCTCAGGAGTTCAAGCCAGGCCTAGTGGCTGTGTTCTCTTCCTGCTGCCTGCTGATCCCAATGTAGAACTCACACCTTCCTCTCCAGCACCATGTCTGCCTGCATGCTGCCATGTTTCCTGCCTTGATGATAATGGACTCAACCTCTGAAGCAGTAAGCCAGCCCCAGTTAAATGTTCTTCTTTAAAAGAGTTGCTGTGGTCATGGGTCTCCTCACAGCAATAGAAACCCTAGCTAGGACACCAGATAGCTCTTCATTACCACAGACCATTTGTATCCTCTGCTAACGTGAATGTTTACCGGGATCTAGGTACTGCCAACCATTTACAAAGTATTTATCAGAACAAAACATGCTTGTAACCCAACATCAGAGGCTGAGGCTGGGGGATCATGAGTGTTTTTACAGGGTGAGAGTCTTTCAGCGTCTCACTGCATCCCAGCAAAAGCATCTGTTGTCCATTAGATATAAAACGTTCTGCCAAAAGATCTTGAAGGACCAGTCTCCCATGCAATGGGTTCACATTTTGGTGATGGACTATGGGAGATGGGGCTGAGGTGGAGGGAGTGAGTCACTGGCAGTGACTCCTGAAGAGATATCTTGGCCCTGTCTGCTTTACGTTTCTCCTCTCTGTTGCTTGCCACCCTGGGGTGCGCACCCTGTACTACACACCCTCGCCAGCAGGACCCTGTGCTTCACCGCCGGCCCCAACAATGGAAGTGCCAACCTCGGGCTGGAACCTCTGAACCCAGGGCCCAGATAAGCCCTGCTTCCTTCCAGATTTTTCCTCTGGTGCCTTGTCACAGTGACAGGGCTGTGACTAGCAAAGTGTCACCACCTCCATTTCCCAGTGGCTTCCTTGAGGTCATGTTCCAAAGAAGCAGGATCTGAGTTCAGGCCCAATGTCCTGAACCAAGTTATGGCTTGGCTATGAGGTATCCCTCCAAAAGCCTGACTTAAGACAGATCATCGAAGGGCCAGCTGTGCAGGTAAGGAGCCAGATCTTTGTGATGGCTGGTTTTGTCAACCTGATAGGATTTAAGATCACTATAGAAACAAATCTTTGAGTATGCCTGGGAGAGATTATTTAGATTAGAATAATTGAGATGGGATTGAACATCGGACTGCAGCATTCTGTAGTCTGGGACTCAGGGCCAATTATAAAGGTGAAAGTGAGCTACTGGGCATTCACTTCTCTCCACTTCCCGACTACAGATGCAGTGGGACAAGCTGCCTCGTGCTCTATGGTGGACTGTACCCTAGAATTGCAAGCCAAAGAAATCCCATAACCCTCTTTCCTTACGTGATTTTGGTCAAGCATTTTGCTTCAGTTACACTGAAAACAACGGGTAGCATCTTCCAAGGAGCAGAAGCAATTGTAATTACCAGACACATAAAATAGTATGACCAACAAGTCACAAGTCCAACGCAAAACCCACGTGACATGAAGATAAAGAGCTCCTTTATGTAGCTCCAGAAGGCTGCCTCCCACACCACGGTCGCAGCGCTCACGGGTGTCTGGGCTAGGATTCGGGAGCAAACTGTCAACCCCTGAGCAACCCTGACCCTTGTTTCTAACTCTGAGGTGGATACACTGGGCCAGGACAGCCCCAAGGATCTTCCATTTTCTATTTCCATACAGACTTCTATATTTCAATGAGATCTTTTCATTTATCTGTTTAATAAAGAGAAGGTAAATCCACTTTTATATTTCTGCTTCCTCTAGGATTTCCAGCCAGCCCTTCCCCCAACTCTAGGCATAAGGTTTATACAACCATACCAAGTTATGTTTTTAAAAGGAATATTATTAATAATTAATACAGCTTCCCAACATAAAAGCTGCCTCCTGAACTAAATATGAACAGCTAAAGCATACCAGTGCATTAAACATTCCTGTGAGCTTGTTTAGTGTAAGAATAGCCTGGCAAAGCAGACCACCAGGGTCACGGGTTCTTTTTTACAGATATGAACCAAGGAACTGAACTTGTTTGTATTCAAGCTCAAGTCCCTGGGTCTATGACTAGAACTAAAATAGTCTTCAGAGTCTATGCTTTGACTGGTGTATGTGGGCATATATCCTAAGCCGAACTGGGGAATCTCTTCTATCCTGTCCTTAACCTCCACTTCCTCAGAAAAGAAGCAATTACCAAATATCTGATTTCCTGAGACCTAACAACAGAGCAGAGGATGTAACTGTCTCCCTCTGAGACGGGCCCTAGTCATCCATCACTATGCCAAAACAGGTGGATCTGAACAATGGAAATGTTTATTTAGTTCATAGCTTTGGAGACAGAACATCTAAGACAAGGTGGCTGCCATCAGTTCAGCATCTGGCTGGCCCACCATGTGGCAGCTGACCTTGTCATAAAAGCAGGCACCAAAGGGAGAGACTACATGCAGGACAGGAAGCCAGAGAACAGCAAGGATCTGGATGGCTCCTTTTAATCTCACTGTTGGGAGAACCAAAAGGGGCTCAAGAAAACCACACCACTTCCTCTCTAGGGCAGCAGCATCACATGGCTGCATAACTTTGTATTAATCCATGCCTTGAGGTTTCATTCTCTGTTAACGCCTGTGCACTGGGCACTGGTATGGTTTGAATACAAACCAGAATCTCACAGGGTCATGTATTGGAGGCTTGGTCCCCAGACAGTGGTGACATTTGGGGAGGTACTGGAAGGCTTTAGATGGTGAGGCTGGCTGGAAAAGGTAGACCACTGAGGTCAGAATTTTAGGATATTCTGACCTAGGACCCTGTCCCCTCTCCTTGGGACTCTGTTCTAGTTAGCTTCTTGATGCAGGGTCAACACAATGTGATCAAGAATCACCTGGAGAGAAAATAATTTGCTTCTCGGGTTACGCCCATGATCACTGGAACCAAGTCAGGAACTCGAGGCAGGAACCTGGACGCAGGGACTGCACATGGCTTCCGTAGCCTGCTTTCTTAAACAACCCACACGCCCACAGGTCACACCACCCACAGTGGGTGAGATGCTCCACATCCGTCATGCATTAATCAAGAAAATGTCCCCATGGCCACGTCTGCCCATCAGTCTGAGAGAAGCAGTCCTCAATTGAGGTTCCCTCTTCCCAGTTAACTCTAGTTTGTGCCGAGTTGACACAAAAGACATTCAGCACAGACCCCGTGGTTCCTCTGGTGCTCGGGTCAGCAGTGGAGATGAATCCTATTTGGGACTTTGAGGGCAGTGGAGGGGTGCCATTTTGAAAAGGGGTGTATTGTTTTAAACTGAGCTATCGTGTGGGACCTTAAAACCCAAAAAGTTACAAGCAGAGAGCCTGGATTAAATAAATCTGCCACGGTCCCAGAGTATAAGTCAGCCCTGGGCGGGGGCGGGGAGGGGGTAAGCGGGGTGGGGGGTGGGGGGAGTGGAGCAGTCTGGCAACTGCCAGACCTCTCTTAGCTCCTTTGCATACCAGAGGTCTTTGCTGGCGACATTAGTTTTGAATGCTGTGTGCTGTGCATGTTTTGCCGATTGGAGACTACCCAGATCTTACACCCTGGAGTAGCTAATGTCCTAGGTGGGAGATGGCTCCCAGAGCAGTGTGAGTAGGGGATGCGAGAGCCGTGTGAGTAGAGGGTCTGTCTCCAGAATTCCTCAACTGTCTAAGCATGGACCACCCTGCTAGAAGGATGGCATTCCGATGTCCCTCGGACCTTTAGTATTCTGACTCGATTGCTGTGAATGGCGAGCAGATAGCTCCAGAAGCTGACCCACGCCCTGACCTCCGCCCGTGAACTTTCAACCTTTAGGGTTGTGAGTTGAGAGATGTGTCCCCTGGCACAAAGGGCAGACTCGCATTTCCCTGTGCACCACTACCTGAGTCACACCGTGTGGTGTGCTGGTGCCCAGCCCTCCTCTCCCCCAAATAGAGTGTATCCTTTTGTTTTGTATTGTTTGCTGTTGTTGCTGTTACAGCATTGTGTTCTCCAGATGAGTGCTATTGGGGATCAGGCCGTCCAGGGGCTGAAGAGATGGCCCTGTGGCTAAGTTCACCTGCTACTTGTTAGGGTTTTGTCAACCAGACCCAAGCCAGGGTCATCTTGGAAGAGGGAGCTTGAGTTGATAAATTTCCTCCATCTGATTGGACTGTCTGTGGGGGCGTTTTCTTGATGTGGGAGGCCCAGTTCTCCATGGATGCCACCACTCCTGGATGGGTGGCCCTGGGGTATATTTTAAGAAAGCAGGCTGAGCATTCTATGGGAAGCAAGCTAGCAGCATTCCTCCATGGCCTCTGCTTAAGTCTCTGCTGTGGCTTCCCTCAGGATACCTGCCTGTGCCTCGGGATATGAAGCTGAATAAGCCTTTTGGTCATGTTCTTGTTGTTTTATCACGCCAATAGAAACCATAGCTAAGTTGGAAATTGGCACTTAGGTCCATAGAATATTGCTGTGACAGACCTGATCTTGTTTTGGGAGAGACTTGTGGAAGAACTCTGGAACTTTGGGCTGGAAAAGTGGTTGAATACTCATAGCTTAATGGGCTTTCAAGAGAGCATTGAAGATAAGATTTTTTAGAGAGATAGTCTGGATTGTGACATTTCAGAGGGACCCAAAAGCTATCAAGGCCATTTATGTGATATTTTAAATTAAGAATCTGTAGTGTCTAGTTATCTGGGGCTGAAGAATCAGCTGTGATTAACAAGAGTTCAGAACCACTGAGGTGAAACCTTTGCTTTACTGGGACAATTGATGCTGGTCAGCTGGAGCTCAGAAGTTAGCAATGATTAAGAAGAGACCATCATCACTGAGGTGAAATCTGGGAAGTGTTTCCTCAGGGTCAGCACACAGAAGCTGTGGTCCTGAGGGGGACCACAGCTGCATTGCATGCTGGCAGCCAGATTTTGGAAGCACAAAAGATACCAAAAAGCCCAGTGATCCTAAGCAGAAAGAAATACTACACTCGTTATATATATATGCATGTATGTGTGTATGTGTATATATATATATATATGTATATATGTATGTATGTATATGTATGTATATATTTGTATATATATATATGGTCTCAAACTACAGACCCACAGCAAGAAGGCAGACTGGTACTGGCCCGAATATAGACATGTGTAAACCAATGAACTAGAACAAAGGGACCAGGAATAAATCCTCATGGGTACCGTCACCTACACTTTAATAAAGGTATCTAAACACACGCGGTGGAGAAAAACAGCCTCTTCAACAAATAGTGCTGGGAAGCGAAGGATGAAGCTGCTCCCCTTCACAGTGATGGCTAACCTTGGTTGTCAACTTGACACATCTGAGAAGAGGACCCCCCCCATCATCTTTTGTTGTTACTGTTTTGTCTTCCATTTTTTGCTTTTGAGGCAGAGTCTCACTGGCTCTGGCTGTTCTGGAACGTACTATGCAGACCAGGCTTGGCTTTGAACTCACAGAGATCCCCCTGCCTCTGACTCCTGATTAAAGGTGTGTGCCCCCACACCTAGCTAGAAGAGGGACCTTGATTGAAGAGCTGCCATGTTGTGGGGATGGATGTCTGTGGGGTACTGTCTTGAAAAACTAATGCTTGTAGAAGGGCCCCGCCCACCGTGGGTGGCACCACCCTAAGCGGGTGGCCGGGGGCTATGTAAGGAAGGTAGCTAGTGTATCCATTGGGACTGGGCTCTACAACTCTGCGTTTTGAGTGGTTGTGGTTCTCTGTAGTGGTCTCTGTCTGTTGCAGAGAGCAGTTTCCTTTAGGAGGCGTGAGGGCTACACTTACCTGTGAGTATAAGGACACGTTTGTAGATTACTGTTAAGAATCATGCTGGTTTAGTAAATTAGCAGTTGTAGAATTTCCTTGGAGAATCAGTGCCAAACTCTTAGATTGTATGGGTTATATTTAAGAATATGTGTGCATTCAATAATAACTAATTTTAAAAAAAGAGTCCATGAATTTGAAGGAGAGTGGGATTATTGATGTGTGAGAGGGTTTGGAGGGAGGGAAGGGAAGGGGGAAATGTTGAAATTACATAATATTATCAAAAATTGAAAAAAATTAAAAGGAAGGGAGGGAAGAAGGGAAGGAGAAAGGGAGGGAAAGAGAAAGAAAGGGAGAGAGACAGAGGTAAGTAGCTGAAAGGGATGCTGGGATGAGCCACAAAGCGGCCTTCATCCATGGTTCCTGCCTTGAGTTCCTGCCCTGCCCTCCCTCAGGGATGGACTGTTACCTGAAAGCACAGGATGAAATAAATCCTTTTCACCCCAAGTTGCTTTGGGTCACAGTGTTTATCGCAGCCAGAGGAAAGCAAACTAGGACAAGTCACTCTGTATGGAAGTCAATTCAGAGTGGATCAAAGGCTTCAGACTCCAAAGCTGCTAGAGGCAAACATGACAAACACTTCAAGGTATAGGCGTAGGCAAGGCCTTTCCAAGAAGGCCTCCAATAGTGCGGGGGAGAAATCTAGCTTCACATAGGATGCTGTGAAATTAAAAGGCCTCTGCACATCAAAGTGAATGGCACAGTGAGGAGACGGCCCACAGGGAGGGAATCTTTGCCAGCTACACATCTACCAGAATGTGTCTAGCATCTATAAAGAACACTAAAGAGTAAGAGCCCAAATTCATCCAATCAACAAATACTCTGGGGAATTGGATAGATAATTGTCAAAGGAAGAAATACAGATGACCAGTAAGTATTTCCCCAAAATGTTCAGTATTCTCAGCCACCAGGAAATGACAGATCCAAACTACACAGAGACTCCGTCTCACCCCAGTCAGCACGGCTACTCAAGAAAACAGATAACAACAAAGCCTGGTGAGGACATGGGGAAAGAGCCCTCATCCAATATGGGTGGAGGGTGAAGTGGATCAGGCACTATGGACACCAACGTGAAGGTTCCTAAAAGGCGGCAGCGTAGAACCGCATTCTGCGGCTTTTGGTCCTGAGTTCATACTTCTGTGTCCACACGCTGTTGCTATGGTAACAGAGATGGAACTGAAGTAAAAGTCCATCAGTGGTGAAGGGATATGGAAAATGTAGCATATGGATTTCTACTAAGCTATAAAGAATAAAATTATTACATTAACGCACACACACACACACACACACACACACACACACACACACACACAAAATGGAAACAGAAAGCACAGTATGCTGCATAAGCCAGACTTACAAAGACAAACATATGTTTTCCTCTCATATGTAAAGTTTATGTTTAAACTTGCATGTACATCTAGGGCATGAGAATAAAAGACAACGTGAGAAGGGATTTATGAATGAAGCAGGGGAGGGGGCGGGGAACAGGGGGCGGTTCAACGTATGCGGCGTGATAACAGAAGGGGCTATTAGAGGGAGGAAAGGGACCAGCCATGGGAAGACGGGAGGGAAGAGGGGCAGAGGGGGAGCGCATCAGAGCAAACTGGCATAGTGTAGACATGAGAACGCTAGAGAAACCCATGGCTTTCCATGTCTACAGATCCTAATAAAGAAGAAGCTGCCGCGGCTTTTATTTTTGCAAGCTGGTCACACCACTTTACACCCCCCAGCAGCCTATGCCTGTTCCACACGCCTTGTTTATCACTGTGTGTCCCCAGCCTTGAGGCTGGGGTAGAGCTCAGTGGCAGAGGCCCTGGCTCAACCTTCATCGTTTCCATCGTGGCCCTGTGAGGTGGCATTCCTCCACCACTGATGACAGGGAACCTCTTTTCTCACCGCTGCTCACTCGTGTACCCTTTGGTGAAGCTTTGTTCCAAACTCTTGCCCGTTAAAAAATAATTCGATGATACTGTTTCTGATTTGAAAAAAAAGTCTTTGTATGTTCGGGTTCTGTAAGAGAGGTCTTTTGTGAGATATATGCACTGTAGTAAGTCATATCTCCTTGGCTGTGGCTAATCTCTCTCTCCCTCTCTCCCTCTCTCTCTCCTTCCCTCCCTCCTTCTCTCCAGCTTTCTCCCTTTTCTTCTAAGACAGGGTCTTTCTATGTAGCTCAGACATTAGACACATTATATAGTTGTCTTAGGGTTTCTATTCCTGCACAAACATCATGACCAAGAAGCAAGTTGGGGAGGAAAGGGTTTATTGAGCTTACACTTCCACACTGCTGTTCATCACTAATAGAAGTCAGGACTGGAACTCGAACAGGTCAAGGAGCAGGAACTGATGCAGAGGCCATGGGGGGATGTAACTTACTTGCTTGCTTCTCCTGGCTTGCTCAGCCTGCTCTCTTATAGATCCCAAGACTACCAGCCCATAGATGGTACCACTCACAAGGGGCCCTCCCCCCCCTTGATCAGTAATTGAGAAAATGCCTTACAGCTGAATCTCATGGAGGCATTTTCTCAACTGAAGCTCCTTTCTCTGTGATAACTCCAGCTTGTGTCAAGTTGACACAAAACCAGCCAGTAAAATAGTAATGTAGTGTTAGACCGTTTGCTCTACATGGCCATGGTTCTGTCTGCTTTGCGAGACTAGAGAATCCCTTTGCACGTGTGACCCTTCTATTGTGTCTGGCAGGTGGGCTGTTGTATGCTGCTATTAAGTTCTTGCTGAACTAAAAAGCCAGCTGTATGTCTTTCTGTAGGTTTATTTATCTGCACATATGTGCACATGTCAGTATGTGGCCAGGGGATAACCCTGGGTTGTTATCAGGAACACCATCTGCCTCCTTCATGACAGAGTCTCTAATTGACCTAGAGCTCACCCATCATGCTAGGCTAGTCGGCCAGCAAGCACCAAGAGTCTACCTGGGCTCTGCTTTTCATAGCACCAATATGTGCCAACATGCACAGTGGAAGTGCTGGAGGGTAGGACACAGGTAACTCCAACTCTACTGGGTGACACCAGGGCTAACCAAGGGCTCCCAGCGGCAGCCACAGATCAGAACACTTGTGCTAATAGAGGGGCTGATCAGTCACTGTCCCTTCTTAGTGCTGCCTGTTTACCAGATTCATTTTAATTAAGGTCACGGATTTCCATCTAAATATTTAGCTGATTTTAAATGATTTGTAAAAGCATTTTAGATATTTCATTAAGACATTTGAAGATTTTCAAAATAGCCAAGGAACAGTAAATTAATTAAATCCACCAGTTTCAAAACAGCGGCTCAGGGCTGACAGCTGAGCACTAGTGAGATTGTAGCTCCTGGGAACTCACTCGAGCAAAGGCTGACTTTGAAGCAAATGTCAGTACATCCTTTCATCTTCACATTTTAGTGCCTAACTCTAAAAAGAAAACGGCCTTTTCAAAAAAAAAACCAAACAAACAAACAGCTTCCTGCTCTGTGACAGCATACGCCAACCTCTCTCTGTAGTGTTTGCTTTACTTAGCTTTGCGTGGTAAACTTCTGTTCAAACTGTAAACACATAGAGAGACACATAGAGACATTCAGATACACACAGACACACAGAGAGACACATGCAGACACACAGAGACACACACAGACACAAAGATACACAGAGACACCCACTCAGACACACATACACAGACATACACACATGCACTCACATTCTCATGCACTCACATACACACACATGTATACACAGAGAGACACATACACATACAGATTCACACACATAGACATACACACAGACACACACACACAGACACACACTCAAGACACACACTCTCAGACACAGACACACAGACACACATACTCTCAGACTCAGACACACACATCACACACATACTCAGATACACACACACCCACTCAGACACGCACACTCTCAGACACAGACACTCACTCAGACACACACTCACATACACACCCACAGACAGACAGACAGACACTTACATAGACACACTACGCACATACTCAGACACTCACACCCACTCAGACAGGCACACACACACACACACACACACACACACACACACACACACACACACACACACTTTACGGAATCCTCAGTCTCAGCAAACACACCGCTTCAGCTATCTGTGCTGCTGCATTTCAGTTGACTTCTGGGATTGAATTCCTACTCCGCCCCTTTGCAGCTGGGCCTCCACTCTTATTCCTTGCATTTTGTCTGTCCTTTATCCTTTCTAGCTTCTCCTGTGCTAACTTTTGCAGATTGCGATGCTTAAGAGGTTCTTCTGTCTCTGAACACTGAGGCCAAGCCAGGTTAACATATATCTGTGAGGGGTCTGGGGCCCGCAGGCCCTGGGGGGATTCTCGACTGTTTTTGCAGTATTTGATCCCCTTAGCCTAGACCCACTGTTTTATCTGGTAGAAAATATAATAATTCAGCTTAAAATAGGCCTTCTATCTCCATTTTTCATGATCCACACATCTTACTACTTGTGCACATACATATGTGTGTGGTATGTTTGGGGGGCATACATGCATTTATGAGCATGTGTGTAGGCCAGAGGATAACATCAGAGATCCTGATTACCCCATTTTAGTTACTAAAGTGGGTCCCTTGCTGAACCTGAGGCCACCAATTTGGCTTGTCTTGCTCACTAATCCCCAGGTATCCCATCTCCACCTGTCTACAGAGCACTGGGATTTCAGGAAGCTGCTGTGCCTGCCTCAGTTTCCTGGCTTCTTCTATCTGCAGTCTGGTCCTCAGCCTTTCCGGGCAAGTGCTTTGTCTGCTGAGCCATCCCCACATCAGTCCATGAGTTATTTTGAACACATTTCTTCATTTCTAAACATCTGGGATGCTTTTAGTTATCTTTTTTTCTCAACAGACTTCTGGTACCACAACACAGCAATCAGAACATTTGCTCTCTGTGATTTTAACCCTTTAATGTCTGTTGAAATGTGCTCTGTTCGTGGGCAACTTTTTTTTTTTTTTTGATATTTATTTACGTTTCAAATGTTTTCCCCTTTGAAAACCCCCTATCCCATTCCCCCCCTCCCCTGCCTTTATGAGGGTGCTCCTCCACCCACCCACTCCCGTCTTCCCTCCCTAGCATTCCCCTACACTGGGGCATCTAACACCCTCAGGCCCAAGGGCCTCTCCTCTCGTAGGCAAATTTTAAGAATAATATATTCAGCTGTTGTTGCATGCTGTGTTCTGGATGTGTCCTCTATGGCAATTTTGTTAGTTGTTTTCAATTATGTATTCTTGTGTGTGTGTGTGTGTGTGTGTGACAGAGAGAGAGAGAGAAACAGAGAAACAGAGAGAGTCAGAGAGAGGAGAGAGAGAGATGTATGTGTGCTGTATGCCCAAATGTGCATACTCTGAGCGTTTGTGTTTGTGCACGTGGAACTCAAAGCAAGATGTGGCACGTGTCTCTCCATGACTCCCCACCTTACCGTCTGAGGCAGGTTTCTCGCTGACCTTGAAGCCTGCTGTGTCAGCTAGGCTGGCCGGCCAGCGGGCTTCTGCCTGTCCCTAGCAGCCAGTGCTCAGGCACAGACACATGCAGTCACGCCTGCTTTTACTTGTATGTTGATCTCAGGTTCTCTTGCCCTCACAGCAAGCACTCTTGCACACTTAGCCATTTCCCCAGTCCTTCTTCTCAATTATTTTGTAGCATGACTGATATAATCTACCTAGAAGAGACTTTTCAGGTTCTACAAGTAGAATCTGAATCTTAGAACACATCGTCATGGCACCCATGAAACTCAGGGCAGCTGCAGCTGTTTGATTGGGCCTGGGCAGCAGAGTTCCTCCCTAAACATTCAGTCACTACTGGGGAAGGGGCTCATGGACCCCTGCATAGGAGATCCGAGGGCAGTCAAGGGCTGCTGGAGAAGAGAAAGACATTGTCTTTGTGATGCCCTTTTAGGGAGTTACCTCAACTCCACGCCATGCCAGATGAACACCCCTGGTGAAGCCCATGGGTCCCAAAGTGAAAGGACAATAGGATGGAGACTTAGCGGGGAGAGAGGGGCTTATGGGGTGGGAGGGAGAAGAGAAAGGGAGGGATGCGTATGACTAGAATGTGTTGTCCACGCTTATGAAATTGTTAAAGAATAAGATAGGAGATCTGAATATTAAAACCACATTCCTGTTTACATTAGCACTCAAGTCCAAGGATTCATGGACAAACCCAACAAGACACTCACAAGATCTCAGAAAACTAGAATGAATGGCATCACGGGAAACTAAGTAAATAGAAAGATATTCCATGCTCGTAGATAGAAAGACTTAATAATGTTAAGATGTGGTTTCCTTCGAACCTTAGCTACAGATTTAATGCAGTCTGAATAAAAAGCTCTTAAGATAGTGTCTGGCATATAAACAAACTGACTCTCAAGTTTATATGCAAATGATCCAGCATTACCAACTCAATATTAAATCATAGATCCAAATGATGGACACTGCCTAACTTGTAGGCATACTCTAAAGTAACTGTGATCAAGACAGTGTTGGCAAAATAAAATAAAAATAAACAGCTTTATCAGTGTAACATGTAAAAATATGTAAATATAACAGAGAACCCAGAAATAGTCTGGGTGTTTGAGTAATTGACATAGGGTCAATTTACTCAATAACAATATATCAATAACAAACCCATTAGAACTGACATTTGACAAAGGAGCAAAGGTAGGTTTTTTTTTTTTTTTCAACAAATCTGGAACAGCTTGATATCTTATCCCCCAAAAAATAAATTGAGAAGAGAAAGAATAAGGAGAAGAGAGGAAGGAGGAGAAGAAGGGAGAGAGGAGGAAGGAAGGAGAGAGAAATCCAGATACAGACCTTACGCCATTCTCAAAAACCAATTCCGAGTGGACTGTAGGACTGAGTGTTGTCAAGGACGACAACAGGAGAAAAGTTAGACAGCCTTTCCCAACACAGCAAAGCACAACACAGGGCCCCTAGCTCTCACTGACCCTCTCGACCCTTCCTCCTAGCCCGTTTCATTCTTTTGCGTCACCCACCGACCTGTAGAAAACACTCTCTTCCAGGATTCCACACTGATCTAGGATCAGAGTGAACAACAGCCCACCAAAGACGAGGCCAGGTATCGACATAATATTACAGACTGTATAACTTCTATGCATAGGTCCCAGCACAAAAGTCACAAACATGAAGAGCTAGGACAACATGCCCTCCTGAAGCCAGCAACTCTACAGCAAGAGGTCCTGAGAAAAGCAATTTAGCTCAAACATAAGACAAAGACTGCAGTGTAGCAATTACAAAAATGCCCAAGGACCTTGAAAATGATCTGAATATGGAAACTAAGTCAGAGGCCCACGGCCAAACATTAACTGAGCTTGGGGAATCCTGTGGGGGAGGGGGGGAAGGATTGAAGGAGCCAGAGGGGTCAAGAACACCACAAGAAAACCTAGAAAATCAACTAGCCTGGGAAGACTGAACTGCCAACCAGAAGGCATGACCAGGACAACCTGGGCCCTCTGCACATACGTAACAGTTGTGCAGTTGGATCTCCATGTGGGACTTCTAAAATGGGAGCAGAGGCTGTCTCTGACTATATTGGACCCTTTCCCCTAACTAGCCTGGCCTTACCAGCCTCAATAGATGTGCCTAATCTTACTGCAACTTGATATGGCAAGGCTGGTTGATATACATGGAAGGCCTCCCCTTTTCTGAGGAGAAAGGGAAGAGGTGTGAGTGGGGGGAGGAGGGAGGAGAGTGACAGACTGGGAGGAGAGGAGGGAGGGGAATCTGCGATCAGGATGTACAGTGAATAAATTACGTAATAAAGAAAGTGATAAGAATAAGTGCCTTAATAAAGACCATAAAAACACAAACAATTGAGTGAAACAGTAAAATGATTCAACATATGAAAGTCGACTTTGTCTTTTAACAAAGAAATAGAATCACTAAAGAAAATTCAAACAAATGAAACTGGAAATGAAAAACTTAGCACGACAATAAAAATATCAGCAGTAAGCTTCACCGATGCATTACAAGACATGGAAGAGAGACTTTCAGGTCTTGAGGACAAGATAGAAGAAATGGATAACTCAGTCCAAAAAAAGTTAATTCTTAAAACACAAAACATCCAGAAAATCTGGGATACTATGAAAAGACAAAAATCTATGAATATTAGATATAAAAAAGGAGAGGAAACCAAGGTAAGAACTACAGAAAGTATTTTAAAGAAAAATCATAGAAAAACATTTCCCCAATGTAAAGAAGGACACCCTTATCAAGGTAAAAAAAGAACCAGAATATTCACTATGATAAATAGTAATCAAAACACTAAATAAACAGAACAAAGAAAGGATAATAAAAATTGCAAGGAAAAAAGACCAAGTAACATATAGAGGCAGAGCCATTAGAATAACACCTAACTTCCCAATAGAGGCTGGAAGGGCCTGGACTTCTACAAACTCTGAGAGGTTACAGATCCCAGCCCAGACTATTATACCCAGCAACACTACCAACCGAAATCCACAGAGAAAGAAAAACATTCCCCAATGAAACCAAACTTAAGAAAGCTCTATCAATCCAGTTCTACAGAAGGTACTAGAAGGAAAACTTCGGTACAAAGAGGTTAACTACATCTGAGAAGACACAAGCGATAAATACTCCAAGAACAGTAAATCAAGGTAGGGTAAAATACATCACAACAAAATATCAGGAATCAATAATACTGCTCATTAACAACTCTCAATATTAGTGGTCTCAATTCCTCCATAAAAAGAGAGACTAACAGACTGAATTAGAGAACAGGATCCACTCTTCTGTGCTGCATCCAAGAAATACACCTCAGCACAAAGGATGGGAAAGGGTAAAGCAAATAGACACAAGAAGCAAACAGGTGAAGCTTTTAAAATATCAGATAAAATAGATTTTAAACTTACTAGTTTTAACCAAAACTAGTAAGAAGAGATAGGATAAGATACTTCAGACTCAGTAAGGGAGAAATGCAGCAAGAGGGTTTGACAATCCTAAACGTTTACACACCAAACACATGGACACCCAAGGTCATTGAAACAAACAAGCAAGCTACTGCAACTAAAACCACATGTTGCCCTTCACATGGTGATAGTGGGAAACTTCTCTGCTCTACTCTTGCCAATAGACAGACAGGTCATGCAGACAAAAAATGAAACTGAGAAATGCTGAAGTTAAGTAACATCAGAAATCAAATGGACTTGGCATTCTACCACACCTGATGAACATACTTTCTTCTCAGCAGCTCATGGAACATTCTCCAAAACCTGTCTCAACAGATATAAGAATTTGAAATAGCACCCTGCATCTTAGCTAATCACCAAGGAGTAAAGTGCACGCCAACAACACAAGCAGAAGAAAACATACAAACTCTGGGACACTGAACAACTCACTACTGAATGAGGGCTGTGTCAAGACAGAAATCAAGAAGAAAGTTAATTTGTGTTTTACATTTGAATGAAGATGAAAATACAACATACCTAAACCTAACAGACATAATGAAGGTAGATTTGAGAGGCAAGTTCATTGTACTAAGTACTTACATTAAAAATCAAAGCAAACAAAAACTGGAAAGATCGCATACTAGTAATTTAAAAACACACCTGAAAACTCTAAAAAAGCAAGAAGAAATAATACTAAAAAGGAGTAGATGGGAAGAAATCATCAAACCCAGAGATGAAATCAATGAAATAAAAGACTACTACAAATCCATGAAGTGAATAGCTTTACTCTTTGTGGAAATCAAAAAGACTGACAAACCCTTAGGCAAATTAGCCAAAATATGGAAAGAAAAGATCCAGATTAATAAAATTAGAGATGGAATGAGGGACATTACAACAAACACCAAGGAAATTTAGAGACTCTTAAGGATACACTTTAATACCTTGTATTCTGAGGACTCTCTGTGCCACCCCCCTGCACTCCACTCCACGCCCAGACTTCCCACATCATTCTCCAGGGTGAGTACCCCTCTTCACATCTTTTCCATAACCTACCAAATTTAGCCTTGGTCCCACAACTAGTTCTCAGCCTGGTCTGGCCTTCCCTGCCTTCACCGCAGCGGAGCTCTAGGCTGGGGCCAGTATCCTCCCCACCTATCTGCCATTTCTTAGGACTCTCCCTCATCATGCCTAAACTGTCCATTTAGACCTATCTATCCTTTCATTCCCAGCTTGGAACACAAAGCCCACCCTGTATCCCAGCTGGGTCCCCTCTCCTCACCTGACTTCATTCCACCCAAGCCATTTCCAGCCTCTAGACCCAACCCGCTCCAACATCCTCTCATCTCTCCCCCTCTACTTTATCTACGACAAACTTAAAACTAACAAAGGAAGTCCACATGCATAAATCACATTATAGGAAGATCAAGCCAGTATCTTCTCTCCAAAACCCACTAGTCCTACAGAAATGCTTGCCAATGAGAATTACCTACACGAAGCCCAGGGCATGGAAATTTAAGAAATAATCATAAAGCTCCTGAAAAAGTTCAATGAATTTAAAGAAGACACAAAGAAACAGATTAATGAAATCAAGGAGAAAGAGTTTAAGGAAAATAAGTGCCCAAGGGACACCCAAAAAACCCACGAACATAGGTGATGGAAATGGCAAAGACTATCCAGAATTTGGAAATAAAGAAATAGAAACATTGAAGAGGGCTCAAGCTGAAATGAAGATGGAACTGAGAAACCCAATAGCCCATCTAAAAACTCAAAGGAAAGCCTTCTGAGAAGAGTGGTCGACCAGAAGACAGAACATCAGGTTTTGAACATACAGTAGGACCTAGACCAAATAAGCAAGGAACAAGACAAACAAACAAACAAACCCAACCAACCAGGAAAGGAACGAATAGGAAATGTGGAACACCATGATAAAACCAAACCTTCAAATTATAGGCATAGGTCAGATAAGGAGAAGAATCCCAAGTTAATAGCATGGGTCAGATCTTCAACAAGATCATTGAAGAAAACTTTCCCAAACTAAGGAAGAACACACCCATACAACAGATACAAGAAGCACACAGAACACCAAATAGACAAGATCAGGAAAGAAAATCTCCATAGCATATTATAGTTAAGACATGAAGTATATATAACAACAAAAAATGTACTGAAAGAGAGAAAAAAAAAAAACCCAAGTCACATAAAAGGAAAAGCCATTAGATAACAGTTGACTTCTCACTGGAAACTTTGAAAGCCAGAAAAGCCTGGAGAAAGGCATTCCAAATCCTCGAAGACTATGACAGTCAACTTAAATAATATATCCAGCAAAACCATCTGCCATGATTGAAAGGAAAAGAAAAATGTATAATGACATAAATAGCCTAAAATAATTCTACCCGGGAAACAAACCAAATTTCAGGAAAATACAGGAAGCATTATTTTGGGCTAAAAAGAGGAGTGAGCATAGCAGAGAGATTGTGGTATTAAATCACAAAATACCACTGAGATCAAAAATCGCAACACCAAAAATCAATAACAGTGCTCACAACTAACACACACATTTAAATAATAACTGTAAGTATCACTGACTTCTGTTCTCCAGTCAAAAGACACAGATTGGCTGAATGGATCTCCCTTCTGCCTACAAGACACAGATTGAATGGATCTACCTTCTGCCTACAAGAAACACAACTTAGATTTAAAGATAAACACCATCTTAGAGTAAAAGAAAGGGCAAAAGTGCTTCAGTCAAATGGGACCAGAAGCAGGCAGGTGTCACTATCCTAAGATCTGACAAAATAGATTTCAAACTAAAACTAATCAGAAGAGGCAAAGAAGGGGACTTCATTCTAATCAAGGGGACAGTTATCCAAGAAGATGTTACTATCCTAAACATCTATGTCCCAAATTTAAGGACACCTAGTTTCATGAAGTCTACTACTGGAATTAAAGACCCAACTATCACCAATCCATTAATAGTAGGAGACTCAGTCCAATAGACAGGTAATCAGAATAAATAAATAAATAAATAAATAGCCACCAAAATTAACTGACGTTATATGTCAAATGGACTCAGCAGATATTACATATTACATAATATTACATATCATTCTATCCAAATGCCAGACCACATACGTTCTATTCAGCAGCATATGGGAGCTTTTCTAAAATAGATCACATCCTGGGACATATAACAAATATTTATAAATTCAAAAAGATTGAAATCACTCCTTGTATCCTATCTGACCACAATGTAACAAAACTTAAAATTGACCACCTCTGGTAAATACACAAACTCATGGAGATTAGACAACTCATTATTAAACACTGAATGGGTCAAAGAAAAAATCAAGACAGAAATTTCTAAAAATTCCTGGAACTAAATGAATATGAAAACACATCACCGCAAATCGTCTAAGACACGTTGAAAGCAGTCCTGCAAGGAGAACTAACAGCTCTTAGTGCCTACAGATGAGCATGAGCAAAAGCACAGAGAAGAGGTTAGTGATGCAACTGAAAAACTTTGGAAAAACAAGAACAAACCAAACCCAAATCCAGTCAACAGCAAGAAATAATAAAAACCAGAGCTTCAATCAATGAAACAGAAACAAAGACAACAAAACAAAGAATCAACAGTTCTACAGCTGTTTTGGTTTGTTTTTGTGAAGGCAAAGAAAATTGACAGGCTCTTGGCCCAACTAACCAAAAGATAGAAATATCCCAAGTTAAAAGAACTAGAAACAAACACAGATTGACACTGTGGAGAATTCTCAAAAAGCCGTAATAAATCTACCATGTGACCAGATAGAGCACTCCTTGGCATATGCCAAGTAGCCAGCCCCTACTCCAACATATCAGCCATGTTTATGCTCTAGTCACAGTAGCTAGGAAACTGAAGCAACTGACACGTGCACAATGAACACGCGGCCCATGCTATTCCTCTGTTAAGAAATAAAACCATGAATGTTTCAGGTAAATGAATGGAACTGGAGCAAGGTAACCCAAAGGCAGAGAGACAAACACTGCATGTTTTCTCTCACTGGAGGCTCCTAGCTCCAGATCGTCAGATGTGAGTACCTAGCCTGGAGTAACTACAGAAACAGGAAAACACAGGACCACTGCTAGGATAGTGGACTGCGGATCATCAGAGAGGGGAATAGCGGGGTACAGTAATCTGATCCACGAAATAGAAAAGGGGAGGCTGTACCTCACTCAGCTCTCATCAGAGGGGCTCCCTCTGCAATAGATGGGCTCTCATGCAGGGACCTGTAACAGGACTGTGGACAATGCACAAAGAATCCGAGACTTTGGATCACGCAGTCCCAAGTGGGATGTCTTTATCAAACTCCACCCTAGACTCAGGATCTGTGGGAAAGAGGAGGCAGAAAAACTGCAAGAGCCAGAGGTGATGTGGAATTCCAAGGAAAGTGTCTTCCAGACACAACAGGACTGGTGTACACATGAACTCAGAGACCGCGGTACCACGCGCGAGGCCTGGAGAGGTTCACGGCAGCTAGGGTTCCAGCACTGAGAGGGGATGGATGCAGGACCCTACCTCTAACCAAGAAGCTATCTGATATTGATGCCAGCTGGCAATGGAAAATCAGTTCCATTCAATGGAGTCTCACTGGGTGCATCATCCACACTCCAGGGCAGGCCGCATGCTCAGGAGTCGTTGGCCAACAAAATGAACTGCACGTGTTGTGTTGTTTTGTTTTCTGGGCTACATGTTTTGTTTCATTTGGTTTGACATTGCCTTTTAGTCCTTGCTTATTTGTTTTGACTTTTTGAGTTGGGATTTGTTTCTGTAGGCTTGTTTGTTTTTGAGAGAGAGAGAGAGAGAGAGAGAGAGCATAAAATTGGGCAGGTAGGGAAGTGAGGATCTAGGAGGAAATGGGGGGAGGAATTCATAATCAAAATATATTATATAAGAACAACTAATTTTTTTAGAAAGGGAGGAAGTGACCCTCGAAGTGTTCATCCCTGGCTGCAGACGCAGTGACCGGCTGCTTACAGCTATCACAGCTAGGGCTGCTCTTTATCATGTCTTCCCCGCCTCCAAACCGAGTGGAAACAGCCTGTTCCTTCCTTGCTCCGCTTTCGTCAAGTGTTTTGACGTAGCAAAATGAAATGATGCAGCCCTCCCTCCAGAAGGACTATGTGCTAAAGTCTTAGCTGTCAACCTGAGGTGACACGGAGACGTAACGAAACCTTCAAAATGTGGGCCTACTTCCAGGGAGTTAGGCCCCTGTGGGGGCTTTTGAAGAGGATGTTGGTACCCCAGCCACTTCTTTTCCTTCTTTGCTTCCAGTTGCCATGAGGTGAGCAAGCTTAGCCCATCATGTGACGTCATAACGATGTGAGGTTGCTACCCCTACCATAGACACAGAGCACAACAGGACCAGGTGATCGTGGTGGGAGTCTCTGAAACCATGAGGCAAAATAAGCCCTTTCTCCTTATAACTTTATTTATAACAAATTTTTTATAACCATGAATTGCTAGTATGGCATTAAAAAAATAACTGATATGCTGGACTTGATTAAGGTGAAAACATTTCACAGACTTAGAGAAAACATCTGAGGAAAACACGCTGAGGGGCTGGAGAGATGGCACACAGGTTACAGCACTGGCTGCTCTTGCAGAGGACCTGGGTTCTGTCCCCAGCACCCACGTGGTGGCTCACAACCAGTTTCAGAGGATCTGATGCCCTCATCTGGTCTCCTCAGGCTCTGCACACACAGACACATGCAGGCAAAAACATCCATAAAAGTAAATAAAATGTCAAACAAAGCAAAGCAGACTTGTCATGCCTATGCCCTTTGCACATCGGGACCAAGAACCCCAGTATGCAGCAAGTTTGAGGCCAGTCTGTGCTACCTTGGCCTTAAACAACCAAAACACATCTAGAAAGGGATGGTCCCGCTTAAATAAGCAATGAGCATTTAAGTAGGCAAAGGATGCTTAAAACTCGATAAAAAACAACGACGACGACAACAAACCAACGTTTAAAATGGGCAAGAGACAGAGACAGGCACCAAAGAAGATGAGATGATAGGTAACCCTATGGAAGAATGTACCATAGACCCCACCGTTGGAGAGACGCCGGTTAGGACAGCAAGGCGCTGCTGCGCACTCACTACGACACTCACGATCTGATGGATGGGCGACATAGACCTTGCTGAGGATGTGGGACACAGGAGTACCGCCAGCCTACAAGATAGCTTGGCAGCCTCCTACAAAATCCCTACAAATTTAACTTCTACAAAAGCAGTCGATATGATGTAAGAACCCAGACATACTTGAAGCCTACAGAGTGAGTTCCAGGACAGCCAGGGCTACACGGAGAAACCCTGTCTCGAAAAAACAAAATAAATAAATAAATAAATAAATAAAATAAAATAAAATAAAATAAAATAAAATAAAATGCATCGCTTTCTCCCCTCAAAAGGGACTCAAAGAAAATTAAAAGTTTATGTCCATGAAAAATGCCAAGGCGTCTTTATAGCCGCTGTATTGGTAGCTGTGAACACAGCTGTGAACACGGGGAGGAACAAGGACCCACCTGCCTCCTCCAGGTGTGAATGGGTAAACCGTGAGCATCCAGACAGCAGAAGGTTATTTTCCCTAAAAGGATAAGGGTCTCTAGCCATGAAAAGTCATGACAGGAGTTAGACACATGGTACCTGAAAGAAATCCTCCTGAATGCACCACACATGTCATGAGATTCCAAGTAGATGATTTTTCTAGGAAAAACAAAAACAAAAACAAAAACAAACGAACGAACTGTGGGGTTACTTAAGAGAAGAACAGCCGCTCGGGATTAGCGTGGAGAATGAGTAGGTGGGGCAGAGATGCTCGGAGGTGCTGGGACCACTCTGTATGATAGAGCGCTGGATACATGTAATTATGTATTTGTGGAATGAATAGGACATAGACTCGGCGTGATGATGTGTGCTGGCTGTAGATTCATCACTTATGGTGGGAGCTGTCACAGGAAGAGAGGTTGCACACGTGTGGAGATGAGGAACTTTGAACTTCCGTTTAAGTCCTAGGAACCTTAAACTGCACCACTAAAATCATTAAACAGACAAACCAACCTACCACCATGATTATGGGTATGTTTTTCATTACAGCTCTGTATACTTTTGTCTAGTGTATTTTGGACTTATGTTAATGGAATTATATGAGTTTAGATTTTCATATCTTTCTCACAAATTAAAATTTTTACCATTTTAAGTAGTATCTTTATCTTAATAATGCTTGTCATAAACTCTGTATCGTCTCAGATTAACACATCTGTGTCAAATTCCCTCCGTAAGAAATCTTCTGATATAGTCTTGTTCCTCCTAACATTTTGGAGTTTTCTTAAGTTTTTATTGCCTTGTTTTAAACAGCATCTAGTAGTGTCCTTTTAGGGTCAGCATCTAGTAGTGTCTGTCCTTTTAGGGTCAGCATCTAGTAGTGTCCTTTTAGGGGTTCTTTCTCTGGTTCCCTGTATCTTTTCAATGGAATTTCTAGTCCATTCACAGATAATTTAATTATTGATACAGTTGCACCTGTTGCACCTATTATGAATTTCCGACTGCTGGGCTTGGTCTGTTTTATTTTGGACATAATACTTAGATTTTATATCCCTATTACTTGGAAATTAGGTACTCTGTCTGCATTCCCTCATCATTTTACCTATTTACCCTAAAAACTTAGAGCATGAATTTTTAACTCTCAATAGTTAAAATGAATTGGTATGATGCAGAAATGCTCCCACCTCATTCTTCTTCTACTACTATGTGAGATTATCATGTCTACCATTAAATACAATATTCCATTCCGTTCTTTCTCACACAGCCCAGGCCCATCTGCCCAGAGGTGGCGCTGTCCCCAGTGGGCTGGGCTCTCCTACGTCAATTAACAGTCAAGGAAACTCCCCACAGGCATGTCCACAGGCCAATCTGATGGAGGCAATTTTTCAATTGAGGCTCCTTCTTCCTGGGTGTGTCAAGCTGACCACCAGATCAGCCATCAGAGCATGTGTGTATAATAATTTATTTCACACATACATTATTTTTCCCATATACTGGTTTATAATTAGAAAAGTGGGGGCTGGCAAGATGGCTTAGCGGGTAAAACACACACACACACACACACACACACACACACAGAGAGAGAGAGAGACAGAGAGACAGAGAGACAGAGAGAGAGAGACAGAGAGAATAAATAAAATGTAATAAACATAATTTTAAATTAGGAAAGTAGCAGCAGTATTTAGGCTATACCAACAAATCCTAGGAGAAAAAAGTCAGAAGAAAATTGCTGAACTTGAATATTCGCTAATATAAACTCCTGGGAAGCTGAGAACCAGATGGGTTCTTTCACACAGCAGAGCCAGTCCTGTCTCCACCACTTCTTCTACCACTGGGCTAAGTAAGGTCTAACCCAGTTATGCCACAAAAGATAAGATTCAGAGATTCCACACAGAAGTCAACAACAACAACAAAAAATAGTGATAAAAAGTAAAGATCTCTTAAAGGCAAACATGCTCAACGAGTGAGAGAATCAATACTGCTACAGTGTTGTCAAATTGATTGTTAGGATAAGTGCAATCACAATCAGATCTCAATAGGATTGTTTAACAGTCTGAAAAGCTAATTATAAAAAGATGTGTATGTATGGAAAGCCTAGAAGAATCTATCACACTGAGGAAAAATGGGAGGTCCGTCTGATGAGATATGAAGATTTATCTAAGAGCTACAGTTAAGACAAGATACACATACAGATCAATGACAGACTAAATGTTCCGGAAACTGACTAAGGTACATATAGACATGTTTCGAAGTGAAAAATGAGTAAATGTTGTGGGAATTGTGTATATGCATAGGAAGAGTTAAACTGGCCACCCAAGTCATATATCGTGGGCAAGATTAATTTATGTGACAAAGATTTAACTATGTAAACCAAATGGTGATATTGTTAGAAATTATAGAGAAATACAAAATAATCTTAGAGTAGGGGAAGTCTGCCAGAGGGAATATGGATTGTGAGTTAAAACTGGAAATTTTTAGGCCAAATGGCGGCTCTCCACCAGTTCTGTCTTCCCTTAGGAGATTCTCTTCTTTGCACACTAGGAGCCTCTGCCGGGCACACTTAGCTTTGTGGTCTGTGAGCTAAGCAGGTCTCTCCCTCCCTGAGTTCATGCCGAGCCTGAATGACTAATAATATAGATGAGGAGTGTCTTCTAGGTGTGCTGGGACTTCAGGAAGCAAATCCAGCCCTGAGAGCATTCAAAGCTAGCACTGAACACTCTCTGTTGTAGATGTCAAGAACTTACTTGAAGTTTGAAGCTTTCCAAAATATACTGTAATGTCTAAAAACGTGCATCAGGGGACCCAAGTAGGATTAAAAAGAGCAGCATCCTTTGTAATAACCTAACTGAAGAACCTAAATATTGGTTAACTTTAGAATATTTATATTTTGTGTAGTCACAGGATAAAATATTGCACAATGAGAGCAGTGAGCTACAGAGGCATCAAGTATCTTAAATCTCTTAAGAGTTGAAGGGTGCCACATGCAAAATGTATATAATATCATTTCTATAAAGTTAAAAACTACAATCAAACAAAACTATGGTAGCTGAGACTGCACAAATTATGAAATAGTGCACATGTGCCTGTGTGTCTGACAATTACCTTCGGTTGGTAAGAAGGCTAGGATGAAAACAGGGTCTTCCAGGTCAAGGTGGAGAACTTCCAGGCTGCTCTAGTTTGAAAACCTAATTTATCTTCACAGATTCTTTATACATGGCTATACATGATTTGGACTCTTCTACATATACTTTATTTGCTATTGAAAAGGCTTAATTAAGAAAGACATGGGGGTGGGCAATGCTGGAGAGGGCTCAGATGTTAAGAGCAAGCTGTCTGCGCCTCCAGGACTCAGGTTTGATTCCTAGCACCCACCCACATGGTGGCTCACCACTATCTGTAACTCCAATCCCAGAGGGTTCCACACCTTCTTGCCTTCATAGGCACTGCATGCACGTGCTGTGCAAATGTACGTGCAGGGAAAACACCCACACACATAAAATAAAGGTTAAACAAATTAAAAAGGAGCTTGGCATGGTGGCACATACCTTTAATCCCAGGTAGGATGATCTCTGTGAATTCTAGGCCAGCCTGGTATACATAGTGATTTCTGGGACAGCCAGAACTACACAGGGAGACCCTGTCTTAATCAAAACAAAACAAATTTTAAAAAGACATGTAGGAACAAAATCCCTTTTAATAATACTGTTTAAAATGAATGTCTTCCCAGTGAAAGGTCTCTCCACACATTTAAGAGACTACCAAGGAAAAGCTCTTTAATTTAGTGCCTGTCTGGCTGACTTATGGTTGAAGAGGAGCTGGCCTCGAATAGATTTACCACCTTTCACACCTTACTTAGGCTTATCCATGCACATATGCTGACATCCTTAAATCTCTTCCAGGTCCTTAGTTTACACTTTAAACTTCACAAGAGACTGCAAGTCTGGTCACTTTAGGCAGACAGGCGATGCACACAGCAAAGACACTGCCAGGGTTAGTGCTTCCGTGTGTCGGTGCTGTTTTTAAAAGCTTATTATTTTATTACTTGGGGTCAGAATCATGCCTCTTCCTCCTCAGCACTGGGCTACAATTGGCTTTTGCTTCAGTAACAGATCACTTGAACAATTAGGACTTGTTTATGCATGGGGCGATGCCTTCGTCTTTTTAAAAAGCTCATTAAGGCTAAACTAAATGTGAGAGGCTTGTCTTCCAACATAAAGCAGCTGTCAATTGTTCAATGTGTATTAATAGACATTCCAGATACGTACACTAAGCACTGCAGCTGGTTGCTGTGTACACTCTAAAAGCAGGCAGATATATACATAAAACTAAAGATGGTTGGCTGCAATTAACATCATTCCAGAGACCAGAGTATAAATGTAGCACTGGGAATGTCTATTTAGCATAGCTAAGTGTTAGTGTTTTTCATTGAAATACCAAGAGTGTAATTCTCTCAGAATGTGTATTCACACTGGCCACAGGGAAACAATCCACTAGGACTACTCCTGTTTTGTATTTCAAAATATCTCAAATGAAAGCCCATCCTACCTCTGGACTTTTCCCATTTCAGGTATAAAATCAAGCTGACACTTTTTTGAAGCTTTACGTAATATGTACACTACTATTTAGACTCCTTATTAAGAGTGAGGAATTTCCATTAAGCCCCAATTTGTACCTCTGGAAAAAGAAACTACCAACCACCATCCACTGGTCTGTGCCACACATTATGTAACTATACCACCTTACATAAGCCTGACCCTTAAAAGAAAGGTGTTCACAAATGGGGTGGGTTTTCCTCGGGGGACTGTCTGCTTTTAATTGGATGAGAGCTCGTACAGTCTACTCATTTGCCAACACGAAAACTGCAGTCTCCTGTTTACCGACCTGTTTCAGGATTCCCTGAAGCCCACTGCTTCCCCAACTCGAGTCCTACATGTTTGGTTCTGCCGAGGGTGGTTGCTTTTGTTGTTTCTACTTACTTTTTCTTCAAATAGTCACCACCAATGACCCACATCTTGCATATTATTAAAAGATTAGAAGAAATACGAAAAAAGTAACTGACTTGACCAAACTACTTAGGGGATGTCTAAAATAACTCTCATTTAATGGGCTATACTGTCAGCCTCACAAAACTTTGGGTCTCAGAGAAAACACAATTGTCACCGTGCTACAAAGGAAGTGGGAACCTACTGGGATACCCTACTTTAAAGGAACAGGATTCCTGGTACTCTAAGGATTGGACTTGTGACAGTTCTGTTGGCAGGCTCAGACCCTCAGCAGTATTAATCCAGTGTATTAGCACTTCCTTCCTCAGCTGCCATCTGGAGCACCTCTCTATTAAGAGACCGCTCATAACTTGGCTATAAACAGACCTCCTTTTAAATATATTTAAATGTAAGACAGTGAGGTGCCAAGAATGTTTATACCTTCTGGTTTCATCATCTCCTTTGCAGGAAAATCAGAATTACTTTATGTTGAATTAACTGAAAACCAGTACTTTGCACTAGCAAAGGCAAGCAACACGTTTTGACACCCACAAAAAAAAAAAATAAAAAAAAATGGTGCAGTGTAATGACAGACTACAAATCAGTGAAGGCAAGAAGGAAGGGATCCAACCACCCAGAGATGCCAGAAACACCCTATGTGATTTCCATGGCATGGGATTCAGACCAAGTGTCTGCTATGATCTACATACACTTCCTTAACTGCTAACTTGATAGCCAGACCATGTAAATCATGATGGTCACTTAAACCCATCCGCACCTCATCCCTCTACCACAGCAAAGACCAATTTCCTATAGTTAAGTCATTTTCTAAACTGTTTTATAACCAAAACTCTTAAGTGGTAAAATTAAATGCAGTGACTCTAGTGCAGTGACACTCTCTCTCTCTCTCTCTCTCTCTCTCTCTCTCTCTCTCTCTCTCTCTCACACACACACACACACACACACACACACACACAGAG
>CM052719.1:13673750-13712358 GCA_028551405.1 Uromys caudimaculatus | reverse complement strand
GAGGCAGGGGAATACCCTTAATGTACAATACATACTTCCATGAGAATTTACAAAGAATACTGAAGTAGCAGACGTGGACTGGAAAGGAGTGGGTCTGGTCCTTGAGATACACTTGCTATAAACTTAGAAAGTGACTGAATTAGATGTTTGGCTGTTTCTGAAATGAATCTTTTTAAGATAAGCAACAAATCCTAAGTAGAAAGTATTATGTCATCATAAAATAGTAATTTACACAAAACTGCATAGTTGCTATTACAACTGTGTCTCCCTTTGTTGTGTAAGTACCTCACAACCCCTTTAGGTTTTCAAATGGATTTCTCCAGAAAAATTCAAGGTACTATATTTTCTCTTAAAAGGGGGGAAATGAAAATCTAACACCCCTTTATCCTAGAAATCTCAAGGCAGGAGGAGGTAGAGTCTGTTCAAGGCCACCCTGGTCTGCAGCAAGTTCTAGGCCAGTCAGGCCTCCACAGTGAGACCCTGCCTAAGGCCAACCGCCACCCCAGTTTGTGTCGGTATTTCACCATTCACGTAAGTGGGCAGTACAGCAAGTGTGAAAGGTTAATACGCAGTCTCCGAGTGGAACAAGAATCCTGCAAAGTCTGAAACATCTGGGAGAAAAATTCCACATGCAAGACAGACATCCAAAATGGCTCAACATAATTTATTTTTTTTTTATGTTAAAATGTACAGAGTTCTTTTGAAAGTACTTGCTAGAAAGGGGGAAAAGATATTACATACAAGGAGAGGGAGGGAGGCTGCCTGGCCAGAGCTCGTGACATGGAGAAATACAAAGGCGTCTAGGCAACCCTCCCCTCAGCTTACAAGTCACCAGGAACAAAGTACAAAGAGGTTACAAAACAGGAAAAGCAAATATAAACAGACAGGAATAGACTTAGTTTGTACATGCAGCTTTTAGAGGCATCTGGAGCTCTATTCACACACTCTAGAGATCTCTTTAAAGAGAATTTTTATCTTTCTTAAAATAGTTTTTAATATTCTACAACAAAGATAAAAAATTTTAAAGATGGAATGAAATGAAAAAGCTCTTATTTTAAAAGGCATCAAAGTCACTAACAAGTGAGTTTTTAAATTTCTTTTTTAGAAGATTACCCAAGTTATCTTGCTAAAAATACATTTTTTTAAAACAGAAGTGAAAAAATGACAGGTACCAATATTACCGTGTTGGATAATTTTCTTTTATAATATAGAAAAGAACATTTTTTTTCTACAATAGTTCTACAGTCACAAAGAGGCTTGCGGAAAAGGGAGCTGCCTGATTGAATTTAAAAACAAAACAAAACAGAGAAACCCAAACACAACTGCAAACCAACAGAAAGTGAATTCACGGCCCTCATTTCAACAGCTTCTCCTTCTGCCTTGACCCACCCTCCTCCCAAATAGACCTCCCTTCCCTCCCTCCCATCCCTGCCCCATCCCATCCAGGAAGCAATGACATAGCTGACGATGTGGGAGAGGGCAGCACGGTGCACATTCTACAGAGATGACTGGGAACCGGGACAGTATATACAGAGAAACTGGGTCCTACGCAGCCTTGCACATGCTCAGAGTTGACAGCGGTACAGTGTGGAATTCTGCTTTTCTATCTAACACACTTAATTGAGAAAGCCAATTAAGGTCTATAAAAAAGCCCAACAAACCTGTGCATTTGAAAAAATGTAATGCCTAATTAGTATTTAAAAATTTATCTATATAAAATGTACAAATAAAGGAGAGAATTTATGCTTACAGGTAACTTTTGAAGCATTATGTCCTCCTTTTGGATATTTGACTGCACATACCAAGTGGTATAATAGTTTCCATCTTCTAATGATGGAATATATAATATATATATAATTATAATTATATATATAGTTTTTTACCTATCCCTGGAGCGAGTAGGAAGAGAACGGGCAAACTAGTGAGACAACACATGAGCCTCCTGAAGTCCTACTGCCAGCTGTGCCCTACTATGCTGGTGGTGGTCTCTCCTTGCTCATCCTCACAGGAGAGGGGCTAGTGCACACTGGTTCTTGGGGATAAATTCAGGATCTCAAGACAAAATGAAAACGAGAGGTACGCATCACTTCTGCAGCTACAAAAGTCACCCCATCATCTCCCTTGGGACTCCTGCCGCACCAGGGGTTCTCTAAGTCACTGATACTACAGTCATTCATGGAAACTATGGATAAGATATGACAGGCAAATCACAGGGGCTTGCTCTGAGGGTTACCAGAGTCAAAGGTGCAAGCACAAGACCCTTAGTCCACATTTCCAAGTACATACTAAAGAGAGGAGAGTGGAGTGTGCATGTTATGGCTGATTCACCGGGTGGGGAACGCCAAGAGGTCCATCTCCCCTTTCTGATTGTTAGCTGGCCATCTGTGTCCTCCAAGGGCTGGAGGGGGATTGCAAACAGCTTTCCTCGGAGGTTCTGCTGCTAAGTGAGACTTACAGTATTTGTGTGTCTCTGAGTGCTGAGTGGGAATATTAAAAAAAAAAAAAAAAGAATTATATTACACTTGATTAAGGAAAAACAATTTCAATGAAGTCTACCTAGAAACACTCTTGGGGAAGGGTTTCCAGAGGGTGGGTGGGTGGGTGGGTGTGTGTGTGTGTGTGTGTGTGTGTGTGTGTGTAGGGAGGAGGGGAGGGAACTTTACAAGGAGAAGCATTACCTGCTTCACTTTATTAATAATAATAATAACAACATTAAGTTTAAGGAGCTTGGGTTGTTCTCCATGTCCCCATCCCAGTTCCCCTAAGTGCCTCCCGCTGGAATGAAGTGGGAAATGAAGGGTGGGTTTGGAGGAAAGGGTCTGCTTAACCCTTGAGATGTATATATAACATTTAAAAATGACAACACTGGGAGCTGCAGACAGTGAGGGGAAACATACATTTTAAAATAAAAATAAATTCACGTTTACATAAATTCTGTCCATGTGGTATATAAAGAAAGTAAGGCTCCTTTTAATTATGAAAGATTTTGTGCATGTTTCCCCAAATCCATCTTTAGGTGAGCTCTACTGTAAAGTGGTCAAGATTGTGAAGAAAACAAAAACCCAGAACAAAGTCGAACCCCCAAAAAGAGATCAGGTTTTCTAAAAACAAAACAGAAACAGTAATAATAATAAACCAAAGAAAAACTCCTCTAACTCTACAGTAATATTTTAACTGGAAAAAAGGTCCATTTTTTTCTCTGGTTTGTCAGTATAAAAAGTTCCTTTATTTATATATATTTAAGCTTTTAACTGCAAGTCCATCTCGCTCATCTCCTCATGTAAGGTCCATTAAGTGACTGCTTGGGCACACCAGCAGCATTCATATAGCTGTGGTGGGAGGGGCCAGTGTACATCATGTTCCCATGAGGGTTTGGCTGCATAGGCTGCTGGGTATAGGCCTGGCTCCCCATCATTCCCATCTGCATCTGCATAGGATACTGTGCTGTCTGGTTCATGTAGGCAGGGTTACTATGGTAACTGCTGTTCATCATGGGCTGTGTCATTCGATAGCTATTCATGGCATTCAAGGTGTTCATATTCATGGAATTGACATTATAGGCTGGAGTGGGCATTAAATTAACCCCCATGTTCATGCCACGCTGAACAGCCAATGCACGAGGGCCAGCCTGCATGGCAACTGCTGGTGGGCTGCGGCCATAGAGCTGCTGTTGATGTGCAGTTGCAGAGGGTAAAGGGGCAGACTTGGAACGGATAGAAATGTGCCCCTTGACTGGCATCTGCCCTTGCAACCTCTGAGTGTGAGGAATTCCAATGTTGGTGGCAGACATGTTGCACTGTAGCAGAGGTGATGTGAGGTTCATAGTAGTAGATGCCAAATTTGGGGGTGGAGTCATGGTGGCTTGTGCTTGAGGGGTCCCGGCTAAGGGATGAGATGGCGCTAGCTGAGCCAGTCCCGTATTGGACAGAGAAACACTGGTTGCATAGGAAGTCACAGCCGGAGAGTGGCTGTAAGGCATGGCATGAGGGTCCATGATGGTGTTAGTCAGCTGCTGCAGCTTGGCCAGACTGAAGGTGGCCGACGGCTGGGAGTAGCTGCCAGCACCGAAATCCCCTGGAATCCTCTCGTAGATACTGATATTGCCAGTGCTTCCAGACTCTGGTATCTCCATTATCATGGGGGCTGCAGTGAAGCTGTTGTTCATACTACACTGTGACAGAGGGGGCTGCTGCTGCTGCTGCTGCTGCGGTGGTGGTGGGGGCTGCTGCTGTGGCTGCGGCTGTGGTGGAGGGGGCTGCTGCTGTGGCTGCGGCTGTGGTGGGGGAGGCTGTGGGGCCGCCTGTTGCTGCTGCTGTGGCTGCTGCTGCTGTGGTGGCGGCGGCGGGGGTGGTGGCGGTGGTGGCTGCTGGTTACTGGGAGGCCTTTCCACCACACAAGTCTGAGGTGACTTGATATTGCAGTTGGTAGCTGGTTGGACACTGCTTTGTTGCAGCATGCTGCAGCTGCTGCCCATGTTTGCCATTTGCTGAGTAACAACACAACTGTTCTGGGTGAGGCTGCTTGAGGATGACAGGCCACCATAGGAGCAGCTGCTCTGAGAGGAATTATTCCCACAGATGCTGCTGCCCATGGTAGAATCATAGCTGCTTGGGTTCTCATAGTTCTCTGTGGTACTCTCGATGCTGCCCAGATCACTGAAGCCACTGTCTACCACCTGCTGAGAGTGGTCTGATACGGAAGGCACATCCATCATGGGGCTGGTCTCCAGATTCTGCATAGAGGGTGCGGACAGGGACCCTTGCTCTGGGCTGATCTGTGTGTAGCCACTCTCCAGAGCAGGCATGCTGGGGCTGCTGACGGAGCGGACGGACTGACTAGGATGAGATGGAATGGAGGATAGCGGGCTATTATGTTCTGAAGCGTGACAGTCTTCAACCATCGACATCTGGGGGTCCTCCTCAGTGTGGGTGTAGCTCTGCAGAGTCTGACAGGCTGCAAGAGTCTCTTCACAGTCTTGGTAGGCTCCTTCATGCTCACTGCTTTCTTCTTGAGTCAAAGATTGCACTGCCTGCACAGTTTCCAGGTCCAGTTCACTGTGTGGGATCTCTTCCTCCTCTTTCAGCTCAATTAATTCTTCCTTTGTGTTTGAGTCTTCTTCATGGTCCTCCTCAGAGCCTGGCATGGTCTCTGATACCACAGATGCCTCATGGGAAGGCTGTTCCTCTTCAGAATCTGGTTCAGTTTCATCTTTATCCTTTATATTCTCCCTACTGTCCTGCAAGTTTGCATCTAAAAAAGACTCCTGCCCGCCGGGCTCCTCCTTGCGGTCTTCTGCAGCTGGCTGCTCCTCTGGCTCTTTTGTCTTATGCACATCCAGGTGGCCGTCATCCTCATCATCAGCGTCATGGTCTTCATTTTGGTTTGCCTCTGCAGTCACTTCATCTTCTTCCTCTTGCTCCTGTTCTTCCAGCTCTTGAGGCTCTTCCTCTGACTGCCTCTGCTCGTCCAAAGGCTTCTCATCTTCCTCTTCTGCCTCGGGTTCTTTTGGTTCTGCATCAGGGCTGGTGCTGCTGTCCAATGGGGACATGGCTCTAATGTCACTGCTGGTTGTATCCTCTTCCTCTTCAGCCTCCTCGTCGGGTTCGGTATGCATCTCCTCCTTCCTTTCTTCCAACAAGTCCTCCTTTACCTCAACAATTTCTTCATTCTCTTGAGTTCTAGGTTTACGCCCTGGTTTAATGGGGACTATGGGCTCAACTGTGCATTCCTGTGTGGAAACAGCTATGATTTCCTGACTCAATTTAAATCCTGGTTTCCTCCCAGGCCTTTTCTTCCAGTGGATAGGTTTTCGGCTCTTGCCTTTGGGCCATCCCTTTTTCTTTTTCATAGGTGTAGAGGTATCTGGCTCAAGTGAAGCACTGTTCACATCACATTTTCGCAAGAGAGATACTGGCTTTAGGACAGGAGTGTCTGTACAGAAAAAGAGATAGTAAGATAGGTTACAAGACCTAGTATTTCTTTGAGGCCAACATGTACAGCAGAAGAATCTAAGGAATAAAACTAGTTAACTACATGTAAAGTGACACAATAAATTGGCAAAACAATGAACTAATCCTGGGTAACATGATTCTACCACCTACTAGTTAAAGGTGATTAAGACCAAACTCTGAAGACACAAGCAAAGAGAAGCAGGCTTGTCAGCTCAGTTCAACATCAGCGGCTTCTGTTTGCTTTCTGTTACCTCTCTGGTTTGTTTTAGTTTCCACAAAATCATTACTTGATTTTGGTGGGATCATAAGGCAATTCCTGTAGAGCACAACTGAGCCATCCCTGTGAAGAACCGTTAGTCAGTGTGTTTGTAAGGAAACAACTGCAAAGCATCTAGCCTTACACACGCACTGACACGTAGTCCTAAACAAACAAGAAAAGGCCAACGTGCCAATAATATTTAAAGGAAATAAATTCAACAGTGGCATTACTTTTTCTAATTGTGGCAAGACATATAAGATAAAATTTTAATCGTTTTAAAGTAGAGTTCGGTGGCATTAAATACATTCTCCATCACTATTCATTTTGAAAGGCTATGAACGTTAAGGAAGGGGGAATTCAAGGCCTGTGGTACACCTGGGAAGTCAGCCAAGGCAACAGAAGTATGAGTCAAACTGCCAAGGCCACGGGAGCTCACAGGTGGGATACCACTGTGACACACAGTCATTCAAGACATAGCACAGCACCAAGTGCCAATCACATCAGTCTCAGCTTCCTAGATATGCAGCAATATCCAACACGAGGAGAACCTGGGTCGTCATCTATTATAACACAGCAAGGACTTTAATGATCACTACATTAAAGACACCTATCATACAGTAAGCCTTACAGGAAGTAAACTATGTGAGGTATGGTGTGCATTTCAACACCTAAGAGGCTACAGCAAGTGGGTCACAAACTTGAGGCCGGCATGTGCTTCCCAGTGAGACTGTGTCACACACACACAATTCTTTTGTCTTCACCTGCCACATATACACTCACACTCATGTACATGTACACACATAAACATTTTCTCACACACAAATATATATACACATGCACATAAATTCACACATATAAACATGAACTCACAAATACACACACACACACACACACACCACAAAGATTTGTCTGTGACTCTAGGGACTGAACTCAGGGCCCATCACCATCAAGCTACATATTCTGTCAGAAAAATCCAAGTCCTATCTACTAGATTTGAAGCCAAGTTTTTAAGAGAATAAAATAAAAAGTTCTACTAAATAAGGCAAAAGATAAGATAAAATAAAATAGTACAAAGCAACATTGAGCAACGAGATTTCTTTAAAGTCGCCTCTGAGAATTCGAAGGCTGACGGAGGCACTCAGCAAACATGGTGGAGGTACAGGCAACACAGCACCTCAGCAACCCACCTCCCTCCTATCCCGTCTCAAATGAGCCTATTTCTGTACATCTGAATGTGAAGTAAAAATAAGTCTATTTTAAGAGTAAGTGACTGGAATGTTAGGCATACCATATAACTTATTTTGTGACCGCTGCCACTTATTAGAAATGTACACCTTTACCGGGTTGTGCACACCTATAATCCCAGAACCAAATAGGCTGAGGCAGTCCAGACCTCTGTGCAGTGAGTCTTAAGTAACAAAATAACAAAACAAGACAAACACAAAACAGCGGAAAGGAATGTATTACTGGCCGATGTGATGTTCAGAGGCGTGACTCATGACGGTTCCTGAACAGGGGACAGGAGACCCACGGGTGTCCAGGTGACTCCTTCTCACTGACTCAGTTAGCAGAGTTGGCTGAGCACCAAACCTAAGCACTTAGAGTGCAACAATGAGCAAACAGACTGACACCAGAGACCACACAATCTAGAAATCAGTTATTCCAACGCCCTTTAACTGAGGACTCAGATAAAAACCGAGACAATATGAAGTAAAAAGCAAGAGCAGATCAGGCTACAGAAGAACCTTTAAATGTGAAAATGATTACGGACACACTCCATGCAATCCGCAGAGGTTGCCAACCCCTCCCCTGCCAGTCCAGTGAGTCGTGTTCATTTCCGACCCCTTGGGAAGGGTTTGTAGCTATTACTTCTGTATTTTCAAAGACATACAGAAACTATAAGAAACAGTTCTATAAACATACCATCTGCATCGTCTGACTCCTCTTCCTCCTCCTCCTCATCTTTAGATGGCCTCTTAGAGGAGGACTGGCACCTAAGGATGTCCTGTGAGGACAAGCAATGAAAGTACCCTCTGGGGAAAAGCTCATTTTCCTCCTCCTCCTCCTCTTCCTCCTCTTCATCAATCTCGAATGTAGGCTCCAGTCTTGGCATCGGTCTCTCAGAGTCAGAGTCTTCAAAAGGCTCATCTAATACCTCAGTGGTCTCAGAGATGGTCTCTGTGACTACACTGCTATTGTGGTGTTTCCGCTTGCGGACTCTTCTTCTTCGGTGCAGAATTGGTTTCTATTTAGTAAAGAAAGCAAGTATTTTATTTATGGTAATGAACTTTTTTCCCCTGCTATTAACATAGTAGTTTTAAAATTTTGCAGAATTAGCATATTTAAAATGAAGCTGCAGTTTGCCAAAGGTATCTTGGTAAAGACAAAGTATCAAGAACACAAGATGTGGGTCAGCAAGATGGCTCCACAGGTAAAGTTTGCTGTGCAAACGGGGCAACCTGACAACCTGGTTCAACCTTGGATCCCATGCAGAAGTGGGGCGACTAAATCCTTAGGACTGCCCTCTGACCTCTACACACCTGACAAGCACAAGCCCACCAACACATGCACCGCACATGTGCTCTCATACACACACGGGGGAGGGGGAGGGGGGAGGGGGGGAGGGGAAGCAGAAACCCCACAGATCTTTGGCACTAAGGCCAGCTTTCTGATAAGAAAAGCAAGTGTCCAAAGAGCAGATGTTGTTGGTGCATCTACTCAGCTCAGCTACATTTTACACTTTAAAGAGCCACCTGCTTCAATGCTGAAGTGCCTCAGAGTCTGCCCCCTCTACTTCTGTTCAAGAGCAAAAGGAATAGAAACATTACATCTTAGACATCACCATGCATTAGTAGATCAATACATCTGCACACCCTTTGGGGAAACTAGTTACAGCAGAGCACAGAAATGCAGAAGAGATGTCTCCACCTGACATAAAAGAAGAGCAGCAGCACTGTCTGAAACTTGGCGCACTCAGCACACACTTACGAGGCTGACCTAACAGCTTACATAACACAATGATGTCACCAAGTTATAGAGAATGGCTCAGGAATGACTGAATCACATCCTGTACAGAGGCTGGAAAGGTTAGTACTTACACAAGGTCATACAGCTAGGCACTGCTATAAAATAATCCTGAGTTTCCTTTAAGTAAATTTCAAGAATGCCTAAGTACTTTGCATACAATTTCATTGGCTGTTACATTATTTTTATGTGTTTTTTTTTTTTTTTACAAATTTACTTATTTATTTACAATTACTTTTTAAAACTTATTTATGTACATATTTTATGTATATGGGTGCTTTGTCTGCATTTACATCTGCACACCAGAAAAATGGAATCAGACAGTTATGAGCTGCCCTGTGGGTGCTGGGAATTGAACGCAGGACCTTCGGAAGAGCAGTGAGTACCCTTAACCTGACCCATCTCTCTAACACCCAATACTCCTGTTTTTTACACAAGAAAATAGCAATTTGTTTTACCACATAAATTGGAAAAATAAAACCCTAGGATGGCAAAAATACATTCTTTATGATCATGCAATCAACAGGAGAGTTAATCGGTTTAGTTTTTCTCTACTTTAAAATCTACTGAGAATTTTCAAGTTAGATTAAAAATAGCTCTGCTCCTTGGAGAAGGGCTGATTCTGCAGCGGAGACAAGAGATATGCAAGGTAAATCTGTAGGACCTTGTAGTATCAGAAAGCATGTAAACAAAAGAAACTCCCCATGTCAAAGATACTGTGAATACAAGAGGAGCAACTCTCCAAGTGGCCAGTGCTGGTTGGGAGGAACTAAGCCACAAGTGTAAAACCACGTTACAACTCAAGTACCAGCTCCTCATTGACGGGGACAGCAGAACTCATCTAACCTATGCAGATGCTCTGCTCCTACAGTGAGCAGCCACACACAGAGTAAGTGTGGTTTGGAAGTGAGGCCTTTCCTCTACTACAATTAAAAGGGGAAACAAAGTAACAGCAGCAGAGAAACCCAAGAGGGTCAACATCAACAACAAAGTGGAGTCTTTTAACTGACACACACACACACACACACACACACACATATATTAAATATCCACTAGATGACTAGTGTTCTCTGCCTCCTTACATTACCTCATTCTAATTAATAAGGGATAATATATAAAATACTTGCCCTCACGACCTTCAAGGTCATACCAAAGACAATCAAAGTCTGAGCCATTCCCAGCACAGAAGAGAACAGCTAACTGTAACATGGAAAGCTGGATGGGACCCCAGGCCGAGAAGGCCACTGAGGCAAACTAGAAATCTGAATAAAGTATGGTCTCCGCCCAGTAGTGTCTATGCTGAGCTGTGACAAATGTGCCTAACACAGGCACTGAGTTGGAGCTTATGGGAACTTTGTGTTCTGTCTTTGCAAGAATGGTGTAAATCTAAAAGCATTCTTAAAGGTCTTCCTTTAAACAGCTCTGCACTTTTTAACAGCCCTGTTACAGAAAGAAATGACCTCGTGGCTCTGGGTGAGAAAGCTGCCTCTCATGGCTGGAGTGTGGCAGCCTGCACTCTGACCGGCCTGGGCAATGGAGACCACCGCTTGAGACATGCCTGGCGCAGAGTAGTCAGTGCCCCCCTACCAGGAGCTTCACTCTCAGGGCTTTAGCTACTTGCTCTCCTGCATCCTCAGTTTCAGGTTTATAAGACAGCACCTGGGCCACAGTGTGCTCTACTGCAGAACTGCAGGACAGAGCAAACCACATAACAAGTCTCAGCTACAGAAGACAGGACACAAAGCTGCATTACCTTTCTTTTCAGTGTGGGTTTTGTGAGAATTGGTGGCGAATTTGACCGAGGACTTTCTGGCTCTTCCTCCTCCTCACTACTCTCGCTGAAGCCCCTGAAGACAGCCCTGTCACCATCAGTGTAGCAGCACGGAAGCCGGTCGTTTCCTTCTGCCAACCGGCACTTCAGGGTCTCAGGGCTTTTCTTCAGCTGTCCTCGCCATAACTCAACGCTCTCACTGAACCTCCCCTTGGGGATGTCTGGTTTCCCGTCTGCTTGCACTGGAGGGGCTGCCAGCTGTCCCTCTATCTCAGTGTACCGTTCTTGGGAGGGTTCTGATTTTTCCTCGCATTCTCCATACTGCTCCTGAGAAGCGGATAATGTCTCATCCACGAGCACCTTAGAATCTTTATCAGCAAAGCGCTCCTGTGTCTTTCTGTTCTTCCTCCCACAGCGGCCCCTCCGAGGTGGCTGGCTATTTGCAGGAAGACTGTCCCGGGGAAGGGCCTGTTTGCTCAACCGTGAAGAACCGGCTAGTTCCTTAACTTCTGGTTTCTTTTCACTTTCTATTAAAGAGGAAGAATCATGATCTTTGTTCTCCCGAGACACAGACTTTCCAACCTAATTAAAAAAAAAAAACAGACAAACAAAAACAACATTGATTTTTCAGTCTGTTTGGTTGAGATAAGAGAACAGAACTTTAGAAAGAAAATTAAGTATTTAATAGTTATCATGAGTAGTTTCTCCTTTTTGGCCACTTAAAAATGTATTTATATGTATTATTAGTTTAATTCTCCTAACAATACAATGAAGTATTATGATGTTCTTCTGTAAATGAGGTTACCGGAGGCCCAAATTCAGAACCCTGACTCTGTCTTGTGCTCATAACCGCTATGAAATGTCACCTTTGAAATCAAAATAAGTGTTTATGGTCTCATGGATGGTAGATGAGATTATAACATTTTAGAGAAATAAAAATTGAAAAACAAGAACAGGCTATAGCAGTGGATCTCAGCCTTCCTAACGCTGCGACTCTGTAATACAGCTCCTCATACTGTGGTGACCCCCAACCATAAACTTATTTCATAGCTACTTCAAAACTGCAATTATGCTACTGTTACGAATCATAATGTAAATATCTGTGTTTTCCAATGGTCTTAGAAGACCCCTGGGAAGGTGTCGTGAGCACAGGGGGAGAACCGCTGGGCCATAGGAACATGTGCCAGAACAAGTAGACATTCAAGAAATATGGGAAATTTTAAAAAGTGTTTTTGAATGTTTAATTTAAATTAAAATACAATAAAGTAGATGATTTTTCCCTCTCTCACCTATCAGAGAAAGACATAAAAGATGAAAGCACTATTTAAAAAAAAGTCAAAGGAAATCCCAAACAAGTTACATATCACCCGAAGAAAACTAATGGAAAAGATACAGCACAGTGCAGCCCATCACTACCGCTGTGAGGCGCCTGTGCACTCAGTGAGACTGCCAGGGTTCTGGTGAAAACAGATGCGTGCTTATAGTATCTCTTTAGTGCTCTAGATTAAGGAAAATGCACTTTTATTTCCTTTTAACAGCTGTCATATTGAAACTCAATGCAGAGTTTTAAATTACTATACAGCTTAAAATGTAACTCTTCCTAGTAAATATTAATCATTAACAAAGTTAGAAATCTAATAGTTTCCTAATGGTCTAAACCTTAAAAAACAAACGTAAATAAGAGCAATATTCCTGAAATTTCTATCATTAAAATAAAACTCTGAAATTCTAGTGTGAATATGTGTGTGTACGTGTTTGCATGTGTGCTAGTCTGTACATGTGTGCATGTGCAAACGGAGACAAGAAGACAACCATGGGTATCTATTTTTCCTAAGGAATGCCACCTTCCTTTTCATGTACATGAGTGTTCTGTGTGTGCACCACATGCCCGCAATGTCTGAAGAGGCCAGAAGAGGGCGTTGGAGCTCTTAGACTGCAGGTCTAGAGAGCTGTGAGCTGCTATGACGATCATGGCAGTTGAGCCTGGGTCCTCTGCAAAAGCAGCGAGTACTCCAGATCACTGAGACATCTCTCCAGGCCCTCCATCCTACTTTGTGAGACAGGGTCTCTCCTCACCAAGGCTGGTCAGTTAGCGGGAGGGATTTCCTCCCATCTCTACTTCCCAGTGTGGGACACTGTACCCAGCTTCTTAAAATGAGCCAGGGATCAAACAAGGTCTCCTAGTTTAAATATTTTCAACAACTAAGCATGTATCTCCCCGGTCCTCTAGTAAGGGTATTTTGTTAGCAAGACATCATATTCATAAAAGCCATAAAAACCTTCATACCCTTACCCTGGTCTCTAATTCTCTTTCTTGGCCTTGGGACTCTTCTTTCTCTCCCTCGTCAGCCTCCTCATCTTCCTCCTCGGAGACAACGGAGTTGGAGACTATGACTGGAGTCCAGCGTAAGCATTCTGGATCTACATCTACAGGTCGGAGGTTCAGCTGCAGCTTTGCCATGTGATCCTGGATAAGTTTTTCCCGGCGGATTATCACAAATCTACAACCAGAGAAAAGTTTATAGCAATCAACAATGTACAAGACATGATAATGAACAGGGAGACCCTAGAGATGAGAGCTTCAAAAGCAGCTGCTTACAAAGATGGTCAGGCAACTGTGAGCACACGAGCTAGGGACGCACTCACTGTGACCGAGGCTGGTCATCCTAGCCCCTCACTGACTCACCCCTCACCAGTGAGCTCTTCCCTGCTCACCTGAGCCCCTTTCCTAGTCTTCATTTATTCACCTCAAATGGTCTGTTCCTTGTGACCCTTCCTGACCACTTTAAGCAACAGTAAGTTCTGTCCTTCCTTTTAGCATGGATTTTACTTAGTGTCATATATAGGAGGTTAACTAAGTAAAATGAACATATTTTATTTAATGACAATGATTTTTAGAGCTCTTACTTCACATTAGAAGGGAGGAAGCTTCCTGGAGGATAGGTGAACTAGAAGATAAACAATTCAGTGGCGTAGGTGCAAACTTCATAGAGTAGAAAAAGCCTGTGTGTGTTCATCAGAGCAGACCACCACAGAAAGAAGTGATGATGTGGCTGCACAGATCCTGTTTGAGGGCTCACAGAAAGTATCCAGAGACTGCTACCTAACTTGCAACGTCACCTTTCCCGTCACCCCTCAGCCACTTTGTCAACATGATCACATGTGGAAAGTAAACAGAGGGTGTGACACTCACTGGTCACTTCGGAAGTCCAGCATTCGTAGGTGGTGGAGTGTGGAAGTAATGTCTTGAGGGCAGACTCCAGTCAGCTTGCTCAGCTTCTTAATGCTGATTTGTTTATCATTTTGGTGATAAAGGCACTCCAAGATTACACTTTTCCAATAAGCCATGTAGGAAAGACGACCTAGATCTGACAATGGTTTCTCAGGAGAGCCTGCTTGCCCTTCACGCTTTGATAACAGATAACCTAGAAAACCCAGGTTACAAGGGTATCAGAGGTCGTAACAATGACAACATTTCTTTATACAACCCACCAAAGTACTATCATCAATTTTCCTTTCAAAGACAATTCCTTAAAAGATGGAGACTAAACTTGTAAAACTACTTCAAAACAAATCTCAGGGAAGATTATATGTTTATATATTGAACATTAAGCTAATAATATTTTGTCTATAGTCAATATATCACCTTGTTAAAGTATTCAAACTTTTAAAAACAAAATAAAGATTTCTACCAACAAGCTATATTAGTAAGATTAAAGTAACAATTTTTATTTTAAATTTCTATGTACTACCAGAGGAGACAGAAAAATAAAATAAAATAAAATAAATTTTAAAAAAAATATTCATTTTATTTGGACCACTAGAGGGCGACGCCTATCTGTGGCCCAAGGAGCACAGTATGTGCAGGATCCAAAGGTGCCCTGGCTATGTGGGATCCTACGAGGATCGGGCCCCTGCCTCCTACAGCCTTGCTATGAGGGTTTGTTCTTAGTCTTACTGCAAACTGTTAGACCATGTTTGGTGGATATCTGAGAGGCCTACTCTTTCTTTTTTTGAAGGGAAACAGAGAAAGTAAGTGGGGAGAGGGACTGGGAAGAGTGGAGGAGGAGGAGAGATGGGGGTGGAGGATTGTGGCTCTTCCTGGGAAGGACTGGTGTTCACTTTTCACTGCCCCCTGTCTTGGGAAGTGTGAGTGTGCCGTGGGGAGCATGCTATGGTATTTTCCTCTAGTTTAGTGGAAAGCTTTCAAGAACCGGAAATAAAGAGAAGGGAGAAAAGTTTTCAGAGAAAAATCATCGAAAATACAAACAGTAGAAAAGAAATAGCTTTTATCGTCCAGGAATATTTAAAATCAGTCTAAGAATGGTAATCTGAAAAAATACATTACACTAGAAAAGGTTAAGATACAGTTATCATACATGCCTCAAAAATATTAATTAACATGAGTATAATATTTCCTTAACTTTGGTTACTTTTGTGAGAGAAGGTCTCTCTCGTGCAGCTAGGTGTGGCAGCTGGGGGCTTCACCTCCTAAGTGCTGGGATTATGAGCTGTGATGCAGCCAGCTCCACAGACACACATTACTCAATACGGTCAGAAGCAAGCCAGACAAGCTTAAATGGCTCAGATGAGAATTAAATTTCTCAGGACTAGAATCAAAACTCTTAAATTTGGCCAGAAACAGTAGCACATGCCTTTAACTCCAGTCCTTGGGAGCCAGAGGCAGGCAGTTCTTTGTGAGTTCCAGGCCAGCCAGGGATCACAGTGGAAATCCAGAAAGTATCTTAGTGTAATCTATTATTTCTGCATGGGCTCTTTTCAACATTTCTTCAGACTACCACTGTGATGGTTTGTATGTGCTCAGCCCAGGGAGTGGCACTATTAGAAGGTGTGGCCCTGTTGGAGCAGGTGTGTCACTGTGGGTGTGGGCTTTAAGACCCTCATCCTAGCTTCCTGGAAGTCAGTATTCTGCTAGCAGCCTTCAGATTAAGATGTAGAACTCTCAGCTCCTCCTGCACCATGCCTGCCTGGATGCTGCCATGTTCCTGCCTTGATGATAATGGACTGAACCTCTGAACCTGTAAGCCAGCCCCAATTAAATGTTGTCCTTAGAAGAGTTGCCTTGGTCATGGTGTCTGTTCACAGCAGTAAAACCCTAACTAAGACAGTCACTACGGAACAGGATGCATGTCTCACCATTTCCTCTCTAGATCTGTTAGTTTTCACCTTCTAACTCAGATGAAATCATTTCCTGTAATATCTATTTTCTAGGGCATTTTAAAGCTGTACTATGTGTTTTTTTTTTTTTTTTAATTAGGAAGAACTATAACTAAACACACACATTTACTCAGATAATGGGATAACATGAGCAGGCAATGCTGTTCTTCTCTACGGACATCACTAAGTAGCTATGCAGCATTCCCAATGTGCTGGCAATCAGCAGCACTGCATATAACTAAGTTCTACCAGAAATCAGCAGTGCACATTAAAGACACTTACTACTGTAATGTGTGTGTCTGTGTGTCTACGTGTGTGTGTGTGTGTAAGGTGTGTGCACGTGCCATAGTATGCATGTGGTGGTCAGAGGGCAACTTATAGAGGGTGGTTCTCTTCTTCCACCACGTGAGTTAGCGGGGATCAAGCTCAAGTCATTTGGCTTGATAGCAAGTTCCTTGCCCCACTGAGCCATCTTGCTGGCCCCCATAAAACTATATTTGGTATTAGTTATTAAAAGATATTTTGTGCTAAGCCAAAAGAAAAAGGACCGTGACTTTAAGTTTAAGAAGCTAACACAACAATATGGTAAGAAATAGAGAGACAGCTCAGTGGGGTAGAGATGTTTGCTGCCAAGCTGATGACCTGACTTCACTGTCCAGGGCACACCGGTTGAGGGAGAAACTGACTTCTGCAAGTTGCTCCTGAGTCCCACACTGTAGGACATAATAAATTTAAAGGGGGAGATACAAGAAATCTACAAATCTTTAAATATCACATCTAAAACTTCCACCAGAGGGATACAATGAGAAAATATGTTAATACAATCCTTACTGAAATCGATGAGAAACCTGCCGTAGCCCTTACGTTGGTATTGGGGAAGAATCATTATACAGGAGACATTGTACTTCTGTTGGCAGTGCTTTTCCTAGTGGAGAACACAGAAGCCAAGCTTTAGAACAACAGACTGGTAAAGCCGAATAGCAGTGCTAATCATTAATGAACAAACACTATCAGCCAAAAGCAGTCATGGTCCTTTGGGAAGAGCAATGCACATCAAGAAAAGGCCACTGGGAGAAGGCAGGACAATGCTGTCACTACCACAGATGCAAAGCAACCATCCTAGAACGGTAATAACACAGAGCACAATGATCCCATCTAAAACTACCTGCCACTGAAACCCAGGTACTGATGCCCAAGGTCAGCAAAGGAAGCTGAGCTCCCAGTGGCTGGCAGCCCCGTGCAGTACAACACTTCAGGCAGCTCCTGCACTGCCACAAAGGGCAAATTACCATGGATTATATTACCTAACTCTACACAAAATACTCCTAAATGTGGGGCACAAATACATTTTCATAAAGTAGTTGATGTATTTTCAATCCTAATTAACTAGGAGAGTAGCCCAAAAGAGCTCTTAAAAAGCTAAGCCTTTCCAGCCATCTGTTCTGTACACTTCAAACTTTTACCGTGGACTTGCTTTAAGTACAACTGTCAGACATTTTGATTAGAAACTACTCTTCCACACCTAAAACGCAGCTAGAGAGTGTTTCTGTTGATAAAGCACTCAGAGGCAACGCCACTGTTTACCTCACAGGCTCTACCTGTTATCATCATGGGACTAGAGGTCGTTTTAAAGCTTTTCCTCGTGAGGATTACCACGGTTCTTTCTCCTAGGAGAATAGTCTGTTGAATGTTACTAGGCATCTTCTAGCAGTTGTTAAGTTTCTGAATATTCCTTCTATTTCCTTTTGAAAAAGCTAAAGGGTATTTACAAGGTTTTACGTGTTGCTGTACCCCCTCCTGAGGACCAGTACATTACCCCAGATTTCTACATGAATTTAAACAATTTTAAACTGACATACTTACTTTAGAAAAGTAGCCAACAAGGTGGCAGCCCTTGACATCATTCTGTGTTAGAACATAGAAAAGAAATGGCTCCACGTCATAATAGAGTGTTTTGTGGTCAAGAAACAACTTTGCCAGGAGACACAGATTTTGACAATAAATGGTACTCACATTCCCATCAACCTAAAGGAAAAAACAAACAAGACAAAAAGTGGTCAGAAAAATATTCTTTGGTTGTAGAGTCATACATATCAGCTACATACATCACTAAGTACCTCCTTAGTCTAGCCTAGGCAAAGTTGTCGGTGACCAGGACACACAGCCTAGAGCCTATCCTCTGAAATGGCAGTATGACAGTGCTGCTGTTCTAAGATAACCAAATGCATCTTGTAAGATCCTAAACTTCAACAAGCCTCAGCAGATAAAGAGGGGGTGAGAACCTAGACTTGGAATGACTACTCTGGTTTCCTGAAAGAATTAACTTCAGGTGACAAGCTTTATTTTCAAAAGTATTTCATTTAACAAAAGATCTAAGTGTAATCTCTTTTGAAATTTACTTACTAGGTAAAATATGTTAAGACTGATATCCTAAAAGCAGCCTGGCACAGTACTGTCTGCCTACCATGATGAGGTACAGCCACAGACAGAATTACAGAGTGTTAATTACTGCCACTCAGAAGTGCCAGGCAATGCCTGGCAAGGGAGACTCAAGGTGGCCAAGATCAGGAGCACCGTGCTGTCCATCCTGACATCCTGCGTCTTGAGCTGAAGTTTGCTCTTTTATAAAAAGACTGCTGGGTCCCCATCCAAGCTATTCCAAGATACTGCCACACAAACTGCACTCCCTGATCATCTACCGGAATCTGACACACACCTACTAATATATGGGAAGGTCAAGAAGCAAGTTGCTGTTGAGCGCTCTTAAACAATACTGTATAATTCGCCTGACATTTCTAACTACTGTGTGAAGTGCTCCCTTCTACTGATGAACTAAGTCTCTATCCAGCAAAGGAGACTGAGGAGAGTCAGATCGTCTGAAACCTATCACTACATTAAATAACAGGATCCAACATACATGTACTCAATAGTTGGCATTCAAACCATACAACTGTGGATCAAGAAGTTAAAGACCACTAATGATAACACAGAATCACAGACTCATGTGACACATGCCACCACTACATCATCCTACTAGGGTTTACTAATGATATTGAACACACTTCTGTAAGGTAAGCATTTTTGAATAAGAGAAACACTTTATTACTGTTGTTTTGGTTGTTTTTTTTTTTTTTTTCCCCTGAGATTGTAACTCAGGTTGGCCTGGAACTCACTGTGTAGCCCAGGCTGGCCTCAACTTCATGGCAATCCTCCTGCCTTGGCCTTCTGAGATTATAGGTGTTAAGCCAGTATCCCTGGTTTACAAATCCTTTCTAAATGTTCTATTTCACAGATTCTGAGATCTATTTTTATCACACCCTTGCATAATGTAAAAACTGGCTGGCATTTTGTCAAGTGGGATCTTAAAATTTTTAATTAGCAGTATGTTTCCCCTGTAGTGATACAAAACAAAGTAAGATATATGATGACTGATGTTTTGAGTCAGTGAAATTAGAGTACTGATTGTAAGCGCAAGTGTGCGGACTCGGTCCCATCTGGACCGTCCTCCCCTGCTCCTCACACCCATGAGTTATTTGACGTGGTAGTGAGTGAACAACAGATGTAGCACAGAGAGCACTGGGTTTGAAATGGTCAGGAAGACAGGTACTAGACAGCTACCTTACCTCAAAGACAGAAACATTATTCTTTCGGTAAATCTCATTGGCGGGAGGGTGGAACCAACCACACTTCTTCATGTGCTGCTGTAGAATAGTTCTACTTTTCATATATTTTAGACAGAACTCACAAAGATACAATTTAGGCAGCCTGCAAATGATAATTAAAATAGGGCTTTATATTTATAAATCTTCAAATTCTCACGACTCTTAACTTTTCTGTGTCTCATTCCCACCCATGTTAAAGAGTGGGAAGAAGAAGGGCTGGGAAGATGGTTCAGTGGTTAGAGGCACTGTTGCTAAGCTTGACAACTGAGCTTGACTCCCCAAACAGACAAGGTAAAACAAGGAGACGTGACTCCCACAAGCCGTCCTCTGACTTCTATGTGTGCTACTCCTAAAATAAAAAGAAGTAACTTTTAAAAAGTGGTATGAGTGTAGCATTTTTTCTAAGGAAGTAGGAAGGGGACACCCCAAACTTTAGGTAGCAGCCACCAACTAAACAACAGCAGAAGGGCAGAAGTGAGAAACCAAGCTACCTAACTCAGTGGTTTTCCTATTAAACTAAAAATTCCCTATCTTTTTAAGGCAAGCAACAGATCTGAAAAATCCCACATTGTTATCCCCTGGAGAATCTCCAATAAGCAGAATAAAGCTATAGATTCACGATTCCTTCCTTATTTCTTCATTCATGTCTTGGTTTCAGGAAATAAGCTCTTAAATACTTACCAGGTGTCAGACTCTGTGCTAGAGACATATACGTGTGTATGTAGTGCTAGACGAAATGGACATCAAGTGTACACTGTAAAACCACACTTTGTAAGTGCTTTAAGTATGAATTATAACCCTGAATGTTGGGGAGTTAAGCTGTACTGTACACCACATCCCTTCTGCTCCTACAATCCTCTTCCCATCCTTCCCTGGTTTAAACAACAACAAAAACAAATAACATTGTATGAAGAAACCCTGTTAGTCAAAAGTTTATTATTGTGGGAGGGCATGGTGGTGCTTGTTTAATCCAAGCACTCCAGAGACAGAGGTAGGCAGATCTCTGTGAGTTCAAGGCCAGCAGGAGCTATATAGTGAGACCCTGACTAAAAAAACAAAATGATCACACTGGGCTGGTGAGACAGCTGTGCAATCCTGATGACCTGAGACAGTCTTGGTGCTGTGGGGGAACAGTGCTGGATATTTAGCTCAGTGGTAGAGCACTCATAAGTGCAAAGTTGCCCTGGGTTATGGGAGGCAGAGGCAGATAGATCTCTGAGTTCCAGGCCAGCCAAGTATACATAGCAAGACCCTGTTTCAAACAAACCAACCAAACAAACAAAAAACAAACAAACACACACACAATCATAAAAAGGACAGAAAACCAAAACAAAGAGCAAGTTAAAAATCAGGATGTGCTGGTTTATACTTGTAATCAGTAACCCCAGCATGCTTATGGTGAGACAGAAGAACGAACTGCCCAGAAACCTTTGGGTCAGCTAGCCTGAAATACAGAGCCAGCAGCAGAAACAAGAGACCTTGATTCAACAAGGTGGAAGACAAGAACAAAAAGCTGTTTCCTGATCTCCACATTTGTGCCATAGCGCACACATGTATACGTACACGTACACACACACACACAAGCCACGTACACGCACGCATACCCCTCTTAAATTCATTTAAAGATGCTGAGCAGAAACACCACAACTTAGCAAAACTTTGTCTATAAAACAAAAGAGGAAAGAAGGGCCAGAGACATATCCATCAGGTATCTCTTAAATGAAGCATAAGCCAAGCTACAGATGCTACATGTCATGTGCAATATGGCTGTACGCTCCAGACAGAATGTGAGCCCGCATCCTACTTCAGGCTCCTATAAGCTATACTGTCCTGAATATATGTGCCGGATCCAGGTCTGCAAATGGAGGTAGAAAGTCTCACTTCAGTTAGTCCATAGACACCTAGTTGGTTACAAAGCCCCACAGGTGATAGCTACCCATGCCATAATTTACAGCAGTTAATTTTTACTTTCTTTTCTTCCATTTTACCTCATCACTGAACAGCTAAGGCACTTTTAAAAAACTGTTTGGTTTGTTCTTCAATAACTGAGATCATGCAAATCTGGTTTTAGCAGTACTCTCATAGTCTGTTTCAAACCAAGACAGGAAGAGTATTAAAGAAAAGCAGAATCTCTTAAGCTACTCTATTACATGAGAAGCAGCCTTATTAAGACCTTGAAATGCCCTCACGGCAAAGAGGGCACTCTGAAGCTAATCTGAGTAGTCTGAATGGAGGCTGCCCATGATGTTGATTTCTTTACTGGGGCCACCCACGTTATACAGTAAAGCTTCCCTGGGCTGCTGTGCTTTGGTTTACCTATTTATATGAACCAGGGCAAGATCACTTAATACACACGGCCCATATGAACATTTAGATTTTATGCAGCATACCCTAAAGCACAGTCCTATCGCCCCTGCTAAACCTCTTCTTTCAGGATCCTTTCTTCTCTGTTTGCTACCAAGTTTTTGTATGCTATTAGACCTGGAATTTGTTTTAAAGGTGTTTAGCAAGAAATTAATCTAGAAGTAATCTAGTATAAAACAATAAGAAGAAACCACCAACTTTTAAGAATGGAGGTTTCTTATGTGAAAAAGCTGTGATCTCTGGAGAGGGCTGGGAAGGGAGAGTGCTTGCCATGCGAGCACCAGGCCGAAGCTCAGGTCCAGAACCTAGAGTTATCTGGTGGGACTTAGTAGTAGCCCACCTGTTATTTCAGCTAGAGACAAAGGGAGCCCTGAGCAAGATAGCGAGTAAAGCTAGCTGGATAAGTAAGCTAGGTTTGACTGAGAAGTCCTGTCTCAAAAGGGTGAGGTGAATTCATCACACGGTAGATACCTACATCAACCTGGCGTCTCTACACAAGCGTGCACACTGGTGCACATGCGCCCAGGCACGCACACATGTAAATAGGATTACACAAAGGCACATACACCACAAACACATTTTTAAAAAGCCTAAGATCTCCAGGTATTTTATTCAATTCAAATTAAAAAGAACTCAGAAGCAAATCCGCAGAACTCAGGTGAGTAGATATATTTAGTTTTTAAAAAGGTAACTGTAAGAATAAAAACAAGGACAGAAAACAACATCTGTAATACTAAAGACACTATTAAACTGCTGGATATTTCTCATGGAGAACCAAAGAAATTACAATGAATACGGAAATACATAGGAAATGTCTGAAATTTGCCATAAGGAAGATAACTACACAGCTCCTATCCTTTCTCTTTCACCTTTTATTACGTTTTTTGGGTATTTTCTGCTGGCAATATTTACTCCTTCATTGAACCAGCCCCCCTAACAAACAGTTCTAGTAACAATTTTATCAGAATACATGGCAAAAATTTCAATGCATACTTTCAATGTTTTGTAAGACAAAAGTCCGTAACTACATTCTTATCATCTTTTGCAAGTATGAAAACTGGCTCTCCCAGCCACTCCTCCCTTGAGTAGAAGAGTCATGGTGCATGTGGTTTCAATTTATGTGCACTACAACCTCTGGACAGCTGACAGATTAGTACTTGTGATAAGAACTTGTTTTAAAGTGGTGGTAACAAGAAACAAAGAGAGGGCTTAGTAGCAGGTAAACTAATCTTGAGTTTAATGGCTAGGGCCCACATGGTGGGAGGAGAAAACTGACTCCCATGGTCTGTCCACTGATTTCTATACATGTGGTATGGCACACATACACGCATACAAATATTAATAAAAAATTTAAAAATAGTAACATTTATTTATTTCTGATCATACAAGATCATAGTTATTCAAAACTCCAAAGGAATAGATTACCAAGTAGCAGGGTACTGTAGGAGCTGCTCAATTTCTTGCCTTGCTTTTACATGCACATATAACACACACATATAATACACACACACACGCACGCATACATACAAATGGATCATACCTGAATATAATTTAATCTTTTCTTAATAAATTTAACTTAAGAGTTGTTACTCATGATACTACCTTAAAGATAGTATCACTGAACATTAGTCAGTCAATTTAATATGGTTTATAATTTTAAAAATAGCTTTGGACGAGTATCGGACAAGGGCATCTAAAGCTCGCTAGAGAAACGGCTGTTAGCGCACACCGCTATCATGGACATCTGAGAGGCTTTCCATGTAATAACATGAACTGGATGAAACGCTACCGGAGACCCTCCAGTTCTAAAGTCTTAAGGATCAAAACAAACCTTGAGTATTCTTGAGGGTACGGAGAGGAATACCAGGTGTGAATTTCATACTTTCCGAACTCAATGACAGAGGGACAGCGGACTTGTGGGTCAGGGGGTCCAGTTACTCCGACTTTCTGTACAGTCAAGAAAAACATTACACAAGTTAGCTAACTTAAATAGACTGACCTAACAACAACAATAACAAAACATTAATAATATTAATGCCCTGAATCCAGATGTTGTCTTTCTGAACCCGTAAGAGAACAATGAGAAGTCAAGCACAAGCTAAGACATCTGAAAGTGGGCTGTACATTTAAATAGCAGGTTCACATAAATACAGTGCTAGCAAACCTCTTAAACCATATGTAATTGGTATTGCTTAGTCTTCTGTTTATAGACTGGACATTTTCCTCAACTAAGCTTACTCCTTTAATGACTTTTATAAAATAAACTGCTGGGTTAAAAGAGCCAGGTGTTGAATACTCCTGCTAGCCAGCGACAAAACAATGCCCTGTACTGATCATAGGAGCACCACAGAAAACAAACATTTCCTGACTTGGGAAAGTAATATACGAAGAATATGACAAAGCAAGTACCAAAAAGGTCTTCAATTTGCACCATGTGTGATTTTCGTCAGTTTGACTGAACAAAACCAACTTTTTTTTTTTTTTTTACACAGGCCAATCTTTCCCTCCTATTTATAAAAGGAAATGGTCTGGACGGTCCTCTCACTCCTGTAATAATCTCAAGTGCACTGTCAAGAAAGAAGTGGTGTTTGGAGCCTTGATGACTTGTTTTCTACACCAGAGGTTCAAATACAAGCTGCTTCTAAAAGGTTAAAAACATTACATTCAAAGGTTGTCTCATTTACCCTACCTACGACCAAGCAACAAATTCACATACACGTGTATGTGTTCATCCTGGACATTGTATAAATACCGACTCACCTAAAAAAGATGACAGAACTACAATTTAGGCTGACCAGATAAAAGTATTATTAACTCCTCATCAAAAAAAAAAATCAAAATTACCTTTCAACGTTATATTTTTAAAACCACTGAGAGATTAAAAATCCCCTCTTTGGAGTCCATACATTCACATACAACAAAACTAAAAAGCTAAAGACTCCTATTCTAAGGTTTGTTGAAATTCACTAATAAGAAATTAGTCTCGTCAGCACACCTGGTTGGCAATCCCTCCCTTCCCCTTCCCTAACCAGTCCCTTCCCTCAAAGGCCAAGGGACTCATCTCAGGTTTCACACTGGAACACAGCCAAGGGAGACCAAGCTCTTCTGAGACACCTTAAAACAAAAGATGATTATCTTCTGGATGAAATTCATTGTATCAACAGCAAGTTCCAGGACTCCTCTAACCATTAAAAACAGTACAGAAACACACCAAAAACGATTAAAATGTAATTTTCCAAAAAGATTTTTAAAAACCTGATCTTTAACTGAATTCTAGATTCTAAGTATTCTAGTCTATAAAGTAAGATCTTTTCATCTGTCTTTGCACCTCACAACAACAGTGGTCGTTTAGGAAAATAGAATAACCAAAACTACCTTCGTGAAGTCTGGACTAAATAGGAAGTATAAAAGCTAGAACGTGCACCTGTTGTGATGTAGCCTGCCATGGGAGAGTCCTCCCATCGGCCCCCCAGTGCTCCTCCAGTCGGATGCCTGATGAGAATGTGGAGACCCAGTTCCAGTACAACTGCTTACACATCACCACGGGTAAGAGCCAGGCCCTCTGCCCACACACACCGTTACCGTGACCCGTGGTGCTGTGCAATGCTCTGGCACATGCGCTCATGCACTTATGTACTCCACCCCCACCCCACCCCAATTCCCCTGTGTAGCCTTTAGAGGAAGGATTTTCCACTCACTCAGGTTTAAAGTCAACAAGGCTCTACATGAGGAAGCAACTACACATGCACTCACAAATTCACTTGCATCTTGCCCTATCAATTACTGAATTTCCACAAGGTCATCTTAAAATTTTCTGATCCTCTGCCCACCTCCTGTGTTCTGGGATTACAGGTGTGTGCCATCACCATTTGATCTTTATGTGAGACCAAACCCTAGGACTTTGTGCATTCTAGACAAGCACTCTTATCAACTGAGGTAAACATTCAGCCTAAGAAGAACCAACCTCAATGAAAGTATAATCTTGCTATTTCATTTCAAGGCTTCCCAAAACAGTTAGATTAGTGATTTAAAAACCCAATCCCAATTTGTGGCCTGTTTCTCCAGTTTCACCTGTGTGATCCTTATTCATTCTCCCTCCCTAGACACACTGAACTTAGCTCTTCAACTTTATTCTCTCTGACCCTGACATTTGCTAGGCAAGTCCCTGTGTCACTGATCTTACAGTCTTGCTGACTCTCTCTTCAGTCTTGTCGAGCATTACTTTGAAAACATCTTCCTTTCTGCGTATCTTCTGAACACAGCCACACCATACAGACCAGGAAGCCCTACTACAATCTCCCATGGCAGGCCTCCCTTCTTTCTAGTACCGATTCGTACTCTGTGTTTATGATTATTTGCCATTCGTATCACTGATGAGACTGAAAGCTCCTGAGGCTGTATCTTTGTATGTTCAATACAAAGCCAGGCACATACATTCTAAATAAATCGATCTTATGGAGAAAGATCATTAAACCAGAAATTCTGTTCATTTCCACTTCATATGCTAATGATTTAGACATACAATATCTAGCTGTTTATGTCCTTCAAGCAAGATAAAAGCTTACTAAATTGCTGTGGGGTGTCCCTTTACTTGGGTTTCCAGCAGTCTCCAGAATCCGGCCTCACGTTTGCTTACTGTGCTGAACGCTGCATGAATAAAACAGTCAAGTGCTGGCTGTGACGGTTAGCCTAGATTACCAACCTGACAGGATCTGGAATCATCAGATACATGCCTCTGGGTGTGCCTACTGAACATTTCCAGACAAGTTTAACTGAAGAGGAAGACCCCACACTCAGATTGCTCAAAACTTCCCAATAGATGGCCTCAATATAAAAAAGTCAGAGAAAAAAAGCAGCGCTGCCTGTCTGCCTTTGCTTCTTCCTAAACATGAGACTCATCAAAGTGGTGGTTCCTACAGTCCTCCCCTGACAGCACACTCCAGGTTCTTCACCTTTCCAATGCAGACTGTCTAGGAGGCAATAGAAATCTTCTAGAACTTTAATACCAGACTGGGACTGCGGAAGCATCCAGATCCACAGACTGAACAGCCACCAGTCTGCATGGGACCACTACTGACCTATCCAACTCCTACTGTGTAAGCTAATCCACTAAATCCCTTTGTGGCACTCACGCACGCACACACACACCATAGACTACTGGACGGTTCTCTTGCAGAACTTCCTGCACACATACTATTGGCCGTATTATGATTACGTTCTGTCCTGGAGCTCAGCAGCCCTGTACCTCAGTCATCGTTCTCTTCACATGCCTATTACACCTGTTTTCACCCAACTTCTCCCAGCAGACACGTTCATCCAGCAAACAAAGCCTTGACTTCAGGCTAACCACTCAGTTTATGGCATTAAATAAATACAGACTATCTGCTCCTAAGGCACTTAAATCCTAGAAATGAACAAATTCAAACTGGGTATGCTAGTGCAAGTCTTTTATCGCAGCACTTAGAATACTGAGGTGGGCTTGGAATTCAGGCCAGGCTGGTCTACACAGTAAGTTCCAGGCTAGCCAAGGCTACATGGTGAGACCCTGTCTCAGAATAAACAAATAAATAAAATAAATTCAAAAGATGATGAGCACTATGTAGGAAAAACAGCAGGAAGGGGGTGGCTAACACAGTCGGCGGCTAACAGTTCTACCCTTAGTTTGAGCTGGGATGGCCTCTCTGGAAATATGTGACCTAGAGGAAGTCAACAGTGAATCAACTAGGCATGTGGACATGAGAACACCAAGTGCTATGGTGTGTTTGGTGCGTCTGAGGAAAGAAGGTGTCTGGGACTGGGTAACACCGTAGGCAAGGGTGGAAGGGAAGCAGCCAGAGAGGGCAGTGTGTACAAGAGCACCTAAACCTTGAAGATAAGGATATAGGTGTTGGTTTATTAAAAATTCTAACTAGATGGTTCGATTAGTCTTTCCCCCCATACCCAGGTCGGACGACCGATTTGCACGTCAGGACCGCTACGGACCTCCACCAGAGTTTCCTCTGGCTTCGCCCTGCCCAGGCATAGTTCACCATCTTTCAGGTCCTAACGCATACGCTTGTGCTCCACCTCCCCGGCGCAGCGGGTGAGGCGGGCCGGTGGTGTGCCCTCAGCGGACTGGAGAGGCCTCAGGATCCCACCTCCGGTCAAGGTAGGAAAATGGGGATGCGTGGGTGGGTAGGTGGGAGGTGGAATTCCCTCATAGAGGCGGGGATGGGGAGGGGATAGGGGGTTTCCAAAGAGGAGACCCAGAAAAGGGGAAACATTGGAAATGTAAATAAAGTATCAAAAATAATTAAAAAAAAAAAAAGTCACCAAAAAAAAAAAAAAAAAAATTCTAACTAGGGCTAAGAGACACTGGAGGTATTCTAAGCAGAAAGGTGGCACAATCCAACTTAGGTCACAGAATAAGTTACTCTGTGAAAAAAAACAAGACTGAGGCGAGGCAGCAAGAGAAGAGTGGAGGCCAGAGGCACAGTCTGGAAACTAAGGCAGCTTTGCAGCAGTAAGAGCAGACACATCCTGGACACACTCTGATCTGCCAGTAGCTCCTAGGTGGTGCAGAGGCAAGAATGCAAAGGAGCCAAGAACACCACCTGCTGTGTATGCAAATGTACAGACAGGAACACTGCTATGGTTTGGCTCTTAAATGTTTCCCCAAAGCCAGTTTATGATACTACTAGGAGATAAAAGAACTCTTAACACGAGAGGCTTAGAGAAGGAAGTTGGGTCACTGGGCACATCTTCAGGGATTACTAGGACCCATGTTCCTGCCATTCTCTCTTCTTCTTGACCTCCATGTCATGTGCTTTTTACCATGATATGCTATCATTAAACCTAAAGAGTTTTTACCTACACAACAAAAGACCAAGAAATGAGTTCAAATAAATCTTTTCTGCAAGGGCTGGACAGTTAGCTCAGCAGCAGAGGACCTGGGTTTGATTTCCAGCACCTACATGGCAGCTTATAATTTTCTGTAACTCCAGTTCCAGGAAACATGTAAATGGTACACAGATTTACATGCAGGTAGAATACTCATACATGTAACAAATAATAACAGTAAAGTATGCTCCCTTAATATTAGTAAGCAAAGCAATGGTGGCAAACCATAAGCAGCTGCAGCTTGAAAGGAATTCCCTGACAAGGAGAGCCACACATCTGCACAAAGCACATGGCAGAGTAAGCTGCCACTCTTGCTTCACCCACCACACACTCAGTTCTGTTTGCTATCCTTTACAGTTAGTTCTTTGACTATTTAGCCTGACTATGCAATTTACCTGCAGTGCTTGTTCTTGGATGTCACGAAACAATTCCATATCTCTCTCCGTCATGATTTCTTGGCTCCCAAAAAGCCTCTCCTCGTTTTCTTGTTTGCTTTCCCAGCCATCCTGATTGTCTACACACAAAGAAAGGACTCACAGGTTATTTGTACTGTCTTCAATTTAATAAAACTTTCAATCTGGAGACCTTATCATTACTTATATTCTACCTAAGAAAAGGACAGCATTATATTGACTCTCAGAAACATTACTCAAGTATTAAGAATCTGTCCTTCTGGTAAAAAACCCAAATTGTCTTAAATTTTCCTAAAAATATAACATAACCAAATTTAAACTCATTAAAAGATTAATTTCAACAGAAAGAACAAGAAAAGGGTCTAAAGAGCAGAAATGTTATTTTCAAAGTGTGACTACTGACACTTTTAGCATGAATTTAATTTGTCAACAATCACCACACAGACTTCAAAAGCGCTACGTTAACTGATACCAGGAAATACTAGTAACTCCCTTCACATTCTGGGTGCCCTGTTAAAGCACAAACTCCACACACCTGAGGACCACAGATGATAATCCTCTGGGTAAGTATGAAAAATTATGATAATCATCCACTAAATGATGGCTCTTCCTCAACTGGGCAAAATAATTAGTGAAGGGAGTGTGGGGCTTATGCAGATCAGTATCCTTTGCATTTGAAGATGACACTGCTGGTGACCTCCTCTGTGAGTCTGGTGAAAAGACCAATCAGTGGCAGTTCTTTTCAAATTGACTGCAGAGACTGGCTCTGTGATTCGTTTAGTACAAGAGGAAAAAGAAGACAAAAACTCAAGGATGACAACATTCTCAACTGAAAAGACAGTACAGTCTAACATAACCACGTAGTTGTAATGCCCCCTAGTGCATGACACAGATGGATGCAGGCACAGACCTAGTACTGCATTCCGTGACACTGTATAAAATGATGTACAAACTGATCCTTAATATTTACAGTGCATAGAGAAAATCAGAGCCTATTAAAGTAAAATGCACCAATGAGTAAAGTTGAATGTTAGTTCTCTACATATTTTTATACATTTGCTGGAAGAGCTTCTAGTTCTAAGTTTCCAGGAGGTTCTTTTAATAATTCATTTTCAATGGATTCCATTCCAATGAAGATTTAGAAGTCCTTTTGTAGGTCTAACATAAATGGACAACGCATCTTTCTGGATAACCGTGCTCCAACCGAACCTCATTCATCACCTAACATGGAAAGTCTCGATGTGAACAGTAACTGACTAGCCCTCTGGTGAGAGCCAAGTCAGTAAGTTACAAAATGGAGGATCAGAGAGGGATGAGGACTTCCTCCCCTGGACCAATCAACCATTCACATATGCAGGAATGAAGAAGCAGATAATACAACCAATTGTTCATGGGACATTTGAGACAGAAAACCAAAATTAAATTCTCTTGTGGTAGGTAAGACCTTAAAACCTAAAACAAAACTTTATTGGAGGGGAGGGGATATGTTAAGTCAGGATATATTATGTGAGAGAAGAATAATTTTAAAAATAATAATGTTAAAATCTGTATTTATAACTTCATTGTTTTAACAACAAATTCAACTCTCATGAAATAAAAAATAAATAGAAGGAGAACCACCTCCACCACAAAACCCCTGTCCTGTAGTAAGACCCTGGAACTTTGGTCCCCATGATCCAGTTTGTTCTTATTTTTCAAATTTCCTCAGAGCTCTTTCAACTCCATGACATGACTATTGTGTCTTAGCTCAAGCCTTACAAAAGTTTAAGACCTTAAGTCTCTGACTTGAATTATCTACCGTACTACTGAGCCCTTTCCATAGGTAGCTCCTATTTTGAAAGGTTGGAAACCAGGCTACGCATAGGCTAGCTATCAGGCTGGAGCTGTATGGGAAGCCCCTTCCCTCACTGATTAATATGTAAAAACTTACAAATACATTTCCAAGATCTGAAGTAGAAAAATCATATATAATATCATCCTGCATATATTTTAGTCTCTTCTGTATACTTAAATGAACAGCAGTTTAACCATGTTTGTTCTAATTTCCTAGCAGAAGTAAAGCAAAAGCCACAGTGCTTCAAGTGTCACAGGTTTGCAAGTTCACCTCCACTCTAATTCCTGACACAGTGTCACATGAGTATGTACCTTTAATACATTCTTCTAGACCAATTTTTGTTTTGACTGAGTCTTACTTTGTATTCCAGGCTGGTCTTGAACATGTAGTCATCCTGCCTCAGACTCTCCAGTGCTACAATTACCAGTCTGTGCCACCAGGCTTGTCCATAATTTTTACAATGAAACATGAACTATTCTATATGACTAGTGTTAATACAAATAATACGCTTTGGAATATGTTTGCTTCTAAGCTTGGTTCAAACTTTTACCTGTGGGCCAATCTGAAGTACTTGATTTTCTGTTGCCCTTTTTCCTGATTCTGTATTGCTCAGAGTAGTCTACCACTTCCCCTCGGGCTTTCCGCCCATCAGGAGAAGGGGTGAAGAATTTGGTAAGGCCATCAATGAGCCCTTTGGTTTTCTTGTTGAACTTCAAGGGGGCATTGCTATCTCTGCAGAAGTCCAAGCCATCTATCCGCTCTAAATAGCCTTCTTCTGATGATGACGCAGACTGGCTGGAGACAGTGATTTTACGTTTCCGACCCCTTCCAGGACCAGTTCGAACTTTGCTAAAGGGACCTTTTGATCTAAAGAATCAAACAGGGGAAAAAAATAGGACTATTAAAAAGAAATCATCACAAGCTTTGTATTTAATATAAAACATAAACATAGAAAATAATCTATAGCTTTATTTTAAAAATATACTTCTATTAAACTTCTAGCACTCGGAAGGCAGAGACAGGTGGATGGATCTCTGTGGTGAGTTCAGGCAAGCCTGGTCTATAGAGCAGATTCCAGGACAACCAGAACTGCACATTGAGACCCTGGCAAAAAGAGAAAGGAAGGAAGGAAAGAAAAGAGGAAGGAAGGAAGGAAGGAAGGAAGGAAGGAAGGAAGGAAGGAAGGAAGGAAGGAAGGAAGGAAGGAAGGAAGAACAAATCTGTAAACTATAAACAGGAGTATTATCTTAGAACCATCTAACTCCAGGAAGCCTAGCCTAGAGTGGGAAGAACCCTGAAGCGGAAGCCAAACGCATGTTGACACCATTTGTTACTAATATACTTCCAGGACAAACCACATCGCTCTGGCGCATGAATTAGATCAGTGAACAACTGGCTTTGTGAATTATAAAGTCTCTAATTCTGTGACCACTGTACCAAAGAGTTATACTTTTAACTCTTAAAACAAAGACAGGTTTACTTTCTGGATATCAGAAATCAAAAGGTCATTTTAAAAGGCAAATTAAAGCTTCTTATAAGATGAAAACCATAGACTAGAATGATGGTCCTAAAAGTGTCAGGCTGCTAATGCTCATGTTTCTGTTATTTTACCTTCAAGATAATATTAAGTGGAGGAAAGATACATAAAAAAATTTGAGACTAAAAAGAGGTTTTCAGAGTTAAAACATTTTTATATGACCAAAAGTGAACTACTATATTTCTAAAAGACAGAAAGCTACTGAAACCTGTCCCACCACCTCCAGAAAGCCCTGTTTCCCAGTCTACAGTTTGTGGTTTTTGACAACCGATGAAAACATACCCCAGGAGAACATAACACTGAGGCTTATCACTTCAGTGAGACCTTACCCAGTGATCTGCTTTATGTCTACTGATAAACAACTAAGGCTGCATCCGAAAGACCCACACAATTGCAGTTTGCAGTTTTCGTTGCTATTTCACACAAGGAGCAGCATAAGGAAAAGGTTATGCATCACAGTTGGGTACCAGACTTAGGTTTTAATTCCAGCTCAACACTTAACGTATTACTTTATGCAAATTAGTTTCTCTACGCCTTAACTTCCACTTCTGCACCAACACTCCACTAGGTTTCGAGGAGACCTGAATGACTGGACATACGAGGCACTTAGAGCAGGGCCTACAGCAAGATCAGCACGTCACAGGACAGTGCCAGTTGTACCAGCAGGCCCCTCTGTCATACAGAAAACAAGTGACCCCTACACTGTAAAGATGGCCTATCCTTTCCTCCCCTCACCTTGCCACAAGTACAACTTACACCGTGCTTTGTTTCTTTAACCTGTTCTTGGGCCGTCCTATCGGATTAGCATAGCGCCGTTTTATCTGCGCCGCCTTCTTTTGCAGGAGTTTCCGTCCTTTCTTCCTAGGTCGGCATATCTGACAGATCCACATGCCTGTAAGAGAGTAACATCCTGTACAAAAGCATAGCGACAAATACACCGAAAGGTCTCATATATCCCAACTCTCAAGGTTAGCTTAAGAACTATATGAAAATCTAGTGAAAGGCTTCTGGGAAAGAAAAAAGGCCATAAAAACATACAAATAACCATCTATGAACAGCTCGAAGAAATTCATATACACTCTCGAAGCAAATAAACAGAAGCCATTGATTCTCATCAAAAATTTCTGCTCTAGCCAGGTATGGTGGCACACACCCTTAACGTAGCTCTGGGACAGCCAGAGCTACACAGAGACACTATGTTCCAAAGGGGGGGGGGGGGTCTGTTCAAGTAGGTCCCAGATATTAGCATCTAATTACTAGCCTACAATAAAAGGCCATTTTTCCTAGAATACTGGTTGCTTGCGGGACAAGGAATGGGAAAAAAAGTTAGTTTTGAAGATCTTATAATGTTACAATGCCAGAAAATACTCATAGAGGGATGCCAAAAGGGCTTGGCAGTCACCTTCAGGGTATTTCCAAAGGACAAATGACTAAAGCAATGAACAGTCATCCATAGGATAAAAGAATTCATGTGTTGCTACTGATTTAAGTAACTTAATAAATAAATGTTAAGAAAGCAACAGTAGTTATTTATGTCAGAATTTCACTTAGTCGGTTTAAAAAGAATGGTGGACTAGACAGTCACCACTGTACAGATATCATATTAAGAGCTGCATAGGCAAGAAAGATTGACAGGTGCTAGTTAGTGGGCAAAGGGGAAAACCAGTCAGGTTTCCTTACGACTGCAATTAAGTCATCAAAGTAACATTACTAGTAATAAGGTATATCACTACTCTCTATCTGTTGTGACACAATAGGAAGCACAAAACTCAATCCAATGAGAAGCGGAGGGGTTTCTGTGAAGTAATGGACTGGTACTCTCCAAACCTGTCGAAGTTGGGAAAGACAGTCTGAGTAGTTATCACAGGCTGAAGACAATCAAAGCAGCAGGACACTGAGTGTGAGATCCTAAGTGGATTCTGAGAGCTCTAAGGAGGCCTCTAGACTATGGTTACTCACATCACTGGCGTCTGGATTCTGTATCTGTCTTGTGGCTTTTGTAAAACAGTAACAGGAAGGGGCTAGTAAGGAGGCTATGTACCTCTGTTACCAGCTATCTGTAAGTCTGAAATAAAATCTTTCCTGCCTTAAGCTATTGAACTTTTATAGATGTTAAATGTACAAGAGAAACCCATAAGGAAACCTTCCTTATCTTGAAAGATTCTCAAGACAGCCTCATGTACTAAAATACTTCAAATAGATGCAAAGGAAAGGTAAAGAGGGTTATTCACATATATTTAGGGTGTTTCAAGAGGTGACAACAGGATGTCATAAGGGGAACTAAAGGAAGACATACAGGAAGCTGTAAACTATGGCTGGGTCCCTTTCTACCTCTAAGCAGACGTTACCAAATACCCGACAGGTGTTACACTATAGTTGTCCTAAGGTGTTTTTTATTTAGAGAACATACAGATCAAAAGCAAGAGTTGAAATAGAATCTATGGAAACGGAACATGGAAAACAAGGGTTCCAACTGAACTGAAATATTCTCAACGTTTTTTCTTTCCAAAATGTGAAATGGGGTCATGAAAAGTTAGCCAGACTGGCCTTGAACTCACTTTGTTCAGGCAAGCCTTGAATTTATGATCCCCATCTCTCGGAAACCCCAGAAGTGGGGGTTATAGGTCTATGCTACTAGACATGGCTTGACAGTTTCTTTTCTAAGAAGTAGGACTATGATGAAACAGTGCTCCATGAAGAACTAAGCAAAAAGCAGTTACACCCCAGCAACACCTTTCAAGGATTGGGTGTCACAAGAATCCAACAGTACTAAGCTGCACCTTATGATTTACATACTTATTTGGTCACAAATTATTTGTTTAATTTCTTTTAAGTTTTGAATACATCAGGTCTGAGTCTAGAATCTAAAAAGTACTGAGTAGTGCTAAAGCCAACATGCTCTAGTACAGCTTTACCTCCTCCTGAGGCTCTAGCTAGAGACAAGCAAATACTTCAACATAAACCATTCCATCCTTCACAGACACTGCAATGTTGACAATAAATACAAACATGTTAACTAGCCTTAACAAAAAGTATAGCCTACCTTTAGGATGTCAGCTGGCTTTTTATTTATACAATCTCAAAATGAGAATCAATTACTTTTCATCTTAACAGAAGATTAACTGTGGCTCCACTAGCGCCCTTTCTCAGTTTGATTTCAGAAGGAACGTCTCACCTTTTGGCATCCGTGTGAGTGGTGGGTCACAACACTCCATGTGAAAACCTCGGTCACATGAATCACAAAAGAGCATGTTATCCTTTAAAAAAAGAAAAAAGAAAGGAAAAGGAAAAAAATATTTCTGCTTAACCTTAAGAAACAGAAAAATGTTAGGACTTATCAAACCTGGGAAACTTCAAAAATAATAATATTGTAATATTAACTTTCTTTAATCAGTATTAACTTAGTAAGCAGTCTAAGCAGAAATCTTTGGTGAAGAACTATAGGTTCAATATTTTCTAGTACAACAATAGGCAGGTAAGTGCTAACCCTGGTCTGTCATAATAAAAATGAAAAAGGATAACTTGCAATTAACAAAAAAAAATTCATAAATCAATGTCTCTGTACTGCTCAAACGAATTGGGACCTTTCTTGAGAATAGTTTCGTATCTCTGCAAATATATGATCAAGTTGCTTTACAAATTACCCAGTCTATGTCCAAGTGAACAAACAGCATTCCAAATTAATGATATCTACCTGGAGAAGGCTACTGAATGGATCAGCCATGGGAGAAGCCAAGATACTCACTGCATTTTTGCCTTGATCACGGCAGGAGCTGCACGTTTTACACTCAATACACTGCCACCGTAAGGCCTTCACTCTCACTGTTAGTTCTGGGGAAAACTTTAAACAGGATGGATGACCTAATAAGAGTGAAAAAAAAATTCAGTGATGAAAATCAGAAATTACTTTGTAATTATACTAAACAAATGGTACAAATAAAGGTAATTAAGCTAACTCTATCAGATAAAGCAAGATACTCCTGGAAGCTTGCCATGCAACGTGCCATCAAGGCTTGGTACTCAGTGTCCCATGCTAGAGCAAACGGTGGCTCCTAACCACTGCCTGGCATTCCATGCCTGTAGGCTGCTGGCACTGAAGTGGGTCATACAGTGGGGGGAAAAAAAGAAAAAAAAGACTTGGCACTCCAAGTCAGATTTCCTAAACCCAAATCAGCACATCTGCCCACACTGTAAGTATAAAAATCATGTCCAAACTTGTATTGAGCCTGCACCAAAGTATTGTTTGTACACATGCTGATATTTATATGAATAAAAATATGCCCCAGCCACAAATAAGTCAAGCACACAAAAATCTATTCACACATATTTTGTATGTAATACCCTAGAAAATAGAACTGCAAAGGCTCTAAAGGATTGTGATTCACATTTACACCCACTCTTGTGTCTTGTTTAAAAATATTAAAAACTATTTGTCAGTGTAAACATGTATGTCACAGTGGGCAGGCAGAAGTCAGAGGACAATTTAGTAGAGTCAATTCCCTTCTACCTCTACAAGGGTCTGAAGAGTCACCAGGCTTCCGGGGTGAGCATCTTTACCTGCTGAACCATCTTGCCAATCCAAATCATATTTATTATAATAATACGTATTTACTGTGTGAGCACATACATGCATGCACGAAGATAAAGACCAGTCTGCAGGGGTTGGTCTTCCGCTTCTGCCATGCCAACCTTCATACTCGGCTGCCCGGTTTGGTCATTTACACCCTCCTCACCGAGCCATTTCACTGGCTATGGTCTCAGTTTTTAATGGGAACAGTTTAGTTTCATAATTTTTAAATACAAGATAAAAACATGAAAATTTAAGTAATTATATGCTCATGGTTTAAGCTACTTAAGCTAAATCTAACAGAAAAGCAGTATTTTTGCTGGGATCAGAATTTATAACAGCTAGAGGGATGGAGTGGAGGGAAGGGAGATCCCTCTCCCACAAGTTAGTTATCACTTTGATTCTCCAGTTTTCATACTCAATTAAGTCTTGTTCCACTCCTTTAGCTATCTTTCTTCTTTTGTGAGAAGGGCTAGTTCAATGCCCCTTACCCCCTATGAGGTAGTAAGTTCATCATCAAAATATGGACACTGAAGAAAAGCAGGAGAGAAAATGACCTACAAACATCATCTCTAGTAATAGGTATCTTCATGGTCTACCCTTCCAAAACCAGCTGAAAGTCACAGCTATAGGTCCTATAGTCTGCTTTGTTTTTCATTTTTTAATTCTAGTAAATTTCACATTTCTCAGTCTTCTAACTGACTGCATGCTACTGATCTGATGAATGATCGTCTCCATGACCGTTCCCTGCCCTTAAATACTCACTGGTTGGTTTTTTCAACTTGACACAAAACTAGATGTACCTTGGAAGAGATTCCTAATTGAGAAAATGCTTCCATAAGACTGGTCTGTAGGCAAGTATGCACCACATTGTCTTGATCAGTGACTGATGCGTGGTGCCACCCCTGAGCAGTTGGCCCTACATGCTATAAGCAGGCTAAGCAAGCCAGCACGCAGTACTCCCCCCGCCTCCGCCTGAGCCCCTGCCCTGACTTGCTTCACTGATGGGCTGTGATGTGCAAGGGTAAGCTGAATAAAACCGGCCCTTCCTTCCCACAACCTGTCTTTGCACGACACGTTATCCCAGCAGGAGAAACCCTAACCAACACAGCCTGGTTAGAGCTTTCTTATTTTAAACGAGCAGCTGGGGGGGGGGGGGGGGGGGGGAC
>CM052719.1:13611598-13673650 GCA_028551405.1 Uromys caudimaculatus | reverse complement strand
TCACATCCAATGCCACTAAGAAAGCATAAACACTTACTTGTATTTCATTCTGAAGTGTGCGCGATTCTCAATCTGTAGTATTTAAAACTCTAAAAACTTACATTTTCCTACCGTGTAGCATGCATTCCTGCTATTCTACAGGTGAAGCTCTTTCTTATGTAAGCTGCTTGTTTGCAGATTTTTTTTCTCTTTAGACTTTGTGCTTAAAAATGTAAAAATATTTTTTTACTCATAAAAAATTTGGACCTTGGAGGGGGGGGTGGGGTCTGTGAGATGGCTCAGTGGTTAAGAGCACTGTCTGATCTTCCAGAGGTCCAGAGTTCAATTCCCAGCAACCAATAGTGTGTCTGAAAACAGCTACAGTGTACTTGTGTATATATAAAATAAATAAATCTTTAAAAAAAAAAAAAGAATGGGCGTTTAGAATTTAAAAAAAAAAAATTTGGGCTTTTCCCATATTTAATGTAAGTATTTTCCCCAAACTATTCTTGTTCTTTTTATTTTAGGTTATACATGTTTTAAAATGTCAATTTACATATTTGGTTTCATGCTTTCCCCTTTGACCTCCGTGACAGTCAGTCTCCAAGCGGCCTTCCCCGCCTTATGGAGATTTGTTCTCACGCTGGGTAGGCTTCATGTGTGTGACAATACAATGCTGCTGAGATGACAGGATGGCCTCTAACTCAAGACTCTTCCTTGGTTTTGATGCTTAGATATATGCTTAGTGAAAGCCAGCTACTGAGGTGTAGATACCCACACAGCCTTATCTACAAGGCCACACGGCAAAAGCCAAAGAACACAAACCGAGGCTTCTTGTCACTAGTCAACAGCCTCAAGCTTGCTGTCAAGTAACGAGCCAGCACAGAAGCCTCAGGGGTCGGACGCACAGGCTAAAATCCTAAGTGTGTCCTAATAAGGCATAAGTCAGACTGCCCAGGTAAGTTACTTCCAAATTCCCAACGCACAGAAACAGTATAAAACTGAAATGTCTGTCATCAATATAAGCTGCAAGGTCTTAGATTAATTTATTTCTGTAGCAAAAGATAAGCTGTTATTATTTTTATAAACTTTTAAATTAAAAACCTATCAAATTAAAAAAAAATACATCCCCTCCAACTAACCAGACCCAAAATCTATACATCTCAATTAACATTTTTTACAGTTATGATAGTCAGGAATTTCAAATTGGATTTTACACCTTCACTATCAAATATTTTTATGCATTTATCCACTACCAAAAGTGAAAAATTCATGACAGTTAAGTACTGGAAAAACAATTAACTTTATGCCCTCTTTCATAATTCATAAAATTAACTTTTGAGAAGGGCTCCATTATTAAAATAGCTAGGCTAACACTGCATTCACTGCATTGTACAGCATGCTGCTGTATTTTCATCTAATCACTATAAAATCGACCCAGAATTCATTTTTGCTTATTATATTGTACTTACACGGTCTCTCAGCACTCAGGATGTATCCCATCTCCTTCCAAGGCTTCTCTAAGCACAGAAGCAGGAGCTGGGGATGTAGCTCACTGGTAAAGCACTTGCCTGATATGTGTAAAGCCCTGGGTCCCACCGCCAGGGTAGGGGCGGCTACTGCAAAGCTAAAAATTACACTTACAGACACCTTTCCACCTAGGCTCTAGAAAGGAAATGCAGTGGGCATGCTCTGGGAATCTAAGAGGCAGAAATGAGACAAAGATCATCTTCCCTCTCTCTCTCTCTAGCCCTGTTCCTAATGATGAGCAAAGTCATAAAGACAACAGAGTCCTACTGTGCCACAGGTAGTGAAGATGGTCAGATAAGCATCTCAGGATCCAGAATCTGTAAGTCCCAGGAAGCCCTCCTATTTCCAGCTCTCCCTAGTGGAGAAAGGCAAGGCAGCCTTGCAGTCTGACTGTCACTTCTGCAGGAGCCTTAGGCGCCAAAGCCTAACTTATCGGCCCTTACAACTATTTCACAAATACCCAATTCCAACATCAAATTCGTCTTCTGTTTTCTGGCCCAAATCCTGAATGTTATGTTAAAAAGCACTAAAAATGAAAACAATCATTAAAATCATCCTGTAAAATCTTGTGCAGTCTTAAATGTACAGTAAGAATATCTGTGGAACCATCAAGTTAGATGATTCTGAAAAATCTTTCTATAGGCCCAGGATTTCATAGGCTCAAAAACCCCAGTGTCAACAATATCCCAATGTGACAATCTAGAAAAACAAATCTTATCTTTCTGATTCTGTGTATCAAGCCTAAGACAAATCAAGAATGAAGGTAATTATGTTATATACGTGTGCACACCTGAGTGTACAAGCACACTGTGTGAGGGGAAGCTGCCTAACCCTCCACTACAGTTGCCAGGGGGCCATCCACCTTTTTTGAGATAGGGTCTCACTGGCCTGGAAACATTAAATAGGCTAAGCTGTCCAGCTAGCAAGCCCCAGAGATCTCCCTGTCCCCACCCAGCAATGCTGGGACGCACAGTAGCACCCTGGGCTTTTTATGCTATTTAGACATTGAATCAGGTCTTCGAGTTTGTACATCAAGAACTTTACTGACTGAGCTCTCTCACCAGCCTGAATTATGTTTATTGAAAGATAAAATAAACTTTAAACTGATTGCTGTGACTTAAAACAAGCACTCAATAATGACATATAAGGAACAGAAAAAAGGTCATAGACACTGACAAAAGAGACACTTCCTTTTTTTTTTTCCCCCCCTTTTTCTTTTGAGACAGGGTTTCTCTGTGTAGCCCTGGCTGTCCTGGAACTCACTCTGTAGACCAGGCTGGCCTCGAACTCAGAAATCCACCTGCCTCTGCCTCCCAAGTGCTGGGATTAAAGGCGTGCGCCACCGCTGCCTGGCGAGAGACACTTGAAATACAATTAACAATACCTTTCAGCTATTCAAATCCCTCTGTAGCATAAAAGCTCAACTCTGTTACTGAAAACCAGAATGAGGTTAAAACATGCATGCGGCAAGGATCAAGAATACCAACTTCTTTAAGCAACCTCTCCTCGCCTCGCACAGGTATTAGACGGTAAACAGGAAGCCACGTACCACTATTGCCACAGTCTGCGCAGGAGATGAGTTCCTCGGGCTTCTTTTCCCGGTTTTGTTCTTTTGTACCAAGACAGAAACTACAGATGGGGATTGGTTCAGCAACCGGCTGCAGAGAAAAACAAAACTGATTCCACTACTAGTACTTTTTTTAGTATGAGCATAAAATTAAAGTTAGTTTTACATTATTCTGAGTTTATATAACTATGAAACAATTATATCATTCTTTGTAAAATTCCTACTTAGTAGTTTTCCATAAATCTTGCTTTTGCCCAAGTGTAAGCACAAAAAAATTGTATCTGGTATCTTATCTGGGATACATGTGATCTGGAAAAACAAATACACAAGCTTAATGTAGAGCAGAGCACATTAAGGACTCTAAGAAACTAACGATAAACACTAGTATTCTTATGTAGTACTGGCACTAAGAGAGAACTCTCATGGTGATTCGGAGGACAAGATCAGCACTTCTTACACTCCTGTCATGAGTGGGCACTTAGTAAGCTAGTCAAAGGACAAGAGCGAAGAAGCAAATACAAGGGTCTAAGCCTCTCTGAAGTGCTTCCTCCCACCCTACTAAGGATGGAGAGAAAGGTAATCCAGGCAGTACTGAAAGAAGGGCTCTGATGAACAGGATACTAAAGCCAGTGTTTAAGTGCATGGATTTTGTGTAAGGGAAATAAAAAGAAAACAAAACAAAACAGAAAAGGGGTAGATCATTTTGTGAAAACTGAAGAAATTGGTCTTTCAGTGTCAACAATATGTACATGTTACTTTCCACTTAAAGGTTTTTTTAAAGATTTTTTTTTTAATGTGTATGATTGTTTTACCCTTCTGTATGTATGTGCATACGTACATGCCTGGTGTATGACCAGAAGAAGCTGTCAGATCCTCTAGACCTGGAGTTACAGATGGTTGTGGACCACCAGTGGTTCCTAAGAATTGAACCTGGGTCCTCTGCAAGAGCAGGATGCATTTAACTACTCAGCCATCTCTCCAGTCTGGTATTTTCAATTTTTATATATTAACTATACCCTTTAAAAGGCTAAAAGAAATTTATGGTTGAAAAAGAGAATGAGACTTCTATTTTCAATCACTGCGTATGTGTTTGTGTGCAGGAGTGTAGGTGTATGCCACTGCACGCATGCAGAGGGAATATCAGGTGTTCTGGGTCCTTGCCTTTTAACCTGTTGAGACACTGGTCTCCTGTTATTTGCTCCTGCATTCACCAGGCTAGTTAACCCAGGAACTTCTGGGTATTCTGTCTCCACTTCCCACCTCACTGTAGAAGCCTTTATGTAGGTGCTGAGGATCTGAATTGGGTGTCTATGCCTGCCTGGCAAGCATTTTATCCCTAAGCGGTCTCTCAAACTTTTATTCTCCAGGGCAAAAGAAAAGGGTCAATAAGAAGTACTGAGTCAGGGGGAGCTGGGCATGAAGCTCAGTTAGCAGAGTACTTGTCTAGCATTCATGAAAACCTGGGTTTGGTCCCAAGCACCACAGAAACCAGGTGTGGCAGCGCACACCTATAAAGCTAACACTTGGAAGGCAAAGATCAGATCAGAAATTCAAGGTCATTCTAGGTTATATAACTTGATGAATATTCATAGGAATAACACCTATAGACAAAAGATTAACACCTCAGTGGTTAGTAAAGTGTTTTTAAAAAAGAAACAAATAAGGAAAGGGTTGGGCATAATACACTAAATGACACATAAGTTATTTTAAATATCCTACACAAATGTGCAAACAGCAGGGCTGAGTTACCTGAGTGCCTGCAGATGTGGAGGGAGATAGCTACCACTGCTTCTCCTTAAGACAGAATAGGACTAGAGAAGAAAGATAAGGCTTCATGTCCCAAGGAAGGGAATCCTAAAGAAGGTGGACTCTAGGTCCTAGAATCCGGGTTTTATGCTATGGCCTCTAATGTAGCATTGAACGACTTTAAGCAGATGAACGTTTGATGGTTTGAATGAGGATGGCCTCCACATTATCATGGTGGGAAGCATAGCTGCAGGCAGGCAATGCACTGGAAAAGAAGCTGAGAGTACTACATCTTGATCCAAGGGCAGCAGCAGGTTTAGTGGGGGGTAGTGAGGTATGGAGAGAGAAAAAGAGAGAAGTAGATGGAGAGAGATGGAAAGGAAGGAGGGAGGGGAGCAGAGGGAGAACTGAGGGCTTTTGTATCTCAAAGCCCACTCCCAATGGCATACTCCTCCAACAAGGCCACGCCTCCTAAGCTACAATTTCAACGATATGCCTGACCTGCCAGCCTGTAAGCAAGGCCCCAATTAAACACTTGTTTTTATAAGTTGCCTAGGTCATGGTGTCTCTTCATAGCCATAGAAAAGTCACCAAGACAAATGGCGGGACCAAGCTTTAATAAAATAAGAACTTTATGAATATCACAAATAGTACTGAGAGAGCAAACATACTAGAATAAATGCATGCTTATAATCAAGTAATTATTACGACGACACGAACAAGCACTGTCTTATATGGATCGAGCTCTCTTTCCAGACGTTTACATTAGGCTTACTGGCTGTGTGTGGATCAGGGGTACTCACTGAGCCTTGTCTCCAGCCTTCTTCCCAGAGTTCACTCTTCTGCCATTACTCCTCTTGCTTCTGCTTCCCTCTTTTCTTTCTCTCAGTCTGATCTTTTTGGTGTCCTTTTCTTCCTTCAAACATGTGTACATGTTTGGTGTTCCTCATCTCTGACATCATTTTTTCAATCCCTCAATCCCTTTCCTATCCACTCCATGTCACTGGGTACTTTCCGTTGTCAACTGCTTGTTCATGTCATTAAAACCTTTCTCTAGCCTATTCTCTCTCCTAAATTCTGAACACTAATATCCAAATTCACTAGTATTTCAGAAAATACAGAGCTACCACATTTCTAATCAATATTTATTCATCGATTTAAATTTAAATGTTAACTTTCCAATCAAAACATACTAAACACTTCTGTAAGGCAAAGGACACTGTCAATAGGACAAAACGGCAACCAACAGATTGGGAAAAGATCTTTACCAATCCCGCGTCTGATAGAGGGCTAATATCCAATATATACAAAGAACTCAAGAAGTTAGACTCCAGAGATCCAAATAACCCTATTTAAAAAATGGGGAACAGAGCTAAACAGAATTCTCAACTGAGGAAACTCAAAGGGCTGAGAAGCACCTAAAGAAATGTTCAACATCCTTAGTCATCAGGGAAATGCAAATCAAAACAACCCTGAGATTCCACCTCACACCAGTCAGAATGGCTAAGATCAAAAACTCAGGTGACAGCAGATACTGGCAAGGATGTGGAGAAAGAGGAACATTCCTCCATTGCTGGTGGGATTGCAAGCTGGTACAACCACTCTGGAAATGAGTTTGGCGGGCCCTCAGAAAATTGGACAAAAGAGGATCCAGCTATACCATTCCTGGGCATATACTCAGAAGACGCTCCAACATAAAACAAGGACATATGCTCCACTATGTTCATAGTAGCCATATTTATAATAGCCAGAAGCTGGAAACAACCCAGATGTCCCTCAGCAGAAGAATGGATACAGAAAATGTGGTACATTTACACAATGGAATACTTCTCAGCTATTAAAAACAATGACTTCACGAAATTCACAGGCAAATGGATGGAACTTGAAAATATCCTGAGTGAGGTAACTCAGTCACAAAAGAATAAACACGGTATGTACTCACTGATAAGCCCAAAAGTTCGGAATACCCAAGATTCAATTCACAGATCATATGACGCCTAAGAAGAAGGAAAACCAAAATGTAGATGCTTCAGTATTTCTTAGAAGGGTGAACAAAATACTCACAGGAGGAAATATGGAGACAAAGTGTGGGGCAGAGGAAAGGCCATCTGAATGTTCTTGTGGATGCCGGGAAGTGCTTGCTGATGGAAGCATGATAACCTGTCTCCTGAGAAGCTCAGGCACAGCCTGCCAAATACAAAGGCGGATGCTTGCAGCCAACCATTGGACTGAGCGTGGTGTCCCAGATGGAGGAGTTGGAGAAGGGACTGAAGGAGCTGAGGGAGTCTGCAGCCCCATGGAGGGAGCAACAGTGTCAACTGGCCTGGTCCCCTGGAGCTCCCGGAGACTGGACCACCAACCAAAGAGTACACATGGAAGGACCCATGGTGCTGGCCACATATGTGGCAGAGGAGGGCCTTGTTGGCCATCAGTGGGAGGAGAGGCCCTTGGGCCTGAGGATGTTAGATGCCCCAGTGTAGTGAAATGCTAGGGAGGGAAGACAGGAGTGGGCGGGTGGGTGGGAGAATAGTCCTATAGAGGCAGGGGGAGGAGGGAGTGGATAGGGGATTTCCAAAGGGGGACATGGAAAGGGGAAAACATTTGAAATGTAAATAAAGAAAATATCCAAAAAATAAATAAAATTTTAAAAAATACTAGAAAAATACAGTGTACTTTTACTGGGAAGAAAAATACACTTCCTGTACTCCTTAAGTTACTATGTAATTAATGCCACCACACCACCATCCAAGTCACAAAAACATTATACCTCAGCCATCGTTTCTAATACATCCCCCCTTTCTGTCTTCCCAAGGACAGCCATCCTGTTATAGTATATAAGAGCAATTAGAAAGATAAAACTGCATTGAAAGACCTCACTACATACAACACAGTGCCTGCCAGTGACACTGGAAGAGCTGGTCACAAATGAACACTGTTGTGAAGGGGACAGAAAGCAGACAAGAAGTTGCTAAAAAGAAACACCGTATGGCTTCAATGTACTCTCAGTATCTAAGGCGTGAACGGTAAACCTATGTAAAGGCAGAGGAACGGACAGCATGTCAAACACTCAGGAGCCGAACCAGAACAGAAGCAAGCAGGAACGCACTGTGGACAGGGCCGAGAGCCGCCCCCACCGTGCTCACTAACCTAAACACACCTCCTTTCCAGCCATCGCAGCTCCTGGCACACAACAGTCAAATGCAGTCAGCAGCCAGCAGGAATGAGCACCAGTACAGAATGATTTCAAACCAAAGGTTTAGAAAAAAAGGGTGACTTTTAAAGCATGGGTAAAGACTGGTTTTAACTAGAATAGTAGAGGGGTTTTTGTTTGTTTGTGTTTTTTTTTTTCCTTAGAGGAGGAGCAAAAATAGGGAAATGTTGAGGATGCCATTTCTTATAGTTTTATTTGTGGAAAATGGGAAATAAGATCACCTGCTAAAAGTGGGCCCAGGGTTGGCTAGATAAAACATTCTACAACCTAACAAAAAATGCAGAAGTAAGGCTGGCTGGGGCCACAAACATAACTAAAATACTGCCCATCAAACTCCGAGCACGCATATAAGTACATTTGCAATGAATACGATTTTTAAAATTTTAAGTAGAAGTATTTTTAAATGGTCTGCTTCATCTAGAATCCAGAGTGTAAAGTTTCTAATGAAAATAAAAATGGTGCTTTGGTTCAAATCATACCTAACACCTTGAAAAGCGTCTCTGTGTGCCCTTGTGTGCTCCTTGTAGTGATACTGATGCTAATATTTCCTTTAACAACTTAGTACTGGGCTTTGTCCATCTCAAGCCATAAAAGACTGAGGTCATCCAAATCTATTCATTCAAGTAATATGTGAGACGTAGCCGGACTGGCTGTCTTGTTACTTGCTACATGAAAACCGATGACGTATGACTAGACCTACACTGGGTTCATGAGAGGGAGGCAGGAATACTTGCAATATGAGAGCAGGAGACTAGAAAGGGGAAGAGGTCAGTAAGAGGAAGGCGTGGCATAGGGGAGAGGAGCGAGGGAAGGAAGGATGTGATGTGGGGCTAACACTGGCTCAGTGGTTGAGAGCACTGGCTGCTCTGGACATGGGTTCAATTCCCAGCCCCCAGACAGCAGCTCAAAACTGTCTGCAGCTCCCATCCCAGAAATCTGATGCTTTCTACTGGCTTCTGTGGAGATCAGGCATATGCAGACATACATGGAATAAAACATGCATACACTTACGAAAAGAAAAATGAAACTAATTACTTTGTATGTTAACTTAAAATGTTTTTAATTTGAAAAAAATTAAAACCACATAAAATTTGACATGAGAAATGGGGACCTGTGCACGTGGATGTACAAAAAAAGGACACAGACTAAAGAAAGTAAGCAATGTAATAAATACACTGACGTATTGTTTCAGACCAAATAAAATATTTTTAAAAGGACAAAGAAATGCTCTAATCTTTTCCAAGTAAGACTCTGCAAGCAAGACTTTGGTTCTCTTATATCACAGAGACTACTGAACACTGCTGGTAATCCATAAAGACAACTTTTAAAGGTCTATGAAGAACCAGACAATATGCTATACTATAAATGTTCATATACCTGGCTAAGCTTAATCCTTGGACTTTACTATTCCCGCAATCTAAATAAAAGGAAACTGATTCCTACAGTTATATTTACACTCCATTAAACACAGCAACCAGAGTGGAACCTGAGAGTTAAGGTGAAGCATGTGACTTAGCTGCTTCAAACCATCCAGTACAAGTCTCCACTTCAGATTAAAATGCCAAATGAGCCCAAGACCCAGTGTGACCTGCAGCAGCCTGACCCTAAACCCTCCCCACATCTGACCTATGGTCTCTGTCCTGACCCCCACGTCCCCTCCATCACCTCTGCCCCTGCTGCTTCAGTCAGATATTCCAAAGCAGGGCCCTGCCCTTGCTTCCTTCCAGGAGGACTACTTTTGTCTAAACCTTCAGGTCTCCACTAATGCCTTGTTAGTAAGGCTTTCTCTCACTAGCCTCGTACTCCCTCCCTAAGGCTTCAAAGCAGCCCACCCACAGAGTCATTCCCAAGGCCCTCCTTGCTTCCCTTATCCCTTCATCATCCACTACCTAACGTGTATGGGTAACTGATGCTATCTGTCCACAACTGTAAACTCTATCAAGGTTCTGAGTTTTATCTGTTTAAGACATTACTAGCACTGACAGCAGTGAACGGCACACATACACTATTGAATAATTAAATTACCCAGCAGAGCAAAAACAATAAAAATAGTACCTTGTATGTAAAGAAAAATAAAACAGTAGTATATAGATGTTTGGGTGTTCAAAAAGTAATTTCCCAGTGATGTCACAGCTCAATCAAATGTGAGACTTCCACCGCCATAGCTCACCTCCCTCAGTCTCTCTAAAGCATCAGGACTCTTAGGACTGGGCACACTTCAGCTGTACTTCCTGTCTGTTGCCTTATGTCAGGGCTTCCTTGTGTCTATGACCACCTTTGTCCCTCAAATTTTTAAACAACCCCAGTTATATAGATACAAAAAGTAGACATACAAACTAAATATTTAGTGGTAGTAAATAATAATGAAATTTAAGACAGTTCTTTGGTACACTCATTTTTACCATTAATTAAAATGAAGTAATTTTGTATAGTAAGATGGATAGGTTTATCTATTTTTACATAGGAATTAATTTGTGGTTGGATATCTAAAAGTGCAGGACACAGCATCGTCAACATTTTTCGAAGTTTATCAGTATTTTGATTGTCTGTGGAAATGCTGTCTCACCTAAATATCTAGTATAAATGTCAGAAATATAATTAGAGTCACTTTGGAGATTATTGGAAATTCTGTCCTAAACCCAAGCCAAAATCCATACAACTTTTTATGAAATTTGTCAGCAACTCAAATTTAAATATTATAAGTTTTTAAACATTTAAAAATAGTAAGTTTAAAAACCAACTACTCTAACACAATACAATCCAAAGATGCACTGATCTGATATTCACATGTGAAAGAATGACAGTTGTGGCTCTTCATGGTCAATAGTTTCCATAATTAAAGCATCATGTTTCTATAGCAGTAGAAACGTTTCAACTGTAGGATAAAAACACTATGGCTCAGAACACACAATGGCCAAGATCTGAGCTGAGGCATTCTGGGTAATGTTCATTGGTGTTGTAAGTGGTAGCTCTCAGGCAGTGCATGATGGGCCAGTAGTGTTGTAGCTTCAGAACCAAGAATGCAGTGACACTGCACAATGCCATACAGGTGAGCACCTAGCTCAGCGCATGTTTGATTTTTTTCTGTTGCACATTAAAAACCTTTTACTGTTATTTTATTTTTTTCCTGTAAACCCTACATTCAGTTGTATGACATTATGGGGTTGTAAACCAAGTTTAAGTCCATGTTGAGATATCCTCAATAGTCACCAGAGGGCAGTATTGAAACAAACATGTGAACTTTTAAACCATCTTTGAAAAACAGAAATGTAAAAAATTAGCCCAGTGACTTCGGCTATTTAAAATTTAGATGGTAAAATAAATTCTAGATACAAACTTTATTATATCTTATATAAGGAACATTTATCTTTGTCAAGCCTAGTGAAAATTAAGATAAAAAATATCTGAATGAGTACACAGCAAGATCCAGTTGCAAAACAAAAAGGTATATTCAAGAAGTATCTAATCCATGTAACAAAGACACTAACAAAGATCAGTCACTCTGAACATGAGACAAGAGATAATGGGTACATAGTTCTTCCAGACCTGAATACAAAGTGTCTGTAAGACATGTAAAAAAAAAAAAAAGCATAACCGATGCTACAGCTCATTGTTCAATCAAATGGTGTATCATCGGTACCTAAGGCAATTCACAAAATCAGGAGGTAGTAGGCTATTGGTTAATAAGTAAGGTCTACGATGGCAGACAGGTTTTAGGACTGGACAGTGGTGATGTGGCTCTACAACACTCTGAATGTACTAATGCTACTGTATTGTACATAAAGGAAATTTTTTCTATGTAAATTTTAGCATGGTAACAAAATAACCACAGCTATCTTGTCATGTTCTCACAAAGCAGATGATTTGAGCACACTATGAATTGTCCTTACTTTGACCCCTTTATTTTTACCTGCCTCTATGAAACTCTCTCCCTGTGCTATCTTGTATGTGGACTGCTGACTGAATTTAGAAAAGCAACTGAAGTGCTCCACAAAAATCAAAACTATTTAAATCAACTATTAACAATTAATTTTTACTGAAATTAAAATTTCATTATTTCACACTTACTGTGCCCACATTAAAAAATTGAGTTTTCTTATCCAGGTTCATAAAAATAACTCACCTTAACTTTATTGCAAGACAAACCTAAGAGTTAAAAATTGTGCACTGAGTACTGCTCATTCTCAAAGTAAAATCCACTTCTGACACTACTTCTCTCACCCAGCAAGAGTACTCTGCATGAACCACCACAAACTTCTCTCAAGTCTGCCCCCTAAAGTGACAACTTAGATCCTACCTGTTTGAGTCTCCCAGGGATTTTTCAGGACATCGCTTGTCCTGACCCTTTCTTCTCCAACCATCAGGTAAATATAACTCCAAATTAATTTCCCCACAGATAGATGCAATTGACAGAACTTAAATTTTAGTAGATGTGAAGCGTGGCTGAAAACACCTATTGCTAAAGCATTCTGTTCTATGTAAGTACTTAAAGGGTAAAGGCTGGCCTATCTTAGGCATGGCAGTGTGAGGGAAATGAAGAGATGGGAGTACTCGGTGGCGGGAGACTCGGTGGCTGGAGACACGGCTCTGTGGTTCCAAGAGCTGCTCTTCCAGAGGTGGAGTTTGGTTCTAAGCACCCACACAAAGCAGCTCACACATGCCTACAGCTCCAGCACTAAGAGATCCAGCACCTTCTTCTGGCCTCCACGGGCGCTCGCGTTCACTCCCTCTCGCTCGTGCTCGCTCTCGCTCTCTCTCGCTCTCTCCACCCAAACACACATGTACACATAAATAAAATAACAATAAATCTTTCTAAAAAAAAAAAAAAAAAAAACTGGGTTGACCACTAGGATAACAAGAATTGCTACATTTTGAAAGCATCCAATGCATACATACAATGCCTGGCAAATGCCACAACCTGGCAAGCACTCTGTGGTACCAATAATCTGAGAAGACTAAAGGAAAGGCAATGCATTTTCAAAAGTAGCCATGCCAATAAAAACAAAGTACACATGAAATAATTAGAAAGCAATTAAATACTATTCGTATTATCAATTACATAATCAAAGTCCAAAAGTAGACAAACTTTGAAGAGACTCTGCACAACTCACTGTTTCCAGTATTATGAGGAAAATGGACTGGCTCCTAGCCTTCACTTTAGGAGATCGGTATGTATTTGGAAGTGTTTATACTTCATTGAGAAGACTGAACACTGTAAAACTACGTGCTCTCCTGCGGCCAGGTTACTCTTCAATCTCAGTTTTACCACTCGGTCCCTTCTCCCCTACTAAGCGCCTCTCATAATTTCCACTCCTGCCAAATCCCTCTGACAGTTTATGGTTACACTTTTAATTCTTCCAATCACTCGAATACCTTGTAAAATAACCATTTCTTGAAATTAAAATATAGTGTTAGAGAACCATGTTTATTTCCAAACAGGATAATCAGTTACTTACTCAAAGCCTCTCTACCTAGGTTCTATAATCTGGGGAACTGTAATCGGGTGTAACTAAATTGAACTATTTTTATCACTTATTTATCCAATAGCATCTACAATTAGGTACAATAGTAAAATTAATGGCAAAACAAAGTTAATAGTTAGGTTAATAAAGATCACTTTCAGTTTCAACTTCTACTGTGTGTGTGTGTGTATTAGTGTAGATTTAGATAAGAAAGCATTTAACAAATAAACTAAACAATTTTCTATTTCTTTTTTTCCATTCATTACTTAGTCACTTTACATCCCGATCACAGCCCCCCTCCTCTCTCTTCTCTTCCCAGTCCCCAACTTTCTATGTCTTAATTGGATGACATAAAAAATAGAAATGCTTGCCCAATTTAATTTCCTTAAAGTTTTATTACACTTATTTACTATATATGTGCATGTGTGCATGCATGTCATCTTTTGCATGTGGAGGCCAGAGAGTTGGTTCTCTCTCTCCCAGGGGCTGAACCCAGGTTGTCAGGTTTGGCAGCAAGCACCTTCACCTGCTGCGCCATCTTGCTGCTCTGCAGAATTTAAACTTAATCCTAAGAAGCTGAAGAGTCTTCTCTCCACATGTTTGGGGATTATCTGAGAAGTGTTTAATGTCAGTGATACCCCGCCTTCCTCAGTCATCCAAATAGGACTGTTCCAAATTATGATTCCCTTGCTTTTCCTTTGTGATCACGCCTACTTTAGTTTCTTTTACATGTCTGACTCTTGCTGTTAAAAAATACCACATGCAATCTCTTATATGTACTGACACCTTTGTGTCTTTTATGTCCTGTAATTTTTCTATACAGTGCTATCAGATTAATCCTCTTGAAATGTTTTTATCCAGTTACTCATGTGGCTCAAAACGTATAAACCATACTGCCATGGCTCACTGCTACATGCTGGCATCCAGCTCCCTCTCCAAGCACCAGCCTACCTGACCGCTCTATCCTCCTTCACTCCTATCTATGCACTTGTTTATCAAGGAGTTTGTTGTTTGTTTTTTGAGACAAAAAATGATGCTGCTCACCAGTTTGTTCAAGAATTGTTTATTTTAAACCTTAGTCCGGCTGGATTAAGTGCACAAAACTGCAATAAATACCAAGGTCTTGTTATCTTGATATTTGGAACTTAAAATGTAAACCTGGCTGACCTTGAATTTGCAATCACCTTGCCTCTGCCTCCTGCATGCTGACAGGCATGAGCCACCAAACCTTGTCAGAGATAACATCTTATGTTCTTTCTCCAGATTATTCTCTTTCCTGAAAGTCCCTTCTATCTTTCCCCTGAGAATCAGCTGGAGTAATGCTTAGAGACAGACTGGTCTCCCAGCTCTGGCATTACTTTGGGTAAGACCCTCTTTCGTATAAAGGTGTATGATAACAGACACACCCTTTAAGTTGCTTAGATTATGTAAGAGACAGCATTGTGATTCAAATATAAAGAATACCTAATAAACTGTGGTTTCCTCACTTTTTTTGAAAGAATGCCTAGTCTTCAAATCTCATTTTTGCTAACTGACATTTCTTAATTCTGGGTAAGTATTTCCTCTTATTTTAACTTTCCAACAGTGATTAAAATTTCTATGTACTAACGTATATCTACATACAGTATTTATGTACACACATGTATTAAGGTTTTTTAAGAGTTAGTATGAACACATCACATTGGATATTACCTACATGAACAAAAATCCTTGAATATAAGAAAATATTTCTGTGCTAACATACACATACAAGCACATACATTCCTAATGTATATGGCTTAGGACCTTCATGTTCTTTGCCATTTTTAAAAAACTGTAATTCTATTTACTTAATCCAGTCAGACTGAGGTTTAAAATAAATTCTTGAGCAAACCAGTGGGCAGCACCATTTTGCAAAATTTACAAAGAGTAATTACTATCATGCTACAAGCCTGACTTACTATGAGGCCAAAAAGTATACACATATCTAAACTCTGAGGTACATACTGCCAAGCAGAATTTCTGAGAGGCTGCACTCAACATCAACAACAATGGAATCAGGTGTAAGTTCTGTCTCAGTTCCTGCTCACCCCTCTACATTCTCCTTTATTATGCTGGGATCAGAATCTGTATACTCTATTTCTCCTCTGCCAAATGCCCTTCCATTAGTCACCACGCACACAGAGCACGCACACTGCACGCACACACGCACGCACGCACGCACGCACTGGCAGGCATGCCCCTTCCAGTTTATATTATGTTCCAACAAGTGTCATACTATTATTGGACCTTTTCTAGCACAATCATTTGCAGTCTCAGCTTCTCTCAGGACTAGAGTTATCATGTTCACAAATACTGCCATCCATGGAGCAATATAGTCTCATAAGGCAATGGTTCTCAACCTGTGGTCACAACCCCTTGGGGGGAGGGGTCAATGACCCTTTCACAGGGGGTCACTTAAGACCAGCAGAAAACACAGATATTTACATTACAATTCATAACAGTAGTAAAATTACAGTTATGAAGCAGTAATGAAATAATTTTCTGGGTAGGGTCACCACAACATGAGGAACTGTATTACAGGTCACAGCATGAGGAAGGTTGAGAACTGCTGTCATAAGCAGTCTCAGTCCCAGCTTTGTGGGGTCCTTTGTCCAAGTCTTTGGAAGCAACCAGGCAGTGGGTTGTCTGCGCAGAGCTGAGACAGCCCTGTGTAGCTGCTTCTGCAACCACTGAAAAACTCAAACCTCTCTTTTGGATTCCTCAGCCAAAGAGGTAATAACTGCCTGACTAAGTTAACACCACTGTGCTATTCCAGTGCCTGAGTTTTCAGATCTGCTTTACTGCTCTCTCCAGTGAGATGTCCAGTATGACAGATGCTTCTCTAGCTAGGTCTGGAGTGGCATAGTGTCAGTATCTTAATAACCTGGCCTACATGACAGTTTTTATCATCAACTTAACTGGATTCAGAATCACCACAGAAAACATACCTCTGGGTGTGTCGATGGAGGTGCATACACAAAGGATCACCTGGCATGGGGGACCCATGACTGAGTGTGTGTATGAGCATGAGCAGGCGTGTCGATGAAGGTGCATACACAAAGGATCACCTGGCATGGGGGACCCATGACTGAGTGTGTGTACGAGCATGAGCAGGCGTGTCGATGAAGGTGCATACACAAAGGATCACCTGGCATGGGGGACCCATGACTGAGTGTGTGTATGAGCATGAGCAGCACCGTTCCTACAGCCGAGGGTCTGAACTGAATAAAAAGGACAAGGTCAGCTGAGCGCCAGCACTCAGTCCCCAGTGCTTCCTCGGTGTGGCTGCAGTGTAATGCGCTGCCTCAGGCCCCTGTTATTAATACACCGCCTTCCATGCTGCACTGTGAACCCAGATAAACCTGTTCTTCAAGCTGCTTCTGTCAGGTATTTTGATACAGCAACACAAGGGTAACTAAAGCAGGGCATTTGCAGGTGGTAGGCAGTGAACTAAATGCAGACTTCTCTTCAAAATACGTATGAAGTCCTCTGTATTTGGAAACAAGATCTTTAAGAAAGCAATTAATGTGAAATGAGGTCAAAGGACAGAACCATTCTCCATCAGGATCGATACCTTTTTAAGAGAAAGAAGCACTACAAAGAAAAATGACAAGAGAAGACACAGCAAGAAGACATCCATCTGCAAGGCAAGAAGCCTCACCAAAAACAAACCTTGTCATCCCTTCTTTTGAATTTCTAGCCTGCAGAACCACGGGAAAACAAAACGTCGGCTGTTTGAGCCACCTAATCCACGGTACTTGGTGATGGCAATCTTAGCAGACTAATAGAAATCAGTGAATCATGTCACATGAGTCTCATCTTTAGAATTAATCCACACACCATTTAGCCATTGTATTTTATAAGGATACTGAGTTAGGTACAAAGCTGTAACAAAGACAACTCACTGTTGCTAGGCCATACACTCCAGCTAAAAGAATAGGACACATGCACTCTAAGCATGTAACAACAGCATGCAACATACAAGGAACAAATCAATATTATACATGAAGGTGCCCCAACGAGCCTACTCAAAATAAGGCTGTCCCAAACTGTCAGAAACACAAAGGACTAGGACCTGAGGGAAGGGGAGAACCTCATGTTATTTTCTAAAGAACTATGAAACTTTAAAAATATATATTTATTATCATTTTCTGTGTGACTACTTGTCACACATGCATGCATGTGACTCTGTGTATGTAAGTGTAAGTGCATTTGGAGACTAGAGGAGGGTGCTGGATCTCCTCCAACTAATTACAGAAGGTTGTGGGCTGCCATGATAATGCTGAGAACAAGACCCAGGTCCTCTGCAAGAGCAGCAAATGCTCTTAACCACTGAGTCAGCTCCTGCTCCATCAACCAAAAAGCTTTAATATGCTTAGAGAGAGAGAGAGACAGACAGACAGACAGACAGACAGAGACACTTAGGCATTTAGCCCTGTCATTAGATTTCAGGAAAGAATAATTTTCTTGAAAAAGAAAAACAAACAAAATAAACCTGTACTGGCTAGTTTTGTGTGTCACCTTGACACAAGCTGGAGTTATCACAGAGAAAGGAGTTTCAGTTGAGAAAATGCCTCCATGAGATCCAGCAGTAAGGCATTTTCTCAATTAGTGATCAAGGGGGGAGGGCCCCTTGTGGGTGGTACCATCTGTGGGCTGGTAGTCTTGGGCTCTATAAGAAAGCAGGCTGAGCAAGCCAGGAGAAGCAAGCAAGCCAGTAAGCAGCATTCCTCCATGGCCTCTGCATCAGCTCCTGCTTCCTGACCTGCTTGAGTTCCAGTCCTGACTTCCTTTGGTGATGAACAGCAGCATGGAAGTGTAAGCTCAATAGACCCTTTCCTCCCCAACTTGCATCTTGGTCATGTTGTTTGTGCAGGAATAGAAACCCTGGCTAAGACAAAACCCAAACACTTTTGGTTTTGCTTTTTCCTTAAAATCACTAGCAGCCTATGTTTTGGATATTCAGTCTTAAAAATAAGAATCATAAACTACAAGATCTCCCGTTATCTTCTTCCTTGAGGCAGAGACAGTAAACAAATGAAATGGTTTCTGTTCTAGAAGAGGATATGTACAACACAGACCAACAGTGAAAATGTCTACTTCTGGACTGGGGCATGGCTCCATGGCAGAGGACTCAAAACTCAGCACTTCCAGAAATGAAACAAAAAATGGGCAGCCCTTCTAAATATAAACAGAATTGCACAGTAGCCTTTGGCTCCTTCCTCTAGCACAGCACATCTGACATTTATTCACGGCAATAGCTATATCCCAGTGTGTTCCTTTCTGTTGGTAGGAACATTCCCTATACAGACAGACCACAGTTCCTTTAGCTATAACCTAGTTGAGGTACATCGGAGCTGTTTCCAATTTTGATTCTTATGAACACAGCCATTTAAAATATTTGCATTTTTAAAAATCTGTACTTTCCTAAGCTATCTCTAAAATTCTTTGAGAAGAGAGCTTTCTTCTTAAAAAAAAGGGGGGGGGAGATATTTTCAAAGCACCAATCTAATAATCTGAGGTAGTTATAAGCATACTACTCTATGCAACACTATATCCAACTAGGATTGTTCTTTCAGACTTAAATATGTCCGTCTTCAGGGTTACACCTTCATCATAACACAGAGCTAGCTGTAAGGACTAACAAGTCAATGCCTGATGACAGTGGCTGATAAAGATGGAGTACAGTGTGGTAATGTAATGCTTAATAAGGAAAGGCTGACAAGCTGCACACCTCAGGGGTCAGGGATGGACGCTGGAGCAGCCAGCTTGGTCTCACACTGCCAAATTTTTTGGCAAATGTTAAATTCCTTCTGCTGTTTTCTAACTAGATCATTTAAGTATGTAAAGTCACCAGATCTAGAAGTTGAAAAGAAAGGAAAGAACAGAAAAACTGTCTTACAGGAGCCCCTCTGGGCATGCTGGACTATACAAGGATGTCTAGAAAGATAAAGTTCTGACTCCAATTCTACAAGTATATGTGTACACAGATGCAATGCTCCACTGAAGGCAAAACTGCAGGAAAGGGAACTGTCACTGGAAAAAAGAAAAGCCTGTAATTAAAGTCTTGACTCCCAAATAAAGACTTGTACTAAAACTGCTCTCAGCTCCAGGAGAAAAGGCTGAAGATTCTAACCTTACAGAAAAATATATTCTTCAAAAAAGTCTGACTTGGTCTGCCATTTCATCTAAAGCATGTGCCATTACAGAAATAAATGACAGATGTTTCTGAGTAGAAGAGTATCGTATCAAGTAACAATTATAAAAATACCAAGTGTATACCTACCATTTTTTAAAGGACTGTGGTGAACCAGAAATGAATTTTAATAAATCGTTCAGATATTTAGTAATACAGTCTTGTCTCTACCTGGGAAAGACTACTGTTATAGCTCTCTGCTGTGTATCTGTAGCCTATGTACAAACCTGAGTGTGCACATAACATCTATATTGAAGGCACAACTGTAACTAAGCTGTGAAATTAAGAGCTCAGAATTTGGAGCTCATTAAGTTTTATTAGTTTCTATAAATGAGCACTCTAACGCCATATGTATTGGCTATCACCAAATGCAATACATGCAAAATACAAACTTGCAATAGTTCTTTAAGCTAAGAAACCAGTTAATTTATTTTTGAGAAAGGGTCTCATGATCTCAGGCTAGTCCAAAGTCACCATAGAGCCAAGGGTGCCCTTGGACTTCTGACCCTCTGGCCTTCATCTCCTGAGTACTGGGATTGTAAGAGTGTGACATCAAACCAGTTTGTGTGATAATGGTTATGGGTACCAAACCAAGGTTTTGGGCCTTCTCCACAAACATTCCACTAATTCATTTATTACCTCGCCCCTTTTGTGAGCTAGTCAGTCTAGTCTAAAACTCACTTGAGGATTATAATGCTGTCATGTCTGAAACTACCAAATCATCTGGGGCAGGAGAGCTGGCTCAGTGGTTAAGAGCATACACTGCTCTTCTAGAGGACATCAAGTTGGTCCCCAGAGGCAGCTCACACCTGCCTGTAACTCCAGCTTCAAGGGATCTAAAACCCCCTTCTGACTTCTATAGACACTGTACTCACACACACAAATCCCCCATTCAGCCACACACATATACACAAATAACAAAATCGGTCATTTCTTAATGGACGTGTTTTACCAGCATGCACGTCTGTGCGCCACTTTCTTGTCTGGTGGCTACAGAAATTGGTAGAAGATGGCTTTGGATTCCCTGGAACTGAAGTTATGGATAACTGAGAACTGTAATGTGGGAGCAAGGAATCAAACCCAGGTCTCTGAAGAAGGAGCCAGTGCTGTTAACTGTTGAGCATTTCTCCAGATTCCAAAATAAGTAATTTGTAAAAATATCACACAAATGCCCTAAAAATAGACCATGAAAACCAAATAGGAGACAGTGTTGTAATCAGGAATTATTTATAAGTGTTTTTATACTGGCATAGTTCATACACTCATAGTAAGTAGCCTCAACCCACAGTAATTTGGGTCATCTCAGAATAATCCGTCAACAGTTGAGAGGTAGATAGACTGACAGAAGGCAAGTTCTCCAGTACTAATTCTTCAACTATAGAGATGGCAGGGCTGTTCATCTGCAAAATAGTAATTTTTGACACGATCATTTTAAAGGTCTCTGAGTATTCTGAATATGCACTTGGGATTCCCTACTCTCAAAAACAATCCATAAATCTAGTTAAAGGTGGTTGTGATGGGTAATTACAAAGGACAATCACAGCAAACGAGCAACAGGAAAGCCAGCTGGCCGGGCTGGAGTAGGGTTTGTATTTTCCAAGCATGAGGACTAAGCTTGGCGACAGTACTTTCAATCCTTAGCGTTTAGAGATGGAGATGAGAAGCTGAGCTAGCTTACACAAAACAACATTCTCCCACATCAAGTAGGTTCATTACAATTTATACTGTTAGCTTCATAATGTCAATCAATTTCAATTCCATAAAGTCAATCTCTCATTATCCTTGTTTCATTACAAGGAACAATATATTTGGAATTAAGTCTTTACATAAAATATGCATTTGCAAATTCTATTCTGCATAGCCCTAAATACCTCAGCCTAATATGATGAATAAAAGATAAGGAAAGTGTATAAACACACAAACTTGATGCACAAACCCCAATCACAAAGATCTCATTAGAAAAGCCTGAAGCTGATGCTTTCAACTCCCAAACTCCTGAAACTAGGGTCTGGATGACAGCTAAGGCGCTTGCAGTGCAAGCATGAATAGAGTGTGGGTCTCTAGAAGCAATGCAAACACAGTGTTGTCATGGAGGCTGGCCTGTAGCAATGCAAACAGTGTTGTCACGGAGGCCGGCCTGTAATTACAGCAAAAACAGGACCTTTAAAGCAGGCTGGCTGGCCAGGCTAGCATGTTACCAAGCTCTGGACAGAGTGGACAGTGATTTAGGAAGATCACTACTGTCAACCTCCAGCCTTCACAGGAACACACATGCATACATGAATACACAGCACACACTTCTAAGCCCAGTAAATGTCCTGCCGTCTTGTAATAGTCTGACTGTCCAGACTGTTCTAAGAACTCTTCAGGGTAATGAGAATGCTTTGTACTGTGCTGTCCAAGGAGTAGCACTAGCTACATGTGAGTTACTGGCTACTGCCATTAATTTGTTTTTAATTAATTTAAAATTAAGGGGCTACCCATGGCTAATGACAACTATATTGGCACGAGTCTACATAGATGGAAGACATCTTAAAATTGAATAAAACAATATAAAAGAGGAATACACAGTGTCTATTGATTTTTAACAGAAACCACAGTACACAGAACCCTGAATGCACAGCACAATGTGCAAGGTGAGCTTTTAAACCAAGTGTCTTATAGCACATTTCATCATTCGGTCATTTCAAAGATGGTTTTTGAATTTTATGTGTGTAAATGTTTTGTCTATATTTATGAATGTAGCACATGTACAACTACTACCTGAAGAGTTCAGAAAAATACATTTGATCCCTGGAACTGGAGTTATGGATGGTTATGAGCCACCATGTGGGCCCTCGGAACCAAATCCTGACCCTCTGCAAAACCAACAAGTGATCTTCACTACTGAGTTATCATCTCTCAGGCTTCTTTAATATAAAGCTGTCTGGTTTTAGTTATCAGTTACTAAAAATACATTAATGAGAGCATTGTAAAAACATACCCACAAAACAGAAAAATCAAGTCTAGCTACAATAGGTTTCTTTCCTTGTACATACATTAGCATAAGAGTAATAAGATCTATTGATTTAAATGAAATAAAGTGGAACCATAGAGCAATTCAAAATGAGATATGGAGTGAATGGCCATTACTTTCCATAAGAATAAAGTTATTAAAAATTATTTTTAATGTTGGTATTTTAAGACATTTCAGAGTAACTGTATTTTGGATAAACAACTAAATACATAACTGTTACATGAACATCAGCAAGAAAAGGCCTTAACAATAGTGTCTCCTGAACAAAGTAAGTTATGGGCAAAGAAAAAAACCCTAAGATGACTAATACATATGGACTTGTGTGGTTTTTTTACATCCTAGTTCTGGTGTTTTCTGTTTTGTTACAAACATTAGCATTCTTTGTCAAAGCAAAAGATTTGAATTCATTTCATTCCTCAATTGCCTAAATTAAACCCCACCAATTTAGAATCTCACTACAGAAAACGTACGTGTTTGTCTAACAGCGGCTACAAAAACAACTCCGGAGCCTCATCTTTATAGACTCTTTATAAATTGCCAGAGTCATTAATCTCAATTAGCTTATTCTTATTAATAATTCCAAAATTGAAACCTAAAATACAAGTCAAAATTCTACAATATGTACCTGCTTATGATTTTCAACTTCCAAAGATCATAAAGTCTATCAAGTGAAAATAAACTTCAAGATCCAAGTTTGCTTTACATAAGACTTAAATACAATCTTAAAACACTAATTTTTTTCCAACTTTTACGGTAACTGAAAGAATGTAAGTTTATCTGGGAAAATCTTTCCATACTACAGCAAAAACAATAATCAATAGGTGAGAAGAACAGCCAGGCAGTGGTGGTGCATGTCTTTAATCCCAGCAGAGTTTGAGACCAGCCTGGTCTACAGTCATTTCCAGGACAGCCAAGGCTACAGATAGAAACCGTCTCTGGGGGCAGGAGGGTCATAAAATCATTTAGTCTCTGTATTCAATGGGTGGACATTATACGCAAGAACAGTACGAGTTTCCTATGAGAAAACCGATGAAGTTTGTACCCAAGGGTAGGCAGTTAGTTACTAATTCTGGTACACATCCAGAAATCTTGGCTTACTCTGATGGGATTAAAAAAGCCCAAGACTTCTTCCTGCCTTTCTCCTACACAAGCCTTTTTCCTACACAAGCCTTTTATCAGAAATTATTTTGTTCAAACAAGTATTAGTGTCATGATTTGTAACAAAATTAATCACTATTATTAAAGGGAAAAAAACCTAGAAATCACTACATATAGCCATCTTCATCTGAGCTCACTTGGAGCCAGCCTACTGCAGCGGCTGCTGTGTCTCTGTCTACACACTAAACTCTGTCATCAGGGGTTCTTATCAGCTTGGGCCATTTTACTTCTTTCAATGTGCCCTTCGTCCTCATTCACTTAAGACCCCTCAGGCACTTACCATATGCCCCATACTATAAGGAATATGGAGACAGGGGTAAACAAGATACTGTCCATAACTCATGTGGTTTATACCCTCGCAAGAAAAAGAGATAGGTACAGTAATGTTTAGTTGTAGTAACTAGTTCAGTGAAGCAAGCAAGGCACTTACCAGAGACCTAAAACGGGAGGAGAAAAGCTAGCGCAGTAAGACACAACGTGTTATAAAGACAGCAGAAAAAAAGAGGATGTGTCTACAGTTAGCAAGGGCGATGCTCTGGATATGGAAGAAAATGGCTATCTCTTACAGGAATCAAAGTCAGAGTTCCCAACTTTGACAACAGGGTTATTTACTGGCAAAGAAAACGATCAGGAATTATTGTTTTATTCGCATTTCATATCTTAAAAATGTATTGGGAGGCAGGCTCTCCCATGTCATAGTGCATGTGCAGAGATCAGATCACAACTTCCGTCAGTGGGCGTCTCCTTCCATCATGTGGGTTTCAGGTCATGAAGCTTGGAGGAAAAGTGTCTTTACCCAGTGAGCCCTCTCAGCAGCCCATATTCACATTAATTTCAAGTTAAAATACTCAAAGAGGCCAGAACGAGGACTCTAGGGAGATACGTGTGACTCACTACTCAGCTAAAAACAGCTTCCTTACAGGTTTCCCAAGCTAGGTTTGAATATAAAATACATTTTCCTCCACTCTAGGGTCATTAATGCAAAAGGACACTTCCAATCCCAACCCTAATCATTTGGAGATGTCTGAGCCAGGAGAGAACTCAAGCACCCCAAATGAGAGACTCTAGGCAGCACAGCAGTCGCGGCCAGTTTCCTGGGATTTAGTTACCCACAAGCAGTTTTACAAAATACTACATGGAATTATTAATCCTTGTGTACCTAACTTGGTATGTACAATAATAAAACATTAGTATATACAGGGTTCATCACTACCCAGCATTTCAGGCATTCCTTGGGGTTCTGGAAGGAGATTACAGGGAGTTCTGTAAGTTAATTCTCAGCCCAGTTGGGTCCTTACTATTCCTTCTGGGTTGGTCCTAGGCATTACCAAAATACTCTTCTCACTCAAGGCTTTTGTCACTGCAACCTCAGAACGAGCCAATCTATCAGGAGCCAGAAAAGAACATCTCATTTTAGAAACTAAAAAACAAACAAGTTTTTAGCAATGAAACATGAAGCATCAAGAATTACAAAAATATAAACATTGCTAATTCCCTAGAGCCCAAGGGCTATTTGTGAGAGAATAAAGGTTTGAAAGAAAAATTAAAGATGAATAAATTAAACAAAGGAAAAAAATAACCAATTTTAAAAAACAAGCAAAAACTGTGGACACTTTATCAAAGGATTTAAATAAACATATGAAAAGCTGCTCTACAAAACAACCACTAGGGAAATAAAACACTTAAATCATGATGAAAGATATAAAATCCAAGTTCCTAGCGTCCATGTAAAGATGGAAAGAGAAAACCAACTCCCAAAAGGCCCTCTGACCTCCGCAGGTGGATGGTGGGTGTGTCTGGGTACACATACATACTTCAAAAGGAATCGTGATGAAATACTTCTCTATACATTTTAGAACGGCTTTTTTAAAAGCCAATGCAGCTCTTACTCAAAATTCTTGAGAGCAAGTTTCAGGGTTTTTAGACTTCAGCGTGTGCCTTCACACGGTCACATGTCCTGAAGATGAGGTAAGATCTAAGCCTACCACAGTGCTCGTTCACTCACATGCTATGCAAGTCGGAAATCAGCATTGCTGGACTTCAGTTAAGGTGCCAGTCGAAACACACTCCCTCTACAGATCTTTTCAGTTTTCTCATGGGTCCTGGCACTCCTTGGTTTGTAGCCAGTCTCAGTCTAATCACTCTGAGTCTTTGTATCAGTGTGTGTATGTGTTTGTGTGTGTATGTGTGGGGGTAGGGTGGGATAGAGATGTATGTGTGGCACACACATTGAGAGATTCTTCCACTTCCCTAAGAACAGGCATGATGACATTTAACGCCTACTTGAACAATCCGGGACCTGTCTATGCATGTTTATAGTAGCTGTGTTTGCAGCTGCCAAGCCCTGAAACTACCCTTTAAGGGGACAGTAATACTACATTCTTATAATGGATAACTACAGCTCAGCAATAAAAAGGAATAATCAACTGATATAAATAGCACAAATATTAAACAGAGTATGTTTCAGAAAAGAAACAAGATTCCAAAGGTTATATATGATTTTATTTACATAAAATCTAGAAAACCTAATGCTCTGGGAAGCATTACAATCCAAGATGGTTTGCCAGAGCTGGGGTAACTGCAGAAGAACAACATGAGGGAAGTTTCTGGAACAGACAGAACTTTTCTGTACCTTGGTTGTGGTGGTAGTGACCCAACCCTGTGCATATATTCAAAAAAGTATGTTGTTTTACATAAATTTATTAATAATTGAGCAAATAAATGAAGAGGCCATATAACAAAAGTAGCTCTGCATTTTCCAGTTTTAAAGAAAGTTCATGTACATACGCAAAGTTACTTCTTTATTTACTAAACACTTAAAATTAGATGTGTGTATCTTTGCTTTCATCTTCATCAAACTTATGAGAGCTTTTGTGGTTTTTAATGTAAAATTGTCCATAATATTTATTTAATAACCCTACTTTATCTAACAAAGGGAGATGGGAGGAAAGGTTTTTGAACAGTTATTTTTGGGGGTTTTTGAGTCCTGCTATTCAGTCCTAGAAATTGCTATGTAGCTATGCTGGCCTCAGACTCACAATCACCCCCCCCACCTTCTGCCCGCTGCATGCTGGGATTACAGGTATGACCCACCATACCTAGTTCCAATCTCCTAATACACTTGCCTCCTGCCACAGACTAAGAGAACTTTGAATTAGTGCCAAGCCATGCATGATGACATTCTGAGCAATATGAACTAAACAAAAATTTAAAAACCACAATGGCTTATAATTAACACTACATAAATCCATAGATAAGTCATTCCCTTCTCTCCCTTTTTGATTCTTTTTCATCATATTGCTCAAGCTCAGTGACAAAGCAAGCACAGAACAAAATGACCAACAAAATCTTTTGCCTTATTCAGAAATGTAGTCATTAATCTGAAACCCAATTTTGTTTCAAAAGTCTGTAAAGTTCACAACTGGTAAAAAAGATTCTACTAAGCATGGCAGTGGTGGTGCACGCCTTTAATCCCAGCACTTGAGAGGCAGAGGCAGGTGGATTTCTGAGTTTGAGGCCAGCCTGGTCTACAGAGTGAGTTCCAGGACAGCCAGGGCTACACAGAGAAACCCTGTCTCGAAAAACCAAAAAAAAAAAAAAAAAAAGATTCTACTATAAAATATTCTACATGCCCCCCAGAGTAATAAACTACAGTGTGAAGTCAATCAAAAAAATATGTATAAACAGGGGCTGGAGTAATAACAGCTCAGCTCATCTGGTTAAGTGCTTGTACTACAAGCATGAGAGCCAAAGTTCAATGCCCAGAATGCACTTCAAGAAAGCAAGCATGGCGTAAGTACATTTGCAATCTCAACGTTGCAGAAGCACAGGCGAGCAGATGCCTGGGGCTAGGGACCAGCCAGTCTAGCCTACTTGGCAACTTTCAGGCCAGTGAAAACCCTGTCTCAAAAAGAAAAGACGGATGGCCCTTGGGGACCTACACCAGAACTTGTCCTCTGCCCTCTACACACACCCACAGATTTTGTGCACCTACACAGATACACAGACACACATGCATAAAATAAATACACAACTAAATCAATCAATCAAGACCCAGAATCTACACATAAAAGGTGTACTGGGACTGCAGAAAACCCATGTTCAATTCCCATTACTGACATTACAACCATCTATAACAACCCAGTTCCATGATATCCAACACCATCTTCTGACCTCTGAGGGCATCCATATATACACAAAGACATAAAATAATAAATACATTTTAGGTCTTAACACAACCAATAACATAAGTGAATGGATGATACACCCAATTCTGAAAGTCTGTTAATTATAAAAAGCACAAGCACAAAGTGTCCTTGCCCCACAGAAGCAACTAAGAAGTGTGTGTAGGACAGCAGGGCTTCTCCCGCGAGTGTCAGAAGCTTACAGTTTGCAAATCACAAGATTTGCATCATCCAGGCATAAAAATTACAATATATGAACAAAAATAAAAATACAATCTCACTAAGATAATAGATAACTCAGTGAGGATTAAGGCTGTCCCTTAGTATGTTTCCAGTCCCCACCTCTCAAGATACCAAACTCTAAAGGATGCTCAAGAAGTCTCATATAATATGGCACAGCATTCATATAACCTTTGCACATCCTCCTAAATATATTTTAAATCATCTCTGAATTACTTATAATACCTAATACAATACAAATGCTATGTAAATAGCTGTACTGTATTGCTAGAGAAATGACGAGAAGAGTCTACACACTTAGTATGGACTCAATGGTCTCACTTTAGTCTGCAGCTGACTTTACGTCTGCAGACGTAGAAGCTGGGAATACAGAAAGCTGACAACTGCCTGCAGTGGCTGTTGTCATCTGCATCAAGCAGGGGGTCCTGGGGAGACAGAGAATTTAAGAGAGTAGATGTAATTACAGTACACCTGTAATAGGCTAAATGGGGCTGGACTTAAGTGTTCTACATGAAGGATAAACTACTTCAGGACTCCCTTAGGACAAAGGTCTTTTTTGCTTGCTCAATCCCCAGCACACACAATGGTCCTATGTATGAGTTTTGCCACCACAGCTCACTGATGAAAGGAACCTATCTTGAAAGATAATTATGGGAAGGAAAAACTGAAGGCCTGACCCAACCAGGGAAATGAGAGGAAGGCAGGGGAAGCTTGCCTAAACCCAAAAAAGAATGACTTGGTATTTTTTGCTTCTCAGCACTCAGTGTCACCTTCCCTTCACTTAAGCAGCAGAGAATGCTGGGGCTCAGGATATATCACCCAAATATGAGACTGTAGGAGAGCAGAATGTGCTACCCCAAAATAGACTTCTTTGGCATATTTTGAGTTTGTTATTTTGAGAAACTGCAGACACTGGAGTGGCTCTGAAAAGCCATCCTTTTATGAAAAGGCATCCACGTCTGTGGAAGAACCATACATTGTAAAGCACAGGCAACAAGAAGGCAGCCCCCTGAGAGGACCGACGTGGAGACTGCTGTGGCAGAGCAGGAGCCTGAGCTCACCTGGTAGCCTGGCCCCACTTTCTTCATCATCTACTAGTGACCCTGGCCCTATCCTTCTGCGGGGCAGGATCGTAACTGGTTTCTTCTGGTTTGTTTTGCATGTGTGTGGTGTGTATCTATGTATTCGTGTAGATGTGGGTGCATATATGCATGTGGAGACCAAAAGCCACTATTGAGTATTTTCCTCTATTGCTTTCTACACACACACACACACACACACACACACACACACACACACACACACATACACACACACACACACACACACACACACATACACACACACATACACATACACACACACACACACACACACACACACACACAGAGAGAGAGAGAGACACACACACTTCACTGAGGTGGATTCAGCCAGGCAGGCTAGACAATGAGCTCCCTGGGTGCTCCTGTCCCCCTCCCATACCCAAGGCTGAGCGTGCACATGCGGCCTGGCTTTTTAAAGCCATGGGTGCTTGGAACCTGTATTCCAGGCCCCATGCTTGTGAAGCAGGCAGTCTACCCTGTCAACCTAACTGCTATCATTTGACACTTGAACCTGGCAGTGACAATGTGAAAACACTTTCTGAACATCTTAAGAGTTGGATACATGGATTAATAACACCTATGATTTCATAAATGTTTAATAGACAGATGTAACAAATGCAAAAAGTGTTAGCAGTCAAGATTTTTCCAATGCTTGTTAACTTCATGAGCTACTAGTCTTTCTACAAAAGTAGTGCGGTGTGGCTGGAAAAATACTAAGTTGAAGAGTATAAAGAAGTGAAAGGAAAATTCTTCATAATCTAAAATACTTAAAAACAGGACATTACCATTTACATGTAGCTTATGGAAAAGATGTTATTTTTCTTTTCCTCCTCTAGCTCTGTTCTGCTTGGCTGGTGGCACCAGAAACAAACAGCTATTTGTAAAATCTTCTTTCAAAGGTAAGAAATGAGACTCCATTGTGGGGGCACACAACTTGAATCCCAGCACTTGGATACAGAGGCAAAAGATGGGAGGTTGAGGTCACCTTAGCTATACAGTTTGAGGTTAGACTTTGTCTCAACAAAAGAAACATAGAAATTTCAAAATTATATTCTAATCTAAAAAACAAGACAAAGCCAAATAAATTATGTAACATACAAGGAGAATAAAAGAGAAGTCTCTCCTGAAAAATTACATATAAAAAGCTCCCAATACCCAACAGCACAAATTTTATTTTATTTTATTTTATTTTTTTGGTTTTTCGAGACAGGGTTTCTCTGTGTAGCCCTGGCTGTCCTGGAACTCACTCTTAGACCAGGCTGGCCTCGAACTCAGAAATTCACCTGCCTCTGCCTCCCAAGTGCTGGGATTAAAGGCATGTGCCACCACTCGGGCCTTCCAACAGCACAAATTTGACAACAAATTATAGCAGGTACTTCCCAGCACATTAACCCACACACTGTCATGTGTTTGTTTCCTTTGTATGCACATACTACCTGACTCAATGATGACCACAAAGCAACTACAGAAAACATTTCTTTTGCACTGCAATAAAAATGAATCATTTAATCTGTCTTGATTTGTCTGTGCTATCCTAAAACTAAGATTTTTTTTCCTATTTTTATTACATAGATTTAAACTATACCATATATTTTGACAAATACGCATACTGAAATGGTTGATTATATATGTGTGTGTATGTACGTAAGAATATAAAATGGTACAGGCAGAAGCATGTCCACCATCTCTTGACTTGCTTTATACCCAGTGTAACGATAACATCTTCAATGCACCCTTCTCAGAAACACTCAGATGTTAATAGATGCTAGCACTAACTACAGTCCTCCTGATAACGTGCGCCAGATCCTCAGGTCTGCTTAGTCTATGTAACTATGATCTTCATCTCTGGCTTCCATCTCATTTCCACAGCACTACTGCATAAACACTGTATTTTCTATCTCTGGGTATTCAATTCCGTCTGTTGTTTTTTAGAATACACATACACACATATACACGTGTGCATGCATGTACATACATACACACACGTGTCATATTTTATGTACTGCCTGGCCTTGTTACTTAACGTAATATACTACAACCTTATCCATGTTGTGGCAAATGGTATGATTTTTGTTTTGTTTTAAGGTATAATACTGAAATGCAAGTGTATTTCAGTTTATCTATTGTTCTGTCAAAGACACACACTTTATTCCCCTCTGTTGGTATCAAGGGTTGCACTGTAACAATGACTATGTGGGTACAGTACCTTCAGAAGCTGGAGCTTCTCTTACTTTGGTTATATACCCAGAAAAGCTGGGTCATGTGATACTGACATGTTTAATTTCTTGAGGTGCCTCCACATTGTTTTCCTTAGTGGCTGTCCTAATTTACCTACCTACCAACAATACATTGGTATGTTCGCCTGTCTACCTTTGAAATGGCTGTTTTAACTGACAGTTTTGAATGTGTGGCTTCTGTTACTTGTTCTCACACACACTAACCCTCTCAGCCTTGTGCTGTCTCTCGTGCAGTGCAGGGTAACTGAGAAAAATGTGCATCCTGCGATGACAATGAAAGCAAAGAAAAGAAGAGTCGAGCCACCAAAGCCCCAGCTGTGGTGGGAAGGCTTGTGGTGTGGTTTAAATGATAGGTTTTCTTGTGTTCTAAATGTGCAGATGCTTATTTAAAATCTCGGTCTACTCTTATATAACGAGAACAAAGTGTTCACCTTTGTCTCACTCATTCCAATAAATCTAACCTTCTTTAAAGTAAGTAACCATGTCCTGTTTAGTTTGGACATTACCCTAACCCTGAATCCAATACAGCCTCGTCCTGTGCTGAAAGCTTCTTTAAGAGTTCAGAGCATGGGCTGGAGAGCTGGCGTAGCAGCAGAGTGCACTGATCTTCCAGAGGACTCAGCTTCTGATCCCAGCACCCTGTACATGCTGGCTGACAACTATCTATAACTTCAGGAGGTCTAACACCCTCTTCTGGCTTCTGTGGGAACCATACACACAGGTAAAACATTCATGCATATGCATAAAATTAAACTAAAGTTTAAAAATAAAGCATGCTGAGCCTAATGTGATGCATGCTTTTAATTCCACCACTTGGGAGGCACAGAAAGGCAAATCTCTGTGAGTTCAAGGTCAGTCAGGGCTACACAGTGAGACACTGTCTCAAAATAAAATAAATAATAAATAAAAAGCATAGAAGACATGTTTGTTGGGGAGGGTGGTGAGACCCAGGAAGTTGGTGAGATGGTTCAAGTGTTTAAGAGCACTTAATTCTCTTGCCAAGGTTCTGGGTTCTGTCCCAGCCCCTACCTGGTATACACACGGATGCAAGGGCATGCAGTCTGATACAGTGGGGATACAGTAACTCACGTGACAGGGTCACAAACTGTCTATGCTATGGCACAGAAAGTTTTTAAGCAGAGAGGTAATTTTAATTTTAAAAAGTGGTAATACTAGCAACCATATATAGATGACCTTTTTACTATTCTGAGGATTTTATACTCTGTTCTGTCAAGTATAGTAACTATTTGTATGGTTATTTCAACTGAATAATAGTTAAATAAAATTAACACTTCAGATCCTTTTGTAAGAACTCATTAGCTCGCTGTGGCCATGGTTACTAGAGAAGACCCACAGTACTTCTATCACTACACAAACTTCCATTAACACTGATGTATATATTAACACAAATCCTCATAGTTTCATTATAAAATAAACAGTTAATCTCCATTTTATAGGAAAAATGTGGTACAAAAGTATTAAGCAAATTACCTAAGGTCTTAAAGCAAGCAGTACCAGATGGCCTGGGATTTAAACCTAGGTTCTTAATCCCTTCAAATCGTCACTCTAGACAAGTGTACTGACTGGAAAGAAAGAGGATGATTCCGGAGGCAAGAAAACCAATGAGGAAACTAAGTCAGGCATAAGAGAAGTGCTGAGGAGCAGCGGGGTGGAGGCGAGGAGCAGCGGGGTAGAGGTGAGGAACCTTCACTAACATCACTAGAATGGAGATGAGGTTAATTAACAGATACTCAAGAGGACCAACAGAGTGGGAAAAGCCTAGAACAAAATCTAAAAGACAACAAATGAAGTGTGAAAACTTTAAGATGTCCCCACTCTAAGCATTAGTCAATAGGAATGGCTCTTCCTAGAGGAACAGCTTAGGGGAGCAAGTTCAAAGAAAGTAACACGCCCTATATGGTCATTACCCATGAGGGATAATTCAGATAAAAGTTGTGCAATGAGGCAGATAAGTCCAGAATCTGGAAGAGAGTTCTGGAATTAAGATAGAAAATTCATCCATCAGTGCAAAGAGAGGTCTAGAGATAACTTAGGAAGTAGAAACAATAAACTAGAACCAGAGGGATAACAACAATTAAGATAAATGCACAAGATAAAATGCCAGGAAACTCTAACATCATTACCTGACAGAGAGGAGGGAAGAAAATTGCTGGGGAAAGATTTACACACACACACACCCTGGGGGGGGGGGGGGGGGGAAGAACAGACAAGCACAAAAGCTGCAGGAGGTCAGTAAGACACGCCCAGATACTGCTAGCAGATACTACAGCCGGGAGAGGGAGCACACAGCTGCAGTCCCACTGCTCACCAGACAGAATCAAGATCCCAACTTCAAAGCTAGCCTAAGCTACATGACAAGAACCCACGTCCAAAAAAAGTTTAAAAACAAACAAACAAACAATTTATAAGAATACTGTAAGGGCAAAAGCCAAATTGCAGCAGATCAGGGATGAAGACAATTTGTTTTTTTATTGTTGTTTTGTTTTTTTACAAAAGAGCTTAAAGATGAAGAAAGCAACAGACGGGGCTGGCAACCTGGCTTAGCAGTTACGGGCACCAGCACTCTTCCAGGAGACCATGCAGCCTGACTCCAAGCACCAACACGGTAGCTCACTCACAATGTGGTGCACAGATTCAATTCTATCCATAGAAGGAAATACGGAAGTATGTGTCAGAATGAGAACGGCAAAGAGAATGAAGGAAATACTGAATTACTGGAGTGCACAGGTTACAGAGACAAATCCTTAGCAGAAGGCAAAGCTGAGATTAGCATCCACCGGTCTGTGTGTAGAACCCTACCACATGGTTGGATGATCTTCTCTACAGTAAGAGAAGAGCAGAAAAGGAAAACATTTGCCTTCACTTTTTAAGCTAAGGATTTTCAAACAGGATGCAAAAATACGGGGAATGATGGAGGACAAGTCATAAACCCTGCTTTATAAGAAGAACATTTATAGGTCAATGAGTTGATGGCTCAGTGCGTAAAGGTGCCTGCAGCCAAGCATGACAACTCGGGTCCTACACGGTCCAAGGGGAGAACCACACTGATTCCCTTTGCCTTTCACTCACACAATTTTTAAAATTACATTTGGTTGGTATTAGGCTAGTGCCATAATCAGAGTCATGAAAGTGACTTAACCAGCACTTAGTATGTTAGGAGAGAGGTGAAAGGAGACAATAGGGAAAAGGTCGTCAGAGAATAAAATAAGAATTCAAATTTCCTGAGGTACACAGTCTTACATCTCAAACATTTTCACAAGAGAGTGGAGAGTCTGTTGTCTCACTTAACTAACTTTCAATTACTAAATTAAACTTACTTGTGTTACCCTCTGCATCCCCCTCCAGTAGTTCCCATCCTAGAGACCCTGGCTCTGAGCGTTAGGCCATGGTATGTAACTCCCACTGTATACTCCACAGAAACAGGATATAAGTTTTCCCTGATTATTTTTAAAAGCTCCTCGGTATTTCTAAAGACAATTACTGGATGGCCTGCTGCTTTAGAGAGAACAGGGGTTTTGAAGGGCATGGTGGTGCATGCCTTTGATCCCAGCACTTGGGAGACCATTCTCATTTACATAACGAGATCCAGGACAGCCAGGGCTACACAGAAAGACCCTGTCTCAAAATAACCAAAAAAAGGAAGAACAGGGATTTTCATCTAGGTAATTCTATGTCTTAAGAGGCTGGGACTGAAGGATTATTGCAAGTCCTAAGCCAACCTGAGCCACAGTGAAATCTTGTCTCAAGAAAATAAGAAAAAATAATAAACAAGATAAAATGTTAAAAGAAAATGTAAACACTATTAATTAGATATTTAAAGATTCCCTAAATAATAAGACTTTGAAATACCAATATACATCATCATACTCAGAGCATCTATATTATGTTCCAAGGTCTGTAATTTATTCTAAGTTATAGAAAATTCAGGATTTAAATGCTTCACTGTAGCCAAAGATTAAGAAAACACAGAACCTGTCTATTAAATAAAAGAATTGCAAACCAACAGTTCTCTGGGTCAAATGCAATTCATGATTTACTGGAGAAAAGTTTAGTCATATAGGTCTAATAATACTTCTTTATATCACTACAGAATCTATCCTCACTCTACACAAAATGAAAAGGCACAGTAATGAGCTATCTTCTTTTACATACAGCAAATCTTACACAAACACTTTTCTTCCACTCCACAGTTGTTGTCTGCTGCCTTCTCTGGATGGTTTACTGGTGATACTATGAATTTCTCAAGCTTCTTCTGGATATTTAACACTAAATATACAGTGAGTGCTAAATGAGACAATTTTTTGGTACAAGCTATTGCTATATATAACCCAAGCTAGCCTGGGTCTCAAGATTCTCGCAGGTGTACCACCCCACCCCCACACAGACAGACAGACAGACACACACACACACACACACACACACACACAAATAAAATAAACACATCTACAGAAAAAGTTAATTCCTAAGTGTCTTTACAACTAATCTACTGCTGACTTGTTAATAGTCACCACAAAAACAGTAAAAACAATGAAGAAAATGTGATACAAAATTATACCATCACATGTATAAATACTACTGATTATTTTAAAAATTAAGACTAAACCAGTTCCAGTATAATAACATGACAAATATCAACTATTTTGGACAGTTTTGGGATCAAACACAGGGTTTTGTACATGCGAGGCAAGTGTTCTGTCCATGAGTCAAACCGAGTCCGCAGAAGCCAGAGGGTCAGAGTCCACTGTGAGCAGCCCTATGTGGGTGCTAGGGTGTTCTGTCAATGAGTCAAACCAAGTCCGCAGAAGCCAGAGGGTCAGAGTCCACTGTGAGCAGCCCTATGTGGGTGCTAGGAATTGAACCCAGACCCTTTGGAGGGGCAGTAAATGCCTAGGTCACCTCTGTCACCTCTGTCATCATACCCTCATTTTTTTTTGCAGATCTAAGTTGGGGGAGGGCTTCTCTTTTTGAACAACAGCTCTTGTAAGCAGGACTATTATTCATTGCATCCTTAATAAAGTATCCCAACAATAGGGTAGTTAATTACCAATTACAGATTACTCTAACATCACTATTCTAATTAGACAAAATATGAAACAATTTTACATTAACAGCTATTTGCAAACAGCTAAAAAGTTATCTCACTTCCCTCTCAGTAACTTGAAAACATACCCCATTTGATTGACTGATTATCTATTTATTCGGTTTTTAACATAGCCATTTTAGTCAGTATTTCTACATAAAAATCTAAGTTGTGAGCTGAAGATACAGCTCAGTAGTATAGAGCATTTACTGTCCTAAAGAGTCTGGGTTCAATTCCAAGACTCCACACAGGGCTGCTCACAGTAGAATCTGACCCCTCTGGCCTCTGTAGGCATCTGTACACACATGTGCATAGACAGATAGATAGACAGACAGACACACACACAATTTTAAAAAACAAAATACATCATCAAGAGAATTTAAGTTGTTGTCAAAACTTCAATCACTCTATAAACAGAATACAAGTTCCAATAAAATTGGATAATCTGGGCTGTCCTAATTTCCTGCTGTATGGAGAAACAAGTGCAGGAAGCAGGAGAGTTACCATTGCATCTTTCTAGTCCAGGTTACTTACACAGCTGAGTAACAAAGTCAAGCTTAACAAAAGCTCTTTTTTTCCATCAAAATGTTTCAGCAAATTATAATTCTGCTCAAAAATACCCTCAAAAAATTTTAATGATTTGGACAATTATCACAAAAACTAGTTACACCAAGGCTAGACAGATGACTCAGTGGTTAAGAGCACAGGCTGCTCTTCCAGACTTCCAGACCCCACACGGCAACTAACCACCATCTGTAATCTCCGTTCAAGGAGATCTGACACCCTCTTCTGGCCTCTGTGGGAACTGCATCCAAATAGCACACAAATATACAATATACATGCAGGCAAAACACCCATACAACATAAAATAAAAATAAATACATCTTTTTTTAAAAAAGGAGTAGTGATGTGGAACTATATACAATACCCCACAGCTGCCCAGGTCAACAGATACAGCAGCACTGCAGGAGACAACCCTTTCACCTCCAAGTGCTGTGTGCAGCCTACAGCAGGTGCTCAACACCTGTTTGAATTAAGTGGCAACTAAAAGTGGAATTACTTCTGGCCTACACCTTCCTTTCTCAATAGTGACAAATACCCTCTGAAGATATGTACATCTATGTATTTAGAATACAGAGAGTCAGAACAGCAAGCCAACCCATTCTTCACAGAAACTGACCAAGTTGTCTCAAAGAGAGGAAAGAAAGTAACTGAAATGTAATGAAAGGAAGAGACATAACCTGTTCAGAGGAGCAGTCATCTCTCACCTTGTGAGTTCACTGTATTCTGAGAGCAGGCTCTTCAAATCTTTGGGGAAAGTCATTCAGAAAATAAACTATTGAAAATAGTGTATGAAATGAAAATCATTTAAAAATATAGACCAAACCTCATCAACTTTAATTTCCTCGATATTATTAAAGCAGCTGAGAACAAATCAAAATTCAAAGTAAACTCTACTCATCAGTGCACACAGAATTCACTCAAAAGAGATACAATCTTCCTAAATGTATACTTCCAAATCCAGTCATTTCAGTTAGTAACACAATATACTAGAGTTGTGTAGTAATGGACAGATATTTCTAATCAAAGAAAACCAGGAGGCTTCCACTGAATAAAATGTCCTTAATGCAAGGCCTTAGGAAAGGTCTTCAGTTCAGCTGCAAATATTAGACAATGATCCTCAAATCTCTTTTCAAAAGTCAAGCCCCAGAATTCAAGAATTAGGATTTGCCCTGGACTGTATTATTAACTGGCTGTTTTTTAAAGAATATGCATAACTGACACTTTATTTAAAGCTGATACTTTTAAAATTAAAACATGCTACATGTAGCTCAGTAACAACTCATGCTTATAGCTCCTGTGTGAGACTCCTGCATTCAATTCCAGGCAGACAGACAGACAATACATATACAGACACACATACTCCAAACAGGGAATTATTATAAATGAAGTACCTAAGCATTCTACCAAGATACAACATACAATATCTGATTCACAGCAAAACTACTAATTAATCCCATGGGATCATTTGATGGTAGTTATAAATAATCTTATCATATTTTACTTAGCTTCATGTGATCAAAAAAAGTTCCAAAAGAAAAAAGAAGAAAACAGTTCCTACAGATAGGTGTTCTTATGACATCACACTGCAAAACAGGGCTTTATTGACTTGAACATTTTCATATATGCTCTTTAAAATGCCCAGTGACAGAGAACACTATATGAACGGGGCTCTGCATCAAGTCATGATGGCAGGTTGTCCATAGAAAGACAGGAGATCCTTTAACACTTTACAGAGTTACAATCTGAAATATCTCAGACTCCAGACTTTCTTGATTTTTGAATATTTGCCTAGACACCAGCAGCTGAATATCCCTAATCTAAATCCCCATTTTGAGCCATTATGCTTAGTAAGAGCATTCAGAATTGGAAGTATTTTGGACTGTTAAGATTACAGACCCTAATCAGGCAGTGGTGGCTCATGCCTTTAGTCCCAGCACTCAGGAGGCAAGGCAGGTGTATCTCTGAGTTTAAAGACCAGGCTGGTCTACAGAGTGAGTTCCAGTTACAGTCAGGGCTACATAGAGAAACCCTGTCTCAAAAACAAAAACAAAACAAAACAAAAAAGATTAAAGACCTCAATCCATAAAAGTATGCTTCCAGCTCAAAGTTCATAGGGCAACTGAACCCTAAAATAGATCTCTAAGAGTCCCACCAATGAGGGTAGGAATGCAGCCCAATTTGTAGACTGCTTGGCTAACATACATGAAACTCTGGGACCAATGCACAGATCAACTGCAAAATGCAAGAAGTTCAAGGTCATCATCAGCCACGTGAGAAACTCAAAGGCAGTCTCCTATGTATACATGAGATCTTGTCTCAAAAACTAAAGAAACAATAATTTTTTTAAAATGTAAGGGAGTTGGAGATGGCTTTGTGGTTAAAAGCTGCTCTCCCAGAGGACTGGAATGGTTCCAGGACCCATCAGGCTGCTCACATCAGCCTGTAACTCCAGCTCCCAAGACTCCAGCGCCCTCTTCTGGCCTTCTCAGTGCATGCACAAACACACAAACAAATGATAAAATAAGTCCTTTGTAAATTAAAATGCACTATACTGGATCCTTGGCAAATGGCTAAGATCATCCTGAGGGAGGTAAGACAAACCTAGAAAGACAAACATCACATAATTATTCTCTCTGTTTGTGGTTCCTATTTCCAAGTTTTCAGATGTGAATCTAACCTGGAGTAAATGAGGAAACCAGGACATTATAAAGGGACCACGAGGCAGGGGAGGGCAACAGAGAGAGGAAAAGCAAGGTGCAAGTGAGTGATCAGACGGGGGGGGGGGGGGGGGAGGGGGGGTCTGTTGGTGAGATACTAATTAAGGAGGGAGAGGAAAGTAAAAACAAAGGAAAGGGGGGGGGCTAAAATAGTATTGCCTGAAGTCATAAGCATATTATTATCTATCTAGCTAAAATTAACTAAGAATATCTAAGTATGTATATACATATGCATATATAATTTAAATGAAATCCTCCAATACAGGCCGACAATACTCATGAGCTTTAGACAAAAATTATAACATCGGACATGAGAAGCCCTGATTTGAGTTGTTGATCCAGGCTGTCCGAGGTTCCCAAAACAGACAGCTCTTTCCTGATGTTCTTGGTTGCCTCCCAGAGGTGGAAGTTGCATCCTACTGCTAAAGAAACCATCATCTTCAGACACTGCACCCAAAGGATCTGAACTGAATCAGACCTGATGCCTCCTTCCTGAAGACTAGCCTTCTTATCAGAAGGCACCTTCTAAGGAAGGGAAGCAACCAACAGTCCTACCCAGCTACAATGCCTATGTCCCTCAACAATGGCCAGCATGGTCAATAACCCTGAGGGTGCAGTAGTGGGGTGCACACCTTGGCAGTAACCAACAGCTCTCTAGTTAGACTTAAGACCAGCTCAATAGGCGAGAAATAATTCCTGGTACTGGAAACTTAGCTAACACCTAGGGCTAGTGAAGTCATGGATCTTGGAGGAGAAATCTACAACCACCACTTTACTACACCAGCATAATCCCTAATTACAGCCTAAATATTTCTCCTCATACCCATAGTAAGTGTACTTCTCATTCCTCATCAAAGAAACTTCTATTTGCAACAGAAACTATTGCAGAAAACCACTAGTGATCAAAATTCAGAGTTGTAAAGGCCAGCCCCAACCAGTATATCTGCATCATAAACCCTGAACCTAAGACTCAGGGGTCACTGCAGAAGAGCCAGAGGAAAGATTTAAGAGCCAAAGGAACAGGAAGTTTTCTGTGAACCCATGTCTCCTAGAAACATCAGAGAGACTATATCCATGAAGTCTTATCAAGATGTCTGCCTAAACAAGACCTGAACTATGAAAACACCAATGGACATGCTAACATAGTAGGGGGCAGTTTAAGAGGCCTCAACCCTAAACAAAGAACTGCAGGCAACTAAAGAATACTGGAGAGGGAAAAACAGTCTTCTACGAAAATAGTCCCCCTAACTGGTTCTCCAATACCAAGCCTGAAATCATATATATACAGTAACACTATACAGACTGAGCAGGCTGTATTTATGTATTTAAGAATATATACGTACACATATATGTATATGTAACAACTAAAGAAAAGGCATAAACGGGAGAGACTAAGGGAGGAGGCTAAAGGAGAAAAGGGAAGGGCAAATTTGTGTAATTATAATTTTAAAAATTATTACAAAAAAATTAAATATTTCACCAGTAAATTATACCACTGCCAGGCACGGTGGTCCATGCCTGTAATGCCAGTATTGGGAGATGAGGCAGGAGGATTTCTACAAGACTGAGCCCAATCTGGGCTCCCTAGAAAAGTGAGGTTTCAACACTCTCCCACAAAAAAACCAAAGTATTGTTACTTTCTCATTGTTATTTAAACAAAAAAACTGTAGTTGACTGGGATGTCTAACAACTACAAGGAAGGCTGGGAGGGGCTTGGTTAGCACCAGTTGGCGCTGCTCTTCCCCAGGACCCACTTCATGCAGCCCATGACATCTACTACTCTGGCTCTGAAGGATCAGATACCCTCTTCTGGCCTCTATGGTCACTCTCTCGCTCTCGCTCGCTCTCTCTCTCTCTCTCTCTCTCTCTCTCAAATTAGAGTAAAATAGAGGGGCTCCTTATAGGGAGCAAGGAGGAGGTAAATGCACAAGATGGGAGGGGCAGAGGACAGCAGGGTACAAGTGACCTGACAGGGAAAACGGGAAGGAGTGCTCTTTAGGGATGAGGGAGAAAAGTGAACACAGGAGGAAGAGCAAGGTGGGTAAAATAATGGTGAGGCTATCTATAGAAGCCATAAAGAATCATACTATTAACTACACACAAACAAAACAAAAACCCTTATGACACACACAATTCTGTGTATAAATAGACGTCCTTTTAGTGTTCTCTTATAGACTGATGGTACCCCCTTTAACAACCTATCAGACCACCTAATAAAAACCTCAATACCAGACAAGAGAACCCCTCTCTCTCTTGTGTTGGTGGTCAAGGTTGTACAGGAGACTTTCAGAACATATAGTCCACTGCTATTTCCCTTGGTTGCTTCCCAGAGGTAGACGAGGAGTGTCTATTGCTAAAGATATCATGTACTTCAGACACAGAACCCAGAGGATCCTGAGCTGGAACTGACCTCTTCCCTGAGGACAACTTTCATGGCATCAGAAGGGACCGTGTGAGCTTCCAAAGGAAGGATGCAGCTAACAGTCTCATCTATCCATGAGGCCTATGAGCCACATCGAGGACCAGCATGGCATAACTTCAGGGTTATAGCAGCACACACACCTTAATGGTAACCAACAGCTCTTTAACTGGACTTAATACCTGCTCAAAAAGAGGGATCCCATGTCCGGCACTAAAAACCTAACTACTCAGTGCTAGTGAAGTCGTGGTTACTAGAGAAGAAACTGTAACTACTAATTCACTAAATCCCTAACAACAATCTATTAACATTTGCCTTATACCACAGGTAAGTATAATCTTCACCCCTCATCAAGGAGACTTCTCTTTGCAACAACCAGAGACCACTACAGGAAACCATAGCCAATCAAAATGCAGAGTTATGGACTCTAGTCCCATTGAATACTTCTACAAAACTGAACAAGGATGACACCAATGGATGTGCCAAACTAGACAGAGAAAAGTCCGCAAGGCCTCAAGCCTACACAGAGAACTACGGGCAACTGAAGAAAGGTAGGAATCGGAGAGGTGGTGGCCTTCTTCAGGGAAGAGCACACCAGTCAGTGGTCTGGTGACAAATGGTCAGCCCTGAAAACACGCACACAAGTAACCTTAAGGACTGAATAGGTTATCTTCAGTATTTACGTATGTATTATGCACGAAGTAACAACTGGTGAAGAAAAGTCATGAGTTTGAAGGAGACTGGGGAGGGATTCATGGGACGGTTTGGAGGAAGTACAGGGAAGGGAGCAACGTTCGAATTATATTATGATCTCAAAAAAAAAAGTTAAAAAATAACAAAAGTCTTTGCCCAGAAGTACCTTCCTTGATATATATATACTAGGTGTATACAACTTAACAGCTCACTCTCCAAAAAATAATTCAGAGTACCTCGTATGGAGACAAGACATTCTACTGACGTAAAGAACACTCACACACAAAGTGCTACATCCCCAAGGAGTCTCCTTAAAGGCCAAAATGTACGCTGATATGCCTTCAAGTGCACACAATGACAGTACTAGCACACGACAGAGTAAGGGACATGTCGTCTATGTACCAAACAGCCCAGAACCTTTTATAATACAGGTACTGTATTCCTAGCCCATAGAACTACTGCTGTCACAATTAATAACATTTAGGATTTCATTATATACAAAGGCACACTAGGTGTGGGGGCACCCCTGTAATTCCAGCACCCCTCGGAGGCAGAGGCAAGAAGATGATGGTAAAAAATAAAAAACAACAACAACAACAAAACAAACAAAAAAATACAAATCAAAATATAACACATGACAGGAAGCTGTACAAAACACAGAAATAAGAACGATTCATTTGCTAGCCCTTACTATGGGTCCTAAGACTCTGTCTCATTCCTGTCTAATGATAGCCTGAAACAAAATGTCAAAGTCAAGTCTCCAGCAAGTCTAAGCTCATCAAGTTGCAACAGTAAGGTACTCTAAGAACCTTCAGTCAGGTTTTCATGCTAAGCTAAAGATGTTCTTATAGTTGTCAACATTCTACGCTCTAGATGTAAGACTCCAAAGAGCAATTAAAATCTGTCAAGTTTTCGCAGCTAGACTCACAAAAGCCCCTTAGGCCCTGACCCTGTACGTAACTCCCTAGGACTGAGAATGTGAACCCCATGCCACTGCCCTGTGAGCACTGGTGCTAATCGTCCTTACCTTGTCTTTCTCGTGTGGAAGCAGTGACACCGGAGGTAAACACGAGAGCGACTCACAGCCCTCTTTCCCTTCAGCACTGGCTGCCTTAGTGTTGAGCCGGTAGAGAGGTCCATCTTTAAGGAGTCGGCCATGACCAACGGCACGCTTGATCGCCAATCGTAGCTGCTGGTGAAACCCAGAGGCAGTACTGCCTCCATAGGCAGCAGACACATCCTTCTGGCTTTTCAAAAAGCGTTCAATACTTTTCAAAGTTGAGCCACCAGACTCTGCCAAGCCCTCAAATGCCCGTTTGAGTAATTTATTCCAATCCACACTTTGCTTACTATCCACTTTCCCATGGTTCCGAGGTTTAGGAAGTGCTACCCGCCCGGGGTTATCAGGATCTTTATAGGAATTGAGACCTTTGTTGGAGACTTTTAGAATCGTCCCATCCTTAACACTCAGCTCCAACTGCTCGAGGACAGTCTTCCGGTCCAAGCCATGGGATGAAGACACTGCATTGCAAATCCTTTCCTCTGAAGGTCGTTGTTTCTGCTTCTTGACTTTTTTGATGGCCTCCAAAATCCACTCCGTGTACAGCGGGTTGGCGAGTTTTACCATGGTGAAGGATTCTGTATATCCATAGAGTCGTTATCCCTTATCCTGATGCTGAGTAAGTCTTACACCATGGAAAACAGGATTCTCGGAGGATGGGAACCAGTTAACCATAGCATACAAGATTTCTGGCCTGAGTCTTCCCTCCTTTCACAAAATAGAATTACAGCCTACTTTTACCTCAGAAATCAAAACGACTGGTTTTTTTGACGCGTGTCTTCAAACTCCTCACCAGCACCACACAGTGGTGTCTACTGCACACACACTCTTGGGCTCCATACATCTCATTCCCGGCTTCAAGCAGAACAGGACTATCTTAAGCCTGAGAAGAAATTAAAATAATGTCAATGTTGTATCAAGGCCTGCTCTGTAAATAAGTCATCAACTGAAATATCCTAGTCATTTCTTAAAGCAGCGTGTTTAACAACGCTCCCAAGAGTTTAAGAATAGTACTACAGTACTATCAATATCCCAAAACAATCAACTAGAAACCGCTGGAATAAAAACAAGGAAAAAAGGATGAGTAGTTAAAATAAATGAGGAAACAACCATGTCTATGAATGGCCTCAGCTGTAACTAACCAGAGAAGGGCTAGTTTGTTCTCCACAATCTGTGCTCACCAGTCTATGGGGTCAACTCGTTCTCCACATTTTTCCCCAAGAAACTATTCAGCACTTCAACAAGTATCTGGATTAGTAGAAAGAATCCTGCAATGAAAGCAAAAGTGAATCATCTTTCAAAATTCCAGTGGATAGAAAACAGTCAGTAAGAACTGCAGAAAACCACTAACAACAATCTGACCAGTTCCTATACTAAAGGAAATGAGCTTGCTTCACACACCACAATAAGGATATTAATGCAAACGAAAATAGCTTGGTGTGAAAGTGCTTAAGGAATTTTAAAATAATCCAAGTTCATTCAAACTTTTACCAATACCCATATACTGAAGGAAATAACAACTGTCAAAGTATTTATAAACAATGTACAGATAAACTAGAAATAAGAAAGGCCTAGAATCATTTGAATCAAATGCAAATACAAATAAATATACAAGATAGGAAACAAGTAATTGCCTATGATCTGATAAAAATGTAAATTTGAGATTGCTATCTCAGCGAACATGAGTCAGTAAAACTTTTGAACTTTTTCCTCCAAACTAAGGGTAACTTTGAACTTCTGTGTTCTGGAGCGCATGTACAGCCTAAACACAGGTAAAAGGGGTGGGGCATTGCTTCAGCAAGTATCCCTAACAGTATGCAGGCAAAGGGAAAGCTGATACAGTGGGAAGAAACAGTACTGTAACTCTAATAAGAAAACAAGAGGGGCCACAAAACATTAGCACCTGGCGCCAAAATGTATTTCAAAATAAGCTAACTAAAAGAAGTTCCCCCCCCCGGGGGGGTCCTTCATTTTAGTGGAGGTCTTAAAAGGACAAATGTCAGAATTATTACTCAAGGGAAGTTTTTTATATAGACATTAACTTTAAAGTAACGAGAACTGAGACCTAAGAAGCTGGGAACACCCTATGTAGCTGAGCTTTCAGGTGAAAGAATGAATGACAGTCACTCATTGTCTTTCCGGCCGGAAGTTTCCCCAATCTTCAAGTCTGCAGAAACCAACGCTCTGAAGATCTGAACCCTAACTCTCAGATAGTACACCAGCGGCTGGAAAGAAAGACCAACCAGCTCCGAAAGCCCTTCCCGCTCTGCCTCCCAACCCAAAACACATCTTCGCGCCCTCGATTTAAAGCCCAAGGAACTTTAAAAACTTGAAGCGGCAGAGCCCCGCAGTTTGCCAACGGACCGCTTCGCCGTTCCCATTCTATGGAAACACAGCCCGAAGAGTAAGTTAACAATGAAATCACGTGGAGTTAGGAGCATCGTAAGCTCTATCCCCAGCTCCTCCAAGCCCTTCTCCAAGGGGCCGGCTCAGAAGAGCAGCGAGGGGACACCGGCTGTGACGGAGCCTGACAGGTCGGGCAGGTCCGGCCCAAAGTCGCAGAGCTCTTGACAGGCAAGCCCGCCGCCACCCGTCCCGGCTGGGGGCTGACAGTCGGACAGACACAACACCACACGTGCTGCCTGCTCCACACCACAGCACCCGCCAGGCTGTCACCCCACACCGCTCAACCCCGCTCGGATCTCCGCGCACTCCGCACAGCCCGGAGTGCGCGCCCGGCGCCGGGAGCGGCGGGCGGACGGCGGGCGCGCCCCCGAGGGAGAGCGGGCGAGCCCGCACAGCAGCCCCAGGCTCCGCGGCCTGGCTGCTCGGCGCCCGTGAGCCCCAGCTCCCAGAGTGGGCCGCCGGCGGAGCGAGGGCGGCGGCGGGCCGTAGGCGCGAGCCGGGAGGGCGGCGCGGGCCGGGCCGCGGAGTCGGACGCGAGGGGGCGGCCGCGGCGCCCAGCCCGAGGCCTGGCGCAGAGCAGCGGGAGGCGGCGCAGGCCGCGGCGGGGCCTGCAGCAGCCCGCCGACCCCGCGAGGCGCCGAAGCAGACTCCGGGGCGGCCTAGCCTCGGGCTCGGCAGCTGGGAGCGACCGGGGGCTGCCCCTCGGCTACTTACCTGGGGGGAAGACAGTCGGGATCCCGGGGGCCCGGGCCGGACCGCGGAGATGCCCCAAACTGACACGGCCGCCATCTTGGAGACAGTGAGCTCCGACTGGGGGGAGGGGAGGCCAGGCGGCGGAACAGCCGCGGGGGGAGGGGAGCGTCGCGAGGGAACGGCTGCCTGGGGAGGGAGCGGGAACAGCCTGCGCGGGCGGGAGGGAGGGGAGAAGCAGAGGAGCGCGGAAGGAGGGCAGCCGGTAGCTGGAAGAGCAGGCTCGTCGCCGGGAAGGGTCGGAGGGCGGGGCGACGGGGGGTGGGGGGGAGCGGCTGGGCGGGTCACGTGGGGCGGGTACAAAAGGCCGAAGCCCGGGTGGAAGCGGGAGTTGGCCGGGCTGGAGGCCAACAGCTGGGGGCATCCGTCCTCCTTTCTCACGCGCTGAGATCTGGCGGATGGCGAGGCCACAAGCGGAAGGTGCACCCGGATTACACAGCCCGGGAAACTTGGAGCGGGCGCTTGGGTGGGGCGGCTTCGGCGCGACGCCGAAACCCGTAGCTAGTGAGCTCGGAGCGCCCCGCGCGCGCGCCTTCCGTCCCCGTTCCCAGGCTCTTGTTATCGCGCGGGCGTGCACCCGTGTCTGCCTCCGTGGTGTGGGGCCCCCACGAGAGCTCCCTGGCTGGGCAAGGGGAACGTGGGTGGCAAGAGTTACTTCTTTTGCCTTCGCCTGTCTGCTCACTCTGCACTCAAACCGCTCATCCCTGTGGTTCAAAGAATAAGAGTCTGGCTAGAAAGGGGAGCGAGCACGAAGTTGGACACCCTGTCCGCTAGCAAGATGCCCACCCAGGCACACTCCCTGCCCGTAAGTTGCTACACCTTGGAAACATGTTTATAAGAAACAACACCCACGGAGCTGGGTTTCTAGGATTTGGACAAGCTCACATAGCTATTTATGACAGGATTGGTTGTGGAACCTGGGTCTTTCTCTTCCTTTCCTGCCCTGTGCAGATTGATGACTGAGCAGCAGAGACATTTGGCTAGGGCAAATCTCTCCTCCGCTACTGGCTACCTGTTTCTTTGTCTTTGATCCAAGAAACTCGAGATTGAGTCACACACATACACACACACACACACACACACACACACACACACACACACACACACCCCTTCACTGGAAAGACGCGTTAAAGCTCAACAGTTTGAGATTTGTATTGCTGCTACCGTTGTACTTGCTTTATGTCCCCTTCCTAGACTGTTACCCCGAGACATCATCTTCCAGAAAAAAAGACCACCTGCTAGTCGCTGCCGTAACTTTGATATTACTTTCTTTTCTGAACTCTGCGGTGTTTGGTTTTGGTTTTGGTTTCTTTATTCACTTTACAGTTAAGGTGTAGTCTAATGCTTTTAACATATTCCCAGGTAAATGTTCTTCCACAGTGCCATTTGGCATCTCCAGAGTCTAACCAACATGATGTCAAGGACAAGGGCTCAAAACAGCACTTGTAGTGAATAAGCATTTGTAACAGCTGCTGAGAAACAAGTTTATACCTCACCTCATGTCCCGTCTCAAAACCTCATTCTCTGCTTTCAGATCTGTGTAGCCCTTCACCTTAATTCTTGCCCAGACTATTGAAACTATTCCATATTAGTAATTGCCTGGGAAACTCACGTCAAGAGGCTGCAGTGCCCTATACTGACATTGATAACAAGCAGTTGTGGAGAGGTTTATTGAATCACCCGAAATCACTTTTTTTACAAACCCCAGGTCACATTCCATTACTATTAGAAGAAAAATTTGAAATCAGGAGATCACCAAGATCAAAATTCAGTGGGTTCCCCATCTCAAGGGAATATGGTAGAGAATGATAGAGCAAGACACCTAATATCCTCTGGCCTCCAAGAATGGACACACACACACACACACACACACACACACACATGCACGCACCGTTTGGTTTTGGTGTTTTGTTTTGTTTAGATATATATTACTAAAAGACATACTTCAGAGATCTTTACAAGTTTTGCAACAAAGAGAAATCCGTTTTACAAGTACACCTACAGTCCAAGAAGACAGAGTTTAGCATAACTCTGTTTTTGTTCTGTTGGAGGTTTTTGTTTTTGTTGATCTTTGAGACAATTCAGACAGTTGAAGATTATTTCCTCTGTCAACCAAAAAAAAAAAAAAAAAAAAACCCCACATCCCTCATCTTAAAGGGAATAAGAGAGTTTATTCTGGTCCATTCTGAGTGACTATGGCCCAAGACTTAATTTCTTCATTTGTAACTTAATTGAAACTAACATGAGTATTATTTTATCACTTAGACATTCACCAGGTAGAATGTTAAATATCATAGGCAATTTTAAAAATCTAATTACAGACGTATCTAAGAAACAGAAATGAGATCGATGTTCAGTTACTGGGGTACTCGGTTGTCAGTGGTGTTAGACAAGCATCTTCCGGCATTTTCAAGTCCTCGTGAGTGTGCTCCCATACAACATGAGAAAGTTGATGGCCTTGGGTTTCCTATCCTAAGAATGAGTTAGGATACCTGGCCACAGTCCTGATCTTTCCATCAGAATGGAATTTTTGATGTGATACCTTTTTTCCCTTTTAATTGATGAAATCATTTGGTTTTCCTCATCCTTCGATGAAGGCTCTCTGATTCTAATTTCGCTATCATAATTGAAAGTCCTTTACAAGATATGCTACTTGATCATCTAATAGACTAAATTGTATGAACAGATTTAAATATTTGGCCATTAAGGCAACTTTCACTGTCACTATTTAATTTAGTAGGAATATTCTAAATCGGTATAACTCTCCTAAAGGAATTGTCTTGTATAGTTAAAATAATGGCTGACTATCTAAAAAGAAAAGGTTTGTAATTAGATCTTAAAGGTGAGATATTTAATATTTCTACCTTACCTTGTACATATGTATGTGTTGTGTACATATGTATGTGTGGTTTTAAAAGAACACCTCTAGTATTTTTCAATTAAATTTGAACTCCGCTTACTCTAGCTAGAGATACCCAAAGATTTGTGTTAGACCCTTTCTGTCCAAATTATACAAAAGTTATCAGTCTCTAATTGCATTCTTGATGTTTTATAACTTAAGTACTGATGTTTCTTGTATTTAAAATGTCCTATAAAACAATTATCCAGGACTTAAAAGTTAATTGAACCATATTTGCATTTTATTAGTTAAAAGGGGAGAAATAATACTACAGTGTCTCCTTCCAAAGTTCAATTTCCAAGAATTTAAATATAGGTGAGATAGCTCATGAGTACAAAGAACTATAAATATGAGCTATGGTCATTCTAACTTTAAATTATGCAAATGTTTGGTATTTTAGCTACATGTGTCCATCATCTGCTGCCTTCACTCCATTAGGCCACACTGTGTTCTTGATGACTTAAGTTTAGATCTAGTATCACCATCACGTGTCATATGCAAATGCTATGTCAGATAAAGAGGGTACAAGAAAAATAATTCCTATCTGGATTATGATGGCTAATAGTTTTGATATGGTATGGAGTTCCTTAATGCCTTTACCAGCCAATCATCTGTTCTGAAGATTGCAGCCCTGCCCACTGGTCATCCTTGTCTATATCAGATCTGATGAATGAGTTCTCCTAGCTAGGAGAGACCTTATAATATTTAATAAATAACATGCGGTCCACACACGCACAAACTGTGATCCTGGGTGAGCAGAAAATTATGACTGAGCACTGGAGAAGCTATGTCTGCAGAGACTGGTTGAGTAGAAGCCCAGAACACTGGAGAGACAGGAATGTTACAGGGCCAGAGACTAATTACCTAAGCCAGAGCCAGCTGGAGCCCCGGAATAGCCATTCCTTGCCTACCTCTGTGTCAGAACTAATATCCTGTTTATAATAGGTAAAAAACCTTTTGTAATTTATTAACAGGGCTACTAGCTTCCATCAGTCCCAAAGCGGAGAATGTCACCAGATAGCATCTCAGACCTATAGAAAGCTTTTGCGGTAACTGCCTCTGTGATATACCCATCAATGTATTTTAGACTCGCCTTGATTTATGACTTTCTTTGTTGTGTAAAATTATAAAACTTCACCAAACTGCTTCCATGTTGGGATGAGAAATTTGGGGTAACCTAAATCTGTAATTCTAGACCATAGTCACTCAAAATGGCTCCAGAATTAACTCTTATTCCCTTTAAGTTGAAAACTGGCTTTGCATTGGCAGTAGTGTATCCCCAAACATTCCCTCCTTTTTGGAAATCTGGTCTCTGTCTCTGTCTCTCTCTGTCTCTGTCTCTCTCTCTGTCTCTCTGTGTGTGTGTGTGTGTGTGTGTGTGTGTGTGTGTGTGTGTGTGTGTGTGTGTAGAATATACGTATTCCTGAAATATTGCTTGTCTGTACTAGCTAGGGAGAAATGTGTTTTGGGTTGGTTCTGAGTGATACTTCAGGGATTGGCTTTCTCAGCTCTGAGCCTAAAGTCACCATCTTCTCCCACTGGGCCTCAGGGTTATCTTGCTTGTTTACATGAATGTAAGTGGGTTCAAGACACCAGGTCACCAGTCAGTCCCCTACATATCTCCCCAGGAGAGCCATTAAAGTTTCTTCTGACCTAGGGATGGGGTGTGTTTGTTGGGTTCTCTATTCGGCCCGAGGCCGGTGCAGTTGTGGGGTGTTTCCCCTGACAGTTTTAGATGAGAGGGAACAAGTGGTGTCTTTATGATCAAGCACTCATCAAATTCCTAAGGTGCAGGCTTGGCAGTGTCACAGGAGAAGCATCAGGGAAATAGCAGAACTGGGCATTTGGGGGGGGGGGGGCCTCAGGAAACAAAGGCCAAATGATAATAAGTCAAAATATTTCAAAGACAAACAGAAACCAAAATGCCTTCAAAGTTTCAAAAAGCAAAAACCAAATTGCCTTTAGCGATCTGAAATCAAACAAAACCAAAACTAAATGCCTAGATCTTAAAATTCTTTCAGAGCAAACAAACCAGATGCCTTAAATGAAATACTTGAAAGCAGACCAAATAGGTAGCTATCAAGTTAGAATCCTTAATTAGACATCTCAGAATAAACAAATGGACCAGCAACCAAACCGTGGGAGGTCAGAGCCCAGGAAGGAACTCCCCTACCACACACCTCAGGAAGTAACAGGTGGCCTGGACTAGGTGGGTCATGCAGGTACCTGGCTGCCATTCAGGTGACTCATCCAGTGAAAACTGGATGCATCTCTAAGGCCCATTTTGTGGCTCCACAATTGTCAATAAAAAGAGAAGTAGTTAGCGCAAGATGGGAGAAGCTTTCCATGCGATCTGATGACCTTCGTAGCTTTTAGGTTAGTTAAGATTTCAAAAGATTTTGATCTGTTAGTCACAGGATGCTCTAGGCAAGGAATGGTTGTCCCCAGCTAAAGCTAGCTCAAGACAAGGTAATTAGCCTTTGGCCAGCAACCTTACATTTTGCCCTTCTGCTGGGGGCACTCAGTTCTAATGAGTCGTTCAGTCCCCCGAGGAGTTCCTCTGCACACCTTCAATAACTTGCTCTAGAAATCCCTGCTTTTCAGCTATTCTTGGTGAGCATGATTTATACATTCCAGGTCAGTTCAAAAGTCAGAGAGACTAACTTTATCCTGTTTTCGCTGGAAATATTTTTAGTACGTTTACATGTAATACAGTAACAGGTAACATTTAGACTTATACTTGGTATATTTATGTTTTCTTTTACTCCAATCCGTCCGTTCTGCGTCTTTTGTTCTATCTTGGTCCCTCTGGTGCCATGAAAGCTAGTACATGGGGAGAAGGCTTTGGGTCAGAGCCTGCTCTGATCCTGTGGGTCCTGGGTCCTAAGTGCATGGCGCCTATAGCAATAAGGATGCATCTTCAACCTCTGGGAGGCAGGCGAGGGCAACAGCAATGGGTTGTATGTTTTAGGAAGCTGGTGTACAGCCCTTTCCAGCACTAGAAAGGGGGCTTCTCGTGTCTGGTATTAGTTTATGGTTCTTGGTGTGAAGCATTGCCAGCTCAGATGAAAAATTTATATTTAAAATATATATATATATATTTATAATGTGTGTGCTATATGTATGTACTGGCTGGTTTTATGTGTCAACTTGACACAAGTTAGAGTCATCAGAGAGGAAGAAGCCTCAGTTGAGAAAATGCCTCCAGGAGATCCAACGGTAAGGCATTTTTCTCCATTTGTGATCGATGAGATGGCCCAGCACATGGTGGGCAGGGCCATCCCTGGGCTGGTGGTCCTGGGTTCTATAAGAAAGCAGGCTAAACAAGCCATGAGGAGCAAGCCAGTAAGGAGCACCCCATGGCCTCCACATCAGCTCCTGTCTACAGGTTCCACCCCTGCTTGAGATCCTGTCCTGACTTCCTCCAATGATGAACTATGGAGTTGGAAGTGTAAGCTGAATATACCCTTCCCTCCCCAACTTGCTTTTTGGTCATGGTGTTCTGTCGAAGTAATACAAACCCTGACTTAGATAATATAGTACACACACACACACACACACACACACACACACACTATAGCTATTATGTGTAATTGCAAGTAGATAATAACATGATTCCCTGTGACTTTTCAGACAGCCTTACTGATATCTTTCCCTGCTCACTCTGTCTTCTGTAGGGAGCAGAGGAAACCTTGAGTGAGTGAAGATCTGAGTGTGATGCTGATACTTGCATGGTTTTCACAAGGACCCCACAGCCTCAGACTGACGGAGGAACAGCAAAGCCTTCCTCTGGTACAGATGTTGGTAGTGTATGTAGGACCTGTCCACCATAGCTTTCTCTCCCCACTGGGTATATGTGGCCTGAAGACAGCTCCTTCAGAGACTATCCTACAGAGGCTGCTTCTACCAAGATAAGCTGACCCTGTCTCCTTGATCAGATCTATGCCATAAACCCTGCCCCGTTTATCTGTATGTAATAACCCTCTCTATGAAACTCTGTGTAATAAACAGACTGCGCTCTGGAGTGCTGAAGGTTCTCCAGCCAAGAGCCCAGACCACCTGACCCCAGGTTTTCTGTGTGCCTTGTGTCTTTCTTCATTCCCTCAATGCTCCTGTCACGTCTGTCCCCTGGAGCCATGCTTGACATAGCACTTTTCCATATTAATCTCCCACTTCCTAACTAAAGCCTCCCTCACCATTTCCCACCGTTGTGCTATTCCTTTCTCTGTTGCTCCCCACCCACCAACTGATGGTCCCTTCTTATTTCTCTGGTTCCTGCTGTAACCTTAAAGCTCCTGCAGACTACTAGACATTAGCTAGCTAGTCTCTGGTGATCGCAGAGAGGTGGAATGTCACTGGGCAAGATTCTCTTCGAGTATCTTAAGCCCTTTAATGGCCAATTACCTTAAATTTTATATGTGGTCTAATTCTATTGGGGAAATTTCTCAGATTGTATCAGTAAGCTTCTAACAGGCCTCTACTCTCCACCAACTGTAAAGCTAAATGCTGTGACATCTGAAACCCATAAAAGAGATTTCCCAGAATTCTTTTAGCCAACCAGTGCCCCCACCACATCAATGAATTGGACGTGTGTATTAACTTATGATGTTCTATGTCCTCTTCCACAGTAGAACATGTCATTCAGGGTAACATGACTCCATTTTAAGGCCCCATGGTCATTCATATTTGACTCAGAGCAAACAGTTCTCTGTATCTTTTAAAATGGCCGTTTTCTGTCAACAGCCCCACATCACATTGAGTTTATTGTTGTCATGAATATCAATTGCACGTATATATTAGTATAGAAGACTTTACAGTTCCTATATTATTCTGTACAGTCTGTACTCAACTCCACTTATCAACATTTTAAGCTTTTGTGTTGTTCTTTCCTCCAGTGTGTATTTCTGTGTGTCTGTCTGAAGCTTTTTCACAGTCCTGCTGGTGACAAATTCTCCTTTTGCTTGTTTATTTCCTATACACTGTATTATTCTTCATATAGGTTCTAGGCTCTCTTTGGCAAACTTTGTCTCTGTTTTTATCCTTTGCCTTTTGAAGGTGCCTTCCTGTTACCTTCTGCTTTCCCACATTCCTTTGCACTGGTGCGGACACAGCCAGCTCCGACGAAGCTACGGTTCCGTGACTCCTGCCTCTAAAGACTCAACTAAACATGGCTCCAAAACACCAGGGGAAAGTGCTGATACACAAACATTCACAGACTACAGACATCATCGCTATTGCCTAAATGATATGATGTGGTAACTACATACCATTATATGAGAGTAACTTCTACAAAGAATCTGAAGTGACGTCTACGGGAGGCATGCTAGGTAGGTAACATACCGACAAAGCACAGCAGTCTGAAGGACTTGCACATCTGTGGATCTGGTGTGTCTGGGAAGTGCTGGAAGCGACTCTCAGCAAGTACCCTGGGGGAGCTCAAATGGTTTGGGTTCTGACTTATTTTTATATTTTCTTTTCTTGTCTTTTAATTTTTAAAAGTTTTACTCGTGAATTTTCCTTGTATTCACCCCCACATGAGTTCCTAAGTGAAATAGTAAAATCCAGGAAGTTCCTCCAATTTGTGCTTGCTATATTTTATCTGTTTTAGGAAAATTCAGTGATAATCTCACATTTCTTTTTCTAAGGACACAGTTTATATATAGTCATATTTTTTATTGCACATCTTTTTTCTCACACACTTTTCTCCTTTTGTACACCAATTTATATGTATACTGACTAGTTTTATGTCAGCTTGACATGTGCCAGAGTCATTTTTGGAAGAAGAGGGAACCTCAATTGAGAGACTGCCCCCATCTTGGCTGGACATGGTAGTACTTGCCTTTAATCCCAGCACTTGGGAAGTAGAGGCAGGAGCATCTCTGTGAGTTCATTCAGCCTGGTCTCCACAAAATGAGTCCAGGATAGCGAAGCTATGTAGAGAAACCCTGTCTCAAAAATCCAAAAGAAAGAGACAGAGACAGAGAATGCTCCCACCAGATTGGGCTGTAGGCAAGCCTGTGGTGCATTTCCTTGAGTGATTTGATGTGGGAATGGCCAGCTCATTGTGGTGGTGCCACCTCTGGGATGAGAGGTCTGGGTTCTATAAGAAAGCAGGGTAAGCAAGCCATAGGAAACAAGCAGTAAACAGCACCCCTCCACTGTCTCTGTATCAGGCTCCAGGCTCCTGTCCTGTTCCAGTTCTGTCCTGAACTCTCTCAGAGACGGACTATTCCCAGAAGAATAATGATAATAAATAAAAAGCAAATAAGCTGAGATGAACTTTTCCTCCCCAAGTTGCTTTTGGTTATGGTGTTTCATCACAATGAAAAGTAACTAAGACAACGTGTATTTTCTAGCAAGCTGTTAAACTTTAATCTTGATCATATTTTAAGCTGCCACATTGTCAGATGATTGCAAAAATAAATCCAATTCATTTTGAGAAATTACCTTTCTATGTATTTTTCTCTACTTTTGCTTCTATTTCCCTGAACACATCAACCCCTATTATTTTAAAGCTTTTCTTGATTCCTGTAATCGCCGGACCTTCAGTGGCTATGGCGTTTGCAGTTTTGTTGTCTTCTTTTCATTTCTACCATGTGCTCTGACTCCTGGCCTAGCTGGTAATTTCCTAGTAGAGACCTACATGTTAAGTGTGTAGAGTCTCTGGCTGGCATCCCACACATGCAGAAAAGCTCGGCTTGCCCTCTGCAAGGCAGTGAAAGGAAGGCCATTCCTTATCAAACCACAGACTGAGTTAACTGAGGTGATAGCCCATCATGGGTTCATTCATTTCTTTGCTCAGGATTCTGTGACATAACATTTCAGGGCTGCAGCTGGGAGACATGTTTATTTCTTCACTTTGATCCAGCCTCCTTGTGTCCACATGTCTGCCCAAATGGCCAGTCTGCTTCTCTGCTTAGCTTTTGAAGATTTGTCAGTGTGTGTGTGTGTGTGTGTGTGTGTGTGTGTGAGAGAGAGAGAGAGAGAGAGAGAGAGAGAGAGAGAGAGAGAGAGAGAGAGATCAGAAGAGGGTATAGGATCCTGGGGTGGCTGGGGTTACAGGTGAATATAAGGTGCATGGTATGGGCTCTGGGAAATAAACCCCACCCAGGCTTTATAAATCAAACAGCAACTACTCTTAACCCCCGAGCCCTCTCTCTAGCCCCTCTGCTTGGCTTCTTAGGCACCTTCTTTTGCAGCTCCAGAATTTGACAGACGATTTGAGACAAAAAGGGGTGGCATCTTGGGTCAAGTCACTCATTCTTAATCTTTGGGAATGTGTGCCCCTGTCTCCTAAACTATCCTGTGTGGACACAATTCTCATCGGTGTCTTTGTAACCTAGAGCCTCCTTCTGTACTCAGACCAGACTCTAGATGATGGAATGATATCTAGATTTTCTCCAAGAGACACAGGTACTGATTACAGGTACTGAAGGCCATCTGACCCTTACTCGGCTTCCTTTCCACATTTCATACTCTGTCTAATTCTTCTCAGCTGAGTAACCAGCTGTTCTCAGTCTTGGAAGAAGAAAACTTATTTCTTAAAAGAATGTAAGCATGTGACCATTTAAATAGAAAATACATGAGCAAGACCACCTAACGTATCAAGATATAGTATCCAGCAATAGCTGTGTGCCACGGTCACCTGAAACTTAGAAGGGTCTGTAATTCCACACCAGGCCTGGCTAATATGGAATTTCCAAGTGTGAGATGAATCTAGCTCAGCTTTTAAAATCTTTCTAGGTAAGAGCAGTTGCTATTGCCATCATGGAGTAGCAGGGGCTGGATTTCTTCTCCCTTCCTTGTACAAATGGAAAAGCTGACAGAACAGGTGGGACAATCTTTAGTCATTGAACAATAACAGGCCAGCGTAAGGCAGTGAGAAACACACAAACCGAGCCATACAGTTGTCCCCACCTAGTGTGCTGTCAAGTTTCCAGGTCCCAGCTCAAGAAATACCGCTGACTTGAAAAGACAAATACCAGGATTTGGTAGCTCATGGCAGCAAAGGGCAGAGAGCCAGAAGGGTAGAACTCCAAACATCAACTGAGGGGTCTTTCCTGACTGTTGGGAGAGTACTGAATTGTGCACGATTGAGAAAAAACTAACCAGAAACTAACTGCAGGAAGGAACCAATTCGGGGGGGGGGGGGGGCTGTTTTCCCAGAGTATCCACGAGACCAGAAGCAGCGCCCACCTGTGTGAGCTAGGACAGAAAGACCTTATTCCCCAGGAGTGCGCAGTCTCATAGTTTTCTCCATGCCACAGGGAGTGCGAGCTATCTGAAGCATTAACAACTGAAAGAACTCTAAATAGAGGGAAAGTGTCAACCTACAATTCAAGTTCAATAAACACCAAATGGGGGAAATGTGTGGCCACACTGAGGCTTGTTAGCATTCTCTCTCCTTCATCTTCAGAATTCGGCAACAGATTTAAGGATCACATTATAGTAAAACTGTTGGAATCCAGTTGAACACCTAACACCCACCAGAGAAAACAGACGTATATACAAGTAAACAAAGACAGAAATTACATCAGACTTTTCATGAAACCATGCAGCTAAAAAGAAAGCACATACTAAGATGTGAAAACATTAACAATAAGCCTACAATTCTTTGTGTTTGGATGGTTGGTTGGTTGGTTGGTTGGTTTGGGTTTCTCTGTGTAGCCCTGGCTGTCCTGGAACTCACTCTATAGATCAGGCTGGTCTTGAACTCAGAAATCCACCTGCCTCTGCCTCCTAAATGCTGGGAATAAAGGCATACGCCACCGCACCTGGCTAAACCTAGAATTCTTAAATCTTTCAGAAATGAAAGTAAAATAAAATATTTTCAAACATACACATACAGACAACGACAAATGTTAGAAATGTCAAAGAAACTCCTTAAGAAAAAAAAGGAAAATGCCATATTAACATTTAACCAGACAGGGTGGCACTCATCTGTGGTCCCACTACAATTTGGCACAGGCAACAGGAGCAGGGTTCAACATCATCTTGGCAGCATAGAGTTTGAGGCCAACACACTCTGCTTGAGACCCTGTCTTGGAAGGAAGGAAGGAAGGAAGGAAGGAAGGAAGGAAGGAAGGAAGGAAGGAAGGAAGGAAGGAAGGAAGGGGAGAGGAGAGGAGAGGAGAGGAGAGGAGAGGAGAGGAGAGGAGAGGAGAGGAGAGGAGAGGAGAAGAGAAGAGAAGAGAAGAGAAGAGAAGAGAAGAGAAGAGAAGAGAAGAGAAGAGAAGGGAAGAGAATCCTAAGGATTTATAAAAAGATATTAGGGGCAGTAAAATGTGAAATGTATGATTAAGTATAATTTGATGTTTAATCAATAAAATACCTTTAAAGCAAGTTAATAACATTGTATTGTGAGGTTCAATGCCTGAGGGCTCTCACAGATAGCTTTCAAAGAAGGATTCTGGTCAACAGGGTGCTGTGACCTTCTGACATGATTTTCTCCGGCGTCTCCACTGTCTAATGAAGAGGAAATGTCGGGATGTACTTGACATCCCACTGCACTCACTTTCCTTTGTGCCTTCAGCAACCGTGTAAACTTCCACTGACGCTGCCCAGAAACCACTAAAAAGAACTGCTACGGGGACTGCAAGCTGGTACAACCACTCTGGAAATCAGCTTGGCGGACCCTCAGAAAAATGGACATATTACTACCTGAGGACCCAGCTATACCACTCCTGGGCATATACCCAGAAGATGCTCCAACATGTAATAAAAACACATGCTCCACTATGTTCATAGCAGCCATATTTATAATAGCCAGAAGCTGGAAACAATCCAGATGTCCCTCATCAGAGGAATGGATACAGAAAATGTGGTACATTTACACAATGGAGTACTACTCAGCTATTAAAAACAATGACTTCATGAAATTTGCAGGCAAATGGATGGAACTTGAAAATATCATCCTGAGCGAGGTAACTCAGTCACAAAAGAACGAACATGGTATGTACTCACTGATAAGGGGATATTAGCCCAAAAGTTCAGAATGCCCAAGTTTCACTTAAGAGTAACGGCAGGACTGAGAGTGAGGTCCCAGATGGAGGAGCTGGAGAAAGGTCTGAAGGAGCTGAGGGAATTTGCAGCCCCATGGAGGGAGCAAGAGCATCAATGGGCCTGACACCCCCCCCCTCCGGTCGTCCTGGAGTTTGGACCACCAACCAAAGAATACACATCTATGGGCCCATGGTTCGGACCACATATGTGGCAGAGGATGACCTCGATGGCCATGAGGGAGAAAGGAGAGGCCCTTGGGCCTGAGGGTGTTAGAGGCCCCAGTAAAGGGGAATGTCAAGGTGGGAATATGGGGATGGGCGGGTGGGTGGGAGGTGGAAATCCCTCATAGAGGCAGGGATGGGGAGGGGATAGGGGTTTTCCAAAGAGGATACCCAGAAAAGGGGAAACATTGGAAATGTAAATAAAGTATCAAAAATAAAAAAAATAAAATAAAATAAAAAAGTTTAAGACTCAGAATCAAAGGAGAGTTGGCTCAGTGGTTAAAGCAAGTACGGCTCTTGCAGAGGACCCTAGTTTGGTTCTTAGCTCCCAGATCCAGTAGCTCACAACTTCCTGTAACTGCAGCCAGGGATCTCACACCCTCTTCTGGCCTCCTTAGGCATGGCACTCACATGTTCATACACACACACACACACACACACACACACACACACACACACACACACACTGATGGTTAACTTTAATGTGCAATTAACTTGAGAGAAAGATTATTTAGAATGCTCATAGAGTTACAGAATTCATTTTTCTTTAAGAAATCTTCATGCCATATGCTATCTGAACATCCTCAACTTGAAGAGCATTGAATCAAGTTGAATGAACCAATGGTTTCCAAACTCAGCCTGTAGGGGGAGTTAAAATTCTCAGGTTGCTTCATGGAGAGATGTACTCAAAAGGTAGCCCACACAGTCTCCTTTGCCTGGTACCTCTGATGCACATAAGAGCAACAAAGCATCCTCCTCTCCCTGTGCTTAAGTTTCCTTTGACAATAAGGGCTTTCCATTATGCATATGAGTACAATTTGAAGGACTCACAAATGGAAAGATAAGGCTGATAGAACATACTCAAAATAAGTTACTATTCTGAGAAATGATCCTTAGTATTTCGTTTTTCCCAGATGAAAACTTTTCTCCATTTTCCTAATTGGTTAATTAGTACCGAATGTGATGGGACTTGATAAAAAATGTTGCCCTTCAATTTTCAGTTGTAGGATTTCTTTTAAATTTTCATTTCATTTTGTCATTTGGTTTGGTTTTGTTGAGATGAAGCCTCATTGTAAAAGTGCAGGCTGTGCTGGAAAACTCACTATTTATTCAGGCTGGCTTCAGACTCATGACCATTCTCCTATATCACCTTTTTGAGTTTTGCCTGTTTGATCCTCTATGCCTGGCTTTGGAGGTGTGTGTGTGTGTGTGTGTGTGTGTGTGTGTGTATGTTTGTTTTCGTATATATATGGATACATGTCATCGAAGAATGAAGATTTCTTGAGTTCCGTCACTTTAAAGGCAGTTCTTTTTAAATGATTGCTATTTTCCACAATGACAGCATGAATCAAGTCTTTAATGCATTTGATGTTCATCATGTCTGTTAATAAAAGTTTGTAAACTCACATAAATCCTCTAGATTGAGAAGTTGCAACCGATTTTCACACTTTCATCAAAATTAAATCATCACATATCCCTCTCACTCAGGTCTTAGAGACATTTTCAAATGTTGGTCTGTTCTTGGCCACAGGCCTGAAATCTATGGTGGAACTGAATTTGAGTTCTCTTT
>CM052719.1:13584851-13611098 GCA_028551405.1 Uromys caudimaculatus | reverse complement strand
GAATAGGGGCATGGGTGGGCAGGTGGGTGAGAGGTGGAATTCCCTCATAGAGGTAGGGATAGGGAGGGGATAGGGGGCTTCCAAAGAGGAGACCCAGAAAAGGGGAAACATTGGAAATGTAAATAAAGTATCAAAAAAAAGAAAAAAAGAAAAGAAAAAGAACTGCTACATAATGTACAACTAAAGCTTTGCTTCAAAGCCTCATAATAAACTCTCTGGAAGTTTGATATTTCAAGACCGACCCTGCTTTACCAATTAGAATTTCCTCGGGCCATTATCAATAATACCCATTTTTTATATAAACCTAAGTGTGCAAAATGTTTCAAAAAACATTTTTTCATTGCAACACTCACAAATCAATCAGTCTTAGCTGTTCTCCTTCTCTCTCTAAAGAATATGACTGAATGTTTGTAATAATTATATAAGTGATGTAGAGCCACTGGGATACAAACAAACAAAAACAATGTAACCATAGCAGAAAGAGCACAGGCTTTCAGACTTGCATGGGCTTTGGTGGCCTTACGAGTGGACAGGGAGGCTGAGTGGCTACTGTCTGCCTCCATAAAACCTGTACATAATTTGAATGACAAGCACTGTCACCACGCCCTCTTTCACCACGTTCATACAAACTTTTGTTGACCACACTTTAATATCTTGTATATTATAAGCTAACACTGTACAAAAGAGAATTGGAGGGGGTGGCCAAAGTCAGGGCTCAGTAGTTAAAAGCACTTGTCATTCTTGAAAAGGACCTAGGTTCTGTTCCCAGCACCCACTGTCTGAAACTCCAGGTCCAGGGATCTGGTGCTTTTTTCTGACCTTCATGAGTAACAGACACCAAATGGCACCCAGATGTCATGCTGGCAACATACTTGTATGCATAAAATAAAAATAAATCTTTAAAAAGGGATGATTTACTGGAAAAATTAAGGAATACATGAAAATATTAAGTAGTTATTTTTGACTAGTGAGATTTATATAACTTTAGTTCCTTTATACTGGGTACGTTTTCTGCTTTTAAAACCATATGGATTAATTTTTAAAGCATTAACATCCATTTTGAAAACTCATGTGTTCATTCTTTTAAACACGAATAGGAAAATGAACAAACACACACACACACACACACACACACACACACACACACACACACACATGAACAGAAAAATTAAATATTTAAATCATTGACTGTCAGTAAGACCTGGATTCTAATACTGACTTTGCCTCACTGTGTGGTTTAGTCATCTTACATAACCACAGGACACTCAGTTTCCCCATTTTTGAAAAGAAGAGGACACTTACCTCTTTGGGGTAGGTAGTTCTAAAAAAACATAATAATAATTAGACATGAAAAGTATCCACAGGGTTCTTGTTTCTTAGAGTAAAGCAGGTAAAAAGGTAAGCCTTCTTACTGCCATATATCTGTCTCATTTGGGGGCACAATGTAGATATTATCATTCAACTGACCAATTAATCACAATTGTGAAAACAAACATTGTCTAAGCATATACACAAATAAACAAGCTTGCATAGAGGTAAAAAAAGGGCTACTTTTTTTAGGGATGGTAACAGCTGTCATAAGCTTTTTTTATATTCACCATATATTTAGTGAATAATATTATTTAAAGGGAGGCTATAGTGAGCTAAAAGTGCATATTTGAAACTCTGGAGGGCTGGAGAGATGGCTCAGCAGTTAAGAGCACTGAATGCTCTTCCAGAGGTCCTGAGTTAAATTCCCAGCATCCACATGGTGGCTCACAACCATCTATAACAGGATGTGATGCCTTGTTCTGGTGTGTCTGAAGAGATTGACAGTGTACTCACATACATAAAATAAATCTTTGAAACTCTAGAACAATAAATAAAAATAATAAAACTGCAGTAAAGTGAAATAAGACAATTGGAAATAAAATGGATCCCCAAAAACAGCAAAGGAAGAAACAAAGAGAATGAAAAATGAGAAAAATAAGAAATTATAGCAAGATATATATTTAAACAACCATATTGATGATTATATTAAATTTAAAGGATCAAAACATACAATTAGTAGGAAGGGATTATTGCATTGGATATAAGAGCATGAACCAAATACTTCCTATTTACAAGGAATAGATAAAAATATATGAATGAGAAAATATACTCCAGGTGAGTACTCGCTACAAGAATGGTGGAACTGGCACTGTTACTATCTAGTAAAACATATAAAGAATTCCAAATAGTACCGAGACTAAAAACGGGTGTTTCAATAGTAATGAAAAAGTCAATTTATCAAGTGGACCAATAATACTAAATGTTGGTTAAAATAACTGATGGTTAAAGAATTAGAAATGAAAGGAGTAATATCTCAGTGTGCTTTGTATTGCTATCATTTAAAAAAAAAAATAGGGACAAAAAGCAACCTGGGAGGAAGGGTTTATTTGTCTTATACATTTTCACATCATAGTCCATTACTGAGAGATATAAGGACAAAACTCAAGCAGGAACCCGGAGACAGGAACCAAAGATAGGAACTGAAGGAGAGGCCATGGACAAATGCTGCTGACTGGCTTGCTCTCTATAGTTTGCTCTGTCTTTTTTATTATCCTTCTCAGGACTGTCCAGCAATAGGTAGCACCACCCCCAGTGAGCCACACCCACAGTGAGCACCACCCATAGTGAGCACCACCCACAGTGAGCACCACCTACAATGAGCCACACCCACAGTGAGCACCACCCACAGTGAGCACCGCCCACAGTGAGCACCGCCCACAGTGAGCACCGCCTACAGTGAGCCACACCCACCGTGAGCACCGCCCACCGTGAGCACCACCCACAGTGAGTACCATCCACAGTGAGCACCACCCACAGTGAGTACCACCCATAGTGACACCGCCCACAGTGAGCACCGCCCACAGATCGATCATTAATCAAGAAATTGCCTACAAACTCGCCTACAGTTAATCCGATGGCATTGTCTCAACTGAGGTTCCCCATTTCAGATAATTCTAGCTTGTCTCAATTGACAAAGAACGACCTCGCACAAATAATGACTACTTGAACAGCACTGTCAAAAATCTGGTATAATTATTAGAGACCTTTATACCCAACCAAAGAAAATGCCACACTACCTGCCAATGCACAAAGAAGCTCATCAAGATGGATTATATTGTATCTCATAAGATATTTCAAAAAATTTCAAAGGTTGAAATTATGTGAAACATCATCAAATATTTATGAACCAAATAATACACAAGTCAAAAATGTTATAAGACAAGTAATTTATTGAATGAAAATGAAAAGAAACATACAAGTTTGGTGAATATAGCTAAATCTGCGCATAGGAGAAAATTTAGAACATCAAAGGGCTGCATTAGAACAGAGTGGTGGTGGTGAGACTGTAGCTTTTTGGTAGAATGTCCAGTATCCCTCTCTACTCTAGAGAGCAAATGTGTTAGGTTAATTAAGCATCCACTCTAAAAAAATTTTAAAGGAAATATAATTTTCATGGTAATCAGAAAAGTAATAACAGTAATCAGTTAGACAAAAAGCAGAAAAACAGGGAAAACCCAGTGAAAGCAAAAACCACGAAAGTATTAATAAAATTGGTCAAGCTCTAAGAAGACCGCCCAGGAAAACAAAATAAAAGAACTACTCACCAATATGAAGAATGAAAGGGAGACATTGCTTTTAAATCCCAAGCTAGTTGAAAGAACAGTAAAGCTGAGCACAGTGGTCTGCTCACATGGTCCCAGGCACTCTGAGGCTGGGGAGGGAAAATCGCCTGAGCCCACAAGTTCCAGGCCAACCTGGACAACAGAGTGGGGATCACCAATCAATAAGGAAAGCAAGACAGGTAAAAGGGTGGGGATGTGGTTCAGCTGAAGGAAGGCTTGCCTACCACCCACTAAGCATTTCATAAGCGTGCTGCACCTGTGGCACTCACCTGTAACTCCTGCACCATGGGGGCAGCAGGAGAATCTGAAGTTCAAGGTCATCTTTGACTACTATAGTAAGTTCAAGACCAGCCTGGCCTAGATGAGACTGAAGGGGGGGGGATGGGTAAGGGAGATGAGGGAGAAAGAGAATGAGAATAAGGAATATAATGAAAAACTTCATGCCAATATATAACTCTAAAAGTTATATAGAAAAGGTTTCTTGAAAGACATAATTTACTAATAGCCACAGTAAAGAAACTGGTTATTTGGTTTTGTTGTTGTTTATTTTTTGCGGTAATGAGAATTGACCTCAGGGTCTGATGCAAACTAGGCAAGTGCTTGGCCACTGATACACTGATACACACACACACACACACACACACATACACACACACATACACACACACACATACACACACACACACACACACACACACACACACACAGACACACACACACACAGACACACACACACACACACACACACACACACACACACACACACACACACACACACACACAGCCCGTTTTAACTTTATTTTGATGAAGAGTTTTGCTATGTTACCTAGGCTGGTCTCGAACGTGCTCTGTTATCCAGACAGGTCATGAATTCTGTGATCCTTCTGACTGCCATTCCCAGAGTCTTATGCTATCAACATAATAAAATTTATAGTTAAAATCCTTCCACTTGCCAGGTGTGGTGGGATACAACCTCACATACATAATCTCAATGTTTAGGAACTTGAGGCAAAAGGATCTTGAGTTTGAAGCCATTTTGGGCTACACAGTGAGACTATGGTTGCCAAAGGGAGTGAGTGAGGGCAAGAACCTGACAAGCCGACACATGTCACAGCATGAGGAGTCTGGGGGCTCTTGTGTTAAATGAAGTAAGACAAGCAACACACACAATGTTTGCTCTTGATTATGTGAGGTAAGTAGTGCAGTCTAGCTCAGAAGCAGGGGATAGAGTGGCCGTCACCAGTGGCAAGGGAACAAGAGGAGGAAGAAATAAGTTGTTTAATAGTTAGAGAAATTGGTTTTGCAAGATGAAAAGGTTCTGAAGATTATAGTGTTGACTATACGACACTGTTAGTGAGCCTTAAAACACTGAGCTGTACACCTAAAGCTGAACCGGGCAAGGATAGAAAATAGTTCAGCAATTTAGGACTCACAAGGGCTTGGGATACTCTGCCTCTGCCTCTGCCTCTGCCTCTGCCTCTGCCTCTGCCTCTGCCTCTCTTTCTCTCTTTCTCTGTCTGTTGTGCTCTCTCTCTCTCTCTCTCTCTCTCTCTCTCTCTCTCTCTCTCTCTCTCTACACACACACACACACACACACACACACACACACACACACACACACAGAGGCATGCAGACCTCACTCCTCCCTTTAATAACCATCAAACTTAAGAGTCTATCCAGACATATTCCCAGTACTTTTGAAGACAACTGACAACGGGGCGATCCAGCCTGACTGGTTTTAGGTGTGTGCCCAAAAAGACAAAACTGTGTTCCCAAGTGAACTTTGGGAACAATCCTGATTTACCACCTTATGCCTATGCATAAGTGGTTATTTATGCACACGATTAAAATCAGGTGCTTAAAGGAAGGGACATTCATTGTGAGCAAAGGCTGTCAATCAAATGGAGAACCCCATAAACTATGCCCCTAGGAACCAAACTCCTTATTCTCTTGAACCCCATAGAAGAAAGCCCCTAAATAATAACTGAAGCTCTTGAGTTTTCACTCAGTGGCCCACTGTCAATCTTGCTTTGAATCAAAAGTTTGCGAGTTTTGCAAATCAGTGTGAGCTCTTCTTTCATTTCTTTGCATGAGAGGCCAAAGACCTAGAAACACCTGGTTCAGACTCTGGACTGGTAACAAAAATAGTAACATAATAAATTGTATGTTTTTTATTCATTCACTATAAGGGTTTTTTTTTTTTTTTTGTAAATCAAGGATATTTCTATATAGCAAGAACAAACATCTGGAGACACAAAATGTATAAGACACTAATATTTACAATTACAACAAAATATGAAGTAGGGGAATTTTTGACAAAAGATTTCCATGATCTGCTTATTGAATGGTACAAAACATGAAAATAAAGCAAAGAGAAATTAATGAAAGAAAATGGAAAGATACACTGTGATGGTTTATATGTGCTCAGCCCAGGGAGTGGCACTATTAGAAGGTGTGGCCCTGTTGGAGTGGGTGTGTCACTGTGAGCGTGGGCTTTAAGACCCTCAACCTAGCTGCCTGGAAGCCAGTCTTCTCCTAGCAGCCTTCAGATGAAGATGGAGAACTCTCAGCTCCTCCTGCACCATACCTGCCTGGATGCTGCCATGCTTCCAGCCTTGATGATAAAGGACTGAACCTCTGAACCTGTAAGCCAGCCCCAGTTAACTGTTGTCCTAAGACTTGCCTTGGTCATGGTGCCTGTTCACAGCGGTAAAACCCTAACTAAGGCATATACCTTCTATGGGAATGGAAAACCCAGTGGTGGTAAGGTATTAGCCCCACTGATCGGTAGTTTCAAAGCAGCCACCGTCACAAACCAGTAGGCTTCTCTTGTTGAGAACTAGCTCATGAAAAACTATTATGACGAAGAACATGGAATTGTCATATACCTTTGAAAAAGAACAGGATGGACGGATTTCTAATGCTCAAATGTCTGATTTGCATTTTGAAGTTAATTTTCTTAGCAAAACAAAGCAATGGACCTGGTTACACCACTTTCAGATGTGCCTATCACTGCTCTTTGCCCTCTGCTCTACCCGGTGATAACCCAGCTCCTCATACAATGCCCATCTTAGTATCTTTTCTGTTTCTGCGATAAAAAATATCATGACAAGAGAAAAGTAGTGAAGGAAGGGTCTATTTTAACTCCCAATTCTAGGTTGCAGTCCATCATAACAGAGAAGTCTCAGTGACAGAACTGGAAAGAGTTGGTCACACTCCATCTGTAATCAGTAGCAGAAAGCAATGAGTTCATATGTTTAGACTGATTGATTGAGTGATTGATTGATTGATTGAGACAGAGTCTCTCTACATAGGCCCAGCTTTCCTGGAACTTATTATGTAATTTAATATTTCTCAACTTATAAAGGCTGAGACTCCTAGCAGCAGGGCTATGCAGCCTGAAGTGACCACCTTCTGTAGCCAAGGCAGGACCCCCAGTGGAGGGATAAAGACACCAATCCACCTACAAAACTTTTGACCCAAAATTTGTACTGTCTACAAGAAATGCAGGGATGGGGGTTGGGGGTGGAGCAGAGACTAAGGGAATGGTCAACCAATAACCGGCCAACTTGAGCCCCATCCCATGGGCAAGCACCAATCCCTGACACTATTAATGATACTCTGTTATGCTTGCAGACACTAGCCTAGCATAACTGTCCTCTGAGAACCTCCACCCAGCAGCTGACTGAAACAAATGCAAAGACCCACAGCCAAACATTGGACAGAGCTCGGGAGTCTTCCGGAAGAGTTGGGGGAACTCTTCTACTGAGGGCCCTGCAGGGAATAAGAATTCCACAGGAAAACTAACAGAGTCAACTAACCTGGAGCCTTGGGGGCTCTCAGAGATTGAACCACCAAAGAGCATACACAGGCTGGACCTAGGCCTCTGCGCACATATGTAGCCAATGTGTAGCTTGGTCTTCATGTGGGTCCCCCAACAACTGGAGCAGGGGCTGTCCCTAAAGTCTGTGGATCCCATTCCCCTAACTGGGCTGCGTTGTCTGGCCTCAGTGGGAAAGGATGTACCTAGCCCTGCAGAGACTCCACATACCGGGTGATACCCAAAGGGGGCCTCCACCCTCTCAGAGGAAAAGGGGAGGAGGGAGGTGGGGGGGAGGGTCTGGAGAGGGCAGCTATTGGGATGTAAAGTGAATAAATAAACTAGTGGAAAATATATAAAAATAAATAATATAAATATAAAATACAAGTTAAGAGTTCAGAGCACTTGCTATTCTTGCAGAGGACCTGAGTTTGGTTCCCAGCACCTACATGGTGGCTAACAACCATTTGTAACAGTTCTAGGGAATTTTGACACTCTTTTTTGGCCTCTTCAGGCACCAAATGGACATGGAGCACAGACATTCATGTAGGCAAAACACCCATGCATATAAATTTTTTTTAAAAATCAATCTTTTTTTAAAAACATACTTCCAACATATAAACATCACAGCGTAAACATTCCTCTTTCAAAACTGAAGAATCAGGGAACCATCACATCGAGTTGAAATCCAACAGGGAGAATATCAATTCTTTCAAGCTTCATGTCCAAGATCTGGAGTTATAATGTAATCAACTGGCTCCAAAAGACTGGGTCCCCTGACTGCTTCAGGTCTGCTGCCCTCAGCACACAGACATTCCCTCCTGGGATGGCTCTGTTCTATACTTTCAACAAAACCTCAGCCCAGCTCCCTTGGTTCTGGCATCTCCATTGTGACTGACCCTTCTCTGCAGGGACTCTGCCCCACCCTACATTGCCTGACCTCAGGCTTCTTAGTTAGGGTTTCTATTGCTGTGACAAAACAGCATGACCAAAGCAAATGGAGAGGAAAGGGTTTATTTCGCTTTCATTTCCATATCACTGTTTACCAACAAAGGAAGTCAGCACAGGAACTCACACAGGGCAGAAACCCTGAGGCAGGAGCTGATGCAGAGGCCGGGGATGAGGGTTCTGCTTACTGGCTTGTTCCTCAAGGCTTGCTCAGCCTGCTTCCTACTGACCCCAGTTCAACCAGCCCAGGGATGGCGCCGCCCACAGTGGGCTGGACTCTCCCCAATCAATCAGAAGGAAATTCCCTACAGACTTGGCTCCAGCCTGATCTCATGGAGGCATTTTAATTGAGGTTTCCTCCTCTCAGGTGACGTTAGCTTGTATCGAGTTGAGTTGACGCAATCTATCCAGCACACCAGGTGATTTCCACCAGCTCCGCAGCCTTGCATCCTCTACAACTGCGAAACCAAAAGAACATGGAAGGTGCTGCCAAGCTGTGCTCCCAAGTGGGAACAGCCTGTCCCCATTTCTGTCTGTCTGTGGACCACAGCTGCATTAGCTTCTGTGTACTGGCCCTGGAGAAATGCTCTCCTAGCTGCCTCCAGCTTAGGGTTTTCTCCTTTAAAAGAATTTGGAGCGTCACAGTATGGGATCTCTGGGGGGGGTGGGGGGTGGGAAGGAGAGAGAGAGAGAGAGAGAGAGAGAGAGAGAGAGAGAGAGAGAGAGAGAGAGAGAGAGAAGAACCATCTGAATCTCTTCATCAACTACAGCTGCTTCTTCAGCACCAGCCTGCATATCAGCCTGCCTTGAAATGTCCTCTGCCAGTTGAATTAGTCCATCATCTTTAAATTCAGCTTCACTAAGGTTCTCTGGCCACAATGTCAGGTGAAAGGTGAATATCCCTCATCGAAGTTCCCGTTAAAGTATTTGCTCCTATCGGAAACTTCACAAGCCAGACCCCCAGAGTCCATATTTCCCTCAGTCGTTTTGATTTCTAAGCTCCCACCAGAATGGCCTATGGACCTCTGCTCCCAGCATTCAAGGATATTTCTAACGCAGAGTGCCACCCTCTTCCCACAAGCCAATGCGCAGGCCCACACACCATGCGGTCGTTTTATAATACCAACTTCACTTCTTGGTACAATTTGGTGTCTATCAGTGAGTAATGCCCGTGCATTTCACGTTATCATAGGGCAACAGTTCTCAGCCCATGAGTTGCTACCCCTGTGGGGATCAAATAACCCTGTCATAGGGGTCACCTAAAACCATCTGCATATAAGATAGTTACATTATGATTAATAACAGCAGCAGAATTGCAGTTATGAAGTAGCAATGAAAATAATCTTATGGTTGGGGGTCACCACGACATGAGGAGCTGTATTAGGGGGTTGCAGCACTAGGAAGGTTGCGAACCACTGTCCTAGAGGATCATTTTACAAACCCGCAGTTAGTATACTAAGGGCATCTAAAACTGTTATATAGTAAATACTCTGTGTTAACTCTTTTTTTTTTTTTTTTTTTGAGACAGGGTTTCTCTGTGTAGCCCTGGCTGTCCTGGAACTCACTCTGTAGACCAGGCTGGCCTCGAACTCAGAAATCTGCCTGCCTCTGCCTCCCAAGTGCTGGAATTAAAGGCATGCGCCACCACTGCCTGGCACTTTTAAGTATCTTAATTTAAATTAATTAATGGATGTGTGTAGGCTTAGATTTTTCAAAACCTACTTTAATAAGGGTTCTCAAGCACTTTGCCCCCCCCCCCAACTTTCTAGCCCACTGTCCAAAGGTAGGGGAGAAAAGATAGTAAATAGGACAAAGGGATGTGGACCTATTTAGAAGTAGTTCTTTGGGGCAGTTACAATCTCTGTTGTCAAGATACCAGCAGTCCAGTTCATTAGTGTCAGCAAACATAAGTCAGCAGCTGTGGAACAATCCAGAAGAAACAGCCAGGCCTCCACCGAATCCAGCACAAGTCGGCTAGAGCAACCAGAACCAGCTGGAAAGTCAGGAGACATTCTCTGCGGTGCCTCTCTCAACGAAGTGAAGGTCAGTGAAGACTGGAGACCAAGGAAACGTTTGCACGGCCAGCTAGGTAAGCACACTGTCCCTATCTGTTGGGTTCTACTTACACTCTCTCCAGACGTCATGTGTCCTCTCTTCAGTCTTCCTTCAACAAAACGTTGCATGAGTCTGCTTCATAGAGATAGAGATAGAGATAGAGATAGATAGATAGAAAGAGAGAGAGAGAGAGAGAGAGAGAGAGAGAAAGAAGCAGACAGACATAAAATTTTTCCTAGTTTTATGCATTTCTTTTCACTCTTCTGTTTTTGTTCATTTGTTTATTTGTAATTTTTAGATGGACTTTTGTTATGTAGCCTATGTTTGCTTAAAGACCCGTCTGATTTCCCTGGAGACCTCACCTCTTAGGGAGGACCCAGCTTAGCTCTTTCCCTGGGACTCTCCCACGTCCTCCCTCCCAGTTCATCTTTATTCCTTCCTGTCAGGTGCTGATACCTAGACATTCTCTCTCCCTGGGACACCATGTGGCCACAGCTGGCTGGAATTCAGGGAGCTGATTCCACTATCCTTCCTGTCCTCTAGTCAGATCTCCTCATTCTCACCTTCAGGTGTTAGCAGCCTGTTTTCAGGGCCCCTTCTCCCTCCTCAACTCCACTGGTAACCCCAGCTCTTGATTCAGACCCAGGGTCCCCCTTGCTCTTTCATCCCTGTCTCTCCAGGTATAGCCTTTGTCTTACTGCAGTCTCCTTGCCAGAGCCTCTCTCCCATCGCACCTCCCACTCCCTGGGAACTCTGTCTCTTCCTGTGGACAGGATTCCCTAGCTCTTTCCCACAGTCCCTCTTAGCATTCTCTCCTAGCCGTCTCTATTCCTTTCTGCCACCCACCTGAGAAGCATCCCCTAACAAGAAACCCACAGCCATCACACCTTCCTAAGATCCAGAGAGGGTAACAGAAACCAAGAAATGAAACGTGTATCCAACAAAGGCAGGATCAGATAGCAGCACCTACAATCACCTCAGGCGTCGTAAATCCAAATGCCTAGACACCAGCACAAAAACACAAACATGGATAGCCAGGATGGTAGGCCTTTACCAGGCAGATTAAATATTAAATCTAAAAGAATCCAGACACAAACCTGAGTAACCCTACTACAGTAGGACCTGAGAAATGCAACATGCCTGACGCACAAGATAAGGACTTCAAAATAGCAGTTATGAATAAGTTCAAGGACCATAAAGAAGATTAAAAAAAAAAAAAATCCTGTAATGGCTGGTTTGTGTGTCAACTTGACACAAGCTGGAGTTATCACAGAGAAAGGAGCTTCAGTTGAAATGCCTCCATGAGATCCAGCTGTAAGGCATTTTCTCAATTAGTGATCAAGGGGGGAGGGCCCCTTGTGGGTGGTGCCATCTGTGGGCTGGTAGTCTTGGGATCTAAAAGAAAGCAGGCTGAGCAAGCAAGGAGAAGCAAGCAAGCCAGTAAGTGACATCCCTCCATGGCCTCTGCATCAGCTCCGGCTTCCTGCCCTGCTTGAGTTCCAGTCCTGACTTCCTTTGGTGATGAACAGCAGCATGGAAGTGTAAGTTCAATAAACCCTTTCCTCCCCAGCTTGCATCTTGCTCATGATGTTTTGTGCAGGAATACAAACCCTGACTAAGACAATTGCTAAATGAAGTCTGAAAAAGCAGAAACAATGGAATGTGATAATAAAAACAATTCCAGACCTGAACATAGAAATGGAATTACTAAAGAAATTCCAAACTGAAATAAAACTAGGAATGAAAAATTTAGGAAGTCAAGCAAAAAAAAAAAAAAAAAACCTCAGACGTAAGCCTCACCAACAAATTACGAGACATGAAAGAGAATCTCAGGCATTAAAGACAAGGTAGGAGAAATGGATAGCTCAAAGAAAACACTAAATCTAAAAAATAAAAATCTAGGCACAAAGCATCCAGTAAATCTGGGGCACTATGAAAAAATGAAACCTGTAAATAATAAGAATAAGAGAAGGTGAAGAAACTCAGCTCAAAGGCACAGAAAATAATTTCAACAAAATAATAGGAGAAGATTTTTCCAACATAGAGGAGGTGCCTGTCAAGGTACATGAAACATATAGAACACTAAATAGACAGGGCCAGAAAGGAAATTCTGCATGGCACATAACTAAAACTCTAAGTGTACAGAACAAAGAATACTGAAAGCTTCAAGGGGAAAAAACTATGGTGTTTTTAAAAAATGGCTCCCATAGGCTCTCAGAAAGTGGCACTATTAGGAGGTGTGGCCTCTTGGAGTAGGTGTAGCTTTGTTGGAGGAAGTGAGTCTCAGTCACTTCCTGCTGCCTGCTGATCCAGATATAGAACTCTCAGCTTCTTCTCCAGCACTGTTTACATGTTGCCATGCTCCTTGTCGTGGCAATAATGGACCTAATCCTAATCTCTGAACCTGTAAGCCAGATCCAATTAAGTGTTTTCCTTTATAAGAGTTGCTCTGGAGCCGGGCAGTGGTGGCACACGCCTTTAATCCCAGCACTCAGGAGGCAGACACAAGTGGATTTCTGAGTTCGAGGCCAGCCTGGTCTACAGAGTGAGTTCCAGGACAGCCAGGGCTATACAGAGAAACCCTGTCTCGAAAAAAAACAAAAGCAAAAACAAAAACAAAAACAAAAACAAAGAGTTGCTTTGGTCATGGTGTCTCTTCACAGCAATAAAACCCTAACTAAGACAAAACCCAAGTAACATATAAAAGCAGACCTACTAGAATAACACCTGACTTCTCTATGGAGAGGAAGGACATGGATGGGTCTGCTACAAACTTGGAGTGATGGAATATGCCAGCCCAGACTATTATACTCAGCAAAACTATCAATCACAGTTCATGAGAAAGAAAAGCATCCCACAATAAGACAAAATGTTAGCAATATCTATCGATTCAGCTCCAAAGAAGGCACTAGGAAAAAAAACTTTAGTCTGAAGAGATTAGCCACACCTAAGAAACATAAAGAAGAATAATTCAATAATCATAAGTCAAAGGGGGTGATCCACACCATACCAACAAAATAACAGTAACCAACAAACCGTGCTCACTGATAACTTTGAATATTAGTGGTCTTAATTCCCTAATAAAAAGGCGCAAAGTAATGTATTAGATTAGAAAACAGGGTCCATCTTTATGCTGCACCTAAGAAACACACCTTACCATGAACAATACACATCAATTCAAGATAAAAGTATGAGAAAAGGTAATCTAAGTAAATTACCCAAGAAGAAAGTATAGTCACTTAATATCTGACAAACTCAAAATTAATTGGAGAAGGTAGAGAAGGACACCACATACTCAAAAATGGAAAAATCCACCAAGAGGATCATTATGCACCAAACACAAGAACATCCAAGTTCATAAAAGGAACTATGTACTACAGCTAAAATTATATATTGACCCTTGCACAATGTAGTGGGGGAGGTCAATACCTTACTCTCACCAATGGACAGGTCATCCAGACCAAAACCAGACAGAGATATGCTGGAATTAACACTATTAACCAAATAGACCCAGCAGATATTTACAGAACATTTCACTCAAACATAAAAGAATGTACTTTCTTTTTGGCACCTCATGGAATTTTCTCCAAAATTAACCATATAGTTGGACACAAAACAAGTCTCAACATAAATTTAAAACTTGAAATAACATTCTGTATCCTCTCTGACCACCATGGATTCAAGTTGGGTATCAACAACAGCAGTAACAACAGTAAGTGTACAAACTGAAAACTCACTACATAATGAAAAATAAGTCAAGACAGAAATTAAAACCTTACTAGAATTGTATGGAAATGAAAACATAGCATACCCGGACCTATGAGGTACAATGAAGGCAGTTCAAGAGGCGAGCTCACAGCACTAAGTGCCTACATAAAAACAATTGAAGAGATTTCATATTAGCAACTTAGCAGTGTACCTGAAAGTTCTAGAACAAAAAAGTAGACAGCAAGAAATAATCAAACTCAGGGCTGAAATCAATAAAATAGATTTTAAAAAATAGTTAAACATAGAAACAGTGAAGAGTTGGTTCTTTGAGAAAATCATATTGATAAACCCTTAGCCAAGTTAACTAAAAGACTGAGAGAAAAGATCCAAATTAATAAAACTGAAGACAATTTATGGAAATCCAGAGAATAATATAGACATACTTTAAAATCTGTACCCTACCAAACTGGGAGACCTAAAAGAAATGGTTGAATTTCTTGATATATATGATCTACTAAAGTTAATCAAGATCAGACAAGCAATTTAAACAGACCAATATGGTAAAAGAGAAGTAAAATATAAGTGGTAATTAAAAGTTTCTCACCCCACCCCAAAAGAGGAGAATGGAGTCAGGGTAGAATTCTACCAGACATTCAAAGATCTAATACCAATTCTACTCAGATTGGAACACATCTTAATTCTTTTTCTGAGGCCACAATTTCCCTGATAACTAAACCATGCAAAGACCTAATAATTAAAGAAAATTACAAACAAATATCCTCTATGAAATGTAGATTCAAAGATTCTCAATAAATTACTTACAAAAAAGATCCAAAAATACAAAGAAAAAAATAAAAGAGCATCCACCATGGTTAAGTAGACTTCACCCCAGAGAAGCAAGGCTGGTTCAACATACATAATAATCAATAAACATAATCCTCATGTAAAATGACTGAAAGATAAAAACCACAGGACCATCTCATCAAGTCAGAAATGGCATTTGACAAAGTCTAACATCCCTTTCTGATAAAAGTCCTGGAAAGACTAGGGGTACTAGGGACATATGTCAAACATGATAAAGGCAATTACGGCAAGCCCACAGCCACCCCCAACCTAAATGGAGAAGAAACTCAAAGCATCTCCAGTCAAATCAGAAATAAAACAAGGATGTCCACTCTTTCCATACCTTTTCAACATAGTACCTGAAACATTAGCTTAGAACAATAAAACAACTGAAAGGTTGTCAGAACAGAGCCAAAAGAATGAACACTGCCTGGTGAGCAATGCCTTGGGGACCTGTGAGAGGGGCTCTAGGACAGAAGGCAGAGAACCTTTACCTCAGGTGCATTTTGTTCCTGGATTGGTCTTGGATATGATTTTGTGCCTCCTGTGACCAACATTTGCATTCAGTTTATAAGACATGTTTGTTATTGTTGGATGTCAGAACATAGCTATGGAACCCAATCTTGTCAGTGTACCCTGAATCTGGATATGGCCTTCTTCTGCCTTGCTTTTGTGATTTCCCAGATGTAATTTATAGTGTGGTGGTTGCAATAGGTATGGCCCTCATAGGCTCATGTGTTTGAATTCCCCTAGGGAGTGGCACGATTAGAAGGTGTGACCTTGTTGGAGGAAGTGTGTCACTGTGGAGGCAGGCTTTGAGGTCTTATATACTCAAGCTAGGCCTAGTGTTTTATTCATTTCCTGCTGCCCGCTAATCCAGATTTAGAACTCTCAGCTTCTTCTCCAGCACTGTGTCTTCCTGCCCACTGCCATGCTTCCTGCCATGGTGATAATGGGCTTAACCTCTGAAACTGTAAGCCAGTCTCAATTAAGTGTTTTCCTTTATAAGAGTTCTCATGGTCATGGTGTCTCTTTGCAGCAAGAAGAAACCCCAACTAAGACAATATGTGCCAGGCCATTGTGTTGGAATGAGTCTGTCTTGACAAAGCTCTGGGAAGGGCTACATTGTCAATATTTAATATGTGACTACTGGCTTTTGTTTTCATGTTTTTCTAAAGTCAAACAACCTCTCTTGGTCCATTGCTTTCACATTTACATTTGTGTATAAAAGTACACTGAAACTGGAGGTGGTCTAATGCATTAGACTCTAGTCCACTCCATTCTTCTAGGTCCTCAGATCCTAGGTCCAGCAAACAAGATCTGCACAGGTCGGTGAAAATTGACAGAGATCAAGGGACTATATATTGGAAAGGAAGAGTATCTTTATTTGCTGATGATCTGTTTTGATACATAAAACACCCTTTTAAAAAAAATCTTCACCAGGAATCCTCTACAGCAGATAAACACTTTGATTAGAGTAGCAGAATACAAAATCAACACACAAAAATCAGTAACCTTTCTATGTACAAGCATCAGGCTGACTTCATTTCCATGCTAGACACCTTTTGAGGTGGGTAGAGGACAGTAGGGGGTTCTGAGGTCATAGTTTTACAGGCAAAAGCTGAGTCTATTTAGGAGGCCATTTAAGGCCTTCCATCTATGCCAGGTCCTTATCAAGACAATGTTTTATATCATTGTCCCCAATACCACCGGTTTCTGCCTATTTATATTTGTGATCATTTCGCTGGGTTTGTTCTAAGTCCTGCCTTGTGTTTGAATAAATACAGCTTCGTTTGTTCTCTTCCTCATTTCTTGGCTATGCCTCTTCTGCTCCTCAGTAGGAAGCATTGATTCCAGCATCTCTGTGGCGGCTGCTTTAGGGGACATGGATTCTTGTAGCCCGTTTACATTGTGGAAAATGTTTCTTTCTCCTTCAATGATGGCAGATGGTTTTGGTGGGTTTAGTAGCCTAAGTTGGTACCTATAGTCTTTTGGAATTTGAAGAGTGTTGCTCCAGGTTCTTTCGGCTTTTCAAGTTTCCACTGGAAAAGACCAGCTGTGAATCTAAAGGGTTTCTTTTATACATGCTTTGTGATTTTTCTCTTCAATTCAGTTCTCTCCTTTTGTGTATATTTAGTGTTTTAACAATAATATGAATGGAGAGTGATTTTTTTCCTGGTCCTTTGCTGTTCTGTGTGCTTTGTGTATCTCTATAGGTATGCCTTTAGTTTGTGTATCTCTATAGGTATGCCTTTAGTTTGGAAAGATCTTCTATAATACATTTGAAGATCTGGACAATGCCATTGACTTGGGGTTTTTCTCCTTCACCTGTGCCTATAATTTGAGGATTTGGTATTTTCCTACATTCCCCAAATGTTCCTCCCGTGTACTTTAATTTTCTCATATTCTTTGCTTCTGTGGTCCCTACTTCACCTTCAAACTCTGATAGTTTGCATCTCTTCCACTCTACTAGATTCGTTCTATTTGGAAGGACACCTCTAACCAGGTGTCCGAGTTGTTGTAATAAACACTGACCAAAACAATTTAGACAAGGAAGAAATTGGCTTGGCTTATATTTCTGTATCAAATTCATCACTGAGGAAAGTCAGGCAGGAACTGAAGCAACAACCATGGAGGGATGCTTCTTACTGGCTGGCTTAGCTTGCTTTTTTAGTTGACCTGCATAGGGGTGACACCACCCATAGTGGGCTGGGCCTTGCCACATCAGTCATTAATCAAGAAAATACTCCGCACACTAGCCTCCTGGCCAATTTTATGGGGATATTTTTCCTCAATTGAGGTTCCCTTTTCCCAAGTTGACAAAAACAAAAAACAAAAAACCTAACCAGCACAATGGGATATTGAGTTTTCAATTCCATCTTCATTTCAGGAAGAATTCTCTTCAATATTTCTGTATCTTTCCTGAATTCAAATTTCACAGTCTGAACTGTCATTGTTTCATTCAGCTGTATATCTGTGTCTCCAGCATTTATTTCCTTAAGTTCATTGAGCTGTTTGTGCCTTCTTCAAACTGCTTGAATCCTTTGATGAAGCTTATGAGCTTTTATAATTCTGCATCCTGTTGGGCTTATCTAGTTAGTTCTCATTGTAGACCTTTTCTATAGGACTGATGGATTTTGGAGAGAAGGGCTGTGCTATCTTGGCCTTTCACACTGTTGGTGTTTTTGCGATGAGACCTAGGCACACGGATTTCTTTTATTAGTCACATGTGTCCAATTTGGCTTTGTTTTTGTTGTCCACGTTTGGTCAATTTTGAAACAATTATAAGGAGTTGTTAGGGCAATCCTTCAGATACTCCATGTCGATTGTGGATTGGAGGAGCACAGTGATTCCCAGTCAGTGGTAACCAAGAAAGGATGAGAATGGGACAAATGCCCAGATCTGCTTGGGCTGGTACAAGCTGTGCCACTTGGATTACACCCGAGAACGTGGGGATGGAGTGAGTGGGCCAGGGTCTCGGGCACTCACAAGGCTAGGCCAGCAGACAGGCTGTATGACTGAGGGCTGGGGTTGTCTAGGATGGGAGAGATTCCTGTGACTCTTCAGGTTATGCCAGTACACAAATGTGAGACTGGGGTTAGGCCTGGGTGTTGGATATGGCGAGTGCAGGCTAGGGTCAGGCTGACTCACTAGGTGAGAATGGAAGACAGAATGGCTTTTGTTCTTTAGGGAAAACAAAACAAGAATTCAACTGAAAATGTAGCTGTTCAACTGAGTCTGCTGCTATTGGGTGAGTTCTGGTTTCTGATTTATCTCAGGTCAAATAAATCTTTTGCATTATCTGGGAGCATTGAAACCCTCTCCAAATTTGTATTGTAACCTGCCTCCTCCTTTAGATTCATCGGTAGTTACATTTTAACTCTATATGTACTTATAGTTAGTACAGCTTTATTCAGTTGATCTCTTGTCATTGAAAGATCAGTCTTTGCCTTTTCCGAATTAAAGAGGATTTTAGTTGTTATGGTGTGGTGGTTTGAAAGAGAATGGCCCCCATAGGCTCATGTGTTTGAATACTTGATCGCCAGTTGGTGTAACTGTTGGGGGGAGATTTGGGAGGCTGGCCTTATTGGAGGAGGTGCGTCACTTGGGGTTGGCTTTGAGGTTTCAAAAGAGTTGTGTCATTTCTATTGTGCCTGCTCTCTACCTCCTGGTTGATCAAGATGTGAAGAGACACCATGACCAAGACAACTCATACAAAGGACAACATTCAGTCGGGACTGGCTTACAGGTTCAGAGGTTCAGTCCATCATCATCAAGGCAGGAACATGGCAGCTTCCAGGCAGGCATGGTGCAGGAGGAGCTGAGAGGTCTACATCTTGTTCCAAAGGCAAACTGAAGACCAGCATCCTCAGTCAGCTAAGAGGAAGCTCTGAAAACCCACCCCACAGGGACACACTTCCTTCAACAAGGCCACACCCCCAAATAGTGCCACTCCCTGGGCCAAGCGTATTCAAACCACCACAACATGTAAATGCTTTCTTTTATAAGTTGCCTTGGTTATGGTGTTTTGTCACGTTCATAGAAAAGTAAGAAGGCTTGTAGTATATGTGCTGTCTGTTCTATTTCCTCTCTGTGGGATTTTTTTTTTTTTTTGCCAGATACCATGTACTCCTGGCTGGCCTGGCACTCATCCCTGTATGATTTCCCCACCTCTCCCTCTCAGATGCTGTGATTATAGGGTGTGTTTCTGTGCACCCCGTTGTATTGAATGTTTTTCTAACCTTCCATTTTAGCTGTGGAAAGTCTTACATGTAAAGTGTTATTTGGGCTGCACCATGTCAGGTCTTCACGTTTTTAAACTACGTTTACTTTCCAGGTGATTATTGACAGGAGAGGGCGGTATTGTTATCGCCTCTCATTGAGATTCTTTCTCTCTCTTGGTGTTCCTTTGTGGTCATGCTGTTCTACAGTAGAGTGCTTGGTCCTTTGCTGGGTTTTTTTTTTTTTTTTTTTTTTTTTTGGTTTTTTCGAGACAGGGTTTCTCTGTGTAGCTCTGGCTGTCCTGGAACTCACTCTGTAGACCAGGCTGGCCTAGAACTCAGAAATCCGCCTGCCTCTGCCTCCCAAGTCCTGGGATTAAAGGCGTGTGCCACCACCGCCCGGCCCTTTGCTGGTTTCTTACTTTATTTTTTCAGTGAATCTATTACAGCTTTGACTTGTGGTTACAATCAGGCTTGCAGAAAACATCTTGTGGTTAAAACATACTGTTTGAGGCTGGTAAATGTTACTGCCGAAAAAACCTCTATAACTTCATCCATTTTTAACACTTGATGTCACAATGTATTTATTTTTATACTTTGCTTCTTTTACAAAAAAAGTAGTACAGGTGCCGTTGTATCAATATTCTTTTTACTTATTTTCATGATTTCTTCGTTTTTAGGGTTTCTGTATTTCACCCCCTGGGTTGGTTAGTTTTTGTCAACCTGACACAAGGTTAAGTCATGTGGAAAAGACAGAGCCTCAGTTGAGAAGATGTGTCCCTACTACGTTTGTTCTGGAGATACGCCTGTGGGGCATTTTCTTGATTAGTGATTGATGTAGGGGAACCCAGGCCGTTGTCATCCTGGGTTATATAAAAATCCAAGCTGAGTATGCCAAAGAGAGTGAGCTAGTAAGCCGTGTTCTCCATGGCTTCTGCATCAGTTGCTGACTTGAGGTTCTTGCCCTGATTGAGTTCCTGCCTTGGCTTCCCTCAGTGATAAACTATGACTGGGACATGTACTCCAATTAACTCTTTCCTCACTAAGCTGCTTTTGGTTGTGCTACTAGTTGAGTGCACACTAATATAATACACCCTCTAGTTTACCAGGAGGTGTAGAATCTCAGGCAGATGCATGCTAGGAGATGCCTTTGTAAGCCGTGAAGCAGGGCTTTAAATGACTTTTTTTTTTTTTTTAAAGGGTTGAAAGTTAATCTTACATAGGCCTTGTAGTGTTGTTTGAATGGTAATGGTCCCCTTACACTCAAATGCTTAAAATGCTTGGCTCCCAGTTGGTAGAACTGTGTGGGAAGGATTAGGAGGTGTGGCCTTGTTGGAGGAGGTGTGTCACTGGGGGTGGGCTTTGAAGTTTCAAAAGCCCACGCCCTTCCCAGTTAGCTCTATCACTCTCTGCCTCCTGGTTGACTCAACTTGTAAGCTCTCAACTGCTGTTTCAGTGCTGTGCCTGCCTGCCTGCCTGCTGCTATGCTCCCTACCACGACAGTCATGGACTCTAATGATCTGCAACCATGGTTAAGCCCCAAATTAAATGTTTTATTTTATAAGTTGCCTTGGTCATGGTCATCTCCTCATGACAATAGAAGAGTAACTAAGATAGAAGTGTATTGCTGTGACAGACATGGCCATACTGTTTTTACTGAGAAATGTGGAAGAATTTCAGACTTTGGACTAGGAAAGCAGTTGAATGCTCTAAGTAGGGCTTAGTGGGCCATCCTAGTAGGAACATAAGACAATGGTGCTGAGGAGGCCCAGCTCAAAAGGCTTCCGAGGGAAACCACATTAACAACCAGGTTAGAGGTCATTCTTGTGACATTTGGGCCAAGACTTTCAGTTTTACTATAACTTCTTTTGGTTGATGGGTTCTTTAAACATGGTAGCTGTCGTCCAGATCTCTTAGATTCTCTAGTCCTCCTTTGGTTTTGTCTTCTTCATCTGCATTTGCTATGGCTATCCTCAGTTTGCTCTGTATCGTTTCTTCATTATGGTAGTTTATTCTGATTCTCCTTCTTTTCATTACTTCTGTGACAGTGATGATTTGAGCCTGGGTTGCTTCCTGGTTCTGCTTGCTAACCGAGCTGCCTACCACTGAGCCACCCCCCTCCCCCCTTCTCCTGCCCCCAGCCCCACACTCTCCTTTTCACATCTCTGAGCCTGTGTCCCTACACCCAAATAATAATAGTATTATTCTGTTGGTTTCCAAGATAGGATCTCACTATGTACTAGCCTCTGGGGGCTGAAAAGCTCTGGACAGGAAAGTTGCCTTGGCTGCTAACACCTGATAAGGAGATTCACATACCAAAGCTGCTGGTGTCTGCCACTTTGGGACTAAGGAGAACTGACCTACAGATTAACTCTTCCATCTCCAAAATCCCCCGTTTTCTATCCTAAAAAAACCCCAACACCCCACACCACCTGCGGGCAGTCTCACTTCCGGGGAGAAACTGCGGCCTTCCGCTGTTCTGATTAAAGAGCATTTCTGCTTCTGGAGAGGCCCATTTTTATTTCCACGTGGCCTGACTCAGGCTAGCCCTCCTCTGTGACTGAGAAAAAGAGAGCAAGGTAGCCCATTTCCTGCCTCATCCTGGAACTGGGCCAGTGACATTCTTTGGAAGTTGTTCTTACGCAACTCTGAAAGAAACGTGCGCTGAGATTCTAGTTACTGTGTCGGCATCTTTTATGACATCCAGCTTCCTTGAGCTGAGACCATGCAATCCCTTCCCCTGGCTCTTTTTTTTTTTTTTTCTATTTTAAGCCTAGCTGCCTAGGCCAGAGGTACCATCTCCTCCTATATCCACACAAACCTACCTAAGAAAAGCGTCCTTTTAAAGAAAAAGGTGTAGCAATCCACATTTGATCTTCAAAATGAATGATTCCACAGGGTCTGGCAATGCCTCATGGGGGATGGGCTTACTACCATAGGACTGAGTTCATCTTTAGCAGAAAACTGGGGGACCTCATCAGGATGGAAGCAACGATGTGATTTGGCAGCCTTCTTTGCTAATGATAATTTTTTTGCCAAATGCATACACACACACACACACACACACACACACACACACACATATTGCTAATGCCATGCGATTTCACCACCATCTGATGGTACCAAATAACACAAGCAAGATGCTGGTACCAATAAAACTTCAGGGTCCCACTGAGTCCCCAGGGGATCACCACACTCCTTTCAAATTAGACTAAGGAAAAACTATTAGACCTCCAATGTGGGGATTTTTTTGTGTGTGATTTTTAATGTTTTACTTTAATGTTGACACAGTTTTTACAAGGTACAGTAGTTGGCGTCTAAGGAGAACCTGGCTTATAAGGCAATGCTCATTTGAACTAAGGCCCACCTTCATTTCGTTCATAATAAAAGTAAAATGAAAAAAATTAATGACAGCGATCATTTTGGCAGCATATATACTAAAACTGGAACAATACAGAGAAGATTAGCAAGGGCTCTGCACAAGGACGACAGGAAGTTCAGAAAGGCGGCCATATTTTCTTGTGCTTGTCTACAGCCTGAACTCATAAGAGCTTTCCTCGCGTGACCTTTCTTAGCCCTCAGTGTGATTGTCCGAGGCCCTTTACTGATCCGTACACTTGCATTTTTAATGTCCTCCAAATGTTTTCTGTATTGAGCTCACCTCCCTTAAATGTTCTCCATAAGCTCTCCTGGTGCTTACGCTGTACATCTCCATGGATTCCTGATACACCTACAAGAAGACCTCTGGAGAAGCTCTGGCTGCAAGCAACCTTTCACCCCAGACCATTTACATTTCAAATGTTATCCCCAGGTTTCCCCTCCAGAACACCCCTAGCCCATCCGCTCTTCTCCTGCCTCTATGAGGGTGCTCCCCACCCTCCTTCCAGCCCTGGTATTCCCCTACACTGGGGCATCAAATCCCCTCAGGCCCAAGGCCCACTCCTCCCACTGATGTCCAACAATGCCATTCTTTGCCACATATGCGGCTGGAGCCCTGGGTCCCTCCATGTGTACTCCTTGGTTGGTGGTCCAGTTCCCGGGAGCTCTGGGGGAATCTGGCCAGTTGACACTGTTGCTCCCCCCATGGGGCTGCAAACCCCCTCAGCTCTTCAGTCCTTTCTCCAACTCCTCCATCAGGGACCCTGCGCTCAGTCCAATGGTTGGCTGTAAGCATCCTCATCTGTATTTTTCAGGTTCTGGCAGAGCCTCTCAGGAGACAGCTTATGCTTCCATCAGCAAACACTTCCCAGCATCCACAATAAGGTCCAGGTTTGGTTGCTGTATATGGGACGGATCCTCAGGTGGGGCAGTCTCTGGATGGCCTTTCCTTCAGTCTCTGGTCCACACTTTGTCTCCATATTTCCTCCTGTGAGTATTTTGTTCCCCCTTCTAAGAAGCACCGAAGCATCCACACTTTGGTCTTCCTTCTTGAGCTTTATATGGTCTGTGAATTGTATCTTGGGTATTCCGAGCTTTGGGGCTAATATTCACTTATCAGTGAGCACATACCATGTTTGTTCTTTTGTGACTGAGTTACCTCACTCAGGATGATATTTTCAAGTTCCATCCATTTGCCTGCGAATCTCATGAAGTCATTGTTTTTAATAGCTGAGTAGTACTCCATTGTGTAGATGTACCACATTTTCTGCAGATACAACTCTTTACATCAGTCCTCCACTTTCTCTGGTCCCCTTCCTGCAGTGTGCTGTGGACCCTGTGTGTTGCCCTTGGTAACTGACTTTGGTGGAACCAGTCACTATGGATCCATATCCTTCTCAAGTTCCATCTTATAGAACAACTGAGCCCTTCTGCTCCCTCCACCTTCCTGGGCGATCTCTCAGGCTCACTCTGCAACCAAATCATCTGTTTTTGGCTCTCTAACACTTATTTTTCAAAAGTTTCTATAGGTCCTAGAGTCTAGGAGTTCAGGGCGATGCACTGGCGCTGAGTTACGACACTCCTCCAAAGCATCCTGTGTGCTCTGTGATCCCAGGGACAGAACCCAACCTTCTCTCCATCATCCCTCTTCCACAGGACGTAGGCAATTAAAGAACACCTTGCCACTTCTTTTTTTATCTTCTCTGGTCTCTTCAATGGAGGGTTAATGACCTAAAAGCTTCAGGTGACTGAGATGCTCTGAACAGGAAAGCTGACTTGACCGATAAGATCAGGTGCAAGCTTCTGATGAAGAGACCCACATACCAACCCTGCTGATCTTTCCAGACTGCAGGGGAACTGACTCGCAGACTGAATTTTCCAACCCCAAAGTTCCCCCCTTTCCATCCTATAAAATCCCACTGCCCTCCCCCTCCTCGAGCGCACGGTCTCACTTCAGGGAGAGACAGCAGCTTCCATCATTCCGATTAAGGAACAATTCTGCGTCTGGAGATGCCTGATTTTATTTCATTCCCACTTTGCCTCCATCAATCCCTACCTAACAAAAATATCTTACTCACAAATACCCATCTAAATCTGAAACATAAGCCCTAAATCTGTAGAATTACCTACAACATGGAGTACCAGATGCATTTAAAAAAAATATTCCTCTGGAACTAATCTCTCAAACAAGTTCTTGAATGTGAAGGAAAAGGAAAACAATTCTTTAAACATTCAGGAAACATTTGTTTGTTTGTTTAAAAACGGAGGCTGTATGACACCACGCCATTTTCAAACTAATACTTTAAATTGTGGTCAATATATAGTTGGGTAAGATCCTACTCATGTACAAAATCAAAAGACGATGTTCTTGAGCACGGAAAATCTCAGGAAGTTTAAAACCAGGATGTTAACCCACAGGTCTTGAGGGAGGTCTTTCTAAAACAGAAACACTTATTAACTCATTACAGATGCTAACCAGAAAGGAATGCGGTCCTGGAACTGTTATCAGTGAGCTACAGGTCCCTTCACTCACTGGAAGAGATACTTACCAACAGGGAGAGTGCAGCCCCTCATAGTTAATGTTAGCTAACTATCCTCTGGTCTCCAGCAGCTCGAGCCAGCAGCTCTGGACAGCTGTCCGTTGCTACCACTCTTGGACCAGTCCAAATAAAAACCACGATAGACAAACGAAACCATCCAAAACAGTCCGATCCACTGAGGCGGTGGTTCTCAGCCTTCCTGATGCTGCAGCCCTTTAATATAGTTTCTCAGGTTGTGGTGACCCCAACCATAACATTGTTTTTGTCACTCCTTCAAACTTGTAGTTTGTTACTGTTACAAATCATGTAAATGTTTGTGTTTTCTGATCATCGTGGGCCTTTGTGGAAGGGCCATTCGCCTTCCCAAAGGGGTCTCGCCCCACAGGTTGAGAACCACTACACTAAGGGGAGTGGAGTGCCATCTGGATAAACAAAAGGTGACTTGTGCACAAAGTACCCTTGCCACTAACTACAGACTCTCTGTGGATCACAGCAGTTTGTCTGGGTGTCATGGGGAATGGGTAGCACTGCTCCTGAACTCAAACTGACTCGAAGATGACGGAGCAGGGTCATCGAAAAAG
>CM052719.1:13567971-13584751 GCA_028551405.1 Uromys caudimaculatus | reverse complement strand
AAAGGAAGGGGGAGGGAGGGAGGAAAAGAGAAGGAAGGAAGGGAGGAAGGAAGGGAGGGAGGGAGAGAGGGAGGGAGGGAGAGAGGGAGGGAGGGAGGGAGAAAGGGAGGGAGGAAGGGAGAGAGGGAGGGAGGGAGGGAGAAAGGGAGGGAGAGAGGGAGGAAGGGAAAAGGGAGGAAGGGAGGGAGGGAGAAGGGAGAGAGGGAGGGAGGGAGGGAGGGAGGGAGGAAGGAAGGAAGGAATCTCTCTCATCATGCAGGGCTAGGTCCTTCTGCTTCAGGATGACTTCCACACTACTGACAAGAATGGAAAATAAAGGTTGTGTGTCGTGGCACCTGTATCCCGGCACTTGTAATGCCGAGGCAGGAAGTTTGAGGCCAGCCTGTCTCAAAACTACAGGGACAACGATGATAAAAATAAAAGTAGGAAATAAGTCCATCAGGCCCACGTGTTTTTAAACAAAATGTTGAGGAAGGCAAACAACTCACAGGAACCCATGTCATCACCCATAGCAGAGTGGGAAATGTTCGAGACAGGAACACAGGTCAGACGCTGGTTAGGGCTAATAGTCCGAAAAGTTCGCTCACACTCAGGAGTTGCATCTGGCGTCAGTGCATGCTCAGGAACGCTGGGTGTTCTTTTGTTTGTCCAGCTCATGCTATGGTTTGGATCTCACATGGCCCCAGAGGCTTATGTGTGGAAGGTTTGGTCTCTAGCCCAATGCTACTAGGAGATGATAGAACTTTTAGAAGGCGGGGCGTAGTGGAAGGAAGTTAAGTAATCAGGGACTTGCCTTGGAGGGGAGATAGAGACTCCAGTCTCTCCTGGTTTCTCCATGCATCTTCCACATGGTGAGGTAAATAGGCTCCTTCAAGGACAGAAGCGCTCGAAGCTGTGGAGATCTCCTCTTCTCATGATTTGACTTTTTCAAATATCTTCTCCACTCCAGGAAGCTAACACAGCCCCCTGTCTGTTAACTGGTAGTCTCCTATGCCTCCCCCTTCATGTCTGTTCTCTAATTATTGCAATTAATTTAGAACATTTCAGAACATTTCTTTTCTCATTTTCCCCCCTTAGGGAAGAATGAACTGCTAGCAGGGCGATCTAGAAACCCACACTCAAGATTCCATCACAGATAATTGAGAACCACAGAAGCTGATGGTGAGCAGACTCTAGAGCAGAAAGTGTCAAAGTATAATGAACAAAATCGACACAGGATGACACTCAAGAAGAGACTAAGACCCAGTGAGTGAGGCTGGCAGTGTAGCTCAGGTCTTAGAGTGCTTGCCTAGCACCCAGGAGGCCCTGAGCTCTGGCTGCGCCATTATAAAATTGGATGTGGCGGGGAGCACACGTGTAGTCCCGACACTCCACAGGGGGAATGGAGAGGATCTCAAGGTTATCCTCAGATACATAGTGAGTTCAAGAACAGCCCAGGTTACAAGGAAGGGAGGAAGGAAGAAAGAAGGAAGGAAGGAAGGAAGGAAGGAAGGAAGGAAGGAAGGAAGGAAGGAAGGAAGGAAGGAAAGAGAGACGGGAGGGGAGGGAGGGCAGACAGACAGGCAAGCTAGTAATTCTTCCATCTTCCAAGCAGAAAAACAATGGATGGTATCTAAAATCAAACCGTCCTGGTTTTTTTCCCCATTAGCTCTCAATATTTCCTCCCCTCTGCCCCTCCCTTCTTCTCTATGGACAACTCTTAACTTGTACATTTCTTTTAATGGGAATCATGTATTTTACTGTGAAAAGGCATTGACATTTTTGAAAATTTATTTTGGTGTGCTTTGTTTTCATTAAAAATATGTCAGATGAAAATAAAAATGACAGACTTTTCATTTAAAATGATATCTAGGTTGAGTGCTGTAAGGCACGCCTGAAATGCCAGTCGTGAATAGGTTGACTTGGGTAAGTCACAAGTTCAAGGCTAGCCTTGACTACATAATGAGACCCTGTCCAGAAAATAAAAAGCAAGATCTATATTTAACCCTACTATAATAAAATCATTTGTGTGTCCGTGTGTGTGTGTGTGTGTGTGTGTGTGTGTGTGTGTGTGTGTGTGAGTACCTTATATGGATCTAATATCCCCTAAGGGTAATAATTGGTGGAATTTGGGTTTTTTTCATCTCTGAACTTTGTCGGATCTTTTCCTTTGTTTTGTTTTTGAGACTGGCTCTCAGGTAGCCCAGAATGACCTAGATCTCACTTTGTAGTAGTCAAGGATGGCAGTGAATTTCTGTCTCCTACCTCTGCCTCCTGAGGGCTGGGATTACAGGTAGGAATCACCACAGCTAGCTTCAGTTTCTAGATAGCTTTTACATAATTTGCATTCCGAGCAAGCCTGTGAGAAACAAGCCAGTAAGCGGCACTCTTCCCACTCTTCCGTGGCCTCTGCATTGTCAGTTCCTGCCTCCAGGTGACCCTTTCCTCTACACTGCTTTTGGTCACTGTCTTTATCAGAACAACGGAGACCTAGCGGGCCATCTCTCCAGCCCCTGTTCTTTGTGTTTTTCCGTAATGCCATTTTACGTTTTTGTGGGCCGTGTGTACGGGTTGTGATCTCTCCACATCCTCCCAGGCATTTTCTGCTTTATTTTTAATACTAGCCATCGCAGTGTGATGTGCCATTTCCTTGTGAGTTTGATCTTCATTTTGCTCACGATTATAATGTTGACATTTTTCCTCATGCTTATTGGTCTTTTATATGTCTTCTTTAGAGAAAATGTATACCAGTTCATTACCCACTTTCTTTAGATTTATTGATTTTAATTTATGTGTATGGGTGTTTGCCTGCATGTATATATGTGCATGACCTGCATGCCTGGTACCCACAGAGGTCATAAAAGAGGTCAGCGTCCCTGGAACTGCAGTTCCAGATGCTTGTGAACCAGCATGTTGGGAACTAACCCTGGACCCCCAGAAAAAACAGCCCGTTTGCTCTTGACCCCTACACCGCGTCTGCAGCCTCTCGTAGCCCATTTTCTAGGTGGATGGTTTATTCTGTTCTGGCCCCTTTTCAGGTGTAAGTATCTCTACACAGTCTGGATATTAACCCTTTATCAGATGTATGTTATATAAAGATTTCCTCCTAGTCCATATGTCTTCCCACCCTGGTGATTATGTCCTTCTATGCACAGAAATTCAGCTGACTGCTCTACACTTATCTACTTTTAATTTAGTGTAATTTAAGCAGCCTGTGCCTTGGGTGTCCTATCTAGGAAGTCCTGGCTAAACTCCGTATGTTTTCTTCTGTAAGGTTTACAGTTTGGGCGTCACATTTATACTTTTGATACTTTTAAAATTCATTTTTCTTGTTTTTCCCATCCAGGTGATTTTTAGTTTTGCAACTTTAAAGATAAAACTTTTAAGTGCAATAGATCATTTGTAAAATACAAAATAATGCTTAAGTTAAAAGATAATTACGTCATTTCCTTCATCCTTCTCTCCCCCCATCCCATGTCCCCACTTTCTCTCAAATTCATGACTTATTTTTCTTTAATCACTGTCACATACATGCAGAAGCATATCAATACAAAATCCAGCTTCATTCTTTTGCATGTGATACACCAAGTTTTTCCAAGAAAAATTAGATTTATTTATTTATTTGCTTTTATCATACTAGAAATGAAACCCAGGACCTTACAAATGCTGGGTGTGATGGTAAATACTGATTTTCAACTCGACAGTATTAAGAATCTGGTAAAAGAAGCCTGGTAAAGAAAGCTCTAGGAATATTTATGAGATTCAAATATATATATATCAAAAGGAGTAAAGGTGGGTCTGGACCTGGCTTCTCTCCACCTCCACCCCTTATCAGCAACAATCAATAGGCTAGCTGAACTAATCTGAATTAGCTCAATAGAAATAGTGGCTTCCGGTGATCTCGTCTGTGGAACTGCCCACTTTCTTATATATATATTATAGATATAACTATATATATATATATATACACACACACATACATACATACACTATGTGTGTGTGTGTAATTTATGCATATATTGAAGTGAGAAAATCCACCTGAAATGAGAACAGCACCATGCCACCATGCCATGAGCTGTGGTCCTGGGCAAGTTAAAAAGAGGAGAAGGTAAGTGAGCACCAGCCATCTTCTCGCTGCTCCCTGACTACGGAAGCAGTGTGACCAGCTGCCCAGGCTCCTGCCACTGTGACTCTCCCGCCATGATGAACCATGAGCCCAAACAGGCCCATTCCTCCCTAAGTGGTGCTTGTTGGGTATTTTGTAGCAGCGACAAATGACGTAACTACTGTCCCACCGAGCTACATCCACAGCTACTTGTATTCGTTTGGGGCTTTTGAAAATAAGGTCTCATTCTACAGTCCAGGCTGATCTCGTCCCCAGTCCTCCTGTCTGTGCCTCCTATGGCTGGAATCACTGCTGTCCCACCACACTAGTGTTCTTCCTAACAGAAGCCATACAGTGTACGGCTTTAAACAACACAAACAAACAACAAACCCAGCACAATGGCCAGGCATAGTGACCTGGATCCCACCTACTTGGGAGGCTTAAACAGGAGGATCTCAAATTCAAAGCTAGCCTGATCTACGGGCAGTGTGAGCAAGGCTAGCCTGAGGTGTTTAGTGAGACCCTATCTCAAAGACAAACAAAACAAAACAAAACAAAAATTGCGAGCAACAACAACAACACCCCCCCCCCCCAAGCAGGATGGTGTCCTTCAGAACACAGACCCACAGCATTTAAGACGGGGCGGGGCGCGTGGGCACACTGTCTAGCAGAGAGCCAAAGGCACTCAGGTTTCCCCACCCGGAGTTATGCTTGACCTGGACACTGCAGTTCCACAGCACAAGAAGAGCTGCACTGAACGGCTGTACTTGTTTATAAGAGAGAGGAAGAGGGGTGGGAGGGGAAATGAGTCAATTGTGTGGAGCAGGAACTTCCTGAGGGGAGAAAGCGGGCAGTTCACCCACCACCGGAAGCCACTATTTCTCTTTTTTCTTTTTGGTTTTTCGAGACAGGGTTTCTCTGTGTAGCCCTGGCTGTTCTGGAACTCACTCTGTAGACCAGGCTGGCCTCAAACTCAGAAATCCGCCTGCCTCTGCCTCCCGAGTGCTGGGATTAAAGGCGTGCGCCACCACTGCCCGGTGGAAGCCACTATTTCTATTGAGCTAACTTAGACTAGTTCAGCTAGCCTATTGGTTGTTGCTGATAAGGGGTGGAGGTGGAAAGAAGCCAGCCCCAGCCCCACCCTTACACCTTTTGTTTCACAGAAATAAGCAAAGCCTGATTCTCTACAGCACCTCAGCCTCTGTGCTCCACAGCCCAGCAATCAACGGCTTGTATCTCTTTTAGCATTTTATCTGGGGTTATACATTTTTATTGCTGAGTGTGTGTGTGTGTGTGTGTGTGTGTGTGTGTGTGTGTGTGTGTGTGGCGTTGGTGATGGAACCAGGCCCTTGTACACAATAGTCAGCTGATCTACCACTGAACTACAATCCCAGCCACACTATCCTATCTTGACTCCTCTTTTCTTCTCTGACTTGGGTTTTCAATGATGCAGAGCAAAGGTGGACCACTCTAACTTCCCAGGTCATGGCTGAGGCTAAGGACACTTTGCATCCATCCCTCTATTCACTGAATATTTAGTGCAGTCCACCATTCCAGGCATGATTGCAGGTGCTTGGAGAGACCTTGTATTGTTAAGTTTATAACAATTAGTTAAAACACGACAACGAGCCAGTCAGTGTGCCGGTGACATTTCTTTCTTGTATGATCCTATGTTTTTCCTGGTCCCCATCAGTTAGGTTGTTTGCTCAGGCCTCCCTTTGCCCACCTCCTTCTCCTTCAGTAGGACTGTGTGACTATTCACTGTTTCCCCGCATGAGAGATCTGCTCATTTTTTCCTTTCTCCTTTTCTTTCTCCTTAAAAAAAAAAATCCATGTAGATCACCAGATATCAGGAGTCATGGCGCAGGGACAGGCAGATCTCTGTGAGTTCAAGGCCAGCCTGGTCTATCTAACCTGTTCTAGGCCAGCAAACCTGAGTGTGGTGACACATACCTTTAATCCCAGCCCTTGGGAGGCAGAGGTAGTTGGATCTTATAAGCCAGTCCTGGTCGACAGCAAGTTCTAGGCCATCCATAGCTACACGGTGAGACCCAGTCTTAAGACAACAATAAAACCCCAACCACCAGCCCTCCCCCCAAAACCAAGCAATCCCCCCCCCAAAAAAACCCAAGCAAAGAAGCATCCATGAAGGTTCTAGACACTTCTTTTCCCATGGGTATGTTTTCATTCTTTGACCTGGACATGCAGGGGTCTCTCCCAATTTAGATGCTGATTTCTCTTCCTTCACCATTTGAAACTGTTGTGTCTGTGTGTCTGTTTGTTTGCTTTTAGAGACTGTGTTTCTCTGTGTAGTCCTGCTGTCCTAGATCTCACTCTATAGACCAGGATGGTCTGGAACTAAGAGATTCACCTGCCTCTGCCTCCTGAGTGCTGGGATTAAAGATGTGTGGCATCACTGTTACTAGACTTAAAAAATATAGCTTTGTTCCTCTATTATCAAAAGTATCCCTGGGTGTAAAATAGTAGAGTCTGCACTGATCTGTGATCTAGCTGGGTTTTATTGTTTTCTTCTGTTTTGTTTTTTTTTTCTTTTGCATTTCTGCAAATGCCCTAGACTTAACCTTGGAAATCTTTCTCATTCCTAGTTACTCTTTTCATATTGTCTTTTTCCATAATATTGTGTCATATTTTAATGGATGACATCTAACTATATTTCCAATTTCTTCTGTTATAATGGACCATTCTGACTTTCTTTTTTGCAACTATTTGTAATTTCTATGTTGCTCGGAAAAGATCTTTAGATGTATCTCCAGAGAATCCTACGGAGAAACTTTTATTTTCAAATCTCTCACAGAGCTGTCATTGGACGATCCATATTCATTTGCATCAATTTCAACTCTTGTCATTTTCTCTTCTACCTTTTTCCCCAGTCTAGTGGATAAATACTTAGCTCCTTGTATTCTTATCATTTTTGTGAAGTAGGGATTTGAGTTTAGAGGTACCCCATCAGTATATTATATAAAAAATATTCCTAAGCTAAGAATAATCATGAAGACTAACCAGCGCAAGCTCAATACAGAGTGTTCTCCAGTCACTTCCCACTTTAAATCTATTTATAGACGTGTGTGCTGAAAGATGGACGGAAATGAAGTCACTGAGGAGTTGGCAGCCTTGGGTGGAGATGAAGACGAACTTTGTCAAAATAAAAGACTGAAAGACGCAGGTTGGGCACTGATCTATGTGCGGTCCGAGTCTCTTCAGGGACCTCTGCTAGACGCCAGTGTACAAAGATGGCTACGTGAGACCTAGGATCAACTGAGTGACAGACATTCAACGTGACTGGAAGGACGCTACATTCCACTCTCACAGGCAGTTAGCCTTAGAGCCGTCCGCTGACCGCCCAACAATAACACTGGGAACTATTTTATTAGAAAGTGTCCAAATACTTCCCTCAAAGTATCTTTCTTCAAGCTCCACGGAAAGGCCACTGAAAGGTTCACAGTTTCTGAAGCCTCACTGAAGTGGAAACTTCTGATTCTTTGGAAAGTTAGTTACATCGAATGATGTTTCACTGGGGTACGCAGGTGAAGGGATGTCTTGCTAAAGCAGACACGGGAAAGACTGTTTTCCAGGAGCAGACACAGGTGAAAGGATGCTTTGATACAGCAAACATGTGAAAGGACCAGTGATGGAGTATAAATATGACCCACAGACAGTGGGAGATGGGCACCGAGCTTTGGTTTGGTTTGCTCTGCCCTGCTATTCTTCACTAAAGACACACATGTATTGGTTTGCCTTAAATAGCATTGTTGAGCTCAACTCGTGATAACTCGGACATTGAGAGAAACTTGCCCAAGAACTGCTCGTGAGGTTCCTGCAGCAGCTTGCTGCTTCTGGGGCCTCCACTCAGGCCCGTTGGCAAGCCTGGCACTTTCTTTAGGATTGAACTGCAGCTGCCTGGTAGCATCCAGTTCATGCCTGGTGGCTACCTGCCTAGAGGACTGGCTTGCAACTGCTAAGTCGTATTGGATGTTTGCTACAGGACTAAACTGCTACTGCCCAAGAAGATCGAGCTTGCCCCCAAAGAACTATTGCTGAACAGGTTCACTTCTCCCATGTCCTGATAAATTTTCTCATTCATTACCACTTCTGGATAGGGGGCTAGAGGAGAGATTGATTTCCTATTAAAAGTAGGTTGCAAAAAATTAATGCCTACACCTCGCCTTGTATTTTTATTATTTCATAGTCTCCCTGTGATCTTAACTGAAGTTTCTTTTGGGTGGAGGGTAAGTATATAGGTTTTTTTGGTTTTTTTTTTTTTTAAATTCTAACCGTTCTCTGAATGTCTATTTTTTTTCTCAAAAATTGAAGAAAATAGAGGTTTCAGGTCATGATCCAATTTTCCCCAACATCTGATTAGAACAAAATTCAAACCTGTCAAAAATGTGAAAAAAATGTAGATGCCCATATACTGAGCACCCGAATCCTATAATCAGAATTTCACCTTCATCAGCCAGAAGCGACACTGTCCTAAGCTTATGAGTGGCATGGAATAGTTAATGAGCCACCATAATCACACAGAATTCTCTGTGCTTCACGAGAATGCTGTACTATGGCCAAGTCTATGGATGCTTTAAACAAGTCAGCACAAGCCAGTCATTAGCTGGGTGGAGAAGCTTCCAGAGAGTCCTTCCCAGCTTAAAGAAACAAAGTTTCAAAGTCGTCTGACTTGCTGCCTAAGCACACCTACAGCCTCTCACTCTTAGTAGCAGGCGATACCCACAGGCATAGACTAGACTCTTCTCAGCTGTGCAGGAGAGCAGCCACCACTGCTCTGTCCCGGATAGAGGATCTGGACTGAGTGGGAGAGGAGGTGATACCCTGTACACATCCCCTCAACATCTATTTTTCTACCCTGGGTTCACAGGCAACTGTCAGCCTGGATAACATACCCTCTCCACATTTGCATAACCTTCTCTGCTTTCCAGAGGCATCAAAATGTTGTAGAGGCTAACGCAATTCCTTCATTTAGAACATTTATTTTTATGTGTATGTGTGTGCTTGACTGCACTGTAGGCATACAGAAGCAAACAGAAGCCAGAAGAGGGTGACAGAGCCCCTGGAACTGGAGTTACAGACTGTTGTGAGCCACCATGTGGGTGCTGGGAATCATACTGAGGTCCTCTGCAAGACAAAAGTACTGAGCCATCACTCCAGCCCCAGCTGCTTGAAAACTAAGGAAAACAGAGGCAGTCATATCTGCAAGCCAGTTTCAGCTCCAGTGTGTGATATGTGATACCTGGGGCCTGGCTGTATAAAGTCTGGGTTTTCAGATATGAATTCAAACCCACACTGTAGCTGCCTTAGCTGTGTGAAATCGGGGCAATTAGGACATAACTGTTTTTTCCTTTGTAAAATAGGAAACTTTTTATAGATGAAATAATCCCCATCAAATCCTCAATGAGGCACACGGGAAGTGTTCAAATAGATGAGATACAAAATCACTATTCACTAAGTAATAGCTAATTTCAAATTCTCTGATTTCTTTTCAAGCCTTTGTACATGTGTGTAGTGCACACTGCCCAGTCCCTCTGTCCTCCCAGGGCTTGCCTCTTTTGCCTCCTATTGGTCACCTTTGTCACCCTGAGGAAATCCCTTTTGTCTATGTAGAGAGATCATCTGTGACATTGGAATGCCAAAGTTCCTTATTTGGGCCGCCAAGGCGGCTCAGTGGGCAGAGGTGCTTGTGTGCAGCCCTAGCAACCCGAGTCTCCCTCCCAGATCTGAGGAGGTGGTGGCAGGAGAGAACTGACTCCCGAGCGAGCGGTGTCCTCAGGCCACGACGCGTGCTGTGAATGTGTGTACACCTACACACACAGACGGTAAAGCACATCAGCACTTTTGTTATTTTTTCATTTTGATAGTATGCTTTCCCCTCCCTCAGCTCCTCCCGGATCTTCCCCATCTCCTTTCCCACTCGACCTCAAGTTCTTTCTCTTTCTTAAATTCTTTAAAAGTTAATTGGTTCATTGATAATACACCATTTTATGAGAAAAACTGCTCTGATGTAATGTCTGTATCTGCTTAATTTAGGGTCCCGGTGGTTACTTTGATCTTACAATAGATAGAGGTGTTATAGTTTAGATCTGAGCATTTACATCCTAAAAGGTTTGACACCCCCCCCCCCCGAAAGATAGCAGAGGAATCAGCCCATTGAGAGTGTGTTTTTGAAAGGGCTAGGGTTGCAACCCAGACCCCCATTCTATCTGTCTTTGCTTCCACTGTAATGAAAACATCGAAAGTAGCGGCTCCTTCACCATACTCCCTGACAGGTGTGGCCACACGCCTCAAACCAAGAGGCCATGGACCCACTTTTGAGACAAACCTTCCCTGTTTATTATAAATCGCCTCTAGAACTTTGGTGAAAGAACGCTGTTACAGCTGAATTAAGCATTATGCTTCTCAAATGATGGAGACCTTCTGCATCCTACAAGATGAGAAAGAAGGACGGCAGGTTTGGCTGTTCCTTATGATGACTTTTACCTGTCGGCAGGCTAACGGTATTAGTTTATGTCTGCACATTTTAAAACATATATTCAAGTACTAAATAAAGGTTCAGATGCTCTCAAGTGTTCCAAATCCCATTAGGTAGACAGAGAGTATTCAAACACACGCACTTTTAAAAGTTCCTTGTTTAAACTTTTGCATAGTACACATGGCAAAACTGAAAGCTACAGGCTGTTCTGAGAGAGTTTTCATCTCTCAACCGCTAGTCTCACAGCTGCCTAAGCAACCACTTCCTGAAATGCAAATACACACGCGAGCGCTCACACTCGCAACCCCACAAACATACATACTGATTATTGAGTACTCGGGAAATCTCTATGCCTTCAGCTCGCCCAAGGGACTGGCTCTCACAAGGGAGAGACCAGCGCAGGCCACTTCTAGTCTCTGTAAAGTGATCCCTTTCTGTTTTTCTTCCAGCAAACTGATTCTGTTTGGTTTCCCTGAGCCTGTTCGCCCAGTCCTTAGCGGAGTCGATGCTAGCAGAGAGGACAGGAAGCAGGTGTCCGGCGCCATCGGAGGGTAGGCCTGCGTGGGAGCCGATGGTCCCCGCAGCGCAACCCGAGTGACTCCAGCGAGACCTGCCTCCCCCTGCACCTTAGAAACCGCACCACCCGTCAGCTGGCTTCAAAACAAAGAGTCCTTTCAGTCGCTTCAGATGCTGGCTCGTCGCCATGGCAACCGTCCTCCGCCTCCTCGCCCCCCCTCCCGGCTCCCCGCAGCTGCGTGGGTGGAGGCGCCGCTTTGTCCCCGGGGGCCGGCTTTATTTCCCGCCTTTGCGGTGGACTAGAAAGGAGTCACACCCGGGAATTCACTGTAGAAGCCGCAAGTTTCTTTTTAGCCAGGAGGGTTGGGTCCGGAGAGCCTGTCCCCGCAGGCTCAGCAGCGCCACCTTCTGTGGCCAAGAGCGCGCTGCCCAGTCCGCCGCTGCGCAAAAGCTCCGTGGGACTTCCCATTGTCGCTATTCTAGTGGCGTTCACATTTGAACAGCTAGAGCTTTCTTGGCTGAAAAGAATGGTTATGTAAACAATTAAAATGATTTGTTTTGTCTTTTAGATGCGTCTCATTTTCAACGATTATGTACTTTCAAAAAATTTGTATTTTTGATGAATTTCTGCATATTTACTTTGTCTATTCTATGAAGGAACTTAAAAAAAAATCTAAAAAGCCAGAAAACAATCTTTGGCTGCCATGTGAATTTGGGAGTTGGGAGGTTCTTAGAGGCCCACGCGCCTATAAGCTGTCTGAGGAATCCTAGAATGAGGACAGATGGGGCTTACAAGATCTGTCTGGGGGCCTGGGGGTGGGGAGTACAGCCTGAGGGGGGGAGGAGAGGGAGAGAAAAAAAGAGGGAGAGAGGGAGGGGGAGGGAGCGCGAGCGCAGAACAGGGTGCAGAGAAAAGTGGGCTGGTGTCCGTGTGCAGAGGAGCATAGGATGAGTTACGCGAAGTCCACGTCTGTAGGAGGGAGTGGTCACAGTATTCCTATAATTGTACTTAATAAAGGTAAATGCTGAAGGGGATTCTGGGGTACCTGCGTCACATCTCATTGAGTCAATTGTTAACAAAACTTGAAAAAGCATTCTCAAATGATTAAAAGGCCATTCGTAACACTCAGGCAATGCTAAGTAAGCCACGCATAGAAAAGGAAACCCAGCAGGTGACTGACAGAGGAAGTTTTTCTGGTCTTCACTTCTAGCTGCAAAAAAACCACATTTGATGAACAGGAAGCAGCCGGTTCTGGCACACAGTAGACAAATGTTTACAAAGCAGAGGTTTGGTTTGGTTTTTCCTTCTGAGAGCAATCTTTATCTAAATAACTACTTAGAAAAAAGTATGTTATTTGAACACTTTTTTTTTTTTTTTTTGGACCAATCTCTTTTTCCTCCGGAAATTTTCTCATTTGATGACTATTTCTGATGTAATTTCAAACGGGATGTATGAGGCAATGTCATAAATTGCTCCTTTTTTAGCTTTGAAATTATTTTTTAAAATTTCTTTTGACACCCCTCCCCGGCGAGCACCGGGCTGGTGAGTAGCAACCAGGTGGGTAGCACAAACCTCTAATCCCAGCAAAGGGAAAAAAATTCTAGGCTGTCCCGGTTTAAAACATGGGTGACTTTCAGGCCAGCCAGAATTACCAGTGAATCTGTCTCAAATAACAAAACGAAAGGAAAAAAAGTTTTTGCATGTATGCGGTACGCGTTTGCATTTGTGCATGGAAACACGTGTAGGGGTCAGAAGACAGCCTTGAATAGCACTCCTCACCTTCCACCTGGTTTGAGATGGGGCCTCTTGTTTTTAGGTACCGCCAGAGATCTTCTGGAGACTAATCTAGGTTGGCATGGCTGTCATCACCGCATAGTTTGTCATTTTGTCTTACAATGTGACCAGTTTTTACAACCCCCTTCACACTTCATCTTACCGAATGCCTCATATTAATCTAACTGAAGATAAAATTTCCTCCTGATTTCCACTTTCCCGTGTCACAGTGACCAGTGATCACTTTAAATTTAAGGTTGCTGGGCAGTGGTGGTGCACGTCTTTATTCCCACACTCAGGAGGCAGAGACAGGCGGATTTCTGAGTTAGAGGCCAGCATGGTCTACAGAATGAGTTCCAGGACAGCCAGGGCTACACAGAGAAACCCTGTCTCGAAAAACAAAAAAACAAAACAAACAAAAAAAGATTTAAGGTGGCTTCAAAGACCTGCCCAATACCTTCATTGTCGGATCTGGGAATTGAGATTCTGAAAGGAGAAATCAGTCTTGCCTTTCTCCATCTCTCTCTCTCTCTCTCTCTCTCTCTCTCTCTCTCTCTCTCTCTCTCTCTTCGTCCTCCCCTCCCCACTCCGTCTCTCCTTTTCTCCCTTCCTTTCCTCTCCCATCTTCTCTCCTCACCTCCTTTCCTCTATTCTCCCCCCTTCTTTCCCGCTGGATTGGAACTCCTTGTGTAGACAAGGCTGCCCTCGAACTCACTGAGATATACCTGCTTGTCTCCTGAGTGCTGGGATTAAAGACCTGTGCCACAAGGCCCGGCAAGCAGTCGCTTTTTCAGTGCACCTGTGTAATGGAGGGTAGTTATGATTGGCTATCTGTGATGCACTAAATTCGTATGCCGGGAATCATCTTCTCTTTTCCGTCACTTTCTAGCTCCCCGGAGGCCCTTTGTGACTGGATGCCCGACTGTTTGCATCCTCCAATCAGAGCTTGGAGTCTCAGAGCTACACCAATGGAAGGTTACTGGACCTTTAATAAAGGCCAATCGGATGCTAGAGTCTAGTAAGCGAACCGCGATCAATCAGAGCACAGGAGCGGCGGCCGGGGAGCAGCTGGCCAATCAACGTGCGAGCGGTGAAGAGGGGGCGGAGCCTTCGCGCAAGAAGCTATGCGCAGCGCGTCTGCGCTGCGGGGCCGGAACGGAGCCTGAGACCTGGTCGAAGCTGGTAGGGCTGGGCGCGCGCGGATGGAAAGGGTTGCGTTGGGCGTCGCCTGGGAGAGGTCCGGGAGGAGTCGCGGGCTATAAATACTGTTGTCATGGCAACGCAGGTGCACAGTTCCTGGGACCAGGGTCCCTGCTTCTGGACAGTTTTCAGGCTGGAGCCCTTAGGCCCATAGGGCCTTCAATACCCTAGGCTTGCAAGCTGCTGGGCTGCAACCTCTCTGTGCCTGTCTTGGCAGCCTGCGATCTGGACTCTCTCCTGGGGCACTAGGAAAAACAGGTCTTAGCAATGTGACCAGTTGTGCCAGCTCAAGTCAGTTCGCTTCTAGGCCACCCCTGGGTGCAGCACAGCTGCTTCTGCATCCTGGAGATGTCACTGTAGACAAACTAGGGTGTCTCCAGAGATTTAGTTTTTTTAAAGCATCCAACGAAATGCTTTGTGCACAAATAATTCAGAGAATGGGCCCTCCGTGGATGAGTAAAGATCACGATGGCAGATTCCAGGGGCCGACTCTGCTCGGGAGAAATAGAAAGCACATCATGTATGCTATTTTGAATAGGAACCACGGAAGGCTAATGATAAGTTAAATTTTAATATATTTCATTTGACCCAAACAGGTTACCAGCACTAGATAAGTGGTAAGATATTTAGAATTGTGTCCTTTTCCCAACCGAAGCTGTCCATCGTTTATCTTACAGTACATGTCCGTTCCCTCAGCTGCCTTTCAGATTGCTCACTACCCTTCTAGGTAGTGCCTGCCGTCTTTGTTTATTTTGCTTAGGTTTCTCAAGACAGGATCTTGTTGTGTAACCCAGGCTGGTCTCAGTCTTGTGATCCTCCTGGCTTAGCCTCCCAAGTGCCTGGCAAAGTGGTGTTTAAAAGGAAATTAGGTATGTGTGTCCATGTGAACAACAGGTAGTCACTCTCTTCCATCACCTTATGGGTCCCAATGAATCCCATTGTTAGGATGGTTAGCAAGCCTTACCTGCTGAGCCATCTCACAAGCCCGGTAATAAAGAGAACCAAAAATATGCAACGGACAAACAAGATGGCTGCTAGTTATTCTTGGGAATTCAAGGGAAGGATCCTTAGGGCTCATGGAGTTGTAGCAGGTATGTCTGGTCGGTGGCCTGCAGACCACATGTGGCCAGGACAGCTTTGAATGTTGCCCAACGCAAACCTGTAAACTTACTGAAATCCTGAGGAGATTTATTTTCCCATATTGTTTTGTAACGTGTATGGATCTGGAGCATGCTTTTTGTGGATGACCGTGTCGTGTTGCAGTATCAAAAAGTTGAATGCATCTATGGGCAGAGGACTTGAGCCTGGTCCTGAGAGAAGGGTGAGTCTTGAACTACTGGAAAGTAAGGGTGTTTTAATTCAGTGAAACTGAATCCAGCCTCTTTTGTTTTTAGGGTTGAAAACTAGCCGAATCCAGAGACTCACAGACTGAAAAAGCGTGCCACTCCCACTGGCCTTTTCATCATGATCCACAGTCTTTTCTTGATCAACTCTTCTGGAGATATTTTCCTGGAGAAACACTGGAAAAGCGTGGTCAGCCGCTCTGTTTGTGATTACTTTTTTGAGGCCCAAGAGAGAGCTACTGAGGCAGAAAATGTGCCTCCAGTCATCCCCACCCCTCACCACTACCTCCTGAGTGTTTACCGACACAAAATCTTCTTTGTGGCTGTGATCCAGACAGAGGTCCCACCTCTGTTTGTCATTGAATTCCTTCACCGAGTAGTGGACACATTTCAGGTTTGTAAATGTGAGAAGGTATATAAATGTATATAAGCCATAAAAGAACTACACCTTTGGTGTAGCCCAGGCTAGCCTGAGCTGTGTAGCCCAGGCTAACCTGACCTCTGTAGCCCAGGCTGAACCCATATTTGCAGCAGTCCTCCTGCCTCAGCTTTCTAGGTGTTGAGATTATAGGCATAAGCCACCATGCCATCTTGCAAAAATATTTTTATAGTACTGTCTCCATTGTATTTAGTTTAGCTTGGGTTTAGAGCACTTTTAAAAATCAAAACTGAGCATTGCTCATATCCTGACTAAGATTCTTCTGTTTTCTTAGTTGGCTGCTTTCGAAAGAATCAATTGGATGCTCTTATGTCTCTTGCATGAGAGAGCCACCCACTCCACATGAGTGTATTGTCTTAGTTTTGCTCACAAATTAGAGTTCATATATGAACACACACACACACACACACACACATACACACAGATACTTTTTTGGTTTTTTGAGACAGGGTTTCTCTGTGTAGCCCTGGCTATCCTAGAACTCATTCTGTAGACCAGGCTGGCCTCAAACTCACAGATCTGCTTGCCTCTACCTCCTGAGTGCTGGGATTAAAGGTGTGGACCCAGTGAGTTCAGATCTGTTTTAGTACTATGAAGTTTATGCTAACCATTGTTAGCTACTTTGCTTTGAGTTGTGTTCAAAAACGACAAGTGTAAAAATTTCTAAAAGAACAAAGAGGAAAAGCTAAGGGGCATTTATTTGGACTGCTCCTGGCAGGGGTCACTGCTCCTGGCCGGGTCACTGCTCCTGGCCGGGGTCACTGCTCCTGGCTGGGGTCACTGCTCCTGGCAGGGGTCACTGCTCCTGGCTGGGGTCACTGCTCCTGGCAGGGGTCACTGCTCCTGGCAGAGGTCACTGCTCCTGGCAAGGGTCACTGCTCCTGGCAGAGGTCACTGCTCCTGGCTGGGGTCACTGCTCCTGGCAGGG
>CM052719.1:13535551-13567471 GCA_028551405.1 Uromys caudimaculatus | reverse complement strand
GGGTCACTGCTCCTGGCAGAGGTCACTGCTCCTGACTGGGGTCACTGCTCCTGGCAGAGGTCACTGCTCCTGGCTGGGGCCACTGCTCCTGGCAGGGGTCACTGCTCCTGGCTGGGGTCACTGCTCCTGGCAGAGGTCACTGCTCCTGGCAGAGATCACTGCTCCTGACTGGGGTCACTGCTCCTGGCAGAGGTCACTGCTCCTGGCAGGGGTCACTGCTCCTGGCAGGGGTCACTGCTCCTGGCAGGGGTCACTGCTCCTGGCCGGGGCCACTGCTCCTGGCTGGAGTCACTGCTCCTGGCTGGGGTCACTGCTCCTGGCCAGGGTCACTGCTCCTGGCAGAGGTCACTGCTCCTGACTGGGGTCACTGCTCCTGGCAGAGGTCACTGCTCCTGGCTGGGGTCACTGCTCCTGGCAGGGGTCACTGGTGAGCTCAGCCTTCATTCTGAATGAGCTGAGTAAACCTAGCATGTGTACCGACAAGAGTTCCTGTCGGGTTTTTCTCTTCTTGGGAGAATGTGAGGTGTGTTATAGTTTTCATTTTGATTTGTAGCTCAACCTGTGGGTCAAGACACCTTTAGGGGCTAAGCAACCCTTTCACAGGGATTGTATATCAGATATTTACTTTATGATTCATAACAGTAGAAAATTACAGTTGTGTAGTAGCAATGAAAATCATTTTATGCTTGAGAGGGTCGCCACAACATGAGGGACTGTATCAAAGGAAGGTTGAGAGCACTGCTCTGTGCGAGCCCAGGAGAGGGAGGTGAGTTATCCCAACATGGGAGCATGGTGTAAGCACAGATTCTTGGTCCACACAGTCCTTGCCTGATAATCTCCCAACTTTACTGGCTGTGGCTGCTTGCATTACCTAGATGATAGATTAGGGGAAGGGCTCTTTGGCTTAACTTGCCTGTCGTGTGAGGTCTGAAGTTAGCCACCTGTGTACAAGAATCATGGGGGTGGGGAAGGGGAGGAGTGCGGGATGACCCAGTGGGAGCAAGTTTGTTCTGTCCACGGGGCTCACTTCTGCCTCACATGGGTGGGACTGTTTTCATGGTAAGAGAATCAAAGCATATTTTATCTCAAAATACTATTTTGGAAGTCCAGTCCTCATGCTGCATACCAGCAACTATACACCGTGAAAAACCCACTATTTCAAGCCCAGCATATGGAGCAAACAGAAGAATCCAGAAGTTAGGTTGTTAAGCTATTCTCCTTGGGCCCTGCTGTGATTTCTAAGTACCTTACCCATACACCACTTAACAGTCTATTGTCATACCAATTACTGTATAACTTACTGCAAGCCAGAAGTGAAAAAAGTTGTCTATTTAAAATCACAGAGGTGAGGCTCATCTGTTAAAAAATACTAACTGCTCTTCAGAACCCAGGCTCAATTTCCAGCCCCCAGGTTGTGGCTCACAACTCTCTGTAGCGTCAGTTCCAGGCGATCTGCTGCCCTCTGCTGGCGTCTGCGGACACTGCATGAACGTGTGCAGACAGACGGCGTACAAATACGGGCACACAAAGAAAACTGAACAACACCAAAAAATTAAAACCACAGAGGAATCTGGGGAAGTAGAATCAAGTTCAGTTTTGAAGCCACTGGGGAACATGGGCAAGCGTGGAGCTTAGGACCTAGCTTAGTGTTTCTCCTCTTGTGATATCTGTTCCTAGTTCTCGGAGGCAATGGAGTCCCGGTGGCAGAGTTGCCAACTGCTTTTGCTGTCGCATCTTGCATTGAAGGGCTCCTTCTACGTTGTGTTTGGCTTATAGATCCCCCTGACATGAGTACTCATTTTTCAAATGAGATCACTGTTCAGAAAGAAACATGGTATTTTCCTTCAATTATGCTCTCTCTCTTTTTAAAGGAATATATTCCTAAAATTTATCTTGACTCTCTCTGATGCCTTTCACTGTCTTGTGTAGTTTAGGCTACAGCTCACAGAATCAGCTAAAGGGCCAGGCAATGACACTATCTGAGGCCCATCTCATGGCCCGAGCAGTGAAGGACCTTCAGGGGTGTGACCTGGAGAAGAAAGAATGAAGTATAGGCTTGCCCTATGTCTTTAGATAGAAGAGCTAGGAGGCTGGCTTCAGCTTAGCAGTCAGTCCTGTCCGTGAGTAGAGCAGGGTTTCTCAGTGTGCACCTCCCCCATTCAGTGATTTGTGTCGCCCTCTTGGAGGCCCTGTAAGAGCCAGGCCTGACACCTGGAGAAACATACACCGACTGACCACATGCCTGGTCACTGTTGTCAATCTTACCATGTTTAGCTTACACACCCACACAGTGTTACCTCGTTATGCCGTTCAATCAGGACCCAAAATAGTTAACAAGTGACAGTTCAGATGATAACCTAAGAGACCCTGGGTTTGCTCCAGAGCACTGGGAAGGGGAGAGAGAATGAGAGAGTATGATCTAGCTCTTCCGTGCTTTCCTACGCCCTGGATACGTTTGGTGTGTAGTTAGCCCTTTAAGTAAGTGATAGACTTTTGGGGAATCCCAACTTCAGGAATGCTCTAAAGACCTCTTGGGCTAGGTCTCTCCATCCTTTCCTCAGTGGATTTCAAGAAAGTACACAGCAGAAGGTTAAAAGGTTTTCTTTACAATTCTACGTCACGTTGGTTATTATTACAGCTTTGCAACCCAAAGAACTTGACTTCCTCAGGTTACTGACAACACAGGTACCGGATGCTGGCCCTGGTTCTTAACCTAAGCCAGGCCACCCAGGAGAATGTAGGCCCTACCCTGTTCCCCCTGCGTGAGTGTCCTGGACACATGGGTTAAACACCATGGACAGGCAAGTCCCTTCTGTCACAAATATTGTTTCATCTCCTCCCGCAGTCTGGGTGATAAATATGCTTTTTATGTCTTCACCAGGACTATTTTGGGGTCTGTTCTGAGCCAGTGATCAAAGACAACGTGGTGGTGGTGTACGAGGTGCTGGAAGAGATGCTAGACAATGGGTTCCCCTTGGCGACGGAGTCAAACATCCTCAAAGAACTGATAAAGCCTCCCACCATTCTCCGGACCGTGGTCAACACCATCACAGGTGTGAGCAGGGTGGGGGTTGGGGTGGGCCTTAGGAAGCCCAGGCTCCCCAATCCCGGCATCTCTGAGTTCTTGGGAGTCTCATCTTATCTTTCATGTGCTAGAGCTCTAACCTGAAATTATAATGGTATGTGGAAATTATAATTATAATTTAATTGATAATTATAATTGTACTTCAGTTTTGTGTAGCTCTTGGTGACACAGAACTTGTCTTAGCATGTAATCTCAGCTCTGAAGGAAAAAAAACTTATTTTGCAGAATTTTCTTCCAATTAAAGGGAGAAATATGATTAGTATAGAAACTTCAGAAACACAAGAACATGAAAATCTCCAAATTTACCTACTCTTTTAATATTTATACACATATATAGTATGTGTATATATTAGTTCTTTTAGATAGGTGTAGATAGAATACATTTTTACTTAAATTTATTTTATGTATATTGGCGTTTTGCCTGCACATATGTTTGCCTAGTTTCCTGAGACTAGAAGAGGACATCTGATCCCCTGGACCTGGAGTTGCAGACAGTTGTGAGCTGCCATGTGGGTCCTGAGAGTTGAACCCCTGTCCTCTGGAAGAGCAGCCAGTGCTCTTCACGGATGAGCCATCTCTCCGGCACCCAGATAAAATACTTCTAAATAACAGCATGCATATTTTTCAAGATCACGGCTCTTATCAATGTTTTATGAGCATCTAACTGATCTGCTGGTGTCATTGTTAATGATTAGTGTTTCCTATGTTCGATGGATCCTGGCTCATTTGTCCAGCCCCTGTCTATGATGTTCCTGATTTTTTAAAAAAAGTCCTTTCAAAACATAGGATTCTTGTGTTTGAGTCTTGTCTATTCAGTTCTGGAAAAGGAGGAGCCAGGCTGAGGGGTTTTAGAGACTCCAACACATCAGGCCTGAAAACTCCAGGCAGCTCTTGCCACTGTCACCGACCCTGCTAAGTTCTGAGGGTGTGGGTCACTGGATAGATGGTGTTTCTTTTCACACACTCTTGTTACCAGGAAGGTTTTGAACCTGCGGGAGTGTGTTTTCCCTCTGTTGAAGTCACTATTCTGTGTCCTCTGTTTGTTTCTGTATTGAGATATTATTGTGTCTTTCAACACTGACTTGAAGAATCCCTCTGATTGGCTCTGCAGCCCTCTGTATTGGAAGTGCCAGCTAGTTTGCAGGCTCTGCCTTGAAAGCAGTCCCTGGAAACATGTTACTTGCACTTAGCTTTGTCGTGGCCGTGAAATGCTTTGATTTAGTTATAAGGTAAGTGGGCGTTTCAGAGAACTCGACAAACAAATTTTTGGAAAAATACAACTCTGAAGAGGAGGACAGTTTTGTGAAGGGATTACAGGGGGATTAGATTTGCTCTATCCTCCATTTCGAGGCATTAATTTCTTATGGTGAATGAGACAGAAACTCAGAGTTACCACTTTGGAAGAGACAAGACAAATTCATTTTTTTTTAAAGGAGACTGAGAGAAAATGTGTTGTACCAAATCCATGCAGTGTACCAGGTACATGTGCCAGAAACATGCAATGCTGTTTTGATGATTTAAAAAAAAAAAAAAAACAGTTCTGGCCCCATTGTGTTCTTGCAACATTCTAAGTTTAGTTGAAACCTTAAAATCTCTGTGAAAGAGCTTTGTTGTAAAGTTTTAGGGCCTCCTAAAAACTGTAGCTGTAGAAAATGTTCCCGTGAGACCCCGTTTTGAAAAGCGGCAATGTTCTATGCATATGCTGACTATACATGTATTTAGGGGTTCTTTCTTTAGAGTAAAAAGATACAGGCAATGGGAAGAGGAAATAGGATTTAAATTAGTTACAGTCATCAGTTCGATCTAAAATAAGCTTTGATGTCTGTGGGAGCATGGTATGGTAGCGAGGAACCCATGCACAGCTGCAGGGATAGAGCAGGATCTGGCTGCGGGCTCCGGCTGCGGGCTCCGGCTGCGGGATCTGGCTGTGGTCTTTTTTGTTCAATTCAGGAAGAACACAGATCCTGGTGATGAGGACCTGCTTTAAACTAGACTAGTATTTCACCAATGATGGCGCTGGGTCCGTGTGTAGGTGCCCAGCCCTACAGAAACCCAGTCCATTGTCTAAGCTGTTGTGGAATTCGAGATCCTTCAGTTCTTGTTACTCTCAAAACCAGAATATGATATCCACTCCTCAGGTGGCTCTCCTTCCAACCTTTGCTCCAGGCAGCAGACCAGATGGCGACAATGGCTTTTAAAAATAGACTGGGCTATCCTACATAGGAGAAGCGGAGGGCTTATCTTCCATCCGGTGTTGAACGAGTAACAAGGCCATGGAAACCTAAACAAGGCCATGGAAACCTGTAGGGGAATATCCTTAGGTTGTTCGATTTGAATTGGCATCAAAGTACCAATCTGATTCTAGTTTACCAGTGTTAATTGTCTCAGGAAGCACCAATGTGGGGGACCAGCTTCCAACTGGGCAGCTGTCGGTGGTGCCTTGGCGAAGGACCGGGGTGAAATATACCAACAACGAGGCCTATTTCGATGTGGTGGAAGAGATAGACGCCATCATTGACAAATCAGGTAGGTGCGATGTGGGTGCTCAGTGCGGAGGGAGGCTGCTTTCCCTGAGTGCGTGTGATGGTACAGCCGGGTCTCTCACTCTTTGTGGGACTTCTCTTGAATGAGAACCAGGAGTAGTAGGGTTGAGGATTGTGGGTGGGGAAGAGGGATGCAGAGTAACGAGGCTTAGTTTGGCAGTACATACCAGTCATCGGATTGAGGCAGGAGGATTGAGATTTCCGGGTCATCTGGGGCTGTGCAGCCAGACCCTGTTTCAGGAAACTGTGAAAGAAATGGGGAGAGAGGGCAGTACAAAGTGCGCTCTCATTGGTTAGTGTCCCATCTGGCGGTATTGACTTCTCAGGTCTGGAGACAGAACTTGTGTCAGATTGTCAAGGTTCTTTCCTGTTTGCTTCAATCAAGTAAACAGAAGTTGTGAGCATGTGGGAGCGCTTCATACTCGGGCACTTAGCCACCCACTGAACAGTGTTGGAGACTTGTTCCTTAGCACAGTGGGTGGAAGGTGGTCTAGGCGACAGAGGTGCAGGCCCATGGGCTTAGCCTTGTGCTGCTGTCCTCACCACCTGCAGTGCTCGAGAGCTACCTACCGCTCAACAGCGTTCACAGAAATGTGCCTAGAGGGAGGGCCATGAGAAGAAACGGAAATGGTGAAACTTTAAAACTGGGTCGGCACTACGGTTTTTCATATTAACACAAGGGAGAAACACCCGACTGTCCATTAGCGACGAAAATAATCAATAAGCTTTGATACAGTCATCCAGTGGAGTACCATACAGTAGTAAAAAATAATAAATTAATGGTCCACCCATCAACATGAGTGTCTCTTAGACTGTTGGGGAAAACAGAGTCAGATGTTGTATACAGCGAATTGCATTTAGTGAAACTTGAAAGTAGGTGCAATTTGTGGTCATAGAAGTCAGAATTAAGGGGGACACCATTAGCTAGGAAGGAGAGGGAGGAGCACGTTGTCATGTTATAAAGTTTTCTCCACTTTTGATGTGGATAATATTTAGTTATATGCGTATGTGTTTAAAATTCACTGAGCAGTAAGGTTTTTTCATTTTGATATTTTAAATCACCATTACTTTTTAAAAAATTGACCCTAGAGGGATGGCCCAGCAGTTAGGAGCCCTGGTTGTTTCCCTGCTGGGTTCAATTCCCAGCACCCACAAGATAGCTTTCATCTGGCTATAATTCCAGTGCCGGGGATCTGATGCCCTCTCCTGGCCTCCATTGGCACTGCACACAGGTGGTGCACAAACATACACGCAGGCAATACCCCAAAACCATAGAATAAAAATACAGGAAAAATATCTTAAATATTTTTTTATTAGAGTAGCAATTTGTGTCAGGATTGGTGGCACACACCTTTAACTCCAGCACTCTGAGGAGGCAGAGGCAGGTGGATCTCTGTCAATACAAGGCCAGCCTGGTCTATGTTATAAGTTCCAGGCCAGTCATAGCTCTAGAGTGAGACTCTGTCTTAAAACAAACCAACCAACCAATGGCCAGTGTCTTAGTTAGGGTTTCTATTGCTGAGAACAGACACCATGACCAAGGCAACTCTTATAAAGGACAACATTTAATTGGGGCTGGCTTACAGGCTCAGAGGTTCAGTCCATTATCATCAAGGCAGGAAGCATGGCAGTGTCTAGGCAGGCATGGCGCTGGAGAAGCTGAGAGTTCTACATCTTGTTGCAAAGGCAAATAGAAGACTGTCTTCCATATGGCTAGGAGGAGGATCTCAGAGCCCACCCCCACAGTGACACACTTCCTCCAGCAAGGCCACACCTACTCCAACAAGGCCACACCTCCCAAGAATGCCACTCCCTGGGCCAAGAGTAGTCAAACAATCACAGTGGGTCTTGTTATAGTGTGAGAGACTGTTCTACAGTGGGGTGGGCTGGAGGCAGGACACCATTAGGTTGTGACTAAAGTTCCAACTCAAAGTACAGCTATCCATGGTAAATAAATATCTCCGGAAAGTGAGGAGTTGGTTCCAAGACCATACCCGACTATCCGAGCACTGGGAAGTTGAGGCAGAAGGATTGCAAGTTTGAGACAAACCTGACCTACAAAAAAATAGTATTTAGCTAGCCATGGGGAGAGAAGGAGTGAGAGTCGGCCATGTATACCTGGTTGAGGCACCTGGATGGATAGCACCCCCTTAAACTACAGAAATGGGGCCATGCGGGGGTTAGAGCGAATCTGCTGTCAGCAATGAGCTTGCAACACTAGTGACACTGGTGACACCTGGAGAGTATCACGGGGACTGCACAGATGCAAGTCAGACAGGGTCCCGGGACTATCATGGGGACACAGGTTCCTGCCCCTAACCAAAGCTATCTGCAATTGACAACCGCTTGCAAAGGAAAAATAAGTCTTCTCCAGTGGAGTCTCACTGGGTATAGTAAGCACACTAAAGGCAGGCCTGTGCCCAGCAGTCGAGGGCTAATGCAAAATGAATTCAGTGGTGTTTCTGTTGACTTTTTGTCTCTTTGTTTGGGCATGTTTTTGGGGGGCTGTATTTTGTTTTATTGGACTTCTGCTTGCATCTGTTGGTTCCCAATTTTGTGTTTTTGTGGGGTTTTTCTGTTCGTGTTTGGATTGTTTTTTAAATAAAGAGAGGGGGGCGTAGAGTTGAGTGAGTAGGGAGGTAGATAGAATCTGGGAGGAGTTGGAGGGAAATCGTGATTAGAATCTATCTCGTGAAAACAATCTTTTTCTGACTAAAAAGAGAAACACAATGCGATAACTGGGTGTGGTCGAGACTGAAGTCTCGGGGAAGGCTAAGAATGGCAAGGAGAATAGGGGGCTTGGCCTGAGTGCACGTGGCGTGTTAGAACACGCTTGTGCGACGGGAGAGCAGCTAAGGATGGAAGGGTAGACTAAGAAAGGGGGGGAAGTGGGAGGGAGGGAGGAAGAGGATGGGGAGAAGAGGAGGAAAAAGGGAGAGGGAGAAGGCTGAAGATGTGTGGACAGAGACCTGTAGGGTGAGGACCACGGACAAGCTCAGCCTTGGCAGCCGAGCTCCTAGAGGTCAGCTTCTTTGAACAAATCCTCTGAGCTCCTACATAGGTCGTTGCTGCTCTGTGACCGGCACTCCATGGAAAACCCTTCTAGAACATCTCTCACCGGTCTCGGTCTCCACGCTCCCGTTGGAGTTCATAGACTTGAGCTTGGACGATAGACAGATGGAGTGGATAGATGACATGGGTGGTTAGACAGAAGAGAGGCGGGCAGGAGGGAGGGACAGACAGAGGAGAGGGCAGCTGGACAAGACGCATGTGGTCCCCAGAGGTCCTCTTCCTTTTCCTCTCAGGTTCCACAGTCACCGCTGAGATCCAAGGGGTGATTGACGCCTGTGTTAAGCTGACCGGGATGCCGGATCTCACTCTCTCCTTCATGGTAATGTCCATTGCTCACCTTCTTGGCATGGGGAAGGAGGTGTTTCTGGAAAGAATGAGAATGAGCTAGCACAAGCAGCAATCATGGTGGCCATGAAGCCTATGCCGGACTTTGGACGCCTGTATGTGCTTAGTGAAAATGTCATCTGCTTTGCTTTTCAAAGGAAGCCGGGGAGCTTACCCCCATTTTTTGTTCTCCCTGCCTGGCTCTGCAGAACCCCAGGTTGCTGGATGATGTTAGCTTCCACCCCTGTGTCCGTTTCAAGCGCTGGGAATCTGAGCGCATTCTCTCCTTCATCCCTCCTGACGGCAACTTTCGCCTGCTCGCCTACCACGTCAGCGCACAGAAGTAAGCAGCCGCCAGGGGCAGAGTCCATGTCTGTGGAAGCTCTGTCTGTAGGGATTAGCCACGGGCTCCCTGGCTCCCTTTACCTGGGTTGGGGTTCCAGCTCCTGAGGTGGCTAACTGTGCCATTGTAGTGAGCTGCTTTCCCCTTCCTGTCTGTCTCTTTTCTGGGGATAGCGAATGTCTTTCTGTGAGGACTGAGTGGACTGTGCTTCACTCAGGGCAAGTGGGTCACTGAGGCTGCCATTACTGCTTTTAGGGTGGTGTCTGCTGAGTCACCAAAGCACTCTCCTGGGCAGCTGCTGTTACATTGTTGAGACCTTCAAAAGAAGAACATTTTCTGTAGAATTCAGCATATCCGTATCAAATCCCTTGGTCTCCATAAAGCATTGAATCATGCTTTGAAAGGCTGTCAAATGCAGTGAGTTTTGGTGTCACGGAGAAGGTATAGAGACTGAGTGGGGCTGGGATCCTAAAGACTCAGGGCCAGTGCCTCCTCCCTGGTGACTCCAGTCACCCCAACTCAGACCTCCCCTTATAGACATGACCAGGCAAGTTATCCAACCTCAGTGAGGCAGAGGGGCATCAGTATGCATGTATACCTCCCCCTCTCTCTCTACCTCTCTCTCTCTCTCTCTCTCTCTCTCTCTCACACACACACACACACACACACACAGACACACACAGACACACACAGACACACATACCAATACATTTAAAAATTAAAATTATTTTAAATAAGTGAGAAAAGGGGGTATTCTATTTTTAAAGGTTTCTTTACCTACTGTCTGTGTATAAGTGTTTGGCTGCATGTATGTATGTGCACTGCATACATGACTGGTTGCTGCGGAGGCCAGAAGAGGGTGTCAGATCCCCTAGAACTGGAATTCTTGTGTGCTTCCATGCGGGTGCTGATCGAACCTTGGTCCTCTGCAAGAGCAGCAAGTGCTTTTAACAGTTGCTTAGCTCTCCGGCCCCCACGGGGTGTTTTCTTTTTTCCATTTCTTTAAGACCTATTTATTTTATTTTATGTGTATGAGTTCTTCGCTTATGTGTATATATGTGTGTACCACATGCATGCCTGGTGCCTGCAGAGATCAGAAGAGGATGTCTGATCCACTGGACCTGGAGTCGTGGGTCCTTTGCCAGAACAGCAGGTGGCCCCAGTTGCTGAGCCATCTCTCAAGCTCCTGGTGTTTTCTTTTTGCCAAGGGTGTTTTGTTTCTTTTGCAGCCTAGTTGCAATTCCAGTCTATGTCAAACACAGCATCAGCTTCCGGGACAGCAGTTCACTTGGACGGTTTGAAATCACAGTGGGACCCAAGCAGACCATGGGGAAGACCATAGAGGGTGTGATTGTCACCAGCCAGATGCCCAAAGGAGTCCTGAATATGAGCCTCACCCCATCCCAGGGGACACACACGTTTGACCCCGTGACAAAGGTAGGGGAGTGGGCATTTGAGTCGCCCTCAACGCAGGCAGCATGTGGTGGAAGGCGAATGTTTCTGACAGAAGGTTCTCTGTGGAACCCCTTCTCCCATCAGAGGTAGCTTATAATATGGCAGGCGGACAGATGATGCCTTGAGGTTGTAGCTCTGAGCTCAGATGAAGACGCCACTGTGGGTTGTGTGGGAAACCCCACTTTCTTTATGTTTCCTTCCAAGATGCTGTCTTGGGATGTAGGAAAAATAAACCCACAAAAGCTGCCGAGTTTGAAGGGGACAGTGGGTCTGCAGGTCGGAGCTTCTAAGCCGGATGAGAACCCCACAATTAACCTACAATTTAAGATCCAGCAGCTGGCCATTTCTGGTGAGTGGCACATCTTGGGTGGATTCGAAAGGAGTGGAAATGGCTTTCTTCTGCCAGGGGCAGACCTCGGTGTCTTCCTGGGGCTATCTGAGGATGAGTGTATTGGGTCTGGCTTTGTTACCCGGTGCGGAGTCATTAGTAAGATCCTTCCCAGTACATTCCTGAGGAAAGTATACAGACTATTTAGAAGCTGCCATAAAATCTGAGTCAAAATGTCTGGGACACCAATGAGAAATGGGCTGACAGAGGCCACCATAGGCCATTGTTGGGTCGTGGCGAGTTGTCGGTTTGAGCTGCCCAAGGTTTTCAGAATTAGGGTACTTGCCCATTCTTCCCCAGGAAAGGGAAGAAATAGCCCCCTCGGCCCCAGCTTCAGCAGACTCGATGTTTACTGGCATTGTTTTCCGAGATTGCCAGTCTTCGCCAGTTTGTCTGCACTTAGGAAAGTAATAATGGATATCATGTGCTGGCTATTTGTTACGATCTGGCATCTCCTAAAAACACTTTTTATTCCTGTTTAACTTTTAGAATGACCTTCTGAAAGCCTTGGAACGAAATGGGCTTTCTCTCTAGAGAACATTCTTGTTTTTCTTTACTGAAAGACTCTTTAACTTAGATGATTAAGTTAAATGTTAGTTAGCCCCTTCTCCTGAACCTCTTAATGGGCCCTTAAGCTGTCGGCAAACTCATTTTTGTTCAGCTGGGCAAGAGTATTTAGGAAGCTCTCATCGATCCATTCATTTCCTTTCATTATTCATGAATGCTGTTATCATTCAGTCAGTCGAACAACTTGTGCAAAACGCTGTGTTATTTTGTCCCACCCACCCTCACTGCAGTCTGTGCCCACCGAGAAGGCGGCTTCCCCCAGGAGAGCCGTCTGCTGACGTAACCCTGTAAATGTGTGTAGTGAGATTGCAGAGCTGTCTGCCTCTGTGTGGCAGGACAGGCTTGTTAGACACACAGCCCGCTGTGTGCACTGACACAAACCCAGACAACTGTCTGCTTGCTGCTCCTAGGAGCTACTCATGTCTACTCCTCTCTCCCTCCCTCCCTCCAGGACTCAAAGTGAACCGTCTGGATATGTACGGAGAGAAGTACAAGCCCTTTAAGGGCATAAAATACATGACCAAAGCTGGCAAGTTCCAAGTCCGAACATGAGGGGAAAGTCCTGCCGAAGGAGCAGTCACAAACACTTTTTCATTTCTTACTTGTCTAAAAGTAAAATGTCAGCCTGTTTCTTAGGTCCGTTCCCTCCAGGTCCCATCTGCTCCTTTCTGTCCTCTGTCTTCAGCCACATGTGATGGAGGGAGAGAAGGTTCATCAGGGGGAAATGTGGCCGAACCCAGTGCAGCACTGAGTCCTTGAGGTGTGGGCTGGAGAGCAGTGGCCCATGACACTGAATTTCACCACTTTTAACACGGTTGCCATGGGGAGAGACCGGCCTCTGATGTTTGGTTTCAGTCACCTAAACCCAATGGAAGATGTCTCTATTGATTTTTTTTGTTTTTAAGATAAAAAGATTTGAAAGAAAAAAAAAAAAAAACCAGATTGGAAGAAAAATGGGTTTTAGTCCAAGAAAGAGCAGTTGAGATTTGATTCCTGGGTCTGGGTTGTAACTTCGTGATCAAGTGATGATCTGGGCTCATTCCTGGTACCACCCACAATGCAAGACAGATCTGCTCGACGAGGGACAGGACCGAGAAGCTGGTGTGAAGAGATTGAGAAGAGAGATGCCACAGTGGCGAGAAAAGCGATCGGAATCTCCCCGGGAGCTAGGACAAACAGAGCGCAATGGTTTCTTTCTGACCCCTCTCATGTGTAGAAAGGATTTGCATGCCCAGGACATTCAGAGTTCAAGTCCACACCTGACGTGAAACCGCAGTGGGATCAGCTTCCTTTGGAGACTAAGGCGCCACGCCTGGCTCTTAAGATTCTCACTCGCTGTTTGCACTGGCCCATCCTGGTCATGGGAAGGTTACCTGCCAGAGCAGTTTACAGCCTTTTGCTGGTTATCTGACTCCTCAGTGGGATCTCCCCCAAAACAGCAGTGCTCTGTGCAGGCAGACTTTCTGATTGATAGTGGTGGAGTTGAGGTGGGGACTCACCTCCCACAGTGGACCATGCCCATGTTCGGTGACCTCCATTAATGTTTGTGAGGCCGGACTGGCCCTATGCCTTGCTTTTTCCTGTCAGAAGGTCCTATCAGAATCCCCGAGTGGGTGTGAGCCCACTGAGGACATTCATGAGTGCATGAAGCTGCTTCCCACTGTCTGTACCTATCATTACATCTCCCAGACAGACAGATGACAGACAGCTCCCAGTCTACTCTTACAACCAAAAAAAAAGGTGTCTTGAACCTCTGAATAAAATTAATACTATAGGAAGGCAGGCTGTGTTGACCATGAGTAGCCCACCCCGCACAGTTTAAAGCAAGGCAGCTGAAGGAATACAACTGTTTCAATGTGTCTATTAGTCATTTTGCTGAATACATAAAAGGGTGGTGTATTGTTTTTAACTTAACATCGTAGGGAGTAGCTTGCACCCTTGCACCCTGTGTCATGCCTGGAGGGAAAGGAAGGCCAGCTACCTTCAGTCTGCATGGCTCTCCCCTAAAGTCCTGTTTCTAAGTACTTGTGCTTCACTTGTTTATTTTCTATTCTTTTGGCTAGTGTTATCTTACTGTGGCCAGGACTTATTTTTGCTGCCAAGTAGAGTTTCTTTGTGGTTTCCTTGTGGGGTGAACTGTGCTGTGTACAATCAGATGTTTCTTACCAGGATCTGGACTAGTGTAGCCTCACCCCCTGCCGTGGAGGGGACACTTTGCAGATCATTTTAATAGGCCCTGGGGGACTGCAAGGGTTCTTGGGTCACAGGGAACTATCTATTATCAGTCCCTGAGTGTGTTTAGGTTCGTAAGTGCAGCTCACTTCTCTCAAGCACAGTATAGCTTGTTTTTCTAGGAAAAGACTGTTGGATCTGCAGACCTAGACATCATGGATACTGCCAAGCCTTGAGGACCCCTCCCAGTGATTGTCAGCAGAGGTTGTGCAGGGGTCTCAATAGCTACTCGCTCCGTGTGTGGTCCATGTGTGGAAGTAGCATTTCTGTTTAAGTTTTAATAAAGCATTACCAGTCCTGGGGACTGTCTGGTGACTGAGGCTGCCCTTCACTAAGTAGACATCTAAAACCATGTGTAGAGTGTGAGTCTCCAGTTACCTTGGGAGACAGGTCATTTGGTGCTGTTTGTAAGGTTGGTGGCAGCTAAGGTCCAGAAGAATCTAATGGTTTTCCCAGGTTGTAAAAGGCAAAGCCTTTAAAGCCCCTGGTGCACACTGCAATCCTTTCCTGTGCTCCACACGGGCAGGAGGCAGAGCTACCAGGTCCCAAGTGTCTCTTGTAGAGGTTTCTGAGGGAGGTAGGCGTCAGGGGTGTCTTAGTTTTCTGTTGCTGCGACAAAACACCGCGACCAAGGCAACTCATCAAAGAAGTTCCACAGGGTTAGAGTCCGTGATGAAATGGCAGGCACAGCTGAGAACTCACAACTTGATCCACCAGCTGGAAGCAGAGAGCATAGTGGGAATGGCGTGGGCTTTTGAAACCTCAGGGCCCACCCCCAGTGACACACCTCCCCCAGTAAGGCCACACTTTCTAATCCATCTCAAGCAGTTCAACCAACTGGGGACCAAGAATCCAAACACACGAGCCTAGAGGGAGCGAGTCTCATTCTAAGTACCATGTGGGCCTAAGGCTGCCAGTCTGCATCAACACGTAGACACTGATAACTCCATTTCTAAACCGATTTTCTAGACATCTATTGCGGGACTTTCTGGACCTGCCAGAGATTAAATAATGACATTGAGACTTACTAATTTTTAGTATAGCTTATGCCTTTAGCTTGGGCTACCTCTCGTCTAGCTCGTCTAACTTACCTTATTATCTTAGCCCACGACCCGCCATGTGGCTGTTCTTTACCACTCTCTCCCAGTTTGTCCAACCACCTCGATATGTACAACCACTTCCTTATCCGATCGCCCCTAGTTCTCCCAGATACCCTCTCTTATGGCCCATAAGTCCCGCCTTCCCTTTCCTGCCTAGCTATTGGCTGTCAAATCTTCATTAAGCCAATCAAAAGGTGAGGAAGGGTATGACGCAGAGGATGAGCTGGCTCAGTGGTGAAGAGCTCTGACTGCTCTTTCAGAGTATTCCCAGCAACCACATGGCGGCTCACAACCATCTGTAGTGGAATCTGATGCCCTCTTCTGGTGTGTCTGAAAACTAGCTACAGTGTACTCACATACATAAAATAAATAAAATCTTAAAACAAAAAGAATAACAACACCGAAATCAGGCCAGTACTCAGCTCTCAGCTGGTACGGCAATCAACAATTGAATATACAGAGACAGCCCTCACAGAGTTCACCCCAGCCGACTTCTGCTTCCTACCCGGAAGTGTGTTATGCTTGTTATGAGTTCAGTTTTGGGGCTGGAGAGATGGCTCAGTGGTAAAGAGCACTGGTTGTTCTCCCAGAGGATGAGGGTTCAATCCCCAGCACCCACGTGGCAGCTCACACCTGTCTGTAATTCCAGTTCCAGGAACTCCAACTGTTTCACATAGATATATATGCAGGCAAAACAGCAACGAATATTTCTTTTTTTAAAAAAAAGTTCAGTTTCTGTTTCTCTTAGACATTTCATATGTCTCTGTTGAGAGGCAGGTTCTGTATACCCCAGCCTGCGTGATGAAATCAAAGGAGACAGTCTGCGGGGGTCTCTTCTCTGCTTCCTTTATGTGAGCCCTGAGGACTCAAGTCATCAGGTTTGGCTGTAAGTGGATCCAGTTTTTTGCCCACCTCTCAGACATTTCTCTAGTACAGTGCTCTCCCCTTTTCCTAACAACTTTGCAAATATTAAATGGAAAATTCCGGAAAGGGTAACCTTTTAGGTTATGTAGCTCGATGAAGTCTTTCACTGACTTTGGCCATCTCACCCTGTCAGGCCCTGTCTTTCCCTGGGCAGAGATCACGCCTCGCCTTTGTCTGTACACTCTCTGCTCGCTGGCCACTAAGGCCCGGCCCATCTCCATTCTTATCAATGGTCATAGTATCCGTTCTCTTTGTGCTCAGGTAACTGCTATTTTATTTAGCAGCCCTAACTCACAAGTAAATGCAGTGGGCTCGGATAGGCCAGAGAAAGACCAAGAAGACTGAAAGAAAGTGCTTCCTCTCAATGAGAGATTCAAAGTTCCCAATAAGAACAAAAATCCCACGTGAAGATCTCAGTAAAGGCAACACTTCTCACTGAAATTGTAAAGCACTAAAAAACATATGCAGTTCTGTTTCAACACTGCAGTGCCCTGGCAGTGAATGACAAAGGCATCGGTGTCCTTGGGGAAGAATGGAAGAAAATCCGTGTTCTGGTTGCTTCTGTTCTCACAGGCTCTGTGCTGAGTCTGCAGGGAGACTTAGCAGGGACTCTCTGGAACAAGAGGCACCTGTTGAGTATAGTTGTAGTCTGCTGTTAAGCCATCACCAACGTCTTACTGTATCTGACTGTAGGATACAACTTAAAGGAAAAAGCTTTGTATGGAGAGATGCCTTCTGTGTCTGTCTTCAGATTCCCACTGGGATCTTGGAATGTGTTTCCTCCAGATCAGGGCTGACTGCTGTGTCCCTTCCCTTGGTCTGGATGGTTGGGGGCAGGGGCACTGGAAGCAGGAAACATTATCAACTTAAATTTTCTTTTATGCCAGTAGGTGGTGGCTAGGTGCCATCAAAATTGGTTATGATTGTTAGTGGCTTTAAAAAGGAACTTCATGAGAAACCCAAGGAAGGTCTTAAACACTAAGGATTGTGTGCTCAGCTTTTGTATACAGGGTTGAAAGTCTGTAACACTTTGTGATGCAAAGACCTGGGTTCTCCGTACCCTTTGTGAGGCTCAGAAGGTGCTCCTCTGGTCTTTGACAGCCAAAACCAATCATTCAGTTATCTGGGATCATAGTTGCTCTTTGGGTCTGATACCCTCTTTTATTAATCAACCAGGAATAAAGGGTCAGCATTTACTTTCCCTTTGACTCATCCCCTTCTCCTGGTGAATTCCAGACTTTGCACCCCACATTTCCTACCAGCACTGGGCAGGGATGAGCTCCTCCGACCCTCTGATTCATACGACTGTCCGCTTGGATACTTCCCCGCAAGAATGAGCAATTGTCTTCATCTGTGTATGGTTGCCAGGGCTCCCCTCAGGAATGTTGGGGCCTTTTGACTTTGTATTCCCATCCCAGGAGGCTTTTCAGCTTTGGTTTCAGTCTCAACAATCCTAGTGTCTGAAGAAAGTCTTTTCCAGTGGGGGAGGGGTGAAGCCAGCTTCAACCAGCAGGCCCAGGAGCCATGCTTACTGCTATCTCAAGCGTGTTTTCCAGAAATGAGCTGAGATGCATTTCTGTCTAAAATCTTAGATCAGAGGATGAAGGCAGACTTGCGTGAAGTCAAGAAATCCGTGACTTAGTCTCTGACTCAAATGGATGGAACTGGCCTGGGTACTTCAGAGATTTCGGGAAATCACCTAACGCCTCCCCCATCAACCTTGGGCTTGAAAGCCTTTTGTGAGTTTAAACTGCTTTTCTCCCAAGAGCCTCTAAAGGGGCAGTACTGATAAACCCTAGAGAGAGAAGACTTTTCTTTCTCTTCCAAAAAAAAAAAAAAAAAATTAGCCACACCCAAAAGCAAGCATTATTACATCATGAGATAGATTCTTGAAATGAAGATGTGGTGGAGAAAGCTGGAACAGAGGCTGTGTCCTATGCTTGGGAAGAAAGTGTTCAAGGGGCAAGACAGAGAGATGAGCCACGAAGAGTGCACACCACACAGGTCTAGAGTTTGACGCTCCAACCTGTGGCAGAAGGGGAGACATGGCTTCGGAAAGTTCTCCTCTGACTTGTACACTTGCATGCACTATGTGTGTACACCTGAAGACACATCACACACACTAAAGAAAAGAGATGCTAGAGAGACAGGGCGGAAGCAGCATGTCTGTGTGCACTGGCCTGCGAGCTAATGGTTTCTGGGGAGTAGAAAACCAAAATGGAATGGGGGGGGGGCAACTAAGATAGTAACATGTAGACTGAACTATCATCGGCTGAGCTGTTGTTATGACAGTAAGAACTGGCTCAGGGTTTCTTCCTCTGAGTCGCCATAGTTACTGTCCACAGAGTAACACAGCTGTCTGCTCAGTCTGTGGTCATAGTGTGGTTGATTTTCCAGATGTATCTTCAGTTTATCCACTCCTGGAGCAAAACAGTCATTTGGTCTCCGGGATCACTAGCATCTAATCTGAAGTCCCAGTCAAGAGTTCTGAAGCAGCTCAGTGGTAGAGTACTTGTCTAGTACACACAAGGTCCCCTATTCAACCCTCAGTCCTGTGGTGGCAGGTTGTAGCTTTGTGCCAGCAAGATGGCTCAGTGAGTAAAGATGCCTGCTGCCAAGTCAGGATAACCTGAGTCAAAGCCCCAGCATCCACACAGTAGAAGCAAAGAACAGATTCTGTCAGATACCCTCTGACTTCCACATGTGCACTGGGGCACTCATATACCTGCCCCTACCCCCAATAAATAAAATATAGCAAAAGACAGTTTTTTTAAAGTTCACTTAAGACAAACTGTTGATCATTTTTCTTAGGCTCTGCTATCTTTGCTGTTTCAATAGTAAAATTCAGGGTCTCAGGACTGGCTGCCCTGCATACGCCCACTGACCCAGTCTTACCCACTGCGTGAAGACCCTCCTGAGTTCTGCTTTTCCTGCTAACCCCTTCTTGATCTCACAACTGTGTTCTAGTGAGGTGTCCTTTGTTCTGTGACCAGCTCTGTCTGTTCTAATTTAATCTGTAAATGCCTCCTGTCCGTGTCCCATTTTTTAAATTTTTATTTTATGTACATTGGTATTTTGACTGCATGTATATCTGTGTGAGGGAGTCAGACCCCCTAGACCTGAAGTTACAGTTGTGAGTGGTTGCTGAGAATTAAACCCTCTGGAAGAGCAGCCAGTACTCTTAACCATTGAGCCACTTCTCCAGCCCCAACACCATTCCATTTCTACTGGGTGGCACCCAGTATACTGCCTTGGAGGTAAGCAGCATTTCCACATGTTGACTGAATGAAAGGAAGTCTTTCAATTGACTCAAAAGGAGAAAAAAGAAAAAGAAAAAAATGTAAACACAAATAAGCCATGGATATGTACCAGTTGAAAAGTGTGAAAATACCTCTGAATTTATTAATTAAGTACAGTATAATACAAAGTTATAGTAACAAAGTAAAAACTAAAATAGATTAATATATAAATATACCTGTGTTACTTCATCAATTATTAAAATCATACAATTCTCCCAAAATCTATAAGGTTTATAAAGAAAATGACATTTACACTGTATACATAGGAATATGTCCCAAGAGTTGAGGAGTGCAGAGTGATGAGGAATATTTGATTTCAACTGTTTTATGGGGCTGTGATCTGACCAACCAACCCTTCCTTCGCTTGGAGGCTCTGCCGGGCCCTGTGTAACAACAAAAATACACTCTCGCCCCCAGTGCAAACGTTCACTCCTGAAAGATCAAGTTGTATTTTACTGTTGAGACATGATCTTGTGGTAAGGCGTACAAAAGAGTGGACCAGGAAGGCAGACCTTGGACTACCTGTCTTTTTAAAATCTTAGAGTTATAGTGAGGTTGGCGTTTCCCCACCATCTCATCTGACAGAATTTATTCTAGTCAGACCTTCATCCTTAAAACTTAGAAGATGTGAAGTACCTGTCACAGGTAAATGCTACATCTGCTCCTAAAGACTCCCCTTCCCTCTGCCAAGTGGCAGCTCATGGGGATGACCCTGTAAAGAACACTTGGCCTTTTAGGTGTATCTTCTGTAGAAGAGGAAGAGGAAGGCAGGTCCTCCTCTGGATTTAAGGAGCTGGGCTTTCTTTGTCATTGCTTCATGTTGTCTTGAATCCAGTCTAGGTAATTAGTAACTTTTGTGTATATCCCAGGCACATCCTTCTGCCCGCAGCCGAGGCCCCAGCTGATGATGCCCATCAAAGTCATCTGTTTATTGATCATACACACCAGAGGGCCGCCTGAGTCACCCTGTGGAAGAGCATCCGTTAGTGGTTTGTATGCATGGCAGAAGATTTGTGCTGCTATTTGTACTTTGATGATCGTGGCCCTCAAAGTACTTGGTTCAGAGAGGGAGACTTGAGGCTCAGTTATCTTGATGGTATAGATTAGGCTGTATATTAATGAATTCTGACAAAAGAGCATTTAAGAATCTGGCATGGTGGTGCGTGCCTTTAAGCACAGCATTCAAAAGGCAGAGGGAGGTGAATTCCTTTGAGTTCAAGGCCAGCCTGGCCTACATATAGAGTTCCATGCTACTGAGGACCACACAGTGAGTGGTTACTATCTGGGACTTAATGTCAGTGGTTGCTCTGTGCTTGCATCCCAGCACCTTATTAAGGAGGAAATGTAGGGCTGGAGAGATGGCTCAGCGGTTAAGAGCACTGACTGCTCTTCCGCAGGTCCTGAGTTCAAATCCCAGCAACCACATGGTGGCTCACAACCATCTGTAATGGGATCTGATGCCCTCTTCTGGGGTGTCTGAAGACAGTAATAGTATACTTACATATAAATAAATAAATCTTAAAAAAAAAAAAAAAAAAAAAAAAAAAAAAAAAAAGGAGGAAATGTAAGTTCCAAGTCCGGTGGGCTCAGCACCGAGAGCCAAATGCTTTGCTCCCCAGGCTGAAGCCGGACTGTTTTTCCACATCTTATCCATATCTCGAGTCCTGGCTGGGGGAGGGGTGGGGTGTGGATGCCTTTCCTCATCCTACGATGCATCCTCACACACCCCAGCACCTTCACGAGTTAATTATGTCCCTTTACCTGTCACTTCAATGGGGCTGACAGGAAATCCTGTGCTAGGCGGAGTTTCCTGTCCACGGACTGGGAACATTTCCTGCAGTTCAGATTTCTTAGATTTGAGTTGTTTTGGTCTTTATCGTTTTCTTCTCTGAAGCTCCAATCTTGGAGCATCACACCCTCCCCTGTACGCCCCCCTCACCCTCCAATTAAGGGCCCAGAAGAGGACGGAGCCAGAGTGCTGGGGTACCGTGCTTACCTGGCATGCATCGTGGAGGTTTTGGTTGCCCCCACTTCGGGTGTCTCCAGCACACAGCATGTTGTTTGTGACGGTTTTATTAAACAGATGCTGGGAAGTACAGCGGCTGGATGGGTACAGTCTGACATGAGCCTCCTTCAGCCGGTCAGAGAAGAAAGGAGACGCTGGAAGGGAATACTCAGATCTTAGGGTCTAAATGTGGCTTTCAAGCATTTTGGAAAGAGAAAGCCAGACTTCCTGGTTGCTCTCTGTGACATTACCCTATTTACTGTTGGAACCTTTCAACAGTCCTCTAGGGTAAGAGCACGCTGGTCAGTAGTGCCACTGACAGTTTGCTAGATAGCTGTCTGTCATGAGGAATGCCCCGTACACCTCAGACGCTTGGTGGCCTCTCTCTGCTAACCAATGGCCAGGATCAGCCGTCAGCCACACATGTGACATCATGGCCACAATGACTCCAGACACTGCCCAATGTGGCCCAGGCAGTAAAATCTCCCCAAGTGAGATCCATCCATTAACCCTGCATTGTAGTATTTATTCTTGATAATTTAATCAGGGGGCTAGTTCTATTTCTAGTTTGGCGGCGAGGAAAGGGAGGCTTAAAAAAAGTGCTTTAGCTCGATCTAACAGTCCACACCTGTGATCTGGGGTGCTGAGCTAGGATTGCAAGTTTGAAACTACTCTAGGAAACGTCATGAGACAATCCCCTCTTCAAAGGCCAGTGTGTTGAAGGCTTGGTCCTAGTCCGTAGAGCTCTTTGGAGATGGCAGAGCTTTAGGAAGTGGCTCTGGGAGAAGGAAGTTAAGCCTTTGGAAGAGCTGTTGAGACCCAGGCTCTTCCTTCAGTTGTGTCTTCCTACAGGGTGAACTGTTCCGTTGCTGTGGGCTCCTATGATAGACTGTGCTCCTGTGGTGTGCTGTGCTCCTAAGATGTGCCGTCCTCACGATGTACTGTCCCCCCTCCTGTGGTGTGCTGTCCTCCCTCCTGTGGTGTGCTGTTTTGCCACAGCCAACTGACCATAATCTGAAACTTCCAAAACCATGAGCACAAACAAAGCTTTCCTGTCTTTAGGTTAATTTGTCTCATATTTGTTGACATTATTAGGAAGCTGTATTAGGAAACATTCAGGGTCCCACAGCCAAGCCAGATGCAGGTCTGGGATTTGAACTGTGCATCCATACTCTAAGAACAAACACCAATTATTGCCCTCTTCCCCTTTTTCTCCCGTCTAGACTGTAAAGCCTCTCAGAACATCTCCCTATCCCAACTCACTGTGCCCTGCACAGTGTCCCTGTGATACAAGGAAGTAGATGGTAGCTTCTCATCATTCGACAGGCGGAGTCCTTGCCCGCATTTTTCTGAGTCATGCCAGAACTAGGACCAGAACATTTTATGAGCACCTCTCCTCCCTTGGCCTGACTACCACATGACAGACAAGGATGGGGCCAAGGCTTCCAGCCACTTACACGCCTCATGCTTGCCGTAGCCAGAAAGCTCACACTCTGTCCAGTCAGGGAGCTGTAGGTTGGGGTCAGGGAGGCAGGCAGTCCCGACAGAGCTGCTCTCCTGGGCGCACTGCTTGGAATCTGACCTCAGCTGCAGTAATGCTGGGAGCAAGAGAAGAGAGGGGTGAGTCGGTGCTAGGGGAGGAAAGGGAAGGGACTGGGGCCAGAGAGAGGGATGTATGAAAATAATAGCATTTTACCGATGTCATTGTCGTAAGTGTCATCATCAAATTCCTTATGGACTATGTATTTTTCAATCTCAAATGTCTGCTCCTCCTCTCCGGGGACCACTCTGTATGTTCTGCCCAAGACTACTTTAAGATGATGGGGAGGAAACCTGGTAGATAACAGCATTAGAATCTCTTATATATATATTTTAAATTGTTTACTGCTGTGGGTGACTCCCATGGGCTGGCTCCAAGGCCTTAGAGACTAGGAAACCCATACCTCTCTAGAAAGCAGTGGGCGGCAGACAGCACCCAGCAGGGATTGATCAGCACCCCTCCACATAGGAATCTCTCTCCAGGAGACCTCTTGTTCTTGGCAAAGATGGCGGCCTGCCAAGGATGTGAGGTGATGTCTGTGAAGAGTCCTCCTTTAATTCGAAACTGAGGCTGTTTGTATTGCCTCAGGCCACAGGTGGCTAGAGAGGAAAGAAGGGAGATGTGAGGGTTCAGACCTGCACTGTAGAATCAGGGGCTGAGAGAATCCACCATCGTTTTGTTCTGTCAGAACCCTGAATTTTTACAGACTACAACCCTTCACCATGCTGATGCAGAATGATTTAAATGTCTCAGTGATGGTTGACAGCTGCAGATTTCCTTTGTTGAGTACAGTGACATGCCAAATTTTATAATGTGTATCTGTCTCCTTCCCAATACTGAGTTGCAGGAAGGCAGGAAAACTTTCATTGAATGTTACCGTGACATTGAGATTATAGACTCCCAAAGCAGGGGGCTTGCTTGCTTTCTTTTTAAAAAAGATTTATTTATTTACTTTATGTATGTGAGTACACTATTGCTGTCTTCAGACACACCAGAAGAGGGCATCAGATCCCATTACAGAGCCACCATGTGGTTTCTGGGATTTGAACTCAGAACCTCTGGAAGAGCAGTCAGTGCTCTTAACCACTGAGCCATCCCTCCAGCCCAGCAGGGACCTTTCTTCTGCGCATTCCTTCCGGTCTTCCCTACAGCAGTTTCTTCGCTTAAGATGTAATGTATGTAGCCTTGCAGATTTTCTCCTGAGAGCACCCTTTCTTTTCCGTCTCCTCAGCCTGATCCATCCTTCAAGGCAGAGTCAAGCGCCACTGCCTCACACCACAGCCTTTGAGACCTCTGGGGGGCTTCCTGAGATGAATGTACCATAAATGACTTTGGCTAAAAGTTCAGTTTATGTCTCAACATTCCAAGCAGACTCTTTGTTCTTGGAGGAACACTCTGATTTATCTGTGTGTTCATGGAAACTAAGTAGTAACCTATTCTTGGGCAATCTCCAAACTAAACTTTCACTTTGGAGACATGTGCCAACCTGAATTTTCTGTCCCCAAGCCTCTATTGTCATCTCAGATGCCCTCTGTTAAATGGGCTCCATGCAGACATGGAAGTGCACAGAACTTGGTGGGTCACACGACTTCTGAGAGCTCTCATTGTCACCAGACTACTAGGGAAATATAACAACTGTTATCTAAGGAGCCACAATGTGAGACCTCTTTCTCTTCATGGTAACCAGGACTATTACTACCTTCAACAGAGGTAGCCAGAGAGAGAAGTTGGAGCCTATTACACTGAAGAGGAAAGGATGCGTTGGTCTTCCTTTCTGTCCCTCCCTGTTCTCCCCACAGAGCTGGACAAGCGTGGCTGCCTACCATAGCTGTGGTCAAGAAAGCCTCCCCACCCCCAAAGGCCTCGCCTTCCTGGAGGAGCAGAGGTTATAGAAGATCAGTGGTGGCCACAGGAGGTGGCAGAGAAAATAGTGAGGAAGTGAGCCTGGGAAAGAGGGAGTGGCGTAGTGGCCCTTACAGCATGGGGACATGTCGCAGTATTCCCACGTCAGCTTTCGGTCCTTCATCACATGGCACCAAGGCTTGGCATCCCCATCTGGATTCCTGTAGAAGAAGAGTTTGAGGTTTTTAGTCACAGCACAGAATCCTGATAGAAGGAAGCTGGGTCGACCCATGGCAGAGCCAAGAAGCTGGAGATCCCAAACTCAGTTTGGCTGTTGCAGGCCCACCATGAGGGAAGACAACTCCCTTTACCTCCATTTGTTCTATCCACGTTGGGAAGAGCTGAAAGCTACTATATGGAGAGATCTCTTTTCTTACAACAACATGGAAGTGCCACGTGAGGAAAGAACCAGAGTCTTGCTTGCAAAATTTATGTATCTTGGGCTGGGGCGAGGGCTCATAAAGAGCCTGCTTCATTAACCTGAGTCTGAATTTCCAGAACTCACAGAAAAAGCCAGGAGAACTGGGTATGGTGGAGCACACTGTTACTTCCAGCGCTCAAGAGAGAAAGGCAGGAGGGTCTCTGCCTACATAGTGAGTTCCAGGCAAGCCAGAGAGATAAAGCAAGACCTTGTCTGAAACAAAAAGTCAGGCATAGCAACCTGCTCCTATAAGCCCAGTGGAAAAGAGGCCTGGGGTCTCTGGGGTAGAGAGCAGGTCTCTGAAGTTCACTGGCCAGCCTAGTCTAATAAATTAGCTTAAGGTTCAGAAAGAGACTCTGTCTCAAAAAATAAAGATAGAGATTGATATAAAAAAAAAAAAGACACCTGCTCTCAACCTCAGGCCTACACACACACACACACACACACACACACACATACACATACACCTATGTATATATACATGTACCTCCATGCACGTGCATACACACAGTATCAAATACACACAGACCCCATTCCACCCCGACCAAAAAAAATAACCATGTATCTTAGAAAACTAATGTTTGTCTACATACTGTCCATTATCTTTCACACACTGAATCTTTTTCCTGCCCAGTATCCCAGGCCTCTGTGCTGGGATCTGACTCCCTTAGACCCTGGGCTACATACCGGCAATAATTGTGTCTGCCCAGGCCGAGCGCCTGGGAGTTGGTCCTCCACGCTGTGTAACTCTTGCCTATGAGGACCATGGAATTCCAGGGGAGGCAGGAGGCCTTGGATGTGGTGAGGCTGTAGGTGCCACGGTAAGTCACACCTTTTCCAACATAGCAGTCCTCACTTTTTCCTGGAACAAAATATTTATCAAGTTTAAGCCAAAGTGGTTAAATGTTGATGCAGCAAGCTGCAGGGTTCCAGCAGGAACGGGTGCGGGGGTGTGCTGTGAAGGCGTTAGAGGAGCTACTACGACAGTCTGAGCAGTCGGAACCAGGGTGCTGCCATGGGGCTATGCTACCAGCCTGCTTTGCTCAGCTTTGCTCTGCCAACCTTGCCCACGTCCATCCACCTGCCCCGTCCTGCCCTTGTTGCCCTCTGTGTGAAACCTGACCACATTTGCCTGTCTGCTTCACCACAGTTGAAAGGTATCTGTAAAGTTATCTTGATTATTGACCCCTAATGTTGACCAGATGAGAAACCATCACTCGTACTGGAAACCTAGCCAGCTACCCAGGGCTACTGAAGTCATGGACCTTGGAGGAGAGCCTGTGACTGCTACTTTACTATGCTACCATTATCCCTAAGTACACTCTAAATATTCGTCTTATACCCAGACATCAGTGTAGTCCTGACCTCCCCTACCCAAGGAAACATCTCTTCAGAACAGATGGAGATCATTATAGAAAGAAAACCACCATGAATCAGAATGAAGAGCTATGGAGACCAGTCCCAGTGTGTACAAATACCGAAGGCTCAGCAATCATTCTGGAAGAGGAGGCCGAAGACTGTAAGAGCCAGAGGATCGGGGATCTTGCTATGAGAACGTGTCTCATAGGAATGTCAGAAGCTACACCCATAAAGTCTCACTTACATGATTGCTTAAACACGAGCTAAACAAGGATGAGAACAACAGGCATGCCAAAGCAGAGGGGAGAGCCTGCAAAGTCTCAACCCCATACAAAGAACTGCAGGCAACTAAGGAATGCTGAGAGCGGGAGAAAGAGTCTTCCCCAGGGAGGAACACACCAATTGGTTATCTAATACTGAATGGTTAGCCCTGAAAACACACAGCCCTGCATAATGACTAACATTGTACAGACTGAGAAGGCTATATTTAGGAATATATATATATATATATATATACATACATATATATATGCATATATATATATATGCATATAACAATAATTAATGAAAAAAGAATCCTTTTTTTTTTTTCAGCCATGATTTTTTTTTTAAAGCAATAAGGTATATATGGGAGGGTTTGGAGAGAGGAAAGGGGAGAGAAAAATAATGTAATCATAATCTCAAAAAATAAAGGAAATCATTTTTAAAACCCCAAAATAACTAGAAGCCATGGGTTGGCCTCATTCTCTGCTTTCTAGAAGAGGCTAACAATGGGAGGTAGGGAATGAGCGCAAGGTTAAACTGGCACTAGAGGAGAAACCTGGTTGAGGATTTGAGCCTTCTGATGCTCTACACTCTGCAGCTACAATGGCTCCTTTCTTCCTTGGGCACAAAAGGACTATTGAGGAGAGTTAGATTTACACTCCCCGATGCTCCTCCCATGGAGTTATTACAGGAGAAGGTCCAGGGTAGCTGTCACTCACTGTGGTGGTTTGAATATGCTTGGCCCATGGGAAGTGACACTGTATTAGAGGTATGGCTTTGTTGGAATAGGTGTGGCCTTGTTGGGCTCCTAGTGCTCGAGCACAGCACAGAAAAGACTCCTCCTCCTGGCTGCCTTTGGATCAAGATATAGAACTCTCAGCTTCTCCAGCACCATGCCTGCCTGGATGCTGCCATGCTTCCCGCCATGATGATAATGGACTGAACCTCTGAACTGTATGTAACCGCCCCAATTAAATGTTATTCTTTGTAAGAGTGGCCTTGGTCATGGTGTCTCTTCACAGCAATAAAACTCAAACTAAGACACTCACCCTTAGGGCAAGCTGGCGTGCTGCAGAACTCCGTGGTATACTTCCCTGCCTTAAAGACATAGCACCAGGGCTTCACGTCTCGGTCTGGGTTTCTGAAAAATCAGCCAGGGAAGATGAGTGAGGGCTGAATAGGAAGCCTCCCCTTCTGGCCCAGGGATTAGGCATGCTTTGGGGCATAGGGTGAGTGTATCTTGGACTGAACACTGTCAAGTTTTATGATGCGAGGTAGAAATATGGCTTCATTATGCTCTTTGTTTGAGGGATTAAGCAGGGTATAAGGAAGTGTATATGTGTGCCAAATTGACAAGAATATACAATAAGTGCCTCTGTGTCAACATGGCTGAGCTGTAGTCTCGGGCATGTAATTAGACAGTGATCGGGGCACTGCTATAAAGGTGTTTTGCACAGTCGGTTGAGTTTAAATAAATTACCCCAGACAAGGAGGGTGTACTTTTCTAATCAGTGTAAGGTCTAAAAGCATCAAGACAGAAATGGCAATTCCTGCCTGCATTCCCAGTCTGCTGGTCTACCCTACGACTACAGATTCAGATGTCCACACAGAGATATAAATTGATGCTTTCAAATCAACCTCTGTCTATCTACCATTTATGTGTCAATATATCAATCATCAACATATGAATGCATTGATATATCTAATTATCTATGTATATATGCATGTATGTATTCATATGTGTATGTATCTATCCTCTCTCTACCCATCTACACATGTATCTATGTATGCCTGCATATAGGCATATACATATCTGCATAGCTATCTATCCATCTACCTGTCTATCTAGAATCCATGACTGATTGGCCAGGTCTTCCCTGAATGCAATACTTCTCATCAGTGACTCCCCACCCTGTGGAAGACACTTTTTACCTGCAGTAATTGTGATTCCCCAGGCCCAGCTTGATGGCATTTGGCCTTCTTGCATTGTAGGGCTTCTGGGACAGAACACTGCTATTCCAGTTGGTGCATTCAGCCCCATTTTCTGCCATGTTCCATGTGCCTCTGTAGGTGATGCCCTGGTCCACAAAGCATGTTGCTCTGGTATCTGATTGACAAAAGGACATCAAAAGGCTCTCAAGGGATCCTCTGCCTCACCTCAGCACAGTGGAGCAGGCTGCAAAGCTTCTGGTGCTCAGAATGAGCCGGGTGGACATGGTCACTAAAACTGCTGCAGCCAAGCCAGACTCTGGATTGACACTTCAGGCTCTGACCACTGGGCCCAATAGTGTCATTCTCTAAATGACCTTAGCTCCCCTTCCCTGGGCCCTGCTCCCCAGCCGTATTTCCTTTCCTTTTCTGGTCCATTTGAGAGGCAGAATTTCAGAATGTCTCTCATACCCAGCCATCAAAGCACTCACCTATGTCACAGCGTTTCCCAACAAATCCGTCAGGGCATTGGCAGACAAAGTCAGAGAAATACAGGGCCTGCTGACACGTACCCCCATTGAAGCATCTTGGTTCACTGCAACCTGTCAAGTGCAAACAAGGAAACCCCTAACTACTTTCCAAGCAGCTCCATGCATATAAGAATTAAAAATGTCAAAGTGTTTTATAGGTCAGCCTCCATTCCACAGTCCACAGCCTAAGTACCCCCGCACACCCCCCCCACCCCATCAATTACAAAGATTGCGTAGTATGCTCCACTTCATATGTGACGTGGACACTGAGACTGGATGAGCAAAGCTACCCCTGCCCCACCTCAGCCTTCTGGAATGCTTTCACATTTGCCTGGGCAGATCACACCCAAAACAGCTGAGAATCTGAATATGCTAGGAACCGTAGAGGAAGGGTTTGGGTCCTGAGCCCGAGCTCGCGCGTAAGGCCTCCATGAGAAGCTGGCACGTACTTCTGACAGGCACCGAGTGGCACTGGGCCAGGCCGCTGCTGCACCGGCAATATTCCACCCGACTGCTTCTGAGCATGGGTCGGAGCCACGACTGATGCTGTTGGTAAGTTGTCTGTGTTTGTTCATCTCTGCAGGTTGCTGCAATACAAAGCGGGGCAGACTCAAAAAGAGAGGAACAGTCATCACCCCTGGCTCTACTGCACCTCCAGGTTCTGTAGTGAGCTCTACAGTGGCACTGTGGTGAGGCCTAAAGCCTGTACTGAATGCTACTGAAATATGTGGGGACTATTTCTTGTTATCGTTCCTTACAAAATATATTATAATGCCCAATCATTTTTATATCTGGAATTATAGCATTTACAGTATATTAGATACCATGGGTAATGTGGATATGATTTAAAGTATTCAGAAAGATGGGTTTTGTTCAAACATCATTTTATAAAAGAACTTAAGCATCAGTGGACTTTGGTGCCCCAGGGAGGCCCTAGAAGCAATCCCCAAAAGAAACAGACAGGGTGACTGTGATCCATTGTGTCTTCCTTACAAATATGATGGCACTAATAACTTATAATTTTTCACCAAAACTCTTTGTTGATATTATCTTCCTGGGTGAACCTTTGTTTTGAGATAATTTGACTATGAAAATACATTTATATTAAGTAAAAGTCTGTTTCCCACTTTAATTGGTCAAAAATAAAACCGGTTGGTGGTGGCACATCCCAGCACTCAGGAGGCAGAGGCAGGTAGGTCTCTGAATTTGAGGCCAGCCTGGTCTACAGAACTAGTTCCAAAATAGCCAGAGCTATACAGAGAAACCCTGTCTAGAAAAAAAAACAAACCAAACCAACCAACTATCCAACCAACCAACCAAAAATCTGTCAAATACACACCTCTCTGTATAACTGCCTACCAGAGTTTCTTATCTACTAGACTATTTCCATACAGAAAAGACACACTTTGGGCTAAAATAAAAAAATTGGCACTTAAATCTGTCAGAAAATGTAATACTTTCATTAGTATTTTTCATGTAACAAAAATATAGCAGGCATTTAGTCACTGCTTTTCTAGAAACGTCTTGGCATGGACACACGGTACCAAAGTGGGAACAGGCACATCTGCCTTTGTTTTCTCTGTCTACTTTGTCAGGCTCTTGTCTGACCCTGCTGAGGTATATTATTCATTTATGGTCCACCCAAAGCCAGTGATACCAGGGGATTCCATTCCTCTTCAAATCGGAGAGACAAAGTTGACTAGAGAAACTGAGCCAAGTCTTGCTCCAGACTCCAAAAGATATCAAAAGGTCTCCAATAATCTTGCTAAGAATGTAATCACTTTTGATTTCAGTAATAGCCGAGCCTTGCAGGGCAGATAAACCCCACCCCAGTGAGAGAGAGCAGTAATCCACAAAGCAGAGTCTAAACGAGGTGGGAGGCAGCGTCTCTTGGGAACCGGGCTTTCCTCTCAGACTATGACTTGACCAGAGTTGCTTAACCCTGCACGCCACTCACCAACACTCCTGTTCCTTCTCTACCAAAACGTAAAGCTCCTGTTGGTACCACAAGAGAGACTTGGGACATCAAACCCCTTTATTTATTCTTCAGAGTTTTGAGAAGAATTCCAAAGCTAAACTGGGTGGTGCATGTCTGTAATCTCAGCACTTACAAGTCTGAGACGGGAGGATTGCCGAGTTTGAGGCCTGTTTCAGCTACAGGGTGAGTCCTGGTTCAGACTAGGCTATATAATGAGACTCTGTCTCCAAAATCAAACAAACAAAATACCATAAAATTTAAAAAAGTAAAAAGAAAAAATGAGACAGAAAGGCCTGGAACCCCCCCCCCCCAAGAAAAAAGAGTGAGGGAGAAGGAAAGAGGAATGAGGGGGGAGGGAGAAAGAAGGGGAGGGAAGGAGAGAGATGGGGGGGTCAGAAACAGAGAGAAGTGGGCAGTTATGCATTCCCAGGTTCTGCTGGGGGTCCTTTGGTGGCCTTTGGGGAGGGAGGGAGGGCGGAGGGGGAAAGAGGGGGGGAGAGAGGAAGAAGAAGAGAGGAGAGAGAGGGAAAGGGAGGAAGAGAAGGAGAGAGGGCAATATAAAGACAGGAGAGACAGGGTGACCAAGGAAGGGGAGAAGAAAGGAGAGGGGAGGGGAGGGGAGGGAAGGGGAGGGGAGGGGAGGGGAGGAAGAGAGGAGAG
>CM052719.1:13514088-13535451 GCA_028551405.1 Uromys caudimaculatus | reverse complement strand
GTAGCAGATATGGAACAGGCACTGCTGAGAGCTCAGCCCAGGAACCCCTTGAGGACTGGGCAGCTACATATCCCCAGGCCCTGCTGGGGGTCCTTTGGTGGCTGCAGGTGAGTCGTCTACCTTTTGTAGGGGTATTTTCTCAGCTCTGTATCAAACACTTTGAGCCACCTTGAGACAGCGTCTTACTGTGCCCCAGACTGGCCTTGAATTCATGATCCTCCTGCCTCAGCCTCCCAAGTGTTGGGATGATAGACACATACTACCCACACTCAGCTATAGGTCATCAACTTTATCACCTCCTGACAGCCTGCTAAGCAGCCTCTGGATGGTCACTGCTGACTGCCAAATAGTGACTAAGCCGGCATTTTCACAAAAGCACCGGAATATCTCACAATAATCCTGCAAGTGGGTACTAGGTGGAAGATCGATCTCCCAACAGTCAAAAGCGTGAGGCCTGGGTCTGCCACCCCTTCACCACTCACCTTTGTAGGACCGGGCTCCTCTTCTGAACCTCCTGTGTAGTCCCTGCAAAGAGACCAGAATAGAGGAACAGTCAGCAAGGGCTAGGGAAAGACCAACCAGAGTCTTTCAACTGGGTGCCACCCACGGAGGAGCTAGAGAATTAAATTTCCTTAGCTTTTTGTCAAATAACTGCTCTTTCTACACACCTAATGCCCGTCTTCACCCCTGAAGAACTTCTCGCACAACAGAAATGCTTGCTATTCAAGTTGTCCAGTGTGGTAGACAGTAATCCCACATGGCCACAGACTGCTTAAAATGTAGCCAGTGTGACTGAACAACTGGAATTCCAATTTGATTTAGTTCGTTCTAAATTTAAGTATTGAACATGGGTAGTGGAGTCAGGTGAAGCTGCAGACCCTTGTGCCCTTCTTGAAGACATTGGGATCCTCCTGACTCTAAAAATCTTGTGCCTGGAGCACTGTGTACCCTAACCGTAACCCTAACCGTAACCCTAACCCTAACCCTAACGCTAACCCCTAACCCTAAGGCTAACCATAACCCTAAACCTAACCCTAATGCTAACCCTAAAAATCCTGTGCCTGGAGCACTGTGTACCCTAACCCTAACCCCTAACCCCTAACCCTAACCCTAACCCTAACCCTAACACTAACCCTAACTCTAACCCTAACCCTAATGCCAACCCCTAATCCTAACCCTAACGCTAACCCCTAACCCTAACCCTAACTCTAATGCTAACCCCTAACCCTAACCCTAACCCTAACCCTAACCCTAACCCTAACGCTAACCCTAACCCTAACGCTAACCCCTAATCCTAACTCTGAGTTCTGGTAAGCTTGGTCATATATCATGCTCTGTGTTGGGTATAGCTTCTGTCCGCATCAGCTAACCTGCTTCAGTGGTTCATAATGCCTGTCTTTTTTTAGTATTCTATGGGTGATTTCAAATACATATTTTCCTCTGGGCTGAGGACCACACCCTGGGCCCTATGCAGACTTTTTTTCACTGAGTTTCACCCTAGCCCTGGATTCTTTGAAGCCTATGTCAACAAGGTCTCAAACTTGTGACCATCCTGCCTCAGCCTCCTGGCTGGTGGGAATGCACACGTGCACTACCACACTCTCACACAGACGCATTTTAACAAAATGGCCTCATAGCAGACGTCAAAGCAGGGAGGGGCACATGTTAAGCATGACTTTAAGCCAGAGGCATGGCCAGATTCTACTTCTGGGACTCAAATCCTTAGTATCCTACCCACAGGGGAGTGTGTGCTATGTGTCTGACCACTCCTGGGAACTTGTCCCATCCTGAGGACATGGGAGCATGAAGACTCCTGGGTACACCACCATCATCTGCAAGTTTGGTGGCCCGATGGGGTGAGGCAGGGAGGTGGACCCACCTGGTCAGGCAATGCGAAAGCCACTCCACAAAGCAGCAGTGCACACAACAGCTCTCTCTTCATTTTGCTCCCCGTTTCTTCCGTGTCCCTTCATTTTTAGAAGACAAATAAAAGCAATTAAGCATGTGATGTGGAAGGTCATAGGACATCCAGGGCTGTCCCTTTATTTCAGGTGACCCTTCCAGCATTGACTCTTACAGACATTGTCTGGAAGATTTCACACACACCTGTGTCTGTCTGTCTAAAGGTAGAGATAGAGAGAGAAAGAGAGAGATAAAGATAGAGAGAGAGAGATACACATGCATGCGTGCGCACGTTTGTGTGTGTGTGTGTGCGCGCACGTGCATACACATGCATGCGTGTGAACGGCGTACAACAGCATTACATTCACCTCCTTAAGTATTAAATATTCAGCTCAGTGCTATTCGACATGTACAAACCGCGATGAACTCATCCCATCAGCCCTTCCATTTACAAAAAATGTCACTGCAGTGAATTCAAATCCCTTAGTCATTAGAGAATGACTCTTTGTTCTCCCTGGCTACCACCATCCTTTCTGCATCTGTGACTTTGACTATTTGCATGTATTATAGATGTGGAATCATACAATGTCTGTCCTTTTTACACCTTAGTAGGTGTAAATCACTTAGAGTGATCTCCTGAAGGGTCAGCCACACTGTAGAATTCTTGCCCTTTTTTAAGGCTGAACAATAGCCCATTGTCTGCTGAGACCACCTTTTGCTTGCCTAGTACTCTGCTGATAGTGGTTGTTGAAAGCAGTTCTTCCCAGAGATTCCTGTGGGCTGAAAAGTGGGAACCTTCTCTGGTGCTTCTTGGCCACTCAGGTACCACATCACCTGCACCTGGCTTCCTGAGAAGGAATCCCGGCCCTAGACTGAGCTAGAAGTCACAGTACTGTCCTCTCTGACTCTCTCAAAAGTAGTTGTAGGGATTCTATTCCTGGCACAGCATGATGACTGGTCAGCTGCCTCATGTGCCCCAGCCTTGGTGACTGTAATGAATAATGCTGCTTCTGAGGCATGGCCGCCATCTTCCATCAAAGGGATGGCTCCCACCATGTTGGCTCCAGTTCCCTCTGGAATATCTGTCTCCTTTTATGTAGACTCACAGATCTGGTGAAGAACAGATCTGTAGACACTGTCTGGTCACTGATCTCACATTTCCCTTGACCCCCAATCCAATTTCCACTTGCCTTCCCAGTGATTTCTGTTTTTGGTCTGAAAGTAGGTTAGTTGGCCTGGTTCTTTTGTGGTCTGGCAAGCCTTCTCACTCCCCCGTCCACAACATCAAAGTAGGACTTCCCTTTCCCTGACTCATTTCCCTTCAGTCACAACAACTCTGATTCCCACCACTAGCCACCCAGGGCCCCTGAACCCACTGGCTCAGAAGTCACCAGGATCCATCTCGCCTGGAGCCAGCAGGCTCTGACTTCTCTGAGTTTTGAGAGTGCCACCTTGCCTCTTCATGTGCCCCAAGATCCTTTCAGCTTCAAGATGAAAACAGAAAGGGAAGATGGAGCTGAGCTTGGAGACAACTAGCTTCTGGGTTCACCTGGGGCTGCTAGGAGGGAGTACAGAGCTACAGGGAGACGGTAGGGACATCAGGCACAAGGGGTAGAGCAAACGTGGTCCAATAAGAAAGTGCACACTGGGGAGATGGTGCCAGGCAGGAGAGGAAGTAGAGCCATCGTGGTAGAAACAAAAAGCCTCAGAGGAAGGAGTACAGACCCCAAGGGAGGGAACACAAAGCTGTGGGGGAGAGAGAGGGAGTGCTGGGGAAGGAACAAAGTAGTTCTGTGAGAAAGCTCAGGTCATGGGCTCACAAGGAGTCCTGCCCTGCTGGACATGCCCTCCATGACTACCCCCCCCCCCCCAAAGCCGGAACGGAAGAACGCCCAGGGTCTTTGCTCTTTTTTGACCTGTCCCTGGCACGGTGAACTGGGGGCTGTGGAAGCTTTTCCTCATTGGAGGACCATCTGGGATAGCACCTGTCTGCCTTTGGCAATTCCAGAAGGAAGCAAGTAGCAATGGAGGCACAGGGAATCTTTTTGTGGGTAACTTCTCCTTTCTCAGCTTTCTTTAATCTTTCTCTTTCCCAGGTTCCCCAACATTCCACTTAAATTCACCCTTAATTCTACATCAGTAGGATTAAGTTTAGATGTAGGTGTTGCTCTCACCTGATTTTCTTGTCTTCTTCATTACCTGGTAGCCGTGGGACGGGAAGAAACTGAACACTGTTGCAGACGTGAGTCAGAGACTCACCGCATCATCTTTTTCAAACCAATCAGCCTAGTCAGGGGCGTTTTCTGAGTCTTTGTTCTAGACACCAACTAAGTTACTGGGGCTGTTTTTGTCCTTCCAAGATAGGATCTTGCTATGTAGCCAGTTTGGTCTTGATGACAAGGAAATTAGTCCAACCCTGTTTCAGCCCCTGGAATGCTGGGTTTCTTGGTTACTTTTCTATTGCTGTGAAGAGACACTGTGCCAAGTTCAAGGCAACTTATAAAAGAAAGCATTTAACTGGGGGATTGCTTACAGTTTCAGAGACTGAGTCAGGGCGTGGCCAGCATGTTAGAGGGCTGTAAGCAGGCTTAGCCCTAGAGAAGTAGCTGAGAGCTTACTGAGAATAGTGTGGGATTTTAAAACCTCAAAGTCCACCCCAAGCATTCAAACCACCACACTGGGATTAGGATTACAGGAATTCCCCACCATGCCCTGCTAACTCAAGGCTCTCTAGATGTCAGTTAAATGCAGTGCAAAAGGTGCATTATTGGTGCATGTGCACACCCTCTTCTTCCCAAGACTCCATCAGCCGCACTGCATCATGGGAGGCCCCTTCTCACAGGAGGGACGGGAGCTCAGGTGCTAAGGATTTGTCACCTATCTCCGTCTGGGCCTTGAGCCAGTGACGATGAGTTGCACATAAGCCAACAAGTAACTGCCTCTTTCCACATACCATAGAGACAATCATAGCAAGCTGCTGGATGGGCCACATGGCAGAAGAGGATGACAGGGAAATTAGTCACATGCCAGATGAAAACCAGTGCAGCTCCAAAGCAACAGAAAGAGAGGGAGGAAAACTTTGTTCGATTTTGTGGGAGATGTGGCTGGAAAGGTCAAGGGCAATGCTGGGGCCAAAAATAAAGTGACCAGCAGAAGTGTGGCCCTAAACTCAAGGCCTGTAGAACGGGGGTTTGATCCTGTAGACCTGGGAACTCACCAGGGGTATCCCTGGGTGCTCATGGGGAGGCCAGCGTGGGGCTAAGGACTGCAACCTAGGCTGGCTTTAAGATACAAATACGTTAGTTACCCTCTCGTCTGCAAATGAGGAGGAAAAGGTGAAGATAGCGAGCTTGCTCTAACTGGCTCTCCTTGGAGATAGACTATTTCCAAGAGTCAAGAACATGGGCCATTCTGAGAGAGTGGGGATTTTATCAGAAGCATGATACTTGGGGCCATGGCACTTGATGGAAGCCAGGCAGTAGCTGCAGGGTTCTGGATCGGACAAAGCTATTGGAACAGTAATAAGCCGACTGACAGAAAGCTTTGAAAAAGGCAGGTAATGTATCCTCGGGGTCTTTGCGTGACCCTGTCCTCTTTACAGTCCTCACAAAACCATTTTCCCCCAACAAATTCTGCACTCGGGAAGGAACATAATAACTCGTTCACAGCAAGGAAAGGTGATTGAGCATAAAAAAAAAAAAAAGGATAACAATACTGAGAGAGAAACTGAATATCCAGCAAAACAAACCCAAGTGGCTAGACTCTTGGAGTCCTCCTCCAGAGCTAGCTTTCCAGCTAACAGGAGTGGTAGCATGCCTGTAAATGGATAAGGTGCTTTTATTCATATTCCGACCACCACTCCCTTCTTTATGGTATATCGGAAAGTGATTTACAATCAAGGTCAAAAATACATGTGTGACTATATACACTGGGCCTGAGGTTGTGTGCTTGCTATGCTGTTGTTTACTTAGATGTTGATGGACAGAGGGACTTGAGCTTTGTACTTGAACAAGGCAGCCAACAAGTTATAAGAGGCCAGAGCCCGACCGGAAAAGGCCACTTGGGAACCCACCCTGCTGTCAAGTTTTGTACAATGTGCTAGATTGTACTGCTTGCATCTTTGCCAAGGACACTCGGAGTTCTTATTGCTTTGTAGAAAGTTCCATAAGATGGTAGTTGGAGAGTCAAGAACAATCACCCTAAAAGAGCCACACTTCCACTCGGACTCAACACCACAGCCCAGCAAGCCAACCAATTAGGAATGCCTCCCAAACCCCTGTGCCATCACAGACGCATGCCTAGAGCAGCTAAGAGGCGAGGTGAGTTGCCTTGGTAGGAATTGGGCCTGGGAAAGGGCAGGGAGTTCCCACAGCAGCTCACCTTTGGGCCTGGCTTAGTGGGACACACCCAGGACCCTAGCACCGCTTAGGAGCAGAGGGAAAAGGACCACAACAAATTTGAGGCCAACCTGGACTACCAAAGTCCAGCCACACAGAGTGCCTCAAAAGAAAGGAAAATCAGTTTGTCTTTCCCTGTTCTAGCAGAGACAGCCCCGCCCCCACTCCCACCCCTGCCTCCTAATGACAGCTCAGTCTATGGGTTCTTTTGCAGGGAGTGAACATACTTTAAAGAAGTAAGCCGAGCAGGCTAGACTCTACCATTGATCTACGTTACTAGCCCTTGGTTTTTTTTCTTTCTGCAGCCTTATTGTTTGGTTTGGTTGTTTTGTTTTAGACATGATCTCCCTCCGTAGCCCAGGCTGGCTTAGAACTTGCTGTGTCTATCCTTGAACTTTTGCTCTTCCCCTATTTGTCTGCCGAAGCGCTGGTATTGCAGCCATGCACCCCCACACCCAGCCAAACTATTTTCAAAATCTCCCATCATCTAAGAAACTCTTGGGCTGATGAGATGGCTCAGCAGGTTAAGGCACCTGTCCTCAAGTCTGAAGCCCTGAGTTCAGTCCCAGAGACCCACGTGGTGGAGAAGAGGGTCAGCACCTGCCAACTGTCCTCTAATCCCAAGTGTGTGGTTTCCAAAAGCAATCCCTAACTTCTCAAAAAAGTAACTTTCCATAAGCCAAATGCTTGCTTTCTCCTTTCCATCTTGAACAGAGTTCTTTACAACAAGGAGAGAAGAAAATCTTCCTTCCTTGCTTCCTTCCTTCCTTCTTCCTCTCCCTCCTTCTCTCCCTCCCTCCTTCCTTCTCCCCCAAACCCCCTGTCTCTCTATCTCTGTTTTTTGTTTGTTTTTTGATACAAGGTCTCATGTAACACAGACTGGCCTTAAATTTGCCAAATTAATTGAGGTATCTGAGGCTAACCCTGAACTTCTGAACCTTCCAGACCCCATCTCCCAGGTACCTGGAAAAGTCTGCTTCTTGATATAATATGAGCTGTTACAAGGGGGTGGAAGACGGATTACCTCGGATGCTCTCTGGTGCCCCCTACCCATCAGACGCGGTATAGCGCCTTTAGCATGTAGACATGACTTGTGTCTAAACCACATGGGATTATCCTGCAACAAACACCATGCTCTTTGAGGAGTCTCCTGCTCCCCCCCCACCCCCCACTGGGTGATCTAGTTGTTTGGAAGAAGTAAGCAAGCATTAGTTGTGGGTTTAGGAAGTGTATTCTGCATCCTCTTGGGATAAAAACAAAAGAAACTTGCTTTAGTGATTGTATATCCTTCTGGGGAAAAAAGGCAAGCTCAGCCAGTCAGTGCCATGAAATGCTCACCCCAAAGAGTCCTAACAAAGGGAATCTAGTATCCATCCAATCTCCTCAACTCCGTCCACTCCCTAAAGTAAACACCACCATCTCCAGGCGCAATGAACTAACAATGACATAACTTGGCAATCCCTCAGCCTGTCTCTGATGCTCGCACTCTTGAATCAGGAGGTCGCGGTCTGAAGCATTCACTCTGTCGTTCCGTGAGTGCATCTGAATTTCACCAGCCTTTCTGGAACGTGATACCACAGTGCGTAGGAGATGTGTGTGGATGAAAGCCAGGCACGCAGCAGGGGTCTGAATGCTATCACTTGCCTGGCACTGAGTTTTCAAAGCACCTTATGTCCTTTAATTACTTAAGGTTACATATCTCACTTTACAAACAAGAAACCGAGACAGAACTTAAAAAGTACTCCTTGAGGTGGTGGTTTGATGACTGACACCTGCCTCCTCAGCTGTCAGAGCTCTGAGCTCTTCCCACTGTCTGCGTGATCCTTGCTTTTTCATTTTTAATTACTGGTGCTATGGATTGGACCCAGAGCCTTGCATTCGCTAAGCACATGCTCAACCTCTGAGCTACCACTCAGCCCTACTCGTAACAGTCTTAAACTGCTTTAAAGAGAGCTGGCATTTCTCCATGCTAGGAACATGACTCTTGAACTCTCAACTTGGACCCCCAACAGCCACTTACAGGTCTAGGTGGGCAATGTTGCCTCTCTGAGCCTCAGGCTCCTGGGCTTCCCAGTGGGCTAATCCCTTCCATCTTGCATATTTTTTTGAAAGTTAAAGAATCAATAGATACAGATCCTGGAAACCTGATGTATGGAAGGTGGGCACTGGGCTTCATGTGAATGCCCTTATCAACAGGACTCAAGTTGTTTGAAACTACTGATAAAGAAGAGGTAGGTACTAAGCTCTCTAGGGTGGGGGTGGGGGTGGGGGTAAGGGGGTCTTCATAGTCTTCAAGGGTTAATAACAAATCCTTTTTCCTAGCTCATATGATATAATAGAAAATGTTATGCTTTTCATCGGGGTCAGAGGGCAGTATGAAGAGGAGCCATTATTTCCGGAAAGCAGAGTGATATCTTGTATCCCACCTTTAATCTGTTTTTCTTATTTGCCTTTTCTGGGCCAATTTACACCCCACGGCAGGGCCTCTGAAACTCTCTGGGAATTTCGAATCAGCAGTTGACACATTTAGCTGCTTCCAAGTAGAATCTTTAAGATGTAAGCTAACAGGATATTTGCTTCTACAGAACAGACTTTCAGTAGAGAAGTCTACAATGTATGGGACCAGCCTAAGTCTGCAGGGACCATCGTGGACACAGGTCTTTTAGGTTAATCCCCAAAGAAAACTCTAGAGGCCTCTCTCTGATGTGTGTCAGGAGCAGCCAACAGTCAGTCTGTATACCTCAACCAGACCTGCCAATCGCAGGCCACCCCCAGGATCTTGACCAGTGACTTGGCAAGCATTGCTGAAGGCACTCAGTTCTTTAAATACTGCACAAAGACAGCTGGCCTGTGTTTCCTGGGCTGCTGACACAGCTCTCCTGGGCTGCGCCTTCAAACATGCCAGAGAAATTTGTGATACATGACCAGCAATCTGCTACATTTGCTTTTCCAGTAATCAGGGATTGAGTTCATCTTACCTTGCACTCCTATCTCTAAAAGTTTATCTCCCAGGCATCGTGAAAGTTGGGCTGGTATTAAAGATGATGGTGCTCGACCAAAGCTTTGTGAATCTCTACCTGTAATTTTCTCCTTCCTTCCTTCCTTCCTTCCTGAAACAAGATCTCACTTAGCCCAGGCTAGCCTTGAGCTTCTGATCTTCTTGCTCCCATCTCCTGAGCACTAGGGATCACAGGTGTTCACGGTCACACCAGTTTATCTGGTGCTGGTGGGAATCAGGTCTAAAGGCTCTCTGCATGCCACTGTAGCCCCAACTCCAGTTCTGACCTCTATAAATCTGGGTCATCAGCACCGGACTGGGTTTGAAGTGAGACTTATTACATGACTGACTCAAAGCTGGCTTCCTTCTTGGTTTCTGGGTTTAGTTGCTTCATGCAGAATTTTCTGCCACTCAGAGAAAACAAAGAAACAAAAAACTCTTTGGAGACAATAGATACATAGTTGCACTGTTTCAGCTCAGACTGCCAAAGGCAGTCTCTTACAGAGACCTGGTGTCTCAGGGAAGTGAGCGGACTTTACGTTGTGAATGGTGTTAAGCCCATTACGGTTGCTGATAAGCCATGTTGCAGTCTCCCCCATTAGACTGAAAACAAGCACATATGTGTTCACATTAAAATCCTCACACCAGTCTTTCCAGTTCATGAGCCCTGCAGGCAACTCTGAGTCACTCTCTGGCCTTGGCTGAGCACCCTGAGCACTCTTAATGTGTGCAGCTTTCAGACCCCAAAGCCTTAGCAGAAACATGGATGCTTCTCAGCTCTTCCTGGCTGCATCAAGCATCCTGGGACTGGGAGGAAACAAGCCAGCTGCTGTATATTTCACAGGAGACTTCCCAAGTAATCTGCGGTGTCCTGGAAAATCTGCCCTAATCCAGTTTGTCTGAGGGTGTGCAGCTAGTACTGCCCCCACCGAGATACAGGCTGGCTCTCCTGAAAACACTTTTGGTGGACTGAGCAGGATAGGCAGATTTACATTTTAGTTTCCAGTATCTGGTCTGGGACTGAATATGATTTAACCCTCACTGGCTGTGTGCACTCAGTCTGCCGCTGACCTGCATAGATTTGTTCTGGACAGGCCAGGGTCTGGATCTCAGTGAAAAATCCCTAAGTGTGTTTTTCTGTAAGTGTGCTGCAGTTGTATTTGTGATGTGCTCACCGGATTGTAAATATCCACCACCACTACGTACTCACTTTTTTTTTTTTTTTTTTTTTTTTTTTTTTTTGTATATGCGCTGCCATTATCAGCTGCGGAAGACCACTGCATCATTCCAAACTGGCCACCAAATAAAGCATTGCTATGCATTTCTTTGCACCGAAGCTTGTCCTTAGTTTTCTGGGAGTGCTGTACACTTTCCTTCCACCCACCCCTCACTCCCCACCCCATCCATCCTCCCGCTGTTTCCGTGAGGTTAAGAAAACAAAGGTCCTGAAGGAATCCCTGCTGCAGCGTGAGAAAGCAAACGCATCCGTGCATGATTAGTGAAATTGGCAAACGGTAGAGAGGATGTGATGAACTCGCCAGAGACTAGAGGTTTTGTATTCTGACTCCCAGTAGCACTGAGAGGTTCCTAAAAATCTCAGCTTCTCTCTGCCAGCCTAGTTAATTATGCTGCCCAGGCAAATGCCCCTCCTTGTGCCCAGCCTGATTTTTAGTGTGCTCCTTGAGGTCAGAAGGTAGCCACACAACACCCGCCAGGGGCGTCTCAGCTCTGGAAGGCAGCTGAATCTAGTTACTGCCCGTTAGTGCGGCTCCCATTGTCTGTTAAAAGAGCCCGAGTCGTTCTTTTTACTTTCTCCCCTTACTGTGCAAGCAAAACTTCTGCAAGAGACACCTCTCTCCCTTTCTCTCCCTCTCACCTCAGTTTACCAGGGTCATTGCAAAGAACTGTCCCTTCTGTGTGGATGATGCTGAGCGGTCCTCTTTCTGCCTGGATTACAAGCCTGTGCTTCCATTAGCATTCCTGAACTGGCTCAGTTTGCCTCCCAAAGACTTTAAAGGGACAGAAGAGGAGCCGGCTGTTAGATAAGAGTAGAAATCCAACTTACCGTGTGAGTGCTTGCTTCTTTCCCGCTCTCGCAGGGGCTTCTCCTTGGCGCTGGGCTGTTGAGTTCCCGCAGACTCTGTCTGTCTCTCTGAACAGCTCAAGCCAATTTTAAGGGTGAAGAAAGGGTGGGGCCAGAGGTTCTGTGTGGGCGGGGTTTCTCCTATGCTGGTGGGTGCCTGGTGGACTCGGCCACTGAGGAGCCAATGGAGCACTCGGTGTCTCTAAGGAGGGGAGGAAGTGCGCGCGGAGGAGCACAGCCAGTCTTGGCTTGATGCCAGCTTGATTATTCACCGTACTGATGTCATCGAATCACAGGAATTTTCAGAGTTGGAGGGGACTTAAGAATTCATCCTGTTTTAAAATCCTGGTCTCAAAGGCCTAAAAGGAACTTTAAGGATCTGGGCTCTAAGCTCCTGTCTTGACCTTGAGTTTATAGTTCTAAACAGCCCCGCCCAACCAGGCTAGGGAGGGGAGAGGTCTTCTGGAATTTGAAGCAACTACCCCTCAGGACACGTGGGCAATTGGCCACCCGACAGACGATGTCCTGCTGGGTTGGGAGTGACTGGAGACAGTAAGCACGTGACGACCAGGCCTGCTTTCAATGCTCTTCCTACCTCTGACCTGCTCTGCTAGACTGAGGTGCCTGCTTACCTGCCACTTCTCAGCCGAGAGCTCTCACAGAGAATTGAGAAAAGTGGGGGAATGAGCAGGTCTTTCAGCCTTGGTCCCCTGAAATTCCACCACAAGCCATCCTCCCTCTAAGCCCCCCAGCCCGGGGGTGGATAATGAAAGGTCCTGAAAACTGCCTTTTTGATGGTCTACACCCTTTCACAACCTACTGAAGCCTCCGCAGTCCCGGGGCACCAGGTCGCCCAAAATTCCAGTTTAGCCTCCCTCTGCAGCTGTCTGCACATCAGAGGGGCTGGGCGAGTGGCCTCTGTCAATCTCGGCTGGTGTGGAGCTGAGAGGAGGGTTTCTCAGCAATCACAGGTGCCCTGAGCTTCGTTAAATGCACACAAAAGTGACATTCTCAGAAACCCCAGCTTTTGTATTTCTACCACCTGTGAGTCTGTTTCCCCTGTCAGACTCCAGGGGAGCCCAAAGAGCCAGAAATACATATGGGAAGCTGATACCATAACAATGGCAACTTTGATTCTAGTCAAAGGATTGCTATGGGGGCGGGAAAATGAAAATAAATCTTGGTGACATCACATCCTGGGAAACTTGCCTAGAAGCCCTTTGCTCGCAAGAGTAATAAACTCCACGTCTGATAACTTGGGGACAGATGGGTAAGAAACAGAAGTGTGGAAGAAAGAGTCACTAAGGCTAGCTTCTGCAATGGGGGTCCTCTCTGTAGAGTGTGTGTCACCTGTGGGGGCAGAGAGCTGGCTTAGTGAACCCTTTGTTGGGGCAGCGGACAGCTGATGAGGCACCAGGACAAAGACTACTATGGTGAGATAAAAAACTACATAAGAAGTGATGTGATTCCGAGGATAGCCCAAGGAAAGAGGAGTGGGCAAGAAGCTGTCAAGGCAGCTGTTAACCAGGAGGCAGGTGTTCTGTGTACAGACTAAGAGCGACTCCTTTTAAAGGGAAACAGCTTTTAAGGACAAATGGGGTAAATATGCAGATGGCATCATTGGGCATGCAGCTGGTATACAGTGCTCCCTCACTCATGCCATGGCTGGTCCTGTCCTGAAACTAGACCCTACTAAGATCCAAGGCTCACAGACCCGCATGTCCTTGTCCCATTTCTCCTGGAGGATACGTGTGTGGGCTATTAACAAATGCTGAGGTGACCAGGGACTTTTCTTCTGTGACATAGTCGACCATAGGAAACCCCTCACCCCTACTTCTGTAAGGAACCCCAGTTAAACTCACTGTTCAGTTCTCCAGGCTAGACCCATGGGATTGCTTCCTTTGTCTGTCCTCAGTCTGAAGTCAACAGACCTTTGCTCATATCCCCTTAGGAGTAGTAAACACAGCGTATATTGTCTAGGCCTTCATATGGGCTGAAGACTTATACTGGCTACCTGGACCAGGTGAGTGAACTGCATGCTCACACACTCCCTAAGGAAAAAATAGATAGGACAAAGCAAAATATGAAGGTAGTCTCAGAGACGGGGATACCTGTGAAGAATGGCTTACCAGAGTGTGTGAGAGGGATTTGCACTGTCCTTACAAACCCCTGGTATGTTTGCAATGATACAGACGAAAAGTTAAAAATCAGGCAGTTCTCCTGGAGCGGCACTTCTTCCAAATTTTTAACCTAATAATAATGTTTTAAAATTCCACACATGATTATAAAACCTTGGGTTCTGTTCGTTTGTTTGCTTGTTTGGGAACTGACTATGTAACTCAGGCTGACCTTGAGCTCACAAGAATGCACCATCAAGAAGCCTGGTCTGAAACACTGTTTTGACCATGTGACACTGAAAATAATTTAGAAGCTCAAAAATAGAGGAGTAATGTCATTCAGTGTATCAGCATAGTACAGCTTGTACAGCATGAGCATTACTGATAGCACATTTATACAGACATATCAAAATCAGGACTATCACCTGCCTCTAAGTACACGCTGTGATGTAAATTCTATAAGCCCCACAGGACGGAGTGGGCAAAGATTAAAACACAGTATTAGGGTTCGATTGCTGTAGCAACTGATGGATTTTTTTTTTTTTCAGTTTCTTTCATGGTACCTGCACACCACTTTGAGAAAAAGAAAGTGACTTCATACTGGATGCAGGCAAGTCTGGAAATGCCAAGCTCATGAATCTGACACAGGCATGAGGAAGCAATGGCTGTCCATACAGGCAGTTCCACTGATAGAAATGTGCTTTTAGTAACTTACCATGGACTTGTTCCTGAATCTAGTCAACTTCTTCCCAGATTATATTTTCAGTCAGTTCCTTGATGGCAGGAATTAAGTTTTTTAACTTGATTTGTTTTGAATCTTCAAACTAGGATTTCCTTTCCTTGGGCCCACCACCTCATTGAACTTCCAGTCCCCAGTGGCTAGTCACCCAAGAGCTCTGTGGCCCAAGGCAGAGGCCCAGGTTGGACACCAGGAAGTTTGCTCTTTTCTGTCTGTTTGCCTTGTGATTTGCTTTCTTGTGTTTCAGACGAGAATGCTAGAGACTCATGGGGTTATTACATGACTCAAATAGAAGGCCATGGGAAGGAAAATGCTTTTGGCTGAAGGATCTGCTGTGGCAGATTTAATAACCCACTTAAGGGTTTCGGGGATGGGGATGTGGGTCACTGGCAAGGCAGGTGGATAGCCATATAGAAGGGAGGGCTTTTTGATTTTCCAGAGAGAGTGAAGGGGCCTTTAAAGATTTTCCACCTCTGATTTTCTCAAACTATCTTCTAAGCAACATTGGAGTTACAACATGAACAAAATTATCCAATGCATGCTAATAAGAGGGAACTGTAGAGGTTTGAGGGAGTTCTATGCCTTCTACTTGACTTTTCTATAAACTTAAGACTGGCCTAAGAGGACTGGAGGGATAGCTCAGCAGTGAAGAGCACAGGCTGCTCAGGTAGAGGACCTGAGTTTGGTTCTCGGCACCTACATCAGCTGATGACTGCCTGTAACTCCAGCTCCAGGGGATCCAATGTCCCTGGCCAACACACACACACACACACACACATACACACACACACACACACACACACACACACACACACACTTATAGATTATACAAATATAACATTAAATCTTTTAAAATTTTTCTAAGAAATGTCTATTTGTTTTTTTAAAAGTGCTTGAAATGCATATCAGAGCCATGTCTGACATTAAATTGTATCTATAAAATACCTCCTATACACGTTATACATGAGATCTTAATTCTTCTGCCAAGATCCGTTGCTCTATGAGATCATTCGCTACTCCCCGAATTCATGCCAGCATCTTACACCAGCAGCTAGGCAGAAGTGCTCTGTCATAATCTTATAGCTTTAAAGGTGTCCATGGTTCATAGAGCTATTCTAACCCAGGTTTTCATTTCTTTCTCGTTTCTTTCTTCTGTTTAGTTTTGTTTTACTTGGTGTGCTGGGGGATAGTACCCAGTACTTGTGCTTGCTAGGTGAGTACTCCACCCAAGCCCAGCCTTTGCATCCTAAGCGTGAAGGTACAGGGAAGTAACAGTCCTGAAACGCTGGCACCCAACACTGGGCACTGTGTCTTGGCCCTCATTCTTCTTCCCCTGAGAAATGCTTGCTCCCTTTCAGCCCTTTGGTTGTTTAATTTGCTTGTTTGGTTATTGTAAAAATAATGATAATGATAATAATCCCAAACCAAATGACCACAGTCAGCCCACTTTCCTTCTGACCCCAACAGTGACTGAGAGTAGTTGTGCTGGTGCAGGCTCTGTGGAGAGACGCTGGAGCCTTCTAGCTCAGTGTAAGTTCCTCAGGAGAGAGATACACTCCTAATGGGTATAGTGACTTAGGCAGCATCTGCTCTTACATCTGCTCTGGTTTCCAACAAGGGCTTGCATGAGTCCAGGGTAATGGGAGCACTGCTGCTTACTCTTTGCCCACCTTCCCTCTCCAGCACGCAGGACACTCTTCTCCGCCTTCTTCTTGAGCCAGACATTTTTTTTTTTTTTACCTAGCAAACACAGCCTCAGTGTCACTTCCCACAACTCCTCTCCCCACCCATGCAAATGATGCATGATTTATAAAGACAACCTTTTACCTCATTCTCACTGCATCATACATTTTCCCCCATGAAGGCTTTATAGAAATCCAAACAAACCTGAGATCATTTCCCCCGCCCCAGCTCTCCTTTATCTGTGGGGCACAGAGTTTCCTGTCTGATTTTAGTCACCAGCTGGAATGGTGACATCCTGACCGTCCCTTGACCTATCTTACTACCTGTTCAGGAGTGGCTGAGTCTACAGCTTTTATTAGAAATTAAGGAAGTAAACCAGAAGTGCAGCTCAGTAGATTAGAGCACCTGCCTAGCAGATGATAGACTCTGAAGTCTTCCATACCAGTAGAGGAAAAAAGTGGGTGTGGGGGGATAGAGAGAAAGTAAAAGAGAAGATACCAAGAGGAATCCAGGAACACAGAGCATGAATGGACTCTGTGCACCTGTGCACCTGGCCTAGCGCTACCTGAAGAAAAGACCTATTGTCAGCATTTACCTAGCAGAGCCAAGGCCAGCCAGTCCTCTCCGTCTAAGGTTACCTCAGCTGTGTGAGGACCAATACAGACATTATACTGTGATACGGAAAGATGGACCAGGTTATAAGACCCTTTGCCATAGATTTTTTTAAATGCACTGTGCATGAGGTTCTGACAGCACAGGAGAGGGCAGCTTTGGCTGTGGGATGCAAAAGGTACCAGAAGTGTCTTTTGATAGACAGGGGACAGGTAAGACTCTGGAGGAGGGAGTTGTCATCATGACCTACCTGTAAAAGTATCTTCGGCAAAGTTGGCAGGAGACATGATATATGGCTCAGCAGGGAGACCTCCTGGAGATCTGATTATTTTAAAGATGACTGAAAACAAGTTCTGGACAGGTCTGCATTCAGAGTCAGGACAGCAGAAAGAACAGGGGTGGCTAGTGTGGCTAAAACAGAAGGCTTAACCACGATGCGGCCCTCCCAAGGTGTCTCGGAGAACGGAGGGCATGCTCTGAGGGCTCCGCCCTGGGTCTCAGAACCTGGGTTTCAGCAGGTCACCAGCAGCAGGGCCTTGGTTTCTGTTGCTCCCTGTCAGCATCCCGTGGAGAACCCAACGTTGGCTTCTCCAAGGACTGAGGCTGTTACAATTTCATCTGCCTGGTACCCATACATCCCACAGGATTCAAAAACACCATTGGCTGCAGGCCAGCAGGGATCCTGCTACGGCAGATCTATATATAGCCCAAGTGGCTGTTCTAAAGACCTCAAATGGTTCTTTATTTCTGCTTGTCTCTCTCCTCATGGGCATAGGAAGTCCTTCCTTGAGTCTTGCGACTGTCAGATTCTGCTCCTGAGTTCACCAGAAACACAGTAGCACAGGGATGCTTGCTCTCAAAGGTCACAACCTCCTGGTTGGGGCTGGGGGTGGGTATTGACCTGGGAAGCTATAGCTATAAAGACACTTAACCTTCCCCTTTTTCTATGCTGCCATGCTAGAAGCAGAGAGATGTCAGAAGAGGTGAAGGAGCATTTTGGCCCACTGCCACTCTCTAGCTGACAGAGACCAGGATGGGGTGGGTGTGAGATAAGTGGAACACATCTGGAACACATCTGCCCAAAGGCTCTGATGTTCTGGATTAGCAGTGACAGGGTTCAGAATTTAAGCCCTGACCAAGTGGCAAGGGCCACTAAGCAAGGCATTTAACACTGAAGCTTGGGAGAACCTCAAGCTTCTGTGACACTGGTAAGTAAACATACACTGAATTGTTTCCTGCTTAAAGGTGTAGCACCGTAGTAGAGCATTCGCCTTGTGTGAACAAGGTCTTAGGTTCTATTCCCAACATCGCAAACAAAGCCTACTATCTACAAAGCTACTTGGTCAAGAGTCCAGAGGAGAAAAGGGAGTACGGCAGATGCAATCACTGCCACCGCCGCCCACCACACAGTGAGCAGCCTCGTGGATTCTGTGGGGTCAACGTGAGGCCACCTAGCTGTAGTGTGACAGGGGTGGGGTTGACTTTACAAGTCTGGAAAGACTTCATGGCGAATTTTCCCAAACAGTTCTGCCTCTCCTAAACAGGAAGTGGGCCTGAACACTGTATTCCTGTAAATTATTCGAGATAAAGCAATATACAAGACTACATCTGAAGTTGTTCTATCCGGCTAGGCGCTGGACAAAAAAATAGTCAAGTACAACTGTTTACCAGTATGAGCAGGGGATAGCCCCCTCCTATATAGAAAGCAACTCATGTTTCCATGGTAATCCAAGCTTCCACTACTGTAATGAGAGATACCAGAGACTTGTAGCTAAACCCCCCCCAATCCCCCCAAACTGCAGGCATTTGTATATTCCATGGAGAGAACATTCCAGGTGCCCCACACCTACACTTTTATTCCCCTAGGTGTTAGGTCCATGGGTGTGGCTGTGTTCCCAGAAGCAACTGCTGCCGGTCACCACACAGTTCTGTGAAGCCTCGTGACTTCTTTGCGTCACTACAAGACTTTATGAGAATGAAGGCTGCCTCCTGTAAAAACCAACAGTTGCAACTGTCATGTCTGTTGACAAGCTCTCAAACACAATTTGACTAGCCATTAGAAAACGATTTCTGGGGGGACAGGGGGGTTTCGAGACAGGGTTTCTCTGTGTATCCCTGGCTGTCCTGGAACTCACTCTGTAGACAAGGCTGGCCTTGAACTCAGAAATCCACCTGCCTCTGCCTCCCAAGTGCTGGGATTAAAGGCGTGTGCCACCACTGCCCAGCAGAAAATGATTTTTTAATTTAAGAAGATTACATTGAAAATGTTATCGGACACCTTTTGCATAGCACTTGGAACATATGCTGTCCCATGAGGTAGGTCCTGCAACTGTCCCTATGTTGAAGATGCAGAAACAGAAGCACAGAGATCTGCTCACACTGACTAGCTGCTAAACTGCAGGCCAGGGCTCAGTCCTACCATCTTGAGTCTGCATGCATAATCCAGTACAACACCGCCACTGAGGCTCTCAGATGACAACTGCAAGAAGGATGGGCTTGTAGCACTCTGTATCCTGTGGTGGAGGAGCTGGGCTTAGCGTGGTGGAGGCACAGCGCTACCTATAGCAGAAGCATTGGCCTGAGTCTAGCCAGTAGCAGCCCTGACAGTAGCAGACTACGCTTTATCTTCCATCTCTCTGCTGTTCTCTGTATGAGCTCTTCTCTCAGTCAGGTGCTACAGACTATAGATCGTTGACAATAGAACTCTGGGCTCAAATTTTACAGACTGTGATCATTGAACCATCCTCAGCATCTGCCCAGTAGGGTCTTGTCTTAGTCAGGGTTTCTATTACTGCACAAACATCATGACCAAGAAGCAAGTTGAGGAAGAAAGGGTTTATTGAGCTTACACTTCCATGCTGCTGTTCATCACCAAAGGAAGTCAGGACCGGAACTCAAGCAGGTCAGAGATCAGGAGCTGATGCAGAGACCATGGAGGAATGCTGCTTACAGGCTTCCTTGCTTCTCCTGGCTTGCTCAGCTGGCTTATAGAACCCAAGACTACCAGCCCACAGATGGTACCACTCACAAGGGGCCCTCCCCCCTTTATCACTAATTGAGAAAATGCCTTACCACTGGATCTCATGGAGGCATTTTCTCAACTGAAACTCCTTTCTCTGTGGTAACTTCAGCTTGTATCAAGTTGACACACAAAACCAGCTAGTACAGGTCTCTTACCTGAAGAAGCAAGAGAGGCATGCTGGTTAGTCTTCTGTTACCACAGCAAAATATCTGAAAATATCAACATACAAAGAGGAAAGAGTTACTGCTGGTTCACAGGTTTGAAAGTGCAAGTCCAGGAAAACATGGCGGAACAAAACACCCAGGACACAAGCCAGGGAATCAAGAAGATAGAGAAAGGAGTTGGGCCCAGTGAGCACAGATGTTATTAGCTTCTCCCACGACCTGAAGAACTTCCACAAGGGCTCACCCACCACAGGTCCACCATCTCGCAATAGCTCCACTGTGGGGATCAAGCTTTAGTACATGAGCCTTAAGGGGATATTTCAGATATGAACTATAGCAAGGGGACCCAGGAACACAATACTGTGTGCAGAAGATTGCATCGTGGGAACCACTCTTGCTCTCTGCTCCGAGATTCTCTGCCCCCATGAATAGGGAGGAGATTCTGTACTTCCAAAGCAAATAAGAAGCAAACCAGGTTTTCAGCATTGCAGACCCAGGTGAAAAATACTTCCTTTGGTCTAGCTCATTATTTTACATTTGTATTTCTTTGGACGCTTAGGCATTCAGCCAGTCTGTGTGTAACCAAGGTAAGCTTCCAGTCCTCATTCTGGCCCATTGTGACATGAGCTAATTGTGGCTAAGTAAATCAGATCAGGTGAAGCTGAATATTGATGCTTGGAGACAGCTAAGCTGCTGACTCTCCTCGAGGTAAGTATAAAATGCCATCCTTAGTCACTGTCACTATCATTTTATAACAAATTAACTCTGGTGTCTGCAGACAATAATGGTGAACACCTTGGACAGAGGTCGGTTTAAATGGCTTCCCAGGTTTCTGCTCCCCATAGCCTAATGTATGCTTCTCTCGGGGTGTCATAGGCCCTCTCAGGAGTACTCTGTGGGCAGGCAAATCTCCACTATGGCATATACTTGGGCTTTTCATAACCTCAACCAACTGCTTTACTTTGCCATTTCCTTATCAGGAGCTGAGAAGCCTTGTGTGCATCAGGCAGATCCTGTACCTCTGTATTATAGCCACACAGTGAGCCCCCTCTCCCAGGAAGACTGGAGCAGGGTTGTCTGTGGAGTCCTTCACACCTTACGTGCTGAGAGTTCTTGTCTGGGCTCCATCACGTGCACCAGCAGGGAGTCAAACCCACAACTGAGCCTCAGGTAGCCAGCTATCTGCTGGGGGCAAATGTGTGTGCATCGGAGCAGGTGGCAGACACATTTTCTGGTAAAGCTAGATGGTAAGTGTGTGGGGCACAGAGGCTACACAAGCTCTGTCGGATGGAGTTCTGCCTCTGTCATTTTGTAGTTTGTATCTCCAATGTCCCCCAAAGGCTACAAGCTTGTGTGCTACAAGTTTGTGTGCTACAAGTTTGGTCCCCAGGCTCTGGCACTGGTGCAGATGGTGGAATCTTTGGGGTAGACTCTAATGGGAAGGAGTTAGGTCGCCCACAGCGTATTCTTAAAGGGGATAGTAAGACCTCTCTTCCCCTTCCCTCTCCTCTCCCCCCTCCCCTCCTCCCCTCCTCCCCCCTCCCCTCCTCTTCTCTCCCCTCCTCCCCTTCCTTCCCCTCCCCTCCTCTCCCCTCCTCTCCTCTCTCCTCCTCCCCTCCTCTCTTCCTCCCCTCCTCCTCTCCTCT